>OU611923.1:3934645-4637145 GCA_914767705.2 Tenthredo notha | reverse complement strand
CGAAAGAAAGCCATATTCTCGCTTCGATATTAAAGAAAAAAAAATTAGTAGAAATGCGCCTTCACGTTACAAGTTTGAATAAACACCATGATCCCAATCACATAGCATTCTGGTATAAATCGACTCGTCCAAAAACCCTATCAACTCTGTATTATTCGAGAAGGCTTGTGCACGATTGAGGTATCCTTTTAAGCCAATCGCTGGTAGAGTCTGCAGGGTAAACGCAGCTTTCAACGTGAATTATTTTCGGTATAAAATTCCTGACGATGGTCGAAGTCACCTCTCGATTATCCCTATTCATTGGGTTTCTGTTTTCATCGCAGTTACTTTTACCACTATTCAAATCGCCCTCTTCGTCAGATGAACAAAGATCAATGACCGCAACGGTGTCTGCGATTGTTGTGGATCTGTTTATCATTCCTTCAAATTCTTCAGCGGCTATTGATAACTGACTCAAGTTGTTATCGATGAAGTATTTATCCTCCGTTCCTGAACTCTCTCTAGGCCTTTTGGCCTCCAGGGAAACGGAAGACCTGGAAAAACTCTCATCCAGTTGTAATGGGTCGGATATATCCAGAGCAGGAATCGGCGTGAGCGTCGCCAGCTCTTCGTCGTCGATTATTATCGGGCAGCTAACATCCCCGGGGTGTTTACGCTTCTGGTTTAAACTTGGGGCAACTATCCGACGCTTTGATTTAGGCGCGGGTCGAGTTCTTCCCTCCATTTCACCCCGTCGTTTTTTACGATCATATTTGTAAGGGTTCTTTTTCAACTCCTCGATTTGTTCTGGTGTTAATAAAGTCAGGGGAACTATCGCCTTGCGACATGCGACGCAGAGGATCTGCGATCTGATATCTAATACTGAAATAGAAAAGGATATTTGTCGTTTATTCAAGGCAAGGGTGTGTGTTTTATTTTTAATCTTTTTGGAAGGAGAAGAGAATATTTGGAGTCAGATTTCAGAGATAAGAAAATATACGAGAATTTTTGGAGTGATAAAAAACAGAGGAATAAGATTTGGTTTTATTTAATTAGAAAAGAGATTTTATTAAAACGTTTTACAAAAGAATAAGAAATAAGAAAATAAGAAATAATGCCTCGATGTTTGATGTTAGTTAAATGAAAGGCGTGTTATTCGTTATTTGGCAACTTCTTCTCGCTTATAGATATTAACATAAAGAGAAGATATCGAAGAATTTTTTCATTCTACAGGATTAATGAATCGGGATAAAAACATCTTTCTTTTTTCTTTCTATTCTACCATTTTATACGTCTTACTGCTACTATTTACGCTAATTTTTTTCCTTTATCTCTTTATCTCTCATAAAAATAGGGCGATAAAATAACAAACGTAATTTCATTTTATTCTTTTCAAATTTTTCTTCGACCCCAAATATTCCCAACTTCCAAGATTAGAACATATGAGGAGTTTGAATTAAAAAGTCATTAAATAAGTTTTTTCAAAAATATAGAAAACTTTGTCCGCATAAGTTTCTCGTAGTTATTCAACTGCATAACTGATCGCTTACTTAAGTAAATCGTTCATAGTAAAAAATATTTCATTCGGTATAGAGACTTCAGTCAGTAATAATATTTCTAACAAATTACGTATCTCGATTTTATTCACCACCAACTTACTGTATAAAGATCTTCACGTAGTATTTTCGGAATATGTAAACAACGATATAACACATTAAAGTAAAGACCGAATTCCTAGCTTCTTCTATTCCGTTATTTTGTTAAGTAGAACTAATTAAATGTACAAATTAATCTGCAAATCCAGTAACACAATCAAATCTTATAATCGTATATTTTAAAATCTGCTCAAAATTCATTTCCTGTAATTAGAATGTGAATGGTCTTATTTCCTTTAATTGAACAACGTCATTCCAACTCCTCATAGATTCCTCCTCCTTCTTTCCGCTATTAAACTATCTTCAATACGTACTAGGTTTGCCCCTGAAGGAATTGAACTTGTACTCGTGTACGTAGTCGTCCTGAGAAGGTTTCTCGCGATTAGCTTTATGGGAAACTGTCCATCTACTGAAGTCCGAAACTCTGTCTAGCCATCTGGGTCTAGATCCGTTATTGAGAGGTGGAGCAATCAGGTATCTTTCTATCCTCTCCAGTCTTTCCTGTTGTGTAACTTCAGTCATTGTACGAGATTTTTTAGCCATAGCTATGCCGGCCGGTGATGAAAACGGTATAGTCGGACATCTGGCAAGGTTCACAGACCCCCTCATCCTTCTGGAGCTCCTAATCACTTCGGAACTGTTATCTGTTGTCATTTCTTTGCACGATTTTTCACCATCAGGTTTTTTCTCATTCGAAGATAACAAAAAATACTCCAAAAACTGATCTTGTGTCGCTTGTGGACCTGCAGAAACCTCCGGAGACACAGGACGCGAACTTCCGCTACTCTGCTCTTGGTCGCAACACATTTTCTCATGTTCCTGGAAGTTTGCCAATTCTTTAAGAAGGTTGAAACAATATTCTCAGGAGCTTATTCCCGCGTCTTTTAATCATCTCTTACTTTCCCCGCTTGAAATCTGCGCCGAATAATACCGTACCTTCATTTTCTTCAATCCATCAAACTCCAAGTCGCAATTATCGCAGAGATATATATCGTCGCACAATACGGGCTGCAGCATAGGCCGAAGTTGTTGTTGTTTCGTTTTTCCGGCAGGTCCAGATGCGCCGCTAATTCTAGGAAGCAGCAGTCTTCGTGGGCTTTCAATTTTCTTGTCATAATTCTGTAAGCGAATAAAAACCAGTTGATAAAACGAATAAACCCAGCATCATGATTGAAGAAAGATGTATAACGTGTCTTTAAGCCATCAAGCACACCATGTTTTCGTTGCGGAATGTGACCAGAAGCTTTCCAGTGCTTTTGTGAAAGAGACTAGTAGTCGAATCCCAGTTATCAACGTACTGCAGTTTGTCTCTTGGGTGTTGAGCTAGATGGGAACAAAACCTGAGCAAATATTCACTCCGGTGATACGTGTAGCACCGGAAAACCAACTTCTTTAAGTTCCCCATCCAACTCTGTAACAAATAGTTAGTCTTTAATCAATGGGACGAATTTTCCATAGACTACTGTCTGATTTGGCCAATTAGTCACCTCGTTTATCTTCCGGGGACGTACGAAAGGGTTTGTGAATTTGATCTCCTTAGGCCACCATTGCGGCTCTCTTATCACCTTGGCAGTGTCATGGCCGAACGAACATTGCACCATAAATGTGATGAACCGTTCGAGTTGGAGCTGGATAAAGGAAAAATAACATTCAGAAGGTTTCTCAGGCCTAAAGTTAGGGAACTAATGATTCGACTGCACTATGATGATCGAGCATTGCTGAAGGATGATCTAATTACCAAGGTAATTTTTTCCAGGGAAGTCGGGTAGCCGTCAGCGAATAATAGAGGAAGATTTGATATCATGGAACCCTCCTCTACGCAGCCACCGTCAACTGGTTCAGTACAACCACTGGCAGCCATCATACTGTCGTCTAGATTGTCCGGGAGTCGGTCGTGACCGAGTTCTGCCCGGTCCCCTGGCTCTTGCCCCGTCGTAAACCTCATCTTCTTATTGCTACCATTCTAGGTGTTAGAGTAACATCAACTATTGTTGAAGTAATCTTAGCAATCTTCTGACACAACTCAACTGAAAGTTACCAATTCTTATGTAACATTCATTGTTATGTTGTGCGAAAAAGAGAAGGGGCAAATAGGGTGACTAAAAACCTGATAGTACTGAAAAACTTCAGCCTACGGTATTATTTTTCTCTTCAATTGTCTTTTATGGGTTTCTGGATTAAATATAATTCCATACTAGATCAGAAATTGAATTCTCACAAAGACATTTAGGCAACTTTGATCGAAATTCATCGATAGCATCATGACAATGACTTCTATTTTGTAATTTCACTGTCTCATTGCACAAATGTATTCAATGAACAAGTAATATATCGAATATTCATGAATTGAAAGTCTTGTGTTCCATTATAAACATTCGATACAGTTATTAGTACAGCTGTATCTCTTCGACCTATTTTGCAACATTGAAAATATCATATTAGCGATTAGGTCAAGGATTGATGACAAGAATCATTGAATTAACAATCTTTTGATCCGTCCTTGACCCAGTCGCCAGTATAACATTCTTAACATTTATTAAGGCCTGAAACTACTTGAAAGTATCTTCTTCAGGAAGATTTCAATGCTTGGTCCTTAATAGAATTAAGGAATCAATGAGATCATGTAGAATATGATAGAATTTGATCTGAAAAGATGATAGAATATGAAAATATTATCTCTTTATCACAATTTGATTCTCATTTGATGATATTTTTCATCATATTAGTTTATTCTAGACGAAATAGTAGCAGAATCAAAGTACAAGGCAATATTCAATGTACCACAATGAGATATTCCAGATTATCGACCACAATGACGATATAAATAGATAAGAATAGTCATTCTTATCATGTTTTCAGTTCCTGTTCAATCATATTTTACATCTTATCAGTTTATTTCAGCCAAATTGATAGCCATATGAATATATTTCATGGAATAGAACGTCATTTCTGTATAACGATGTGTTTTTATTTGAGTTTGTTGTGTTGTATGAGTCACAGAATGAATATAAAATGACTTTGATCAGTATTTACTGATTGTAGTAACTGTATTTTCATTCTACTGTAACAGCATTCATAGGTAGAGGATGAAAACACACTTTGCCAATGCAGTGTTAGAGATTCCAATAAAAATTGCAAATACTAATATCTTGCAATGATTATCTCAGTGTTTCATAGTATAGCATTGTGTTTCTGAGATATGTGATGCTGCAGTATGCTGCAGGACTTGATTAAGGAGTTCATGAAATCTAGAGTCCCATGTTATTCTTTTGTTTGGTGATTCCAAACACTGATAACAAGTATATATTTGATACCATCGCGAATAGGAATCAAAGTAAATGCAGTAAAAACAAAAGTATTCAAAGATTGTTTCATCTACTCTTTATTAATGAACAAAAAATTTGTATATAGCAAGGATACAGAGTGTGAATTCAAAAGGGCTTTCAGAATTATGGGCAAAAGCTTAGAAATTATAGAGTGTATTTATATTGGAGTGTTTTTTTTTTTTTTCAGAATTTCAGCTTGCAGAATTGATATTCATTTGTTGATTGACTCTCCTCTCCTTATTCCATGAAAGTATGACAAGTGAATATTTAGTCAGAGTATAATATTAACGACGACCTGGGACGGGAAGGAAATTAAAGAAAAGAAAAGGAATAAGGTTTGTTATGTGCTTATTTTTCAACCAATTATGATACCAAGAATCTTAATCACGTGATACAGTATATTATATTACAATAAAGAAAACTGTTTATTAATCTTGCCGCGTTTAATTTTAACGCGGATGAGTCGTAAGTAACATTACCTTCGCGTTACCTCCCAGACACTATCATCTATATAGAGATAGTGTTTTGTTTAGGGCTCGACGTCCTCCCGAGAGTTGTAGTAAAGTTTGAAAGTTGATATATTCTTATAGCTTCTTATATTAGCGGTGCGCGCACACAATCTTATATTTTTCTTTTGTTTTTTTTTTTTTCGTTTTTTCTCCTTTCTCTCCTTTCTCCTATTCCTTTTTACTCGCAATACACCCCCTGGAGAATCGTGATGCTATTATACCTACTCGAAGTAAAGCCGAGATCGGTGGTTGGTGGTAATAGGCGCGAAGTAAAAAAATGGCGTCTGAATAATAATAAGCCTGGTACATCAACCAGTTTGACATACGATTGTTGACACGAATTTAATGCTTCTAATATGGGTATATTTCTTCCGGGTTGGCTCACTTATTCGCCTTTTTTATTTATCTAAACGAACGTGAAATACACCTTAAGCTTTTACTCACAGTACTGTATTTATATAATATTAAAATAGTATAGTAACCCGTGATACGGCGGATCGACAAAGCATTTCTCCATTTAAGACGCACGACCATACAGCATAAGCTTCATAGATCGTTGCCAAATTTCTCACGATGGTAACGCCACCTAACGGAGTTTAGATGAAGTTACACGGTAGGATTCCCTGGCGTTTAATCCGCTTCCGGTTTTATTAGCCAATAGGAATTCAGAGCTAAAAGAGACTGGAAGGTTTTTTTTGGGGTTTTGTCTCTGACTGCGCATGCGCGAGTAAGCGCAACATTTAACATAACCTAAAAACTGTTCGGTTAGTTAAAAACAAATGAAGATCTCTTGCCACTAAAGATGTGGATATTCAATCATTCAAATTTCGAACATAAACATAAACGGTTTGGGTTATAAATAACCAAAGCGGTATGACGTTAAGAACGATATCTGACCCTGTTGTAAGGCGGATAGATTTTTCGACTACTCCCAGCTCATTCAGAACATTGTTTTAACGGATAAACATATTTGCGCTCTGACAGCTGTATTTGTAAACAAAAATTACGATAGCCTTATTTGTTCGAACGAATTCGATTTTCTACGTAACGAATTTTGGTGCCAAATTTTAAATAGTATATAACGTGCTTAAGTCGGTGTCATTACTCGCTTGAAAAAAAAAAACTATATTGCTCAATTTTTTTATTGGTTTTTAATGTCTAATATATTATATATATCATATCCATTATTACATTAATCAGTATTATATGTAAATAGTAAAATTAAATAATGGAGATTTGGTGGTTTTCTCGCGTCGTTGCTTACCATCCTTACGCTATACTTGCTGCTGTCTTTGTATTCTCTTCAACTTGTTTGATCGTTCCATTGGCCACTAAAAAATTTCCCGATTTTTCCGATCCGCAATTAGTAAGTATGCTATACATTTATCTATATCATATCAGTATCGGTAATCAGTCATGTTTGTTGTCTGCCTTAATCAATGTTATGTGTAACTAGTTGATATATAAACCTGCCGGGGAATCCCCTGATTAACAATTAATAATAAAAAAAAAAAAACTTAGCCGATGAAAAAAGAGTTTCATCAAGTGCGTTTCATGTATCATTTATGTGTATTGGCTTAATTTATTTCCTGAACAACGATCTTCGAACTGCGAGTATAGTTACTCTTCATAAATCTACGGAATTACGAAATACATGGATTGATATTTTTCACGCTAATAATCGGAACGGGGAATCCCCTGATATCAATAGTCAATGCAACGAGCGTTTTTCTCACTCCGTGAAAACGGTTTGTCGTATTTTATTGCTTTACTGCTTGTTTTAATGTTGAAACAATTTATTGCGAATGAAAATATCGCGATTCTATTATCTCTATGAATTTAAAACAAATACGGAGTCCCTTTCTAACAACGTTCCAAGATGGGAATCTCCCGATTAACAATAGTACGATAATGTACTTCCGTTGGACTAAATGAAATCGTTTATGGCTCGATTTATCGCGAAAAAAACGATCTATGAAACGAATATTGTAGCTGCATTGTTACCACGAATCTTTTTTCGGATGCAACACCGTTTTCTTACACAGCAATTATTTTATCAATCATTTTGATCATTTCTACATGGATGTGATAAAATTCTACAGGGTTTTGAGGCAAGAGGAACAGTCTTAGCATCCAGATTAACAACATGGCAAAATTTAATGGAAGCTATAAGACCAAGCGGAGATCTAGTAGCTAATCCTCTAGAGTATTATCACCATATTATGCAATCTATAAGCCAGGTATATGACTAAAATGCATAATACTGATTCAGATTGTGTAAAATCTAGGAATCAAATAAGTTCTGCATATGAAAAGATGCACAACCAGTCATAGGCACAATTCCAAATCAATTTTTCCCACTTTCAACACAGAATGAAACAAACACATGGAATCAGAACGGCACGACGCAAGGAGCCGTGCAAAACAGGCCTAGAAACAAGAACAAAAAAAAGGGCAAAAAACATGGCAAGAATAAAAACAGCGCTGATAAAGAGCCGGAAGAAAATGGCACCAAAGATAAATGGCAAGAGTTGAAGCAGTTGAGAAATAACAAAAACAACCATTCGGAGGATCTGGAAATCATTAGGAATCAAATTCACTTGGAGAGCGATGGGTTCTTCTGCAACCTCCCTAGTTCATCTTACGCTCGTTTTGTCCTAGGCTCTGTTTCTGGCACAGAAGATTTGTGGTCCTTGGAAGGAATACTGGCCCAATGTCACATAGACGCAGCGCTTCGTGCAAACGACCATTTCTCTTCCCTATGCCAAACGCAAAATCAAAGCGGCCAAAATTCGGGGCAAATATGCTGCCGGAGTTGGTCGCCAGCCAACTACGTTGCTCAATTATCAAACAGAACGTCTTGTTTGGGAGTGACGGAGAGTGACCTCACAAGGGTCAAAGCTTTGCTTAGAAAATGCGCCCAATTTTATCACAATCTTCAGCTGACTCCAGACTGTGAGGATGATTCCAATTGCCAGAGGCGTGTGAGACCCTCTGAATGCTATTTGCACAATGCCGTTTATCATCTTCTCTATTATGTGCTAGACACTGAGTTCATTCCGTCTAATGTGAGTGTCTCCTCTCAAGATCTGGCCGTTTTTTTTTTATCAGATGTAGAAAATTTGTTCTCTATTTTTCCAGAACGGAAGCACTCCAATAAAACTGAACACGACTCTGAGTTCGGCAATGCTGTTTTTACCAATGGCAGCAAGTTCGGCTAGTCTAGATTTTTACAAAGGTTTAAACCAGGCCGGTTTGACCTATGGGAGGTTCAAGGTACAGGGTATGCAGCTGGGGCTAAAGAGTACATTGTTCGATCGCCTCTTGGTCTCAGACTCTTCTCTTGTACTGGCGGGCTTTGCTTTTGTAACTGTTTGCATATGGGCCTATACAGGCTCGATTATACTCACCGTGGCGACAATTCTTGCCGTATTATTCAGCCTGGGAATATCATACGCCTTCTACACTCTCGTATTGCGTATAAACTTCTTTCCGTTTATGAATCTGCTGGCTATAGTCGTCGCAGTTGGTAAGAAAGTCGTCAAAACGAGCCGCCTGAGTGGTCCATGACGTTATTTAATCCCTTTCAGGAATCGGGGCTGACGATGCTTTCATTTTCTGCAAAGTATGGGAGTGTGGAAAGCAACAGAAGCTTCCAAACGGTGGTCTGGTCAGTCTGGTTCAGGAAACTATGAAGCATGCTGTTCCCTCAATGCTAGTAACGTCTCTGACAACCGCGGTTGCCTTCTTTGCATCTATAGTCAGCAACGTCACTGCGATCAATTGTTTTAGTCTATTTTCCGGGATGACTGTAATCGCGAATTTCTTTTTGATGGTGACATGGCTACCGGCCAGTGTCGTCGTCTCTGAACACTGTCACCTCACACTATTATCTCCGGCTAATTTCATGGTCAGAAAAATCTATCGACCTCTTAGAATTTTCATTGGTAAAATAGCAAACGACTTTGGTAAACTACTCTCAAGAATTGCTATAGAACTCAGATGGGTATGGCTCGTAATACTAGGATCCATTGCCGTCGCTGCTAGCTTCATAGTCTTCAGATATCCAGGTTTACAGTTGCCAGATTCACCCGACTTCCAGTTATTCGATAGTTCCCATTTGTTCGAGAAATACGATTTGGCATTCTCGCAAAAATTCTGGTTCGAGAAACTGGAAATGGTAAAAATCCGATGAGTTTATTCGTTTTAATCTTCAGTTTTCTTTAAAATCTAACAGATTTCATTGATATTTTTTATCCCAGTCCAATTTTAATTACCAAAAACCATCTACTAGATAAAAACGAACATAACTCTGTGCGTTATACAAGTTAAAAACCGATTTAGGGCGACGGGGGCGAGGTCTTACCGCTCCGTTTTGTCTGGGGAGTGAAGCCAGTTGACAATGGAAACTACTTGGATCCTGGAGCGAGAGGGACGCTGGAATGGGACGATACATTTGACGTATCAAGTCAAAAGGCGCAGCTATGGCTGTTGCAATTTTGCCGAGGCCTTAGATCGCAGCCATTTTATAGAAGCACATTGGGCCCACTGCTCCCAAACTGCTTCGTTGAATCCCTCAGGGCTTTCATGCAGCGACGTTGTGTGGATCCAATAGATCCGAGGATAGATCGTACCCCGTGCTGCGAAAGCAGCATCTTTCCTTACTCTCCATCAGTCCTAGAGCACTGCGCAGCCGAAGCGAACGCCAATCTTTATAGAACGCCCTCCCAGATTTGGGGAGGCGAAACTTCCACTGCTGCGGGTCTTAAGTTTCTCAAAGAAAACTATCGGCTTAATCCTAACGACACAAAGATTCCACGACCTAAAATCAAGGCCTTGATCATCGAGTACGATAGCACGTTCACTTACAGTCTGTCTTTTTCTGAAATGGACAACTTTTATCGTCAGGTAAACTTGAATAACGCTTTTCAGGGCAATTTTGAATTGTAAATTGTCGGTTTTTCCTCACAGGTCGAAAGCTGGATGAAAGAACAGCTCCTCAATGCTCCAACTGGAATGCGAAGCGGCTGGTTTATCAGTAGATTAGAATTCTATGAACTACAACGCACTCTTTACGAAGGTACTCTATGGGCAATGGGAGTGTCCATGGGTCTCGCATTGTTTGTCCTTGCGTTAGTCACGCTCAATCCTTTGGTCAGTTTGTACGCGATTCTTGCAATTGGGGCGGCAATTGTGGTCACAGTTGCATGTCTGGTTCTCCTAGGATGGAGACTTAATGTTCTAGAGAGCGTGGCGGTCTCTACAGCCATCGGTAAACATCAAAAATATACTGAAAATATTGTTTACGATTCTTATGTGTTCAAAATCTATTCCCAGGTCTCACCGTCGACTTTAGTCTCCACTACGGGGTCAGCTACCGAGCTTCTGCCTCCGAGGAAAGAGTTGATCGTGTCAAATGTGCCCTCGAGCAGATGGGAGGTCCTACATTGATGGCCGCTGTGACCAGCGGCGCTGCCGGCGCCCTCATGCTGCCTTCTCAAGTTTTAGCTTACATCCAAATCGGAATATTTCTACTACTGGTGATGGGAATAAGCTGGATCTATGCTACGCTGTTTCTCTGCCCTGTTTTAGCAGTTGTTGGACCGTCGAGGCACTTTGCTCAATATCAGTATCCCAGGTGCTGCTAATTCCTAGTTTCTGTGATCCTGTGAGACAATGAGTTTTCACTTTAATATTCTATATCAAATCTTTTGATTCTCTCTAGACTCTCAACCTCCTGGTTCCGGTTACTGTTTCGAAAAGACATCGAGGAGACGGCGACCGGGGTGGGAAAGGCTCGCAAGGACAAAGACCGCTCCAGGGAAAGAGACAGAGAGAGAGAACGCGAGCGAGAAAGAGAACGGAGAAAAGGAAGAGGAATGTTGTCAGAATCTACGCTCAGCACTTCTAGTACAGTCTGCCAGTTTCACTGTGGAGAACTAGAAGCCCTAGCGGCAAGAGGTCCGCCGTCACCGTCGCTACCGCCTTCTCCTTCATCCACTCTATTATACCTAGAACCTTCACAGGCGGGATCTTCGATTGGTAGAAATAACAAGCGAAAAGTTAACAACGAACTTGACTGAGGCTGAAACTAGACGCCGATTATTAACGATTTGAGAATAGAAATTGAACGCAGCTTTCGAATTTGGGATAGATAACGTTTTGATTGGTCTCTTTTATTCGTCCAATAAATAAATTGCACAAATTTACATCGTTTCATCAAACGATTGGGAATAAGTTGTGAGATTTTTGATGCAATAGCGTCTTTGGGGAATAAAAAGCATTTCGATAATTGCAGTATTATGTTTCAGGGTAAAATTAACTCAACAGGTTTTACTTGATTTGAATAATTTTCAAGCAAAAAGTAAGGATAATAGAAGAGAAACATTTGTGATTATATCGTATAATGTAATATATATGTATGTGTGTTGCGTAAAGTATGAAAAGTATCTTGACTAACTAACTAACATAATAAGCGTATCAAATCTTTTTAACAAGATACAAAAGAAAAAAATATATGTATTCAAGATTGTTGTTCATATACATGATGCTAAAGTGATGTGAGATTTTATTTGTACGCTGAATCGTTGAGAAGGAGAATAAGAAACATCAATTTCCTTGAATAGAAAAGCAAAGAATTCTTCCACGTCAATGATAATTTTGACTCGTTGACTAGATTTCAGTTCTTTCTGAAATAAAGTGAACGTTATTTACGTTGAGATTATCGATATTGTTACTGTACGTGTTACGGATCGGAATAACAGCCATTATAAATTGATATAAATATTGTAAATGATCTGATATATCGACTCGTAAAACTTTGTGTGCCTCGTTCTGTATGTGAGTATGAGTTTAGTTATAACTTGAATGTTGTTATATGATCGTATATTATATATACATATATGTACTATATATTGATATTATTTTATTGCAACGTTAAGTAGAGTGTTAGATGAACAAGGTGACGAACAAGTCGTTATGAAAAAAATTCTCTCCCAGTTTGGCGATTATATTGATATTAATTAACGACTATTATTATTATATAACGGTTCCTAAATAGTATATTATACATTCAACTAAAGTTCATGACATAAAAGAAACCGACTTTGATTTTATATTATATTATTTTATAATTAAAGTACATATCAGACTTTTATTCTATGTATGTGACTAAAAACTTGATTATTGCGGCTTCTTATTATTCTTTGAATATCTTCAAGTATTATTATCATAGCGATCATCTTATATTATATAGCAGTACACTATAAAAAGTTAAAAGATCTTTGAATAAGGAAAAATACCTGATTATTTTATTTCATCAATTATTATTACTTATACAATTACTTTTTTCACTTAAAATATTTATTACAATTTATTTTTTATTTCTATAGCAATTTGTTTACAATCATTATTATATATAGTTTTCATAAATAAAATTATCAGACAAAGTTATTACACATTTACATATACATACCTATATTTATATATTTATTACAAGCTGAAGAATTAATTTACTCATAGATATGTGCGAGAAATAAGAAGAAGAAACAAAGATAAACTATCAACAGTATTATTGTTACTATTAATTATGTTGAACACTATCCGAATATGCCATCGATAGTTACAATCATCATTCCGTCTTTAAATTAAAACTATTCCTATTCAAATGCCAATTTGTTAATCACTGAATGGAAACAGATTGAACGACAATAAAACTGGTTACCTTAAAACGGCTCTATTATCTCTACCTCGCATCATCCTAATCTCCTGCGTTAATCACACAGTCATAAAATTACAGATCTTCGACTAGCTGGCAAGTCATTGATATTTTAAATCCTGATCTTATAAAATAATGCACAGATAAGAGCAGTTATGCATCTTGATACGGAAAGTTGTATTTAAAATTAACTAATTGATTAATATCAATCACACTTCTTATAAAAACAATTAAATGATGATTTAGTTAGCGTCTTTGACGCTTTATCATCATTGGAGTCAACGGCTCTGTGAGAGCGCGTTTAGACACCGGTGTTGATACAAATTTGAATTTTCTAATTGGCTGAGCCTTTATCACCATCTCTTTTCTCATTTTAACTATTTCTTCTTCCTCTCGTCTCTTTTGTGCAGCTTCTCTCTGCAGTTCATACAATAATGTACATTTTCCATGATTATCAGAATCTCAAGATAAACATAATAACTTACCAATTCTCTCAGCTGTTGGTCTAGGCGCTCCTTTTCTTTGATGCAATTGTCAAATAGTTCTCTTTCTTTCGCTCTAAGTTCAGAACTCAGAACAAATGGCTTTGGCGGCGCTAGGGGCTGCCTTGGCAAGTTGGGTTGAAATGCAGGTCTTCGAAGCACCTTGAAAACATAGAATTTCCAAAATTCTTAAAGAGTCCAAGTGATTTCATTCTTCTTTTGATAACATACTTCATTAGTATATCTTATACCTTGGGTGATCTGGCCTTGAACGGTATCGGCGCCAAGCTCTGCAGCGTCTGGGTAGCCTTTGATTTCTTTTCTGTATCGCAAGTTGAATTTTGTCTAGGATTGTTACTCGATGTTTTCTTTTGCATGAATTTTGGAATTGGATTCGCTCGAAATTGCCTTGCCTCTTTTTCAGCTTGTAATATCTAAATGTGTAACAGAGCTGATATGTTAGTCATAATAAGCGAAGGTCTTTTTTTGAAATGCTATTATATGTAATAATACAAACCGTCTGTATACGACGTGTTTTGCGCTGTAGCATCTGCTTGTTACGCTCCTCAAAACTAAAGGCTCTAGTTTTCGTACAGTGTCTCGTCTCAGGCTGTAAAACAATAGAATTGAATAGCTGTGATTCATATTGTCCTACCTTATGCACGTAGAAACTCATGAATTATTAGAATAAAAACCTTCGAGTTCGCCCTCCATTGCATAGGCTCTACACCGTTGACACGAAACGGTGTGCTGGTGACGACTTCCTTATGTTTAATTGCACGAGGCTGATCCACCTGGAGTGTTTGTACCGCTCTAAAATAAAGAAATTTATTAAGAAAAGACATTTCCTCTTATCCTCCGATTTACAAGTTGATATGACCCTAGTTCTGTCTTGAAATGCAATTTACTCAATCGTTTGGATCTGAAATTTGTTAGAGAACTTGTTTCTGAGCTCACTGTATCAAATCTTCCCCAAAATCACTGGACTCTTTTCGATTGTCGACTTTATTGTTCTCTGGAGGTGAATTGCTTTCATTCTGGCCCACCTGATCCTGATCCCTAGGAAACAAGAAAAATGTATACGTCGTGCATCAAGTCTGTGACTCACTGCGCGTTATACTCACTGCGGTATTGAATCGTCTTCAGAATCTCTCGGTAATTCTTGAAGCTTTCTGGAGCTTAGCTGCTCTTCTGAAGAGTCCTCTGTTTTGAGCTCTACGTTTATAATTCGAAGCATATATATAATTGTATGCAAGTATAAATTAATGATAAGACTGCATCATCTCAATGCAAGAGAAATGATGATGAACAATTATGATTGTGGTGATCGGTGCACTATAGCTTCAGAAAATTATTTACCAAAATATGATCCTTTTGTCTCTGGATCATTACCGTCATTGAAGTCAAAGTACTGTGGCGAATCAATACGATCAAAGGTACTTTGTGAAACGCAAAGATTGGCTTTACTGCACATTGCGCCAGCTTCCATGGTCTGGAATCAACTTTGATTCTAATTACACAGAAGTGTCCAATGTTCTATTGATAATCTCTGCGATGGCGATGATGTAATAAGGATGATTGGAAATGATTTCTTGCCACCTAACAGCAGCCACTTAATGATATAATTTATCAAATAGAGAAGATATAACTGCGAGAATTATAAAACCAGATATTGATATTGATCAAACCATCATCTCGGTATGGGAATAAGTTTGAAATACAAGTAACACTGATAACTTTAGCAACAGACAAATAAACAACTCCAGAAGTGTATATTTTGATTCTTGTGAACGATGCCAGTTAAAGGTCAGCAGACTTGATCAGGGTAAAGCAATGATGAAAACAAACACTTATGTGTAGTCTTGGGATAAGGTATATTTGTGTAATATAGTGGGATAATGGTGATAATATAGTATTATCAGAATCCTTTCCTCAGAGAAACGACTTCCAGGAGCCTTTGAGGCAAATGATCCATACATATTTTATAGAAAATTAAACACTCTACAAAAAGTGTCTCCTTTCATTTTTTGATAAATTGACTCCTTTCAAAGTTATTCAAGCTCAAAGTTCAATTGAAAAGTTCAACGTGAAATCGTTAAACTTTACAAATTAAAAATTGTAAACTGACTTTCTTTCTCATAAAAAATCACAAACCATAGAATTTTCAAGAATAATGTGATATTCAGCTATAAGTTTTAGCATTTTGTCAGAAACTAAAAAAAAAAAAAAAAAATAGTCGACTTAACTATAAATTGAACTTTGAGCTTGAATAACTTTGGAAAGAGTCAATTTATCAAAAAATTAAAGGAGACACTTTTTGTAGAGTGTTCAATTTTCTATAAAATATATATGGGTCATTTGGATTTGTTCATTGGTTTGTGAGCTACAAAATTCTAAAAATAAAAAACACAAAAATCTCCAATGCTATTTAAATGGAAAATAGAAATCCGCGATGAGCGACCTCTAAATATTAATATTAAGAGTTCCCCTCCTAACAGGCATCTTCTTTCACCCCTCCCGAAAGTATTTCAATGCGAAAATTGAAAAAAAAAACTAGTCGATTTTTCTTAATCAGTCTAATACATACATTATGGATATGTACTTTGCTAGCTCGAACTTAAATTAGTGGCAATTGGCAGTAGCCATACATCAATAATTAACTAGATGGTAATGACATGACATTACCGTCTAGTCAATTCTTTTTTTTTTTTTTTAATTGTGATGAATGAACGGTCGACCATCAAACGACGTGAATAGACTATATCAATCACCCACTATATCGACCAACAATCCATTAGAACAAGAATTATTTCGATCTGGGTAGATGAGGGTCTAACTTAATGTAGCTAATTAATTATTGAACAGTAAAAGCCTATTTGCAGCAACAGTTTCAGCAAGAAAATTTCAATGCGGTTAAAAAATCGGAGTTCAGGAATATCGACTATTAGAAAATTATGTAGTATGATTTCCTTGAAGTTTTCTGGCATGAAAGATGTCCTAGCATCCCTACAATGTATCAGTCATAAAACATTGAATTCTGTGCAATCCTTTATTGTATTGAATCATTGATGAATTTCGAGTTTGAAGTTCAACAGCTGAACTTTTCATAAAAGCGACTAAAGCCTCACAAAGTTTTACAAGATATTCATTCTGATATTGTGAATAATTTTTATTCATTACTAGTTTAATTATTCTAATGGAATAACGAAAGTTAATTGTTTATCTTCCGAAAACTGTTTATATTTGCTAATAAATTTGTTAGACCAAAAGTAATAATCTAACATCGATTTGTCGTGTTGTTATAAAATTAATATGATTACATGATAACAATCACTCATATCGATCAGATATTTAACAGGGAATAGTCGGTGGTTCCGGAAATGGTATGTGCAAACCTTCATGGTTCAGTTCAACGAAGGTTCTCTTAACGCTCATTGCAAATTCTCTGATAGTTGATGACGATAATTATTGAAGTAAAACTATAGTATAACAATTAGTAATCTTTCTCTAAATAACGGTATATAATCAATCGCTATATACATCAATTGTCACAACAATTATGAAAGTCCTTCCAACCCAATCCGACGTACAACTTTCGCTGATCGCTAAAATTCTCATTTGGTGGCTAAAGATTATTGGACTAGCACCGTTTTCTCTTCAGCACACAAACAATTCTATCAGAAGCTCAAGCAACAGTTTCTGCACCAGTAAATTCATATTCTCGAAAATAGGATTGGCTTATAATATTCTGCTGTCAATTCTTGTCGTAGTTATCGGTGTAATTGCAATTCCAGACATATTCTTCATAAGTTATCCGAACAAGTCTACTATAACGGAAGCCATCGATGTAACGAACGCAATTACTCACACTTTGACAATGTGTTTTATCATTGTCTTTGGAGCTTTTAAACAACGACAGGCTACCTCAATCATGAATAGACTTTTGGAAGTCGATTGTCTGCTTTCTAGTGTGACAAATTATCCACCTAGTAAAAAAACATTGCTTATATTTGTCGCGGTACAAATGATTGTGAACATCATTCTATGGGTTATTTTTTGGGCCTCGCAGGGGATCTACGTCAACTCGTTTCCGCAATTGTTGATATTTGATGTACCGATTTTTGTGTCACACTGGTTGGCTTTGGAATATGCAATATTACTCAGAGTTATGGCCATGGAATTCGAAAGCTTGAACAAAAATTTATTAAACTTCCAAGAGATCCCAAACTACTCATTTCGTACGCCAGTAATGTTGAATCATACTATAACAGTCTTGGATTCACCAGCGCATTACAGTCGATTAACTGCTTTAGAATTACTTCATAATATTCGTACGACGCTATCGGAACTCTCTCGTGACATAGCGGACTTCTATTCATCAACGACACTACCCGTCGTTGCTGGTTTCTCCCTTACGATTATTTATAATTTATGGTATCTAATTGTCCCTATCGTTATCCGAGATACTAATTTTGCAATAACAAGTCATATTAACGCCGGTGCGTGGATTTTAATCTGCATTTATCCACTAATCTTACTATCCTCAAATGCTGTTCAAACTTTGAACGAGGTAAGAAAGATTCTCTTGCAATCACTTTTTTTTTCTTTTTTTTTTACTTCTTTCTATTGTTATAAACTAAAATTATTTACGATTATAATGCAGGCTCAGATGACTGGATTGATAATTCACAAATTACTGGCTAAAACAAAAATACAAGAAATTCAAACGGAAGTAAGTAATGCCTTTTTATATACGATAAATTAGAGTCTTAATTCTTGTTCGTTTTTTGCATTAGAATGCAGAAAACTTTTATTCTGTGTTTTATTTTCAGCTTGAACGATTCTCTCTTCACCTTATGCACGAAAAGCTCAGCTTTACGGCTTACGGATTTTTTACTTTGGACTTCACACTCATACAATCTGTAAATATAACATTTAATATATTCTGAACTATACATACCATGAGAATACTCGTTTGCTGTCGATCACTGAAACAATCATCTTACCCTGTTAACGATATTAAAAAATAACACTCACGATTATTCAATTTTGTTTATTTTTTTTATAACTATGTTACAGATTTTCGGAATTGCTGCAACCTATCTTGTGATTATAGTTCAATTCATGCAGTCTGCAGCTAATACTTCACAGAATTGTTGATCCTAATAACAGAAGAAATATTTAGAAAATTAGTATCGTAATTATAACGAACACAGTTTTTGAGTAATTTAAAATGTTGCGCGCAATCGATCAGCTATAATAAATAAATAAACGAAATATCATTTGTATTCGATGAATAATTATTGCATCTATTTGGAATCACGAACTTTTGTGTATTGCGCTAATCCGCTAGTCGTAAATAATGTATGAATTGCAAAATAAATATTCAAATTATTTGCAATTGTATTCGATTTGTTGGACTTTTAAAATACTTAAGCACTCGGCGGTGACGAACCACACATTTTGAGCAACATCTCATCTTATTTGATAAAGAAATTACCGAGAAACTACGATTTTGCGTCTCATACAAAAATTACCAACACTTTATAGCAGCATAATCATATGCTAAAAACTGCCCGCGTGGGAGTTCCCATGCGACCACCAAACCCTGTTAAGTGGCTTTTTTGAAATTTGGAGTATTCTACCCTAAGTAAATTCCGTCATTATATATCGATGTAGCGCAGTTACCGCAGTCTGGCTTTTCATACCCATTCTTTTTTATCTGAGTTAAGCTGATGTTCAGAGGATATATTGATCCAATAATGCTTCATTATACCCATCCTTACAAATACTTGGTGATACTTCGTCGATGTGAACTGATGTGCAGATATATTTTTTACTGCAGAGAAAAGAGCATATGGACAAATGATTCTTTAGAAAAATCCAATAATTGCTGTTCGACGAACATGATGCACCATTTTTTTTTTATTACGTACAGTTGTAATTTCGCTTAAAGATGCTGATCATTGCTGAGATGCAGAAGGGTGGAGATATTGACATGCCATATACTGGTCTTTTATAGAATGCAAAATTGACTGTTAAAGATATTCCAATTCGAATCTTTCCAAATCCATATCGTTTGCAGCTTTCAAAGATGATTGAATAAATCAGAGACGGTAGAGTCAACGGTGAAGTTTAGGGATAAAACACCCTATATTATCAAATGCGCGAGCAAACGGTTTATAATAAATTGTAAAAGAAAAATTATTAACGTCCTTGAGTTCAATCGATGACAATTGTCGTTAGTTATATATTTTCCATATCAAGCTAAAATGCATAAAAACTATCGAGCAAGTTTTTTTCGTCATGCAAGAGGTTTCACAGCGTAAATCGATTACATTGACTAGTTACTAAAAACTATTCATCCATTCCCAGTAATAGTTCTAACAAAACGAATTCATTCAGTTGAACAAAATCTCTCGGACGTGAGTAACGCGATTTTAGAATCTTGCGAATGTTGATCACCGCACAAACATTCGAAGTCAATAACAACAATAATCAGTGATTTTCTTCTGATTTGTTGCATATATATTCAATCGAAATCAATCAACACACCAATTATGATAATACTTCCAATCCCATCCGGCGAAAGACTTTCTCGAATTATTGGAATCACCTTTTTTGGATTCAAGATTATTGGGCTAGCGCCATTTACTCTTCAGCGAACTAAAGCACCAGCTGGAAACTCTCGCAACCCTTGTGACACTAATACCTTTGTATTCTCGAAAATAGGACTAGTCTATAACATCTTGCTTTTAATCCTGGTTCTGGTTATGGGTGTATTTGCAATTCCACAATTGGTTCTTATGAGTTATCCAAACAAATCATTTGTTACCCAGACAATTGATGTGATGAACGGTATTATCCGTACTTCGACAAGCTGCGTTGTCATTTTTTCCTGGGCTATAAGACAAAAAGTCATTGCATCTATCATGAACAGACTTTTGGATGTTAAACGTCTGTTATCCGGTATGGAAAAACAGCCATCCAGCAAAAAGACTTCGTTTATATTTTTTCTAGTTTATGCAATTTTCAACACTTTTATGTGGATTACTTTTTGGATTACTGTCGAAGCTTCGTTCAACGGATTTCCGGATTGGTTTATTGCTAACGTACCGCTATTCGTGATCAATTGGTTTGTTTTCGAATATTCTATTCTTCTCGGAATAGTAGCAAGGGATTTTGAAAACTTGAACAAAAATTTATTAAACTTAAAGGAGTTTCAAAACTCTTCATTTTCAAACCATACATTTCCCACCCTGTTACTTGAAGACTATTTAGCAATTTTGGAAAGTTTACCGACTCAAAATCAGCTATCCACTTTACAAGTACTCCGCACTATTCGTACCTCGCTTTACGAAGTTTCACTAGACATAGCAGAGTTCTTTTCATTTCCAATATTACCATGTATTGCCTGTTTCTTTCTCACCCTTATTTATAATATTTATTATCTCGTTGCTCCCATCGTCATACCAATTGGTGTACTTGCTCTTACATTGACCGATAATCTTAATACCATAGTGTGGATTTGCATTAGTATTTATCCACTCATCTTACTTGCTGTTAACGTGACGGAAATTACAAAAGAGGTACATCGAAGGATTTACCCGAATTTATTTATTTCCATCATTACTGGCGCTACGATTAATTAGCTTTTAAGATCAACATTCATTATTATTATTATTATTATTATTGTTTTTTTCAGGCTGAACTAACCGGACTAATAGTTCACAAATTATTGGCTGCAAGTAAAAGACCTGAAATTAAAATCGAGGTAAGTTAACTTGTTCTATTCAATAAATTGAGCCTAATTTGAAGTTTAAAATTTCGACTACAACGTATTCGGTTCTTCTTACAGCTCGAACAGTTCTCCTATGAGCTGCTACATGAATATATGAGCTTTACAGCATACGGATTTTTTACCTTAGACTTTACGCTAATACAATCGGTAAATATAACAATAATAGTGATATTCTGAAGCATATATCTTATTCAATGAGTTACGTGTAATTTAAGTTTTACTGTTTACACACAGGAGACTCCCAGCTAAACCATTTTCTTAAAAAAAAAAAAAAATTGCATGCGTAGAACTTTGCATTACTTTTTCGACCTGGCTAGAATACATTGAGACAAAGCCATTTCACTCACCAATAATTATGTTACAGGTTTTTGGAGCTACAGTCACCTACCTTGTTATTATAATCCAGTTTATGCGCTCTGCTAGCACTGTAAACAACGCTTCAATCTAACTGCAGAGTAAATATCCAGAAAAAATTTCTGGACAGTGATAAATGTATATTATTGAATATTATGTAAAATTAAACTTTTATAACTATTATATCTACATAGTATAATGTATGTTATTAAACGAGATAAATTCAGCAGGTCTTTTCTGTCCGGTTTTAATTAATTTTCAAGTATGTCAAAATTTAGGAGATTAGTATGATATTAAATACTTAATCAAAGAATATATATCGTTACATTTCATAGATTTTATCTGAAAAATTTGCTACCTATATTCATTATTCAGCTATCTATCAGGTAATCACATACGTATCTCTTTCTGAAGAGAAGCTTCAATTGCGCGAGTTGACATGCACCAGAAAACGAATATATGCGCCCAATTACAGGCAATCTCAATTCAGAAATCACATGAATGAAATGCAAGTTGCATACACCAAAACACGTTAATGTTTGATAAAAATTTACCCAGAGTAAGCTGTCTTCGTATTACTCAGTCAACGACGTCATACATACGTTCGAGTAGATAATCTATATCCGATATTATCCATGACTCGTGGCGTCGCGATCGGCGATTAGCGTTGCGTTGATGAATCAAGATGTAAAGTTCAGCGGTGAGCACTGAGCGGGATACGAGTGCGACAGACAATGAAAAGATTGTTTCGTTATTGTCTGATATTAAAGAAAAACAAAAAAGTGTTGACAAAAATAAGCGTCTCCACTATCCCTACGATTATAATCAAATTCTCCTCATCCACCGAGCCAGGCACTCAAATGCTGAAACAAAAGAGCGTCTAAAAAACAGTCGAAACCCATTCCTTGTCAGTTTTTTGAGGTTAATTCTCTCAATCGCGTCTCAATAATTTCAACCTAATAAAAGCAAAGCGTTATTCCGCTTCTCAGGAATTTCTAAAAAATAATAAATCGCTATTTAAACACCAAGACTTGTTATGTGATAATACAAAGAACTCAGCAGCCTCCTGCAACATAATCCCGTAATGAAATCCACGATTTGTCGCAGGAGGTAGACGACATCTTCGTGGTATGGTTCTGCCTTCGTTTATAATAAAGGAAAGCTAATTGTTATGTGAGCAAAACAATCTGTCATTATAATTATCATTCTTCATATTCGCACATAACCTTCTTATTTGTTACTCATGTATATTACAACTCGTTTCAGGGCGGACCAAGACTATGACATGGGCCCTGCCACGGAGATGATGGTCAATGATTTTGACGACGAAAGAACCCTAGATGAAGAAGAGGCTCTTGAAGGTAGCGAAGACTCTCACAACGAACTATCAAACCTACAAAAGGTAGAGTAAATAGACCCTTTCCTTTTCTCTCTATTCTAGCCAGCCAACAAACTGAACTCAGCCTAGAATCTTAATCCAACTAATTCCAGGAAGGAGATATGCCGTTAAAAGATCTACTGGCAATGTACGGATACGGAGATCCGTCTACAGACAATTCAAATAGTTCAGATCGTATCATAATGCCAAGTGCCGGTTGCGACGACGAACTAGATGCCCAGTCCTCTGACAAAGGTGACGGTGAAGGTGACGGCGATGGCGACGGTGATGGAGAAGGCGACGGAGATGACGACGAGGAGGATGCAGACCCGACGAACAACGAACCAGACCTTAAACAATTCTATACAGAAATGGTAAAGGCTGAAGAAGCTGATAACATGGATAGAGAAGGTATTGGCGGTGGCGGTAGCGGTGGATCGTCAAGACTTTTGCGCAGCGTATCGCGTCCCCAAAGCGAAGAAGAGGAAGACGACTGCGACTATAGTCCCGACGAGGACGAGTGGAAGAAGACTATAATGGTAGGCAGTGATTACCAGGCTGCAATTCCTGAGGGATTATGCCGGTACGATGATGCTTTGCCTTATGAAAACGAAGACAAGATGTTATGGGACCCTAGCCACATAGCTGAGGAAAAAACCGAAGAGTTTTTAGAACGGGCGCAGTTGTCCGCAGTCAAAGGAAGCTCGATACCGGCTGGTTCTCATGTCAGAGACGACGAACAGGCCTTGTATTTGTTACTACAATGCGGATACAATTTGGAAGAGGCTTTACGCAGACGTAGAATGAACGCGGTACCTTCTACTGACGCCGTCAGCCTTTGGTCAGAGGAAGAATGCCACAATTTTGAAACCGGACTTCGCACACATGGAAAAGACTTTCACCGGATACAAAAGTACAAGGTACGCATGGAAGAATATTTTGATGGATTTTACAGGACTGAATCTACGTTTTTTTTTTTTTTATGTTGGGTTTGAAAGTAACGGGGTTTTCAGTTTAGGAATAGTTCTTCGATGAGGACTTTGTTCTTGATTTTTTTTGCATCGCATTGCATTTATTTTTTTGGCTAAGCGGTTCTTTGATTTCTCCAAGCCAGTTTATAGTCCTGTAGAATCTTCCGTGCTTATATGCAGGTTGCCAGAGAGAGCGAGGAAGATAACGAACAGGTGTTGGCTTCAGGTGAGAACGAGATCCGTGGGAGAACTGGTGCAATTTTATTATCTATGGAAAAAGACAGAAAGGCATGACATTTTCACTTACAAGGCACGCATAGACAAGAAAAAATATTCTCTACATCCTGGCATCACGTGAGTTTTTACTCCAGTTAAAACAAATTTTTTTTCTCACTATTTTGTTATTCAAAGTTGTTCAATTTCAACAACCATATTCTCAATTCGTTCTTTTTTATAACTAATCTACATATTTCTTTGATTTTTATCGTCTAAACTGTGTGTGTTATATTGGGGATGTGCCAATAATTCGTTGCTAATCCATGGGTTCAGATTTGAATTCCAAATCAATCTAATATTCGAAATATTCCATTATTTGAATTCGTAGCACACCTGTAGCCCATATAGAATTCCTTTTCGAATAGTTTGCGATTAATTTCATTCGAATAATGCGACTTATAGAGTGACGTAATATGTAATGTAAGCAGGGACTATATGGACCGTTTTCTGGAGGAGCAAGAGGGTGTTCGAGACCGTAGCAGTTCGCCTAACAACCATTGTTTACATAACATGGACGGTAAGCGTCAGAGATCGAGTCTTAACACAGCAATAAACGAAACGGATACAAAGCAGATGGATTCCTGGTCAAACGTCGGAGCTGTTGATCCGCTGGCAGATCTAAACAATCCGTCGTCGCAACCAGTGGCTCTTAATCCGTTGACTACTACTTCCGGGACTCCTCGTCACATCGAGTATACCAGTCATGTTATTCACGACGGACCTGCAGAAGGGGGTACTTCGTTGTGGGCCTCTCGTCAACATCAAAATAATCACGAAGTAAGAAACCAAGAGGGTACAATAATGGAAAGTAACGAACCATCTTCGCCGGAGAATATTCTACCACATCTACCGCCTTAGCGTATGCCGATCGACGGGAGTTATTACCAATTATTAAACGGAGAGAACAATGAGAAACTTCTCAGTCAAATATTAGTTTATAACATTACCAATAACAATGTCGTGAACGCATAATATTCGTTGAGAAACAAAATGCGAATAATATTATTATATTTTTCTACTGCATAATAATTATTAATTATAAAACACTTTCAAGTATACTTATAGGTATACGTATTAGGGTGTCCCTTATTTTTCAAATTGCGAATATTCATCGAAACAATCACTAGGATTCAAGTTTTTTTTTCCTCAGATTTGGAAGATAAACTTGAACTCTGGGGTTTGTCCCGATGAATAATCGCAATTTGGGGAATTAGGGACGACCTAATACGTATACCTATCTATGTAAAGAATACGTTTAGACTAAGCGAGATAAAGCAAAATAATATATCTCACTGACTTATTACGAGATATAGTCTATAGATCAGACGCTGAAAGAATTTTCTATAATGAATTAGGTTTTGTTTCTTTATTTTTTTTTTTTTTTCGCTAATTTTTCATTAGGAAGATATTTACACTTTCCTATAATTGTTATATTATTTAATTGTTTGATATAAAAATTTCTTTATCATGTACCATATATTACAAAGCAAAGATAAGTCGAAATTTTGATTTGGATTAAATTTTGTACAGTAACACAATTTAGTGAGAATTTAGCAGATTATTATTTAAACTGTAAAAGAATTGCCGTCAGTTCAGAAGTGATCGATGATAAATATATACTTATGTCACATCGCGACGTCCAATACGACGAATTGACTCGAGAAATTGAGCCTCATTTAATGTACATTGAAAATAACTAGGAATGCCCCCCCCCCCCCCCCCCCCAGATTAAAAAAAAATATATATGATCACGGTGAAATCCGTGTTCCAGTTTAGGCTCAATTTTTGTAACGAGACTCTCGCGTCTGTTGTCATAAAATAAAGTATACAGGTAACTCCAGTTCTGCGACATCTTATCAATTTCTGGTAGACTTTAATTTATAATAATTTTTTTCGTTATTTTATTGAACATCGCCGACTATTATCTAAATACATATTGTATGTATGTATGTATGTACTACTGTTAAAAGAATTATTACGTATCGTATGTTTAGTGTATAATTCTAGCCGCGTCTGTGCTATATTATGTCTACGGAAAAAAGAAAAAAATAGGACACAAAAACGAAGAAAGAAAAAAAAAATACGTAGACAATGACCTATTTGAATTAAATTGTGAATATTATTAAAAGTATATGATCTTTAAAAGTGTACTTACAGATGTAAATACATTACTATAGAATATCAACAACAGTCCCCATTATTAAAAATACCCGACTTTAAAAGGATCCTTTTACCATTCACACAGAATGGATTCTTGAATTATTATTTCTAGGAAATTTGAGAGGCGATATTCACTGCAAGTAGCTAAAGTAATAAGTAATAGTTTTACATGGCATAAAAAATGTTTATTAAAAATTGAAGGTAAACATTTTTTACTAATTTCGGTCTTAGCTACTCAATCAATAATAATTACAAAACAGGTTGCAGCGTTAAATATATATAGGAAAACAAAAATAAATTTATTATTACGGAACGTAATAACACTGATTGTAATTATGCTATCCATACTGCGCAGAGTCCTGTGACTCTACAACTGACTTCAACAGTTTACCAAGGAGTGGTAAAAACTGTGAAGTATTTGTACTGCCTTGGAAACTCCCTGTTGTTACAACGTCATGTTCTGACCGCTCTTCTTCTTCTTCTTCTTTTTCAAACTCCTCCTCCTCCTCACTTCCATCGTTGATAGAAACACTCTTTGGTACTTTACACACAGTGCTTTTATCCATCAGCCTAGCTGGCAAAGGCAAATCGTCATCAGGACTGGATATTGGAATGGTTCTTTCTGCATCAACTAAAGACGCTTCCACTTGCCAGCTATCAGATGTTCCCCTGTGTCTAATGAAGTCGAAGAATACCCCCATTTCAGTAGTTGTTTCTCTAGCTATGAGCTGCTGATCCCTCGGAATTAATCGCGGACTTTTAATCCCTTCCAAAGCTTGACACAACAGCAAAGTCAGATTAACTTCCAAAGCAAGTCTCGTGTTGTTTATCTCCATGCAAGCGTACCACGGATTTGTGGATCGGGTATTCTGAGAATTGACTGGACTCCCACCTCTGGGTATATGTTTTGCTGGTACGAGTGCTGTGGCTCTTGATAAAATGGTATTCTCACAAATTAGGGGGTCGTAAGGCCTGCGTATTAATCTTGGGCTGCTTAAAAGTGGCACCGTGACATCCAGACCAGTTATGTAGCTGGTGAACTCTGAGTTGTTAGAAGCCAGATTGGGGTTTAAGATCTTCTTCAAGTCTCGCATTTGAATTCGGCGTAGATTCTCAGGTGTAGCACGTTCCCATTCGCGTTTTGCAGAGTCTACGCTATCCTCACGGCTAAGAGGCTTACGCGGCGAACTCACCGGCAATCTGGAGTGTAAAGCCTGAGTAAATAACTGCGTCGAGCTTATTATCGTACCGTAAGTAAGCTGCGGTCCTGAGCTCATGCTCATTTGAGGCGGGCCAAAGTTCGTTTCTGCCATTGGCGTGTACCAAAAATCTTGCAAGTAAACTGTGTCTATCAAAGTATTTATCTTTGGGGATAAACGAATGAAGCTTTGAGCACAGGTCGCGTTTATTATTATCAGCTTGTTCACCAACAACGTCAATTCACCACTTGGCAATTTCTCATCACATGATTGTAACTCTTCTGCACTTTCGACGCTTATACCGTCTATGATAAATTTCAATATTCGAGGACGTAGCAGCAAGTTTACAGTGCTGTCGTAAGCCAGGTACATACATTTCTGAAAAAACAAAATTTCTTTGAATACGATATTTGAGACAAACAATTCTCCAAATATATGGATAAATTAATTCCACAAATAGATTTGCTCATGATTTTTTCAATAATATGAAATCAGGTATACTCACAAACAATGATTCCCTGATACTTTGTTGTATGGAGTTCCAAATGATCGGGCGCACCGCCATACTCGAAGTCAAGGCAACTAAAGATTGAACAACATCTGCGGCGAGGGGATCCGCAGTGTGTCTTAGCAGCATAGAAACTTCGACTAGCTGGTGTTCATGCGATCCCAAAAACATTACGATCATAGAAGTATACATCATACTGTTCTCACGGGTAACAAGACCCGTCAATAACTCTAGACCAAGAGTATATAACGGCCACCAGTCCTGGCATCGCCAATGACTGCCTGTAAAATCCTGTAAAGTAACAAGAATAGGTCAAAAACAGGTGAATTTAGTCTCAAGGGTGTACATACTTAAATGCATATTTCTCTGCAAATAGAAATGAACTCACTTCGTACAAGCAGTCCAAAATACTGTTTCTAAGATCATTAGGCGGTAGTAGACTGAGCCACAGCTGAGCGATAAGGCTTTCATCTATGAGCTGAGTACTGTACAAAGATCTAGCAACGACCCCAAGTGCGGCAAGAGCGGCTCTACCAAATCTGAAATACGGCCGTCTCTGCAGAGTGATACCAACGCAAGCAGTCAGGTCTTGAATCATTCTCTGTAGCTGTGTGCAAGTAGAGCGTTGATTTTTAACGTGTTCAATGTACAATTGCAACAGCTGAGTCACCATGCAGACGGTCAAAGTAGCCGGAATGCATTCCCTTACGCCCTTCAAGGCCTCTGCACCATTATCCAGTTCCTTTTCAGCAATTTCACCGCGAACCCTAGACTGATCTTTGGCAGCTTCTGCCAGTTCCTCAATCTCAAGGGTCGCCAAAGTGCTGGCATTTGATAGAAGGAATTCCAGCGTTGCTGCGTCCTTTGCCAAAGTGGCTTTTATCACTCTTATACAGCCCACTATCAAAGAGAGCAAAGTATGCCGCAGTGTCTTGTTGTAGGCTTGATAACACTGCACAGTGTCTTGTATCAGTTCGATAAGTTTCAGTTTGAAGATTTGGGAATCGCCAACACAGGTTTGTTTCCAAGCAGAAACGCACCTCAGACAAAGAGAAGCCAGTAAAATTAACAACTTTGAGCTATAAGGCTGTTTTATATGAGTCGAAAGTCCGTCAAGAGCAAGTTTGGTGATTGTCTGAGCCTGAGAAATAGTGATGGGATAATTTTTGCTGATTTTATCATCAGTTAGTCTAACTACAAAGTGGTACCACGACTCTAAATTCGCCTGGTAAAGTGGTGGCTTTATTTTTATCTTGTCTATAGAATTGTCCAAATGTTCATTGGGATTCTGGTCAGGAATCCCACTCAGTATATACTTCGCGATTTTTTCCAAATACTTCTGATCCTTGTCGAGAAGTTTCTTAAGATTTACCAAGAAGTCGTTCTCCAGTAATGGACTCTTGAATAGTTCCAAAGTCACTATATCCACCAACTGCGAATAGCCTTTGGTATCGGGAACCAAGTCTCTGAATAACGGAGCGAAAAGATGCGTCCAGAAGTTTGCACGTTTACGAAAATAGTTGACAAGAATCTCGTTTCGATGATACCACATCGCATGGAGTAGGACCATTGTGCTGTAGTATAATCTGTCGTAAATGATGTCCTCCTCTTCGTATATCCTTTTTAGATACAAGTCTAGAAACTGGCTGCATCCTTGAGTCAAAAACTCGTCAGCCGGTCGTGGGAAGATTCTGTTCCGTTCAGCTCGGTGCATTATATTGAACAATGCCTCAGTCAGGCCAGGCTGTCTTTCCAAACAAATAGCGACCAGTTCTAAGATCGCGACTTTCACCTCTGCCGCACAAGTCGGAGACATCAGCCTCGAGGCAAACGTCTCTCTGATAGTTGTGCCATCCATTCCCATACACACTAACAAAGACATGGAGAAACCCTCAGCGAATTTTTTTAGCAATCTAACGGCCATTGCCTGAAGGGAAGGACTGAACCAGACGTAAAGGTAGTTAACGATTGTCGGGACTATCAAAAGTCCGTTTGGCAAACAGGGAGAAGTGTATAAGGCTACTTCAAGAGGGGATCTTTCCTCTAGACCTAAGCCCAGGCTTTTCCTGAACATCAGAAGTCGATTAACGACGGATAAAGCGAGCTGAACGCTTTTTATTATCTTGTATCCCCGCCCGCTTATCCAGTCAGTTTCGGTCGCCATTCTGCTTTGTAAAATCCGTTCACCGGTTCTGACTAGCTTGAGGAGAGCATGACGAGGTTCGAGGTACAATAGACTGTAGGCAACGACGAGCTGCAGCTCGTTCCTTATCTCAGACTTCGGGAGGTTTGAATCGAGCGCGTGATGCAAGCAGAACATGCTCTTCAACCAGAGATCTACCCGCTCTGAGTCCACAGCAAAATACCAGGAATCTAATTTGGGCAAAACACCTTGAAGCAGGAAAACCATGCCGGGAATTTCCACCGCGTACATCGCCTCCTTGTTGTGCTTTATGACGAGATAATTTGAGAGGATATCCAGATACGCTGCAAGGATCGGGTACTTGTGCTCGATAGTCTCGATCCCTGATAACCACGAGGCGACTAATCCTCCGTCGAACGAAATAGCCTGAGAAAATTCTGCCGTTTTTTGATACCAGTTGTTGAATCTTGGATAAACGCCGGCGCTCATACGGGAAAGAATGTCCTCCGGGTATTTGAGCACGAGTTTAGAAGATATGTTTATGCATTCCGCAACTATTTTGTATATATTTATTGGCAGAGTTGCGTAAGAGAATCTGTTTATCACCTCGAAGCTCAACTCAGTAGGTATGACCATGCTTTGAACAATCTCAACGTTTGCTGTTAGCAGAGATTGAAGCAGCTTGAAACCCTGCAAAACCTGATCGGGCAAAATCGTCGTCTTGTCGCTTATGTTCACTATTCCTCCACCGGCTTCTGAAAACAGTTGTTCTATCTTATGGTGAAATGCGTCCCAGTAAGTCGCTTTTGTGTGCCAAGTAACGACCTTCTTTTCGTTCCCTATTTCGATTGTTTCGTTCTTAGATTCGGCTGGAATCGAGAACGAGTTTTGGTGTATTATGCACTCTCGTTCGTAGGGAGTAAACGAAGGATTTGTATCCTGAAATCGGGGGATCTCCAGCGTTATAGAGGCGAGATTATCTAGCTCGGACATCAGCTGAAACAGAAAAGTTATTTTTCAATCTATTCAGAGTTTTATTTCATCGGAAAACTCACCTTTTCTGCACTTTTTGTTCCTGCCTTTGCCAATCCGGTTGCTATAGTTGTAAGGGGCTCGAATTTATATGGAAAATATTGTACGGCAAGTTTGTAAAAGACCCACAGGCCGTCGTCGCGTTCGCTCCAAAACCTTGCCGCAGTTTCTGGGTATCTGAGTACGGAAGCTGTTGCATTGAAGACTCCCGGTAGTTGGCTGATCCTGTCTTCCTCAATGAAGGAGCAGAGCAGGGTGAGTAAATTATAAACACTACTCCTGACAATAACTGAGTACTGAGTATCTTCCTGGATCATTTCACTGTCTAATAAATCCTGTAGATAGTAAAACACGTTCAACTGAATAGCCCTAATGCCGAACGGTCGAAAATTGTTCAAAGTGTCTGGGTTATCAGATTCTATTGCATAGTTTGCAAGCATCCATGCCAATAGCAGAGGACCGTCTTGCGGTGTACTGTCACGCAAACATTTGTGCTCGAAAGTATCTTGCATGTTGCTTCGCACTCCTCGGATCCATTCCTCAATTCCAGAGCTGAAATTTTGAATAAAACATATTTGGTATTCAATCATTCGATCAGTAGCTTCATCACAGGGTCGTAACGCAAGACACTTACTGTTTCATCACATCTAATCCGACGATAAGCAATGCTGTTTGACTGTATTGTATCTGTCCCAGTCTTTTGGAAACCGCTGCTTTATCCTCATGACTTTTAGAGCTTACTAATCGCCTCGGTTCTCCCTGTAAAATATCGTTATTTTTGTAAGACCAGAAATTCGTAGATAGCTTTATTGTGTTTTAAGGGATTTCATACTCCTGGGAAATTATTTATTTCAAACTACTGCTGCGCTTTAGATAAATATTCTATTTATCTGTGATTTCATGGATTTTTCACAGCATAGCAGTACTTTGAATAAAATTCTTTCCGACGTGTACATATACCCAATTGATGAGAATTAGATCTTACGCTGATGCTTCCATAGATCCTGTTGAATTCTGTATCTGCGACATGTACATCGTGTAAAATGATAGTAAAAACATGAAGTAGCTCACGCATTTCGATCAAACAATTGTTGTAGAGTTTGTGGAGATGTTCGTCAGTGAAAAGCTGAGATCCTACAGGTGCGTTGATGAACTTCAGAGCTTCTATCTGCCTCTGAATAGACTTTAATAAATTGCCTAGTAGAACTTGGTCAAAGAATTCAGTGAACTCTTTTCTATGTGGATGCCTTTTGTTGTCTCTGTATTCAACCATAAGTTTCAAACACTTGATCAATGTCACACGTTCTGAATAATAAAAATTCCAGATGTCTTCGATCAAAGCCTTGGTCGATGTAGCGTCTGTTAACTGAGAAGCAAACGTCTCTGCACAGTTTCTATACTCGTACAACATGTAGTTGCATACCAGGTCCCATGCTATTGTTGCATCCAAATTCTGTTGAAAATGTATAAGAAAATTGTTTTGGATAAGACGTAAGCCAAGATGTGGAAACAGTTTCTTTTCAAAGAGAATTTAAGAAAATTTCGACTAGCGACAGAATTTGAAATTGTTTGCTTCCTGTAGAATTGGCATAAAAAATGATAAAAACGAGTCAATATACTAACCAGCATGGGTGATAATTTGCAAATAACGTCGTACATTCTTGGCGGTGGATTTGTACTGTTTAGTTTTTGCAAAGAAGCTTTTGAGTAAGGTTTAAAAAATTCTAAACCATCTCTGAGCAGTGGAGTTGCACATTGTATTTCATCTTTGACCAGATCCTTGTCGCAACGGCAAGTAGTTCCAGATATCACAGACCACAAACCCTTGCAGTATCTTGATATAAAAATAATTGTATCAAATATTTTCATCAATAAGTGCAAAACAAACGGAACAATTTTATATCCTAAGAAAAATGTGGGATTTATAAAAATTTTGTCGACATTTTTTAGGTTAATTAGGTTATGTTGGATGGATTAAAAATCTTTAGAAGCCAAAAAATAGAATTGAGAATAGATTACATTTTTTTCTTCAATCTAAACGCGTGAGATCGTTAGTTTTCTGTCAACACGTAAACTGGTTAGAGGAGTAACAAGGAAAGGGAATCATAACCCAAAAATTGAGATATACAAAGCGATAAATCGCCGCAATATAAATTAAAAATGAAAGAAATTAGGACTGAAATAACTTACGGCAGATTTCCCATCGGTGAGATGCTCATTTTGGCAAATATATTATCTCTGTGAGACAAAATACACCGAATTATATTTATTTTTTAGGTTAATTATCACCGCACTATTTCAACACACATTTCGTATACACATAACCTCTGGTTATTACGAACTGAAAATTATTTTCTCATACATGATCAAACAACAATCTCATACTGCATACGTGAAGTAATAAAGAATCTTGATGAAATTATTATATCGAACTATAAAATAGATATTTGTAATATTTATTTACAACCGGTATTTTTTATCAACACAATTCGTTATTTCATGCATTTCATTACGTTGTAAATTAGCATTGTGGAGGGGGTTCGCCTACAGCAAATTTTCATTTTTTTTTACTCACTCCAATGAGTGAGGAGAAATATGTATATTAATCTCTGTGACGGGAGGAAAACCTGTGCAAACAATAAAGATTTATTAGCATTTTTTTTCTTTTTTTTTACTGTATTTCTGCATTTATTTGATTAAAAACAGATGAAAACATTCGAATTCTACGGAAGCCCGGTCCGGCCAATCGAATACCTGCTCGTTTCCATGCAACTGTTGTACTTGATTGGCCGGACCGGGCTTCCGTAAAATTCAATTCAACTGTCAAAAAAGACGCGATATAACCAATGCTGAAATTTTATTCAATTTTTTCGAACATAGTTTTTTTCAAATAAAGACTCATCATGCCATGTGAAATGATTACGCTACAGTTAGGCCAGTGCGGCAACCAGAGTAAGTGATATTCTATACCCACGGTCCTCTATAAACATCCTCTGTTTTCATTCCATTTTAGGTTATGTCTAATTCACACGCATTCCATTCTCTAAATAATGTACATCCCATTAATCAAAGATGAAATTAACTTTCCGTTTTTCTGGCCAAACAAAATGACTCCAATAAACGAGTTTTACTTTCTCCCAAAGAGCTACATTCCTCCTCCAATTTCCAATCCCTGCAATTCCCACGCCGCTGTTTTTTGATATTCTTTTGTTTAGAAACATTATTTCCATCTAAATAAAAAATATGTTTGTTAAGTCGGTTTCGAGTTCTGGAAAAGACTGTGTGCTGAACACGGTATCAATCCGGAAGGAATCCTTGAAGATTATGCCACAGAGGGAACAGACAGAAAAGATGTATTCTTCTACCAGTCTGATGACGAACATTACATACCACGCGCAGTACTTCTAGATTTAGAACCTCGAGTTATACACACTATCATGAACTCTCCTTACTCAAAGGTTGGTTACAATCTCATTCTTTTTACTAGTAGTTTATGATCTCTTCGATTCATATATGGTAATTAATACATAAAGGTTTAAACAATTTTAGTCAAAGCAAGTAATAAGTAGATATATCGGATGTTGAAACATCAGCAAAAGAACAATTGACCTATGTATACATTTTGTCGCTTATGAGCACTATGTGGCTTTTGATTTCTATCCAATAATGATCTTCATAGGAGAACATTTCTTAGAACAGGCATTGACTCTCTCATTTACCTCTGATCATGTTACAAGGTTCATCATATTCACTTTCTTCCTTTTTTCAATATGTCTTACTTCATCCCAGACAAACATCATCATTATTGTTATCTTACCATTAATATCCACAGCTCTATAACCCGGAGAATATTTATTTATCAAAACATGGAGGCGGAGCGGGTAATAATTGGGCGTCCGGTTATCACCAAGGTGAAAAACTTCAGGAAGAAATATTCGATATTCTGGACAGAGAAGCAGATGGCAGTGATAGTTTAGAGGTAACATTAACTTAATGTTCCTTCATAAAACCGTATAAAACTAACATTTCTCAAACCATTTCAGGGATTCGTACTCTGCCATTCAATAGCTGGCGGAACAGGATCAGGCATGGGATCTTTCATGCTTGAAAGTTTGGCGGACAGGTTTCCGAAAAAGTTGATAGAAACCTACAGCGTTTTTCCTAATCAGGATGAAATAAGGTGGCTATTTTTATCAGAGATAGACATAAAACCGTCTTATCTTCTTATCTGATCACTTTTTCCATTATTTTCTTTAATTTTTTTAATTTTTTTGCCAGCGATGTTGTTGTCCAACCGTACAACTCTCTCCTTACACTGAAAAGGCTGACCCAGTGTGCAGACTGCGTTGTTGTATTGGACAACACAGCTTTGAACAGAATCGCATCAGATCGTCTTCACATACAGAATCCAAGCTTTACACAAATCAATAAACTCGTATCCACTATCATGTCCGTCAGCACAACTACCCTCAGGCAAGTTATCAGCAAGCTGCTAGCTGAGCACAAGTATCTTTTAAATAGATTATGAATGTAAAACTGATCCAATTTTCTTAGAGTTAGCATCTGTTTAATTGAAAACGACTGAACACTGAATTCACAGTGCCACTATTTAGGTATCCGTCGTACATGAACAACGATTTAGTGGGATTAATCGCACCCTTGATACCTACACCAAGGCTACATTTCCTAATGACGGGATATACTCCACTCACCACTGATCAAGAGGTCTGTTGTTAAAACCTGGAATTTGAAGTCCTAAATTGTCTAATTGCGGCATTGTCAATGATAAAGTTTTATATCTGTTAAACTTTTTTCTTTCTTTCTTAAACAGGGAGCATCAGTGCGCAAAACATCAGTCCTAGATGTGATGCGACGATTATTGCAGCCAAAGAACATGATGGTTTCTACTGCATTAGACAGAAATGCTGCGCACTGTTACATATCCATATTGAACATAATCCAGGTAGAGATAACAGAGAGGTGTTATGGATTTACATCAATCTTCTCATAGTTTCTATGATTCAATCAACAATCGATTTTTAGGGAGAAGTAGACCCGACGCAGGTCCACAAATCCCTTCAACGAATCAGGGAGAGAAAACTCGCACAATTTATACCCTGGGGACCGGCTAGCATTCAAGTTGCACTCTCAAGAAAATCGCCATACATTCAGAGCACACATAGGGTATCTGGACTCATGCTAGCAAATCACACAAACATATCGTCGGTATGTATCATGTAAATTTGATTCTTTTAGTTGTTCTTCTTATTTATTCAAAATAACGCAGTTTCTTCTTTTTCTTTTAAAGCTCTTTGATCGTGCCCTCCAGCAATACGACAAGCTACGGAAACGAGAAGCATTTTTGGAACAGTTTAGAAAGGAGAAAATGTTCGAGGATAATCTTGACGAACTTGATCATTCGCGACAAGTCGTAGAAGACCTTGTTAAGGAATACCAGGCCGCTACTAGACCAGATTACCTCACCTGGAGTCCCGTGAAGAGTGAATAGATCTAAAATACATTGTCTTTCTCTCAAGAGACGCTACTTTTCCCGTCGTTGCGGGGACCTGGCAGCCGCCTAATGCATGCTTTCGCGCTATTAAGGCCGCAACAAAACCGGCTTGACCAAGATTTTCATTTTTTCTGATTTCAGTTCTAGAGTATACAGAATGAATAACGTCTCCGCCAATAGTTGAAAGACTATTTTTGTAGTATAAAGCAAACATAATTTTTATTAGGCCGTGATTAGTGAGGAATCATCAATCTTCCATCGCCCAAAGTCGGTTTTGGAACGGCCCTAACTGCTTGAATGCTTGGCAAATGAGCTTAAAGCTTTCGTTTAATCGTTAAGGGTACTGTAAAGTGAAATTTCAGGGTGTATAACAAGTTATAAAACTCCGAAATTTCAATTCACAATATAAATCTTTACAAAATAATCGTAGCGTCGTTAGTAAGTATTATAAATTGTTGCCATTTCGTCTTATTTGTCGACAAACCATCGATAATATCTGGAGACAAATCGATCGTAAGAAATTTGTACAACGTATTATTCGGTGATTTTGAATCAGATTCATTGTAGGATGAAAACACTATCAAGCATATATTATCAAAGGGCATTTATTTACAATTAATCAACAAGCCATTGTTCCGAACGGAGGCAGCGTCGCGATTGTTATGTATCCGGTATGACCAGGCAAGGAGTGGGCGTGTGAAACTGTAATCAGTCTCTCCTGTCCCCCTACTTCTTTGCCATTCTTCTGGTTCTTATCGTCTGTTTGCTGTCATAAAGAGGCAAAAAAAAAAAATTTATCCATACCGATTGACTCCAGATTAAGATTATCCAGATCAAATAAGAATCTCATTTTTACTTTAGTATTAATTTTCTATTTTGTTGATCAAACTATGATTTAACGTTAATAAAAATAATTCTAGTTGTTATAATAATCATAAATCATCGTGAGATGTAGATATGTATGTGTACAGATCAATTAAATCATCCTACCTTGCTTTTCAAACATTCGAGTTTTAAAACTGGAACGTTTCTGTACTGTACAGTTAATTCCCTTTGCAAGCACTCGAAGGTCTTTATCTCAATAAAACCAACCGATGTTAGTTTGTCACAAGTTCTTTGAACCTGTTCTATGCACGGTGAGAATGAGCAAAGTTTACCACCTGAAATTACGAACATTTGATTATTATATTGTAAAAGGGACGATCATAAAATCTAGGATTTCAGTAACACGACTTCTCCAGACTTCACAAATAAATTTTCAAAGCTAGTCAAACTGTATACCCGACTTTCGAAGACATTTCTCTGCGTGTTCAATGGTCAGCCATGGATGTGGCAGATCCAGGAATATAGCATCCGCTTTGTCGTTTAGTCTATCGCCGAACCCTGTTTGACAGACGTCTCTTTGTTCCACAGTGACATAGGGTGTTAATCCATGTTTATCAAACTCAACTTTAGCCAAGGATACTCGTTGCTCGTGAAAGTCAAAGGTGTGCAAATGTCCGTGTGGCTTTATCGCACTGATTAAAGCGTGTGATAAGGAACCGCTTCCAGTTCCTGTTTAATAAAAGCATATAAGATGTTTTTCGCTGTTTTGGAACCATCTAACAAGAACACCAGTTTCTACGTGACTACCTGTTTCTATTACAATACTTCCAGGCTCTAGTTCCATGAGATAAACTATAGTGCTGATATCGGGTGTATAGATGATTTGAGTCCTGTGGGGTAGAGTCAATGTCCACAGGTCAGATGTTGGTTGAAGAACGTACGCCCAACCCCTGGATAAGTCTACTTTTGAGCCGTACTTTGTTCCGACTAAAGAGGATACTTTAAGAGCGCCATAAGTAGTTTGGAATACATTATCTACCATCACTCCTCGTTTGTTCATTGTTTTTGGTGTAACTTCTAGAGAATGCATGTTCGATGCACCTATATAGAGAATCACAACATCTCCGTCCTCCACGAGCTCTTTTGATCTGCTAAAACTCATTGTATGACTTAAGAAACCGAGGAAACTATGTTATTGAATAACTCTGTAATACCAATGGAGTTTAAATAGGAATAGAAATGGATTTTTCTTATTATTTCACATCGATTTAGAGGTTAGGTATTATTATTGTAAACACGATCTTTAGAGGTTATGTGAGATTAAGTTAGGTTAGGTTTACGACTCTACCAGCTTTCAAGAGCGTAACAATTCTGTCTTTTCATAAAGTATTTAATTCCCGCTTCCAAATTACTAAAAATTATACAGAAATCAGTCGACGGATGGAAAAATCTATAACCGCGAATATTAGGGGTTATATGCGGTTAGAGAATTAAATATTTACTAAATATTGATCTTCGGTCTTCGTATATCTAGCTATGGAAAACTCGCATGGTAAGTTCAGGTAGTCTTGCGTTGGTCATGCTGTACCCTTTCGGAACAAACAGAGGGATAGTGGAGGAAGAGAGAGTTGGATTTTACATAGAGGTGGTTTGGCAGCAAGGGGAATCCCTTGGATAACTTAAACCACGCCCAGGCCCCAGTACCGGAATCAAACTACAGATCAAACAACGTGCAATTCATCAGTAGCCGAAGAATATGATAATTATCGTGATATTTATTTATAAATTAAGAATTTGATTCAGCGATAGACGCGGCTAAATGCGACATAAAAGTATATGTAAACATTTTTAGACGATATCTATGTGTCAGTGTGTTGAACAAATGTGAGAATAAAATCAAAGCATAATAACTGTATAAAATATACGTTACATACATATTACAGTTTTTAATAAATCTTCATATAATTTCATTTGGTAGGTAGTGTCCCCTATTATTATCATTATCCAAATGTCTGGATCTTGGTTTTATTTTTCTCTCTTTCCGGAACATAATACAAATTCATTTTGTTTCTTTTGTTAGATTACTTTGTTACCATCAAGTATATCGACTCTAAACATGAGCGTAAGCGATGATCAAAGCTCTGCGAAAGAGACCTTAGATAGGTTCTTGAACGAAACTCAATCTCCCGATCAAGAGACAAGAGACTTTGCTGAGCAGGGAATCAAATCGCTGGTAGTTGTCGAAGAGTTTGGTGTATATTTGACCGAAATCCTTGCAGATTCCGAAAATGAATTAGCAGTTCGACTATTAGCTTCTAAAACTCTACAGCTCTACGTTGAATCTCATTGGTGTAATTTGTTTAACGAAGAGTTTGAATTTCCTGAAATAAAGACTGAATTCAAGAAAAAAATTAAACAACTACTACCTCATGAATTGCGGGACTCAATTGGCGAGGTAAACAAAAAAAAAAACCACTGATTCACTAAATCTTCATCTTCTTTGAGAAAAAGAATTCTCATCATGGATTGCTGAATACCTTTTTTCACCTCAAGATGAATTCTGACTGAGCAATAATCTAGTAAAATAATTGCATATTTCATTCAGATAAGAAAAGCAGTTGCCCAAATAATTTGTGCCATCGCTCACTGGGATTGGCCAGAGAATTGGCCTGGACTTTACGATGTGTTAATAGACTGCTTGAGCCAAGAAGGCAATTTTGCTATACATGAGGCCATGCAGGTCTTACACATATGTATTCGCTACATTGATAACACTCAGTTGTCAAACGTTGGCGCAATCATTTTGCAAGCCATGAATCATATATTCCAAGATGAAAATGTGAGTGGTTTTCTTTTTTTTTTTTTTTGCTACTAAACTCATTTTATTGGATAAAGTTTATAACTAAAATGTTTATAACTACATTAATTCTTTTAGAAATATTCGGTGCTGATCAGGAGTCAGGCTGTTGAGATTTTCACAACTATTATTGGTTTTATTCTGATTCCTGACTACTGTGGAACGAACTTTGTTCAGCAATCCGTAGAACCTGTACTTCCAATGTTCTGTGATAATTTCATGAAAACTTTGAAAAAGAAGAATGAAACAACAAGCGACAGACGATTGAAAACTGAAGTCATTAAGGCGATTGAAATGCTCACTAGGACGATACCAAAGTGTCTCTTGGATTTCTTGCCCCAATCGTTGCCTTTAATTTGGGAAACTTTGGGAGACAGCGCTAAAGAATATCGAGAAAATATTGTGGATCGGGAAGAAGATATTGATGATGAGGATATAGATTCTAATGGTATAAAACACAATGAATTTGTCATATTTTTTGTGTTATCTTAAAAATGTGCACCACCTTTTGACCATTCTTCTTTTTTTTTTTCTTCTCTTATTCACAGGGGAAGTAACGAGTGAATGTGATACTTTAGTAAAAGCCATATTCGATTTTATTAGTATTCTGATAAGCGGGCCACGCGGGTCTACCTTCAATCTTTCCGAATTCGATCTTTCAAATTACCAGTGGTTTTACCTGCAGGACAGCTTATCACCAGAGGCAATCGAATATTTGATGATATTCATGGAATTTACTGATAAACAAATCGATCAATGGACTAACAATCCCAGTCAGTTTCTCATAGAGGGAGAAATGGACGTTAATCCTAACAGTATTCGTGGTCTAGCCCGAGATCTTCTGATCGTATGTACAGATTCCTCAACCTGGATGCAGGCTAATGTTTAAAGATAAATACATCATGGAATTACTCTGTATTTCATGTTATGGTTTTACTCTACTTTTAAAAATATTAGAAAAGTTTTATTCAATCACAGAAAATCGTTGGTCAGCCAAAAAGAGCGGCTGCAAATGCCCTGCTAGTTATTATTCTGAAACAAATACAAGCAGAAAAAGATTTGCGAACCAGCGCTGGGGCTACTCAGGACTCGTGGAAATCGCACGAAGCTACTCTTCTAGCATTCTGTATTGTTAAAACGATCATTGTTGAGAAGCAGAAAGTTGAAGTATTGCATTTTGACGTCTTAGATTTTCTTGAGAACGTTGTTCTTGCAGATGCAACTAATTCTGGTAAATCACTCCACTCAAACGATTAATGAGTCGTACAAATCTACTTGAATTAACTGTCATCTGAGAGTATTGATCGACCAGTCATTTCTTTTTTTCTAGAGTCTCATCCACTTCTGGTAGGCCGTTGCCTGTACCTTGGTGGAATCTATGCCGACCAAATGCCATCGGAAATGATGTCACGATTTCTCAAAGCTACAGCAAACAGTCTCGAGGGCCCCCTTTCACCAGGGTGTGTTAAAATCTGCGCAGCCACGGCCGCTAACAGCTGGTTCCGAACAACTGCCATTGAAGAAGACAACGTCAATGAAAACATATTGAGTCCCCATCTCCCGGCTATATTTAAAGGATTGTTTGATCTTGGTAGTCGATTAATGTCGGCAGAGGGTCTTAAGCTTATTCTCGAAAGCTTTGCTATCTTGGTATCTGTTAGTATTGAAAAAAATGAATATTAATAATTTTCATTATAGAATATAACGGAGGAAACTTTACACTGTCTTGTTTATCCTCAGCTCGATAAAAAGTTCACAGTTTCGGTTGAAAACAATATCTGCGCACTGACTATCGCAGCGTTTTTAGATTATTACAACGATTTCTCAATCCTATGGGTTTGCAAGAAAATTATCAGGGAATTGTCGTTGAACCCAGAATGTATGAAAGCGTTACAAGCCCGTTTGATACCAAAGCTTGTTGACATGATGAGCGAAAATCCATCAAACAAACCTGAGAGTGGTAATTTTCAATCTTTGACTGTAAAATATGGTTGAAATGTTACAGTCTGCTCACTAATTTTTCCCTGTGTTTAGGAAAAGTTGCTCTGGACATCTTACACGTCTTGGTGGAACATTCTCCCCAACCGCTGAGCAGTCTTTTGATCGAAACTGCCTTCCCTGCTTCATGCAACTGCATTGTTACCTCCGACAATCACGCAACCTTGCAAAGTGGTAGCAAAGTCGTGCGCACCTACTTCTCAATGGCGGCACAGCAAGTGATTAGCTTCAAGGGCAACGACAATAAGACCGGATCGCAATATATATTGAAAGTAGCTGGGAAACTTCTAGGACTCCAAGTATGACTTAGTGTATCAATTGCATGCCATGGGTCTAAAATTTTGTACACAAAAATGTTAGAACGTTCGAGAGTGTAGACTAGTGCAAGTCATGTAAATCTCTCGAACTACACAGGCAGCGCCGAGTCTTTGAACGCATGTGGTGCTCTTGATAATTCAATATGAATTCTTGCTTATCTATAAATAATTCTCTGAGTCGTATTTCAGAGTACTCGAATCAACTGTCCCTCTTTATTCATATCGGTCGCTAAGTTAGGATACACCAGTCTAGACAGATGATAAATTGTTTTTTTTTCTCTTCTAGTCCAGTAATTTCCGAGTCGAGGATGCTTGTGAATTGGTTGAATCGTTGATAAAAACAGCTGCAATTACATCGAAAGAAAATATCGATACGCAACGGCTGCTCGCAGCTGTGCTCCGCAAGATGGAATGCACAGAGAGGATCTTTACAAGGAGGCTTTTGTTGGTCTTTGCCTATTTTATCAATACGCAGCTCGATATGGTCCTCGACTTTTTACATATCGTATCTGGGGCTGCGGGACAGAATACACTCACTCGTGTAGTTTCCGATGGATTTTGTAAGGAGCATAAATTCTTCAACAACAATGACCGCAAAATTGTGAATCTCGCACTCAGCAAGATCCTCGAGCATGGCGTAGGGCATAATGAATCCAAACTGCATGGAAGGGCTGATGCCCAAGGTGACCTAATATATTTGTGTAAAACTAACAGCGTAATGAGTCAAGAATTTGAAAAATGGCATTCAATCAATTGGAGGCTCCAAAATTCATTTACCATAAACATTATGTATTCAAATCGTTATTCTGAACTATATTTTGTGTTCACAGCAGCTGAAGACGAAGCAAGAACTAACATCCCACTTCTTCTTGAAATTTGCAAAGTTATTTCGAGCGAATTGTGATGATAAAACTCATTGAGTAAGCGTGTGAAAATAAAAACATGCTCACTCTCTAATGCAGGGAATTTCTTTTTGATTGTTCTTTCTCGTTTGGACTTAGATATCTGATGAGATGAGAACCTAAATGGATAAGGATTTCAGCAGCAACTGTTTACCGACCTGAAAATGAAACAGTTTAATGCTTAAATACCATTTCTACCTCAACATTTAGACTATCTATTGTCTTCTGGTGTTTCCGAAACACTTTATGTTGTGTGGGCGAAGACAAGACCTACGTACTTATGATCTCGCTTGTAATAATGTATTATCAAAAATAATAACGATCACTGAGGTGCTTAAAATAATCTATCGATTTCCAAATTGTACCTTATTAGCAACAAAATAGCCACTGTGATGTGAATTGATGACAAAATATCTCAAAAGGGCGATTTTCATCAATTTTCATCTTCAGATGGCTGATTGCTCGTCGCTTTTATTGTTACCTTTGACTAAGGTATGGGTTGCATAAAACCGTACAACTGTATAATAATATCTGTATTAGGGTGTGTTGAAAAAAAAACTTTTAGTTTGAAGCCCACTTATTTTTCTTTCTGTAAATAACTCAGTCCTTATTCCTAATAGAATGAGGCCAAAACGAACTCTACCTAGAGAAAACGGGAAGGAGCCTGGTCCTTTTGTTAATATAAATGTTTTATTGGGGCAAGGTTTTAAAATGTAAAATAAACTCTCAAGAGATAAGGGGATTCCCAAAATAGTATCGTACACAACTGGAAACTCCCGCCAGTGACCTTCAGCTGTAGAATGAAGAAGAGGGGATTGAGATTATTTGCTGGTGATATTGAATACATACCATACATACATACATATCAGTGAGACCATTCCATTGAGTAAACTACTCCTATTTCTCTCAAGCTAATAAAAATATCCAGCGATGAGACGTTCACATCGAATGGAAAGAAGAAGTTGAAAAGTTTCCTCATTCGTCTTATTTCTTTGCATAAAAGAGTGGTAGCGTGTGGGTGCAGTGCCTCAAGAATCATAACGTAACCTCTGAGATCTGGCACACCTACTGTTGCAGTAGGAAATCGGAGCAGATTAAGCTGTTCGGGACAGATTTTTAATTATATGAATTGTACTCAAATGAGTTTGTGGTCGAATCGTTTCTGCAGTTTAACTAAATGAACAGTTGTGATGTTTGCATTCAGGCTAAAACGACAAGCTATAGGATAGAGGGAGTCGAGGGTGACTCACAATCAGCCATCTCACAGTTTCAATTAGTCATTAGTATAAAAACCGGTTGCCAGACTATAGCGTACAATTATATGTAACTAATGATCTGTGTTCAATTGATCTAGTACAAAAAATAGTAGCTGGTTTGCTGAAATAAATGTTCATCATAGTTTATATATTCAACTTGTATCTTCAATTATGACCAGTTCCATCGAGCAGGTCTCATCTATAAAGACGCTTAAGATATTGTTGAGCGAGACCTTGTCTCCCAATGATCAGACGTCGAAAGCTGCAGAACGAAAATTAAGAGGTCTTATGGGAAGAGATCAGTTTGTTCTGGATTTGACAGAAATCCTTATCGACTCCGACAGCCAACTAGCTGTTAGGGAATTAGCGTCTGTACATATAAGGAAATACGCCGAAACTCACTTGCTCTCATGGGGTAAAAGCTTCCAGCCTTCTCCTAGGATGAATTCGAAATCAAAGAAAAGATTCAAGAGATCATTGCTCCTTGGATTGCGAGAGTCAAATAGCAAGGTGACAAAAAAACAGAAGGAATTATTTATTTTCTGCTGAAATAAATACTCAAAGGTATTATTGAGGCATATATGCAGGGCCTCGATTCTATCCTGTAACAACTTTATATCAGCGTTGTTGTTAGAAACGACGTAACTCCTATAAACAGACAGAGACTCTGTTCTTTCGCAAAAACACACTGAGATGAGCTGGTTTCATGAGGAACCGTTGATTTTCAGTATGTTTTTATGGTTGAGTATTGTCTTTTTTTTTCTCAGATAAGAAAAATGATTGCCAAAACAGTATCTACCGTAGCTTATACGGAGTGGACAAGCAGTTGGCCTAGTCTATTTAATATATTACTCGAATACTTGGGTGAAGAAGACGAATTTGCCGTAGACGGAGCCCTCCAAGTTTTATATAACTCTTCTCAACTTTTTAGTAACAATCAGTCGGCAATCGTTGATCCACGAATTTTATCTGAAATATACCGAATATTTATTGATCACATTGTAAGTTATTTTCTTCAACTTATCAATACCAATATTTTATTTTCAGTCTACAATGTGCAAACTATCGTTTCAAATTTCAATTTTTATTTCATAAAATCACTTATGCATGAAAATTGAATAAATTATTTGTTACAGCAATATTCCATGAGAGTTCGAGGTCGGGCTGTGCAAGTTTTCACAAACATTGTCAAATTGTGTGGCTCATCTGGTTCTGATGAATGTTTAAACCTAGTGATACCAATGTTTTGTGAAAAATTCATACAAATTTTGAGCAAAAATGATCTGTCCAACGACAGCTGCGGCTTGAAGACCACTGTTGTCGAGGCAATTGCTGCCCTGACAGAGACAAAATCAAAATTCATTATGAAACTGTCTTTGCAAATGTTATCTTTGATTTGGAAAACTTTGATAGACAGTGCCAAAATCTACCAAGCAGATACTGTGATCGAAAGCACAGATATAACGAATAGAGAAACTGCCTCTGAGGACGGTAGGAATTAAAAGAAAAAACGTCGCTCAGATTTCCATTTTTTTTATTTATTTGTTACATTGTGGCAGGAGAGAATAAGACTCTTTTTATATCTGTTTTTCTTTATTGCAGGAGAAATAATCAATGACTCTGAAAATTTAGTCCAGGTAATAGTCCGTTTCATTTATATTCTGATAGCTTCTTCACCTGGCTCGGAGGATTCTGAATATAATATTTCGGATTACCACTGGTTTCACCTACTAAACAGCTTGTCACCAGAATTATTCTACCATTTGATTATTTTCATGAAAATCACGGACAGTAAAATTGAACAGTGGAGTAATGACCCCGAAAAGTTTTACGAAGAGGAAGCTTTTCTCTGTTATCCCAATGGTCTTCGTGGCGAAGTTAGCGAGCCAGTTGTAAGTAATATATACTGAAATTTTTTGTCAATTTATTTTCTCCTTCTCATTCTGTGATTAAAGATTTAAACGTTATGTTCAGTTGGGGGGGATCCTCGAATGTCCACCACAAGCAGCTGCGAACACCTTGGTCATCGTAATACTGAAACAGATGGAAATAGAGACCATGATGCGAGCCAGTAACAACTGTGCAGTAATTCAGAACAGGTGGAAATTGCATGAAGCCTTTCTTTTAGCGTTTTGTCTCGCCAAAGATGTTATTGTCGAAAAACAGAATGAGGGAACACTGCATTTTGATATTGTAGCTTTTCTTGAAAACGTTATCCTTGTGGATTTGAATGATTCTGGTAAACACGTATAATTTTGCTATACGATCTTGGAGTATTTTTTGACAATCATGTCAAAGTATTGGCTTAACAATTATCCGCAGAGTCTCATCCACTTCTGATAGCCCGTTGCCTGCGTCTTGGAGGACTATACGCTGAACAAATGCCACTGGAAATGGTGACAAAATTTCTTCAAGCCACCACAAATGGTCTGAAAAATCAATCTGTCTGTACGAAAATATGTGCAGCATTAGCTGCTAAGTGCTGGTTTCGTGTCACTTCCATTGACAAAAACGAAGGCTGTAGAGAAAAACTGAGATCACACCTACCAGCTCTGTTTCAAGGATTATATGATCTGGGTATGGAATCAATATCGAGCGATATCATCGACATTGTTATGGACAGTTTGGATCAATTACTTTCGGTTAGTACTTAGGAAATATTTTACTCATTTTTACAGGGTGCAAAAAAAAGACCAAATCAAATACACTTTATTATCGTTATCTTGTTTAGTCACAGTTCCATACAACGTTTATAACTTCCGTATTAAGAAAGATCCATACACTGGCTGTTACCACGTTTCTTCAACCAGGAACAAGCTTTCAGTCTCACCGCGTCTGTGTTAAGTTCTTCAAAGAACTCACACTGAATCCAAAATACGCCGAATCGTTACAGGCAGTTTTGGTACCAAGACTAGTTGGTACGATAATCTATAACTTTATTATAGTTTCCTCTTGACTTTGTAGCTCAAGAGTCGCTGTAGAGTAGACTCAGATTAAAAAACGTCTACAGCTCGCTCTTACTATTAATAAGTTCTAGACTAATAAGTCAACGTTGTCACTGATTCTTTTTTCCTCTATTCAGGGGGTTCTCATATTGAAGCCACAGAAATCTTGGTGCAACATTCGCCTCAACCACTGAGTAATCTTATGATCGAAACTTTGTTTCCTGCTTTATGTAAATATATTTCCTCAGTGCACGTTAAGCCACAGTGCCAGCGGTACCTTAAATGCCACGGAGATGTCGTGTACATTTATCTCTCGGTGGCCCACCAGCAAGTCATTGGCTATCGGGATGAACACGGAAAGACGGGACAGCAGTATATCTTACAAGTAGCTACTGAACTTTTGGATGAAAAGGTATGTTTCATGGCATGAATTTCGCAATACAAAGCCGATTATTGTTGAATACCCAGAAGAGAGTCTCTGAAGATTGTTTTCAATTTAATCTTCCCTTATCAATTGGGAAGCAGACTTACTAGGGAGCTTGCCTCTCTAAAAGCTTTATGACGGAGGTCAATTCATCCTCCTGAAACGCACGAGTAATGTAACACATCCTCTGATTCTGTTCTTCATTCGTTCCAGAGCTGTAGTTCAGAAGCCTTAGTTGCGTGCGAAATTGTGACTTTGTTGATAAAAAAGGCTGGCGATATGCTGGGAGTAGATGTATCAGAGATGCAAAAATTGCTTGCAGCTATGCTCAACAGGATGATAACCATGGAGAATGACTCTACTCTACATCGAAGACTTTTGATGGCCTGGGCGCATCTTATCAACACCCAGACTCACCTCGTCCTTAACTTATTATCTACCATACATGGTAGTGTAGGGCAGCGGGGTAACGTATCAGAGGAAGATGCTCTATCCTTTGTAATCTTCCAAGGGTTTTGTAGAGAGTATGCAGGCTTGGAAAGTGATGAGCGTAAAACAGTGACTCAGGCTTTCTGCAAAATTCTCGTGCATAGCATGACGCACCCCGAGTCCCGGCTACATTTTATCTTTGTCAAAGGTGACCGAATGTGTTCTTAACTAAAACTGATCACGGGAATATAACGAAAATACATAATAAAGGCTTAAGCCGATGCCGATGCATAAATTCTGTAATTTAATATCAATTTCCATCTGTATATTTGTCATTGATTTAAGGAACAGAGGACAGTGGGACAGCGGCCATTCCACTTCTTGTTCAAATTTGTAAACTTATCACGAATGATTTGACTCGGGAGGTCGAAGTAAGTATAATAAAAATGAATGATGTATAGTAGTTTGTGAGTTTACAACTTTCCTTCTGTGAGCTTTTAGGAACTCAACAATGATCAGGGATTCGAAGAGGAGTTATACTAATGGATGAGGAGCTAATTTTCTTACTTGAATCTAAGCCAGTCTTACAAACGATTTCCTACTCAACATGTGAACTCATCCTGACTTCATGGTGTAAGAACTTAGGCTTAATTTTGATTGGAAATAGAGAAACTATCAGGTGGTGGCCAGAGTGAGTTAGATTCAAATGGCGGTAGACAACAAGATTAAGTGTAAGAAGAAGCTGGTTCAATTAATTCAAATTACTTTGTACTGAGTCATTAGTGGTAACAGCACTGCGCTATTTGTGAAATGAGTGAGTAAGCTCATAATCAGGACACTCAAAACTTGAACATAGACTTGATACCTTGTGTACTGCATTCTAACGAATCTATTAATAAAGATATAATATACCAAATACTGACTCACTTATTGTTCTGATATATTACATACCATGAGTATTCGTGTATGCGGTTCAATTCATTGTGAATTCATTGTCAAGCATCAACAATTGACTCGCATACACGAATGTTCACTGTATAGAATAGGATATGGCATTACCACGAACATCAATTCATGCAACTCCTAATTAAAATCTCCCATTATTTCAAAATTTTCTTCAAAAAACACACCTGGTCAATTTTCGTCTGTTTAGTATTTTTCCGACGGCTACAATTTTTTGGAAAAAATGCTCAGTAATTGAGAAAAAAAAAAACGAGACTACATCGCCGGTCGATCCGCTCCTGGATAATCAAGGTTCTACTGTAATTATTCCTAATTACTTCAACTCTCTGCCGTTTTAATAGTATTCAAAGAATAGCTTGTGGAAAAATTCGGGTCTCGAAAAATCGGGAAAACGGTTGTTCTCATATTCGCTGTACAAAAAAATCTATTGAAACTTTAACATTTACCAAATAGACCCAAGCCATTTCAAATCTTTTTTTTTTTTTACGTCAATTTTCGAACACAAATCGACACAATAAGCTAGTAAGTTATCAGCTGCCGATGAGTGTTTGAAAATTGGCGTAAAAGAAAAGTGACCGTTGAGGACAAATTTAGACGGGCATTGCGGACAAATGATATTTTGAATCCAGACCATAGGGGAAGTCCAGACGCGGTTTTGTCCATTAACTTCAACAGATATGGGATCGTTTGGGAACACATTTGTGTTCGCAACGTGCTGTTGATACAGTTAGGGAGTGTTTCAAGTTTCGAACATCAAGAATTTATTGTGAAAGATTGCTACTTCGTCAACGGAATTAAGGACGTGCCGATATAAGAATTGAGAGAGGTATTTGAATTAGTCTTGTATTTACTTTTAATATTCTATAATTATTCTTCTTTTATTCATCAATCATCATTCTCAACGCATTTTTCAAGACGATATAATCTCACGTATGTATGAACGTATACAAAGTAGAAAACGTGTGGTGGAACAATTGGTGAATCGTAATAATTACAGTAATATGATAAGCGCTATCATTCACAGCATGTAATTCTCAGCCTTTACCTTATATATTTATTCCCCCCTCCCCCCCCCTTCATTCGAACTTCAATTTTTACTAAGTAGCACACTGTTGATTCTGTTTTTACTTAATGTCGTTAGAAAATTGACTAAACTTTTTTTCTACGCCAAATGGCAACAGGCATAATATGAACCAAAAGTTCATTATGCCCTGATTGAAAGCGCACAAATGTCCTCTGAAACGTCACGTAGCAAGCAACGGTTGGCGTCAACAACTATCAGGCTTTCAGATCATGGGAAACAGTCGAAATAAAAAGAAAATCATCTACAAGTTGGCTAATAGCAATGCCTTTTGTTAGTTGAATAGATAAATCGCGACTGTATGCCACCCGCATAGGTCGATTGTACATTCGACATTCTTATAACCGATGGTCACTTTTGCGTGGACTATGCATTGATTGTCCGTTGCCTTTGAGAATCATTTTTAATTGACTTTCCACGCTAATTATCAGACAACGTCCGGCTGTTTCGACAATTTGCCTTTAACTTAACATTTTAGAGGACATTCGTAGTCATTGAGTATACTATAAGTCAAGTTTTGGCTCAGTTTTTGACAATTGACGGGCATTCAAAAAAGATTTTCGGCCAGTGACAAAATGACGACTATGTCGAGTCTAATGACAGTTTAACAGATGATGTGTAAATTATCATAATTAATTATTATCAAACAAACTTATGCCGCTTGTAGCCAATGACTTCTTTCATCGTTGAATAATTAATTATTTCCAGTCTCTATATTTCACACTCCATCATCTACTGTTATAAACAGTAGATAAGAATTCAAGCATGAGTATCATCGAGGACAAGATCGATTTCTCAAATGAGGTATTCATCGAATTATTGCATGGGATTTCATCACATGATAAAGAAACGAAGCAAGCAGCTCAGAAAAAAATCCAAGCACTGGAAATCCAAGCAACGGATGAGTTCGGTATACATTTAGTCGACTATCTCGTTCAGTCTGCCCATCCGGTAGAAGTTCGCCACGTAGCTGCTAAGACTTTAAAGCAGTACATTGAAACCCATTGGTCTTCAACGTTTGAAAGATTTCAATCTCCAGAGATTGGGTTGGAAAGTAAAATAAAGATCAAGGAATCATTGCCTCGTGCGTTAGAATCTGTTCCCCAGGTGAATAATTAAGGTGTTTTAATCTTCAATTACTCTATTGAAATAAGTTCTCTCATCAAGTTTAACCCGACATCATTCCTGATTGGCAAATCATGATTTTCACTGAACATATGATTCTTCTTACGTTTGAGGAATGTACTTTTACTTTAGGTGAGAACTGTGGTAGTTGATTCAATCTGTGCCATAGCTCGATCGGATTGGCCAGAAAATTGGTCTGCACTTTTCGATACATTAATTAGTTACTTGAGCATTAATGAGACTATTTTGGGAGCGTTAGAGTTTTTAAATGGATTAACCAAGAAATTAACTGACACCCAGGTGCCAAATTTTGCTCCAGTCATTTTGAGAGAGATGGGCAAAATATTAGAGGCTGGAGACGTAAGTTAATTTCTAGAACTCACAAACAGCGCAATTTTATTATTTACAATTTCGTGAAACCCCCAAGCCAAGAACAAAAAACTGGCACCTGTAGAAAGAATATTTATTTCAGTATTGGGCAGATTATACCCGGAGTATGGCTGTTGCAAATTTTTCACAGATGGTTACTACTATATCAGCTTATAAACAACCAGGTTTAATAGAACAATATCTACAGCCCTCAATCAAAATATTTTGCGCAGAATTCACAAATACTGATTGGACGAGCAACCCCCTATCGTTACGTCAGATTGTAAAGGCAATTCGAGAACTTACTATAAAATTGCCAAAATCCATTTTGGACTTCTTGCCAAAACTGTTGGCTCTGATTTGGAAAACTTTGATAGATAGTGCTAAAATTTATCAAGAAAGTACTGTCAACTGGACTGAAAATATCAATGATAAAGGTGAAAATACAGAGTCTGATGATATAGTTTCAATAAAAGAAAATGATGTACTGAATCTTTATTTTATTTATTTTTCCTTCCATGAAAGAAGAGATTTTATTGTTCAACATATGTTTTAATTTTTTCTAGACACAAAAGCCACGAAATTGAATAATCAGTTAGTAATTACTGTATTTGAGTTTATTAGCACTTTGATGAGTGGGTCCAACGGGAATACATTGGTTCTGCCCGAATACAAACTTCTGGACTATCATTGGTTTTATCTGCAGGACAGCTTACCGCCAGAAGTTATCCACCACTTAATTATTTTTGTTCAAATTACCAACGAACAAATCGAACAGTGGACTGATAACACTGACCAGTTTATCATGGAGGAAAATATAACGAAGGACTCCTCTTTTCCCCATAGCATACGTGGTAAAGCCCAAAAGCTTCTTATGGTGAGTAACCGGACATTGCTAGTACTGTTACAGATTTCAGAAATTTCAAAAACTCGAGTTCGGGTTTGGGAAGAGTTCGTGTAGGGTCGAGTTCTTTGGCGATCCCGAAATTCATAATATACAATGAGATCTTCAGTAAAATATATATTATTACATTAACATGATTTGTACGTATGTGATGTTATATGATAGCTGGATTTGAATCTAATTTAATAGAACTACAATTGTTATGTAAGCACGGGAGTTTCATAAATCCAGGCATTCTCAGGTTTTCTGAATGTCTCGGGGCTCCCGGAATACCTGAATTCTTCGCACTGTTCTTTCAGACACTAATTTGAGCGAAATACTAGATGAAGTCATGTTTTATGTTTACATTCGTGGAACAAATATTAAAATTTTCTGTTTCAATGACAGAAAATCGTCCATCGCCCAGAAAGAGCGGCTGCAAATGCCTTGTGTAATGAGATGCTGAAACAAATAGAAGCAGGCAATGTAATGCGAAATAGTACCAACTCAGGGGTAAATAACAACTGGTGGAAATTACACGAAGCTGTGATCCAAGTGTTTGGTCTTATCAAAGGTGTTCTTCATGAGAAGCAGCAAGCGGGAACATTGAGCTTTGACGTCGCAGCTTTTCTAAAGAACGTTGTTCTCGTAAATTTGAATAATTCTGGTAAATAGGCGCGGTCTGAGAACCGAATAAGTAGCATATATTGGCTACGATAAGATACATCATATCATATACAATTTTCTCTATAAGAATCTCATAGTATTGATAAAACAACTTTTCACAGAGAGTCATCAGCTCTTGGTTGCTCGTTGTGTTTACATTGGCGGATTGTACGCTGACCAAATGCCGCTAGAAATGAGGTCTTTGTTCCTTGAAGCCACAATAAACAGTTTGAAGAATCAACCAGCATGCGCTGTAATCTGGGCCACGAAAGCTGCAAACTGCTGGCTTAGCGCCGCTTCCTGTAACGGAAAGAATTCAGACAGTGGGAGCATATTGAAACTTCACCTTTCGGCTTTGTTTCAAGAGTTATTCAATGTAGGAAACCAATTAATGTCGGCTGAGGTCCTTGCGATTGTTTTAGAAAACTTTGCTACTCTGGCTTCGGTGAGTACTTTGGATGGAAATAACTTTTGGAACTGCAAAACGTTAGTGAAATTTGGTCAACTGAGAATCACACAATACTGCTTCAATACTGCTTTATTTATTCGCAGATTGACAAAGCCTTTACCGCTTCAGTCAGAAACGAGATCTGCACATTGGCTATTGCAGCGTTTGTTAATTTTCCCAGCAATTGCTTAGTCTTTGGAATATGCCAAAAAGTCTTTAAGGAATTGATGTTAAATCCAGAATGTGTAGAACTGTTACAAACATATCTGGTACCAATTCTTGTTGGTAGGCTGACTGTTAATCCAGTGAAGAAACCTGAGCATGGTAATTACTGTTTCCGACCTCAGTTCTAATAACTATTTACTCGGTTGATGAAGAAATTTTTATCTTTGTTCAGAGGAAGTTCAAGTCGACACGCTTGAGGTTCTGATGCTCCTAGTACAACACTCGCCTCAACCATTGAGTAACTTCTTGATCAAAAGTGCATTCCCTGCTACCTGCCAGTTTATTCTCAGCTCCGATAAATACTGCGATCTGCTAAAAGCCGGGAAAGTCATACGCACGTACCTATCAGCTGCTGCTGACCAAGTTATTGTATACAGGGATAACGATGGAAAGACTGGACCACAATATATCTTACGAATAGCTACTCATCTGCTAAATCACGATGTATGTATATTAGGCTGGATAAGTTTTCTGTATCAGTTTCTTTGCCAGGACTGTAGAAATACGTGTATCAATACCCTTCTCGTGATTTTCTTCTTCCTTTTTTTTTCTCAGACTAGCGATCTCCTAGCAGAGGACGCTTGCGAAATTATGACATCATTGATAAGTAAGGCCAGTAATCCGCTTGGTGAGAATGTCGATCAACTGCTCAGCGCTTTATTCAGTAGGCTGCAATGCATCGAGATAAGAGCTCGCGTACAAAAGCTCTTGATGGTATATGCGCATCTAGTTAACACAGAGTTTGAAGCTGTCTTCAATTTTTTATCAACTGCAGAAGGACCCAACGAGCAATGTGCTCTTGGTTTTATAATATCAGATGGGTTCTGCAGGGAGCATAAATCCTTTGATCAAAATGACCGTAGAACGGTCACTCTTGCTCTGTCAAAAATCCTTGAACACAGTGTAACGCACCAAGACTCAAAGCTACATGAAATCAACTTTCATGGTGAGTGTAGAGGCACGAGAATTCGATATCTCTACAGTGTCAAAATATTGATCAAAATGTTTGTTATTTACAGAGACAGAGGGAGATGCAGAGTCAACCGTTCCGCTTCTCTTAAAAGTTTCCAAACTTATCTCAAACGAGCTATTTTTAGATACTTTTAAATCCTCATGAGGAGTCAGAAACTATCATTACAATCTTGAAAATCCAAGTCTCGTTTCTCGCAGCTTGAAAAGAAACCTAAATTCTTACAATACTCTTAATACTATACTCTTACCTACCATACATTTATATACTACGCTCTAGGTTTTTACATGATTGAGAATACTGTATCTTCATATATTCTTTTTTTTTTTTCCTTTTTGTAAAGATCTTAGTATTGAATACATACACCTGAATAAAGATATTCTGCTTAATTACTTGAAAATGAGTAAGGTAAACGCACCAATAGTGAAACACTAACCAATAGTGAAACAGCGGAGTTATTTCTCTTTCTGAAAATTCTATACATAACTTTTTTTTTTGAAATTCATTGCTTTAGTTAAGAAACATACTTACATTTCTTAACTAAAGCAATGAATTTCAAAAAAAAAGTTATGTATAGAATTTTCAGAAAGAGAAATAACTCCGCTGTTTCACTATTGGTTAGTGTTTCACTATTGGTGCGTTTACCTTATAATATTTCAATCTTTTGTACCATTTACTTTCAAGACAAATTTTAGCTCGACTAATCATTTTACTTCTTGAAATTTTTTCTCAACTATACATACCTATATTGACTATAAGACGGCGCGAAATGGGTGTAAGGCAGTAGGCTGGGATGTCTCACATAAATTTTCAATGTGACACTTGAAGCGTTGCAAGGGTGTCGTGCAAATAAGTCCAAGGACGAGGTAAGCCTGGGAAACGCCACACCTTAGATTGCGTGGCCAATATAAAACCGTTATTGAATGCTTCCAGACGAAAATCCACGATGAAATTCAATTAATTATTTCAGTTTTGTATCGCCAATCAGTAATTGAAAATACTTGTGGATTTAAAATTGTTTGGTAATACTATAAAAATGCTGAAACTGAAACCGCAAGTTTTCACACATTTCAATTAACTCTATCCATTAGATTCTTATACAGTCGCTTTTTTTCTTTACTATAAATTTGAAGAGTATTCTCATCGTTTAATTTATAGCTGAAAGTATACTCATGAATCCAGCCAAGATTAATGTAGGGTAGATCGGTGCGGAATGGACTACCGGGGCAGAACGGTCTAGGTGGTCTAATTTCGTCTGGAGGCCTATTATTGAGATAAAAAATAATGAATTATTGAGACCTAAAAAATTTGCTTACAAACATTAGGCAGGCCGTTCCGCCCCGGTCTCCCCTACAAATTGTATAAACGCTCAGTCCAGTCTTTCTTTCTACAGATTTTGCATGTATTCTCATTTTTCCATTTCGACTTGATTTTGACATCGTTCTGTTATCAAATGACACCAATGAAGTGATCAATTCAATATTGTAACAATATTGTATTGGAACGAATTGAAAAGAATTCATTATTGGCGTTAAAGTCAATTATTTCGAATTCTGTTGAAGTCGTAAGAAGATGATGTGGTCGAAGACCTGGTATTTAAAAAAAAAAGCAACGTAGCCCGGGGTTCTTTCAATTCAAAAATCCCATCCCTATTTTCTCCCTCATACGTATTTGTTCGAGCATATATAGCAGACCCCTTATACATTTTTTACGAAGTACGATATCGTAGGATGTATAACGTTTTATCCAGCCTACAGCAGCAATTTTATAAAAATATTCTAAGTATAGAAAGGACTTCATATTTCATTCAACTAGTCTGCACCTCCGCGTTCGATATCCCCGGTGCAAGTCTGACACCTAACATATCCCAGTCTCAAATTGATCTATAAGTATTGTGACGCAGTAAACTTGCGGTATTACCTACCTATGTGTATATTACAGTGAAGAAAAAAAAAAGGCTTCAATTATCACGATTTAGTAAGAAGTAATACAAAACATTGTAATTCTAATTATGCGTTATTATACCAAACCTTTTGGTAATTGATATTAGTTTGAAAATAATACCCACTATAGATGTGAAGTCAGGATTTCAGGAATACTCAAGTTGTTTAATCAAACACGTGATAAATAATGTATTAATTAATTGAATAGTATTTTAGCAAAATACATGTGATAAACTTTATTCTTCCGAGTCTTAATGAACCCAATATTCTTGTTAGAACTAAATGCATCCATTATACGTCGGAAAACGTTATAGGTAGGGGAGAGTGGGGCAAAATGGACCCCTTGGGGCAAAAAGTTCATATTCATGCTCAAGTTTTTTCAGTGGCCCATTTTGCCCCACCCTCCCCCTACTTATATTGATTTGTTGCAGAGTTTTAAGTGGAGCTACTCTCTTTTTGAAGAAAAAGGCTGATTAATAGGGAAGATGGATACAAAATATGATTGCAATTATTTAAAGTAGTTTGCCACGGTCATTTATCATAAGGTATACCTACAACAAGTGGTCAAAGGTGAATATCGAGCTTGCCTACATGTGTCTGACACTTATACGATTATTAGAGTAAGGGTGTTAAGACGTGGCGCTCTTTTTATTAAGTTTTTGAATCGGCGCGTGCGCGAAATGATCATTTCAACAATTTATGCGTTTCTTTAGAATAGGTGAGAAAATATTTGTATCACTGTTAGTTCAATCCTCCGTCTAACGTAAGGCTGATCGTTATCAATAGCTGCAAAACCAGAGATTCAAAGTGTTAGTTATGTTGTTTTTTTTTTTTTTTTTTTCAAATCTAATGATCAGTTAATTCACTAGCGTCTAATTTCTCTTCGAGATTTGATCATGATTCATTGTTCATCGCAATATTACTCTAACGAAAATTGATGCATTCTATTTTTAAAGATTAATCTGACATTACACCGCAAAAAAAAAAAAACAGTTGCGGACATAGGTTTCAAAATTGAATTGGAGAAAAATATACTTCTTTGTTCTTTCATATATTTTTATTTCATTTTTTTGTTATTGTTAAAAGCTAACATATAGGTATACAATATAATCATTCATGGGATATACGACGGTTACAATTCGTATTGATTTCAACGGTTCTTCAGAGACTCTTGCGGCTTAGTAATTTCTTAAAAAATGCTCAAAAAATTCTTTGAGCTTGCGATTTATCAGGGTTCGAAGTTGATATTAGCGTTTTTAAACGATGGCATGTTCCTCAGGATAGGAAATGTATTTAAGGTACTCTGATATCTGTATTCCAGGGCATCTGAAACAAAAAATAAATTCGAAATTAAACGGGAATTCATTAACATGTAAACATAACTTTTATAGAAACTACAATATCACCACAAAATGCCTTATAATTTGAAAAATTGATTAGTTACTGAAGTTGATTGAATTCAATGCTAAAGGATTAATCCTGTGTATCATAAAATATTCTTCTCCCTTCGTCCATCTTCAGAATAAAAAACGCATGAAATTTTACTATATAGAATTATGGTATAACTTGACTGATTCAAAAAAACAAAAAAAAAAACCGTTCAAATTCTAAATCAGAATGTTGTTATCTCGCCATACTATATTCCTATTTGATCCGCAGAATTTCAACCGATGTATAAAATATTAAAATCCTTCTCGTTATAATAATTGAGGTCCTACGAAAGTAACTCTTGATGATATTCGTGCTTTATTTATATTCTAGTTTACATATTAAAATTTTAAAAAAATAAAAAAACAACAAACAGCATGGAGTTACCAAAGAAACTAGGAATCGGTGGTGGACTCATGTTTTTTATGGGAATAATGATTGGATGGGTAGTGTTTCCCATTATGCTCAAATCCCAGGTACACGGGGTGAGTAACAAGGCAATTGTTCATAATGAAAGCAAACATGCGAGTGTACACTGTTAGAAATGCTGTTGAATTTAGATCTTTATTGCAAGAAATTTGTTCAATTTACATCATCCTCCGAAAATGAAATGCGATAATAGAGCTAAGTGATAATAAATGACCAGTTAGACATTTAGATATTTTATCATCGTCTCAATATTCTTATATCAATTGAAGTTCTAATCAATGTTGTCAGACTATTATGATAGTGGGGTCATCTTTCATATACTATCTAGGTAACGCTTGATATAGAGAAAAATATTGACACTACGACGCACCTCGATATGGTATAAAAAAAAACTTAGGGTATAGTTTGAAACAATTTTAATAGAGTCTCCTGAATTTTTCAGAGGGAAAGAAGTACCCTGTGACTTACACATAGCAATATCTTTTATTGTACACTTATTTTACGATCTAGGAATAGGGATGAACGCGATAAAAGCTATACGGAATAAGCAGAGATGTATTGTACATGAATTGCAATCGTCCAGTTTTGAATTTGGTTTTAATTTTACAATTTTACCAATTTTTGATAAACTCAAAAGTTCACTAGACAAAACGTTGAGTGAATGCAGTTTACTGATATACGTTTATATTGTCGTATATTATTGTTCGAGTCTTCTAAATTTTTCTTTAAATTTTTCATACAATCATAATTAAGGACTATTATATAAGTTTATCAGTTGATAGGATAAATAAACGTCGTGTTTAAAGTGTCAATACATAGATGATATGATTATACTTAATTAGATATAATTTCGTTAATGATATCTCATCGATATCACATATAGTTTTTTTTTTTTTATGATTTGCAAAATGATTACTGTGCTGCAAATTATATCGTGCCAATTTTCAATGTCGTAGAGAAACGTGTAGTTCATAAGATTATTACGACATAATAACATGTGTATATGGAAGAAGAAAATCAATGTTCTCGTAGAACAAGAAAATGTGTATTGCATGAGGAACACACTCTGACTGTATGCATATTATACTTATAGAATATTGTCGTGGGTGAAAAATGAATTGTTACATCAATATTCGTGTATATAATGTAGGTATATGTATACTAATTATACCTGTGGTAAACGCTATTTCATCTTTGCAAATGGGTCTTTTGTAATAGACAATAGACAATAGAAATATATTAGAATTATTACAAAAATCAGGATCATGATCTACAAATTTTATATTGTACAATAATTATTGTTAGGTAATATATATAATATATTAGCGATCTAGATTTGGCAATATTTCTAACAGTGTAGAGTCAAACCAGTACTGGAAATATGCTCAAGATATTACATATATTTTTTTTTTTTTCTCAATATGTTTTTATTATAAAAATTCAGCTAACAGAGTTGAGCAAAGAAGGAGAGATGCGCGCTATGTGGTCCAACTATTCGTTTCCTTGGAAATTCAGGATCTATCTTTTTAACATAACAAATCCAGTGGGCATTCAGAATGGGGAAAAACCCATCGTGCACGAAATAGGCCCATATTTTTATGAGTAAGTCTGAGAAGATTGAATTCCAATTTTTTTTTAATCAGACTTTAATTTTTTAACTAAAAAAAATTCAAATTCGAACTCAACTCAATTTTTCAATTTTTTGCAACCTGCACTTTTCCTTACATACAAGTTTTTAGACATTTTTTTTGGGCTGCACGTTTCCCGATCTGATGACGAAGCAAAATGATAAAAATTCAACTGACTTACATCAAAATTAACACCCGATGATTTTTTTTTTTTTTTTGAGATTCTATTTATTTCTTAAATCCTGCAGTGAGTGGAAGGAGAAGATAAATCTAATGGACAACGAAGAGGATGATACTCTTGAATTCAATAACAGAAATACTTTCTACTTCAATCCATCAAAGAGTAACGGTCTTACAGGCGATGAGGAGCTCGTTTTTCCTCACATCGCTATGTTATCAACGATTTTGATTACAGCTGCTGATAAACCCACTATGATGGGTGTAGCCAGTAATAATTTGAAAAAATGATTATATATATATATTTTTTTTTCTAGTATCTTCCATACGATTTTGTATTCGTACGATTTACTGCAATATTTAATATTCGGATAATAATTCCAGGCAAAGCTGTCGATAGTATTTATAAAAAGCCAAGTTCGATCTTCACGAAGGCAACAGCTAGAGAAATATTGTTTGATGGTATTCCCATCGATTGTACTGTCAAAGATTTTGCTGGTGCAGCAATATGCTCGGTGATGAAAACACAGGCAAAGGATCTGGTAGTCGTTGGAGATAATTTATACAAATTTTCTTTATTCGGACATGTAAGTCATGCAGATTCTCAAACCATATACATAGTACATAGATTTATTGCAAAATTAGATAAAGACCTTATAGATTATAGATAATACGATAAATCCATTTGCAGAGAAACGGTACAGTGAGTTCAGCAAAAACGCGAATTTATCGTGGAATAAAAAATTCAAAGGATCTCGGACAGGTTTTAGAATGGAACAATCAATCATCGCTTACAGTTTGGCCTGAAGAACATTGTAACACTTATAACGGAACTGAGGGCACAATCTTTCACCCTTTTCTCTACAAAGACGAGGATGTTCTCACATTTTCTCCAGACATTTGCCGAAGTTTAAGCCTTCGTTATCAGAACCCAACCAAAGTATACGGTGAACATTCTGAATACAGTGTGCTGGATGTACATTGAATGCCACGATTCTACTAATTTGTTATAGTAATGAAATAAAGAGCGACAGTCTAGCCCGAAAAAAATTCAAAAAAATTCAAAATCATTTATATTAAGTTTACCCGGCAGGAATTCGGGCACATCACTACACAACTGATTTAGGAGATCAGAGCAGTATTGAAGAGGAAAAGTGCTTTTGTCCGAGCCCAGAAACTTGTTTGAAAAAAGGTGCTATGGACTTGACCAAGTGCATCGGGACGCCTATCATCGCGACGCTACCTCATTACTACTTAGCTGATCCATCTTATTTGGAAAGTGTATCCGGCCTGCACCCTGTTCAGGTTTTAACTCATTATCACAATTCTCTAATCTCAGGCCCTAAATAATTTTAATAACATTTGCCATTGGCGAAACAGAAGTTATTTTTTTTTTTTCTTCGATAAATTCGCACTAATTAATTGTTCGCTTTGATCTCGAAGGAGGACCACGAGCTATACTTAGACATTGAGCCTATAACTGGAACGCCGTTACAATTTCGGACATCACTTCAATTCAACGCTTTTATATTTCCTATCGAGAAGTTTAAATTAATGAAGACTTTTCCTAGCGCGCTTTTGCCACTTTTCTGGTTTGATGAAGGCATGGATTTACCCGATGATGTGATAAACCAATTGAAGAGTGCCTTTCGAATGATCACTGCTGTCAAGTAAATATGCATAATATCTCTGATACATACTTAAGGCTTAAGTACGTTATTCAAACATCTAATTCTCGGCATTTGTACATTATTTACTAGTTGCATAAAGTGGATGATGCTGCTTTTGGGTATCGGGCTCGGTGGCGCCGCTGGGGTACTCGAGTACAAACGACGACAAACTGAACTCAAGCTTGAAGTAACCCCTGTGTCACCAGCCCCTGTGATGGATAGTGCAAAGAACAGTCCAGAGGAGATGCAAAAATGGCCTATAAATGTTTCGACATTACAGCCTGTCGCTGTACCACCATCCGTAGATAGAAATTAGAATTTATATGCATATATATATTTTTTTCTTTCAACCTATCGGTATTTTTTTTTATATTCTTAAACTGTGAATAATTTGTGTGTCTTGTATCACACAGCATGTATACTTTCCTCACCCTTATTTGTGACGATTTCTTAACTTTCTTGAATAAAATAGTTAATTAAGATTGTATAAAATTTATTGCATCGGTTTGTTAGATATATTTATGAATCTTCGAAACAAGGAGTATTTATTCTTTAAAGTCTATAATAAGTTACATGTATAATACTCAGAGTTGTTTCAGTAATTATAGAGGAAACAAAGAAAAAAACAAATGTTAGATTTTAATTGCAACATGTTAAATGTATCTTCGAAAAAATTAAAAAAATAAAGTAAAAATAACGTTTTTCATAAAAAAAAAAACAAGATTCTGATTTTCATTTATGGACCAATTTGAAAACCTTGCATAGAAGGTAAATTCTCATTTTCAGACTGAACAAAAAAATGTTAAAAATTACCATTACAATTATCGAAATGTTTCTGATGATCCAAAATTTATAATCTAATAATGCCAAAGTGCAAGCATAAATATGAATAGCCAAGATATAGCAATAGCAGCATAGTTTTACGGTACGTATATCATCATTGCATTATATTTTCAGTATAAAATTAATATAAAATGAATATTCCTCAGAGTTTGAGCCTCCTTTTATCGTTCAATCACACTGCCAGGCCAGGAAGTTACCCTAAGGATAAATATTTAGCGTGAGCTGGTCAAAGCGACCCTATATTAGAAGTAAGAGCTATAATTATTACTCTCCTATGTATACCTGTGCAGGTAGATGGTATCGTACTTGATAAATATACCTATTCACCAGAATGCGTCAATTGCGAGGTATTCGGGGTGTAAAATAAATTAATTCCATATTGGGGTGGTAAACTATACCATAAGATGATATAAGAGAAGTATTAGTGTCGGTCGAAATATAGTTTTTCTTTCATTTTCTGTCTGTTTAAAATTTACAGTTCAGATGATGCGTTTATATAAAAAAATTTGCCAAGTATTATTAAATTTGGCCATTTGCGATTAGAAAGAAAAAAAGAATTGGACTTTGAATTTTTTTATCTAACACAAAATTATCATCGATAATTATCATTTTTTTAAAACTATTCTCTATAGTTGTAATTATTTCGAAAATTGATCAGATTTGACGCCCGTTAGTATTGAACCATCGATAAATTTTGAGAATCTTCTTCTCGAAAATCAGGCGAAATATATGTACCTATTTCAAATCAATGTATAGGCTGTAGGATAATCTGAATTGTATCTGAATTAAATGACTAATAACGACTCACAATTTTTTATATGATGATTAATTTTTCGTCCCACGAATAACAGCTTAGAAAAAAAAAAAAAAAAAATTATTATGAACATGCATACTGCACACTGCACAGTACATATACAGACTGAACAACTCGCTTGCGACTTTTCTCACTGCAGTTATTACACTTCTCTATACTTTTGTCTAGTATAATAGCTGTAAAGGAATGTACGAATAAAATATTGCCTTCTTCACTCTAGTTTATATAGAAAGTATATAGTAATACAATAGTGTAGATATGTGTGCAGCAATGAAATAGACTGTTAAATAATTCGCGGTTCATAATCCAACGAAGAAGTAGAGTGGGGAGTACTTTGAGGAAAGGGAAGATGGGATTCCCCCTTTATAACTAAGGCTGCTGCACTCCTTGACACGGTGTATGCATCTTGCTAAACATGTATTAACAACATTTGCAAATTATTTTTTAAAGATATTCAATACGTATAATGAGTGCTAGGTATATAATATAGAAACATAGCGATAATATGATATAAATATATCGCACCCTGTATAATTAAATTTATCTTACTTATTAAAATCGGGACAAAAAAAAATTTAGCTAACATAATTTATTGATATAAAATCAGCAGAATTTTTACAATACCTGTGATAACGGTATTCAAAATTGACTGATATAAAGAAATGCTATAATATCGTTAAATTAATTTAAAAATATCAGTGCAATAGTGCGATGGAATAATATGTAAACCGTGTATTTTATGCGAGGATAAAGAAATTAGCATATCGTATTCTATGAACAGAATGATCAATAAAGGTAAAGCCTACTCATCCATATAGGCTTTCCTTAAGTTTCATCTAATAATAATAATGAGAAAAAATTCTGTTGAACAATTGGTTTAGAAAAATATTCAAATTGTTTATAGTATTCGATAAATTATATATTTAATGTTAACTGCAAAGCGTTGCAGGATGTTTTCAATTTTTTAAGCTACAGGATTGTAGCTAAAAGCTTAAAAAATTGGCGATAATAAAATTTGGCATATAGATATCTAATGGAAATATTCAACAATAGGGCTAATTCTTGTTTTACTTTATTCTCATGTTCGTTTTTTTATATAGTAAAGCTATCATGAATTTATCAAAGAAACTGGGAATTGGTGGAGGAGTCACGTGTTTTTTAGCTGTAATTATTGGATGGATAGCATTTCCCATGATACTTAAGTCCCAGATAAATGGGGTGAGTATTATAACAACACTGAATAGAATAGAATCACAGTCTAGATATCATTATAGTTTTCAATTCATTATAATTTAAATAAATTTTTCGCTATGGTCATAAACATCCCTTAATATAATATGAAGAATAATTCCGTACATAGGTATATATACCGTCTAATTCATGTTGTATGACATTATACCTGTGGGCTCGCTTTCCCTAAGGTAAATCTTGATATATAAAGGAAAATATTAACACTATAGGTAGCGACGATAAAACCACACATTTCTGTCACAGTAAGAACTGGGGGTATAATTTCAAAACAATTTTCAAACTTTCACACACACACACACGAGTGGTGGTTTTCTACATATATATGCGATCTAGAGCCCCGTAAATCTTTCAGACAGCAACTAATATAGCGTTTTGTGATATACAATTGCTACAATTTCTAAATCTCGTACTATGTGTTTTTCGTAATGTATAAATTGTGATAGGTGAAGTTAGAAAGCTTATAAAATATTCTAAATTGCAATATATAGATCAATTTTTGATAAAACTTTAAATTGTTTTAATTATGCAACAACATAATTTATCAAATAAATTTTGCTAGTCATAAAGACACGGCAATTACTGACAGGAAATAAATAAACGTTAAGTTTATAACGCCTTGAACTTTGGTCAAGTAAGTAATAAGCTGCAGTGTTTATAATATAGGTAAGATGATTACTTAACTAGATGTATGTTATAATAACATATTATAGGTATAATGAAAACTACATGCTTCGCAAAATGGTGATTGTGCTAGAAAACGAAACCTGATCATCATAACAAGGCCACGCAAGAAGACACGTTGGTCGTGAAATTACGACACAGTGACGGATAATATTCAAAAAAATAAAAAATGAAAAAAAAATCAATCGTGAAACAGGAGTAGCTATTGCACGCGATTGTTTGCATACAGCTCATATAGTATGTGTAGGAGCGAGATAAATTGTTTTTTTTTTTTACTCATATTAAAGCGAATCAACGGGGACAAGTTCATCCTAGAAATAGGATGATGGCTTTATCTAGTCTCGCGCTGTAATGTCATTAATGATTTGCATTTTCAAATCAGCAGGAAAGTTCTAATTTCTTTGGTTGTATGTTTGATGATATCCTGAACCCTATGACCTATCATAAAATAAATAAAATTGAATTTGTTTGAATTTCGAATCTAGCAAAAAGGCTTGAAAAAGGGTGCAGAGATGCGTGAGTTGTGGGCCAAACTTCCGTTTCCATTAGATTTCAAAATCTATCTATTCAACATAACGAATCCGGTCGGAATCCAGAATGGGGAAAAACCCATAGTCCATGAAATAGGCCCATATTTTTATGAGTAAGCTTCAATAGAAATGTACAATTTTTGTAAATCTATACAAGTATGCTTCAGGCTCGAATTGTACTTATTTTTCTATCCTGCAGTGAGTGGAAAGAGAAAATAAATTTAGTTGATAACGAAGATAATGATTCGGTGGAATACAATCAGAGAGTCACTTGGCATTTCAATCCTTCCAAAAGCAATGGTCTTACGGGTGATGAGGAGCTGGTCTATCCTCACCTTGCAATTTTATCAATGATGATGATTACGATGGCAGAAAGATCTGCCATGATTGGAGTCGCCAGTAAAAAAAAAAAAAAAAAACTGATAGTCATCAAGCTTTCTCTATTTTCTTCATGATCTAATTATTGGATATTTATTTTAGGCAAGGCTGTTGATAGTATTTATAAAAAGCCAAGTTCGATATTCGTCAAGGCAACAGCTAGAGAAATAATGTTTGATGGTCTACCGATCGATTGCACCGTCAAAGATTTTGCTGGGTCGGCGGTTTGCTCTTTGTTAAAAACTGAGGGAAAGGATCTGATCCCTATTGGAGATAACTTATACAAATTTTCAATTTTTGGACACGTAAGCGCAGCGGGAAATATCTGCCTATCCTTAGACAAATATTTTCCTAAAGTCGAGCTCCAAATTAGATCAAAATCAGATATTGACATTACAAATTATTTATAGAAAAATGGCACCGTGAGTTCAGAGAGAATTCGGGTCCTTCGAGGAATAAAGAACCCATTAGACGTTGGCCGTGTTTTAGAATGGAAAAATCAATCGGCACTGACATTCTGGTCGGAAGATCACTGCAACGCTTACAATGGAACTGACGGCACAATTTTTCATCCTTTTTTATACCAAAACGAGGATGTTGTTTCATTCTCACCAGACATTTGCCGGAGTTTAAGCGCACATTATGAAAGCCCAACCGAGATACAAGGTATGATAAATAGACTGCATTACATATGTAGTTTCGAGGCACGGGTCTCATTCATTCCAATCATCTTGAAAATAATAGATCAGTTGCTCGTCAAACTACACGTTTAGTAATTCGATCTTCGGTATAATTATCTCAATTACATCTTACACGCGATTATTGCCGCTAGGAATTCATACCAATCGCTATACAGCCGATTTGGGGGATCAGAGCACCATTCCTGAGGAAAAGTGCTTTTGTCCAACCCCAGAAACTTGCCTAAAGAAGGGAGCGATGGACTTGACCAAGTGCTCAGGGATGCCGATCATTGCGACTCTGCCTCATTTCTATTTGGCAGACTCTTCCTATTTGAAAACTGTTTCCGGGCTAAATCCTGTTCAGGTTTGATCCCTCATTTCTGTAATACTTATTTCTTCAGCAAAAGGCATGATGCTATTCTGCTGGCCGCTTCATATGTTTTAGGAGGACCACGGAATTATCTTGGACTTTGAGCCTATGACTGGAACACCCCTCAGAGCTCGACAGCGACTCCAGTTCAATATGTTCATATATCCTATCGAAAAGTTTAAATTAATGAAGACTTTTCCAAATGCACTTTTGCCGCTATTCTGGGTTGAAGAAGGGGTTGATTTACCTGATGATATAATAAACCAATTGAAGAGTGCCTTTACAATGATCACTGTTGTTAGGTATAGATGCACTTGGACATATCTAATCTTCAGGACTTGAAACGATCAGTTCTGATCTTTTCTGATTCCCTAACATTATTGTACATTATTTAGGTGCACAAAGTGGATCATGCTCCTTCTGGGTATCGGATTCAGCGCTGCTGCTGTAGTACTTGAATTCAAACGACGCCAGATGGAAAATACGCTCGAAGTAACTCCTATGTCTCAAGGTGCTGCAATGGATAGCGCGAAGAACAGTGCAGGGGAGGTGAAAAAGTGGCCGATGAATATTTCAACTTTGCAGTCTGTCGCAGTACCACCATCTGTCGACAGAAATTAGAATAAAAATTCATAAAACAAATGTAGGTACGAAGTCTGTGGAGTGAACAATTTTAGCGCACATATTAAACAGCAAAGTATGATCTTTCGCAATTGTTTCAGTGATCGTGATTCAAATTTCAAAAACCTAGGAATTCGACAATCGAGTAACAGTGGTGAAATCGTATTTACCGTAGCCTCAACTACTTTCACTTATTGTCACAACTTCTCAGACAGTGAACTCAATCACTATGGACCCTTTTCAGGGATATTTTGCAGGCAATATGAATCTCTAAACCCTCGTGAGAGCAAAGAAGTGAATCTGGCTTTACGTAAAATTTTCAAATATAGTCAAACGCACCGCGACTCGCAGCTACATGAAATCACTATCGAAGGTGACCAAAGATTGATGAGTTGAATAGATAATGAATGAATAATCGAGATCATATATCAATTGATAGTGAACTGATTCAAAGAACAGTTATAAACTTATCCATTTCAAATTCTGCGCCTCAGAATTCTGTTATTCAATATAGATTTTGATCTAAGTTTCATATCTTATTCACAGGGGAAGGAGTATTTTATTTAAACTTTGTCAATAAATCATTACTACATTTACAAGACAATTTATAATAAATCCTCATCATATAGGTGGGTAGGTGTATAATTAAAGAAAATCTGATAATATAGGAATAATAATCATTGTAATATCAATATTATGCTGAAAAATAAATGTCACGGCGGGGAATCCCATATGAGATCGTCTAACTATGAAAAACACCGGCTCTCTATACTTTAGATTCGGACTGGAGGAAGATCGCTTTTGCTATCTCACAGCGCCACCTGGACCCAGACGAAACAGGTTTAATTGTTCGTTCTCCTCTTCCAAAGTAACACCGTCTACAATGTAATTTTGTAGTTAAAGTTTGATCAATCTGGTTGAAAGTAGTAGGGTGCAACTGGAGAAAACTGAAAAGTGATAACTGAAAAGTGATGCCATCATGCCGGCCGAGTGTAGCCGCAGTAGTTAATGGTTAATCTGTCGTTGATTATTCTTATCTTGAGAATAACTCTTTTTTGTTTTTTATCAAATAATTAATAAATAAAGTTCGTGTTAATTATAACCGTGTATAAGAATTAATCATATATATTATAATAAAGAAATATTTTTGCCCTCATCTAAGATAAATATTATAAATAATTACGAACAAAGAACTAGCATCACATCAATACGATATATAAAGAATAACAATTTGAACAACGATAAATGCATGCATTGCAGTAGCAGGATGGATCGCGAACTTATTGAAAAATTCATCGAGGTCACAGGTAAGATGCAAAAAAAAAAAAAAAAACAATAAATAATAATAAATACTAATGTAAGATGTTCACGGTTTTACTTCATTCATTATACTTATCTCTATATTGTTATTTACTCCTATCTAGACATAATAAACACTAGCCAGTCGATTCGGTAAACGAACAATACCAGAGCCCGTTTCACTGTTTTAACTTGTAATTTCTTTAATAAAATCACCTCGTACATACTTCTTCCACTGTTTTACTCCGATCTCTTATTCCTAACTCACTTATCCCCGTTCAATCCGACCTAACCTAAATTGATTGACTATTTTCCAATACATACGAACAAGAATGAAGCTGAACAAACACAGAAATTTAATTGGTTAAAAATTTTCAGGGTCTAGCGAAGCTGTGGCTAGGCAATACCTTCTAGTAGCTGATGGGAATGTCGAGACTGCTATAAGCCTGATGTTTGAAGGCGGAGGTGCAGGGGTCGGTGCTGAAGTTGACGGTCAAGCTGAACTCCCAGAACCGGATGTTAGAGCTCCGATTCTACCTACCCAGGAAGTTCTGGTACCGACGCAGCCCGTCTGTGCGTTCCCCAGAGCCTCGAACAGTGTGTTTGATAGATTTAGGGACTTTGCGGTAGAAACACGTAAGAAACAATAGGTTCTTAATGGCAGGACGTTTTCTTTTCCTGTTACCCAAACTATTATACCGGTTCAGAATTAGGATAGATCTGAGTGTTAGATGGTTCATGGTGTCTGTGCTGTTTGATTTTCCTTTATTTATTTATTTATTTTATTTCTTAATATCATATATGGTAAAACTTGACTATTTCAGAGCGTCAAGAAGAGGAAATGGCGCGTAGGGTTGCAGGGGTGAGAAAAATGTCACCGAGAAAGTCCAAGCGGCTTGAAGACCTCTTCAGACCACCTTATGACATCATGTTTCTCGGCTCGTTTATAGAGGCAAGAGAACATGCAAAACTCATGAACAGATGGCTGCTGGTAAACGTACAAGACCCACAGGAATTCTCCTGCCAAATTCTAAACAGAGACCTATGGCCAAATGAGCAAATCAGGGACATGGTACGAGACCATTTTGTTCTATGGCAGGTAATGATCTTCAAACATCTTTTATATGCCAGAAGAAAGAAGAATAACGAGTATATAATAACGAGAACACCTTTTCATATTAATCCATTCGCTTAAACAGGTCATATCGAGCACAGTGGATGGTCAGCGTTTCATTGACTTTTACAACGTCCCTAATTACCCTTATCTAGCCGTTCTGGATCCAAGAACAGGCGAATGCGTAAGAACTTACGATCGCATTACTGTAGAAAGTCTAGTTTCCGGACTAGGCGACATGCTCAGTACACATCTATCCCCGGAAACAGCACCGCAGGTTCCCTCGACCGCCACCGACGACTGGCTCGCTTGTTCCGCAGGGTCTGCTGTACGAAGATGTGACGTGCCTTCGGAGTCCTCGGCCAGTGTGAGTGTGCACATTTACTGGACACAGCATTATCCATAGTGCTGTTTCACAGAGAACTAGATTTTTTTAGGGGGCGATTGAATTTACGGCTTTCTTCTTGTTTTCAATGATTCGTGTTACTTATTTTATCAATATTTGATTATTTTTTTTATTCTAGGAGACGAACGCAGAGAGCAAAAAAGCAAGAGGTACGCAAGATGCAGCCGTTGAATCAGGTAATAATTTATCAACAACGTAGAATCAACGTTTTCGTTTGTTGTAGCATTGTAAAGAACCGTATTCCCGTTTTCCAGCAAGCAACGAACGCATCGACGCTGTACCTAGCGTCAGTAATGCAGCCCTTCCTCGTAGTGGCGTTAGTATACTTGGTAAAAGGTCTCGAACCGAGGAATTGTCAAAGACGAAAAAGCACGAAATTTTACACTCCCTTTTACAGAAAAAGGTAATAATTGTAATTTTTTTAAAAATATTTCTCTAATGGTTCTTTAATCCTTTACATCCCGCAATCCAAATATTAAATCCAATATGATTTCAGAATGGAGAGCCAAGCAATTCTCAGCCAAACTCTACTGTCGTAAATTCAAGTGAGTGAAACCCTCCGCCTTTGAACGTTAACTGTCGTATTCTTGCAATTCTAATTAAACAACGAAGTCACTTTCAGTCTAATAACTAAGTAGCGATTAAAAACTGATAATTACCAAAATTCGTTGGATTTCATTGATTATCTATTTTTGCTAAACAGATGACGAACCGTCCTTACGTCTGTGTTTGCGCCTACCAAACGGAGGCAAAGAAGCCATAACAATGGGCGCAAGCGATACAATAAAAGTAAGTAACTTATGACTTGATTTAGACGCATACCAGTTCTTTGGAAATACGCGTAAAATATTTCTCATATTCATAGCGTGACTGAGTAACATTTTTTTTAAACAGAATTTTCTGAACCGAATGGAAACTATGGGGTATCCACCTTCGGAACACACATACCTGGTGCCATTTCCTAGGACAAATATTGGCGCCCTTTCTCAACAGACGCGGCTGTCGGACACGATTCTGTTTCCATCAAACACTGTCTTCATTACTAGAATATAATTTCGCATATCAAAATTCGCGGGGTGTCATTCGTTCACCGCTGTGCTTGTTTATTATTTATTAAAAATGTATTTCGCGATCTAGATTATTCCTGGTTCGTTTTATCATTCATTAATTAACAATTATTTCTTCTTCTCTCCCTCCCAATCTCTGTCTCTCTTTGTCTCTTTTTTTTTTTCCTTTTTTAACGCTGCTCGATATATCTATTTGATACATGTATTATCCGTACGATCAGGTCTCTGATAAAAGAAAAAAAAAAATTCACCCGGCTTGATCAAGTCTACTTTTTTATCTGTACTTATTTTTATAATAGTCATATGCCCGCGTCGACTAAAAGACAATTTTGGATATTGTGAAATTTGCTCGTGCGTGACCGACCCTGAGGGAGAAATCACAATGTAAATAATTAATTACGGTCAAGGCTGAGGCCTAAGTTGCGTATCTTGACAATTTCAGTTTCGATATTATTCGTTCTGGATGATAGGATAAAATAAAACATCGTCGAATTATCTTTCGACGGGTGAAATTATCGCTCGCTTGCTCGTTGGCTATTCTACAACCTACCAAAGTTTCCGCACTTTCCCATGCTCTGTATAAGTACCTATTTAACAATGGATCGTAGGATCAGAAGAAATATATCATTATTTTTTTTTTTTTAGAAAAGATCGAACCTTTTTTAACTTAAATTATTAACTTTGTTGGGAGTTCTGGGTGGCTCTAAATTTGGAGCTGCCGAGAACTTACACTCAACAACATATTACTTTAGACCCTACGTTCGAAAACAATTGAGATATCCTCACTTCCGGAGGAAGTAATGATGGGGCTATTCAACTAAGGCCCTTTTTTTTCATATGATATGAATTTCGAAAAGTGCAGGACCCTTATTTCAGAAACTTTACGTGTCGTCTTAAACAACTTTACCAAATCCTGAACAATAACTTACAACCGGAATTTTACGACGATCTCCAGATGGACTGCTGATAAACAGTATACCCCCTGATCGTAGATACCTATGTCTAGGTAGAGATAGGCTGAACCCTTCAATGGATCTTATATTTTAAATTACAATTTTCTATCTCAAGCCTTACAAGGAAACGTTATTTATGAGATACTATGAAGACTGAAATCGAGGTGTGAAAGAATAATTCGGCGCATTATCAATTCGCGACCTATTTTTTTCCAAAACATATCTCTTATCTACTTATGTTATCTACATCAACCCTGATTTTTTGCGAAATGTGGAGGGCGATAGAGATTTGAAAAAGATCTGTTCTCAGATTTCCCAACGTTATGCTGGCTAGGTATGAAATATTTATAAACTATCCCATTGTTAGAGTTATAAGGCCTTAAACCGAAACGGTAACCGGAACTAAAGCCTTTAGTTTGTGTTAGTTTGAAGAAGAACGAATTTGTAATTATTGATCTTACCTTGCAGAAGCAGCCACCAACAACAGCATGATGCTGATTTTGAATTTATTTGGAGTCATGTTATTAGCGGAGTTTCTCTGCCAATTGTGATTAATTGTGATTAATAACACCTGCCCAAGAAGCAGTTGAAAGACTCACTCATAAGTCACAAATCACGGATCCAATTTGATTTACTATATACATACCCTAGTAACCAAATATTGTAAGAAACTTAGAAAATCCTCTTTCGCAAGCATCTTTCAGCAGACTTGCAGCAGACTTTTGTATGATCATTTCAAAACACTTGAAATAATCAACATCTTGCGAAAGATCATAGCATGCATGCGGAAGCAGATTACTAGTGGTTCATATGTGAGCATCGTGCAAGAAATTTCGAAAACCTTGCGACAGATAGTCATTAGGGTATAAATGGTATGTATCCACGTAACTTCTCTTGCTTCTTTTTTAGGTATAACATTATCCCATTTCTAAAGCGGAATAGATTACTATGACCTTTGATATTGACGTATTAAAGCAGTGAACAAACAAGATAACAAGTAAATAGTTTTCGTCTAGATTATGTTGATTACTATACGGTAAATTCTAGAAGAGTCTCAACAAATGAGTTGTACCAGTATTAATGCGGAATTATGAAATATGATATTTATAGCAGATCATTCAGATGTTAGCATCCGTGAGAAGGCATCAGCCACGATTTTATGAATCCACACATAATTTACAAATTTTTCAGAATTTCAACACTCAATGTGTTAATGAATTCTATCGAGTAAAAATATCTCTATGTTTGCCCCACCGATTTCTCAACACCCAGATAACCCGACCGTAGTGAATGTCTTTTCGTTTTCGATAAATAGGAAACTTTTGGCTATAATTGTGGAAGGGTTATCAAATAACATGTTTGTTTTCTATGGGTGAGAAAGTTATATCCACTACATTGGGAAGTATTTGATATAAAAGAGCAACAGTGTAGATCGGTAGCCAACATTCTACGGTGCTTGCATCTAATCGTACAATATTTAAGCATATTCAATAAAAATTATATTTATCATACATAATGCCGACTATAATTAATGATATTAAATTAGATTATAAAGATGTTTTATTGTGTCCGAGAAGAAGTACGCTCCGAAGCAGAGCTGAGGTAAGCGTGGATTACAATGCTATATGCGAGACTCATAAAAATACACACCTATTCGATTTTATAATTAAATTCATCGATTGCCTCATGATTATTGTTTCAGTTTTGAAAAAGGTCTTTTACAGTTGAATCTGCAGCAAAAATTAAGCGGTGTGTGTCCAAACGTACGTTCGAGTAGTAATAATTCATAAAATATCGAATTCTAATTCTGTTGATCAAGAAATATTTAAACCGCATTCAATATATTCCTGGTGTTTCCTAATATATTCCTGGCAAATTCAGAATTCTGCAAAAATTTGTGCTAGGCAAATTTGGGAAAAAAAGAATAAAATTAATGGTAGCTCGTCGGCAGCAGTGGCTGCGGCAGGTCAAAATATCCCATATGTTCGTATGTACTGATTAATAATGAATATTCCGATTCATTCATTTTCGAGGTCGATCTCTCCGTGGCAATAACGTTCCTTCATTCGAAACGTACATTCAAGGGTATTCCGTTGATGGCAAGTAATATGGATGGTGTTGGGACATTTGAGATGGCTAAGGCACTTTCAAAGGTTTGTTCAATTTCCAAGGGATAATCGTAAATTGTTAGATACTAACAACCGAATAATTGCGAATAAAGTTTAAGAAAGAAACAGATGATCAAAAAATCCTTGAGGATTTATCGTATCGGACTTTCTAGAGTCGCCGGGGTAACCAGCATATCTTGAAATTCATACATCAAAATTAGATATTATACGGATATAATAAAGTATTTATTTCCAAATTTTTAAAACCATTTACTTTTATGTAACAATGTGATTCCTTTCAGCATAAACTGTTCACAGTGATCCACAAATACTATACGGTCGAGGAATGGATAAGCTTCGCGACAGAGAATCCCGAAACTCTTGATTATATTGCTGTCAGCTCAGGGACAGGAGACGAAGACCTCAACCGTCTTACACGTATTTTGAAGTCCATCCCAGGGCTGTCATATATTTTCTTATTCGTCGCTAATGCATATACTGAACACTTTGTTAGGTGTCTTAAAAACGTTCGAGCAGCCTTCCCGAATCATACCATAATAGTGAGACATTTTATTAATTTTTATCCAAAGCTGCTTCATATTTGTGGCTGCAACAACTAGTATTATACCACAAGAAATATAATGGGTCCACCAATTATTCTATTCTCGAAAAGGATTACTTTCCTCGCCTTAATGGCCGGAAGATATTTTCCATACTTATGAGGGTGTACAGAATACTGTACTTGTATACATCGGAATAGTTGTAATCAAAGCTGAGATATTTTTTTAGGCTGGAGATGTTGTCACTAAAGACCTAGTGCAAGAGTTGATACTCGCTGGAGCTGATGTCGTCAACATTGGAGTTGGCGCAGGTTCTGTCTGTACTACACGTACCAAAACCGGAGTTGGTTATCCACAATTAAGTGCTGTTATCGAATGTGCAAGTGCTGCGCATGCTGTGCATGGACATATCTCTGCTGTAAGCACTCATAAATCAGGTTCACACGTGGTTAATGCCTTCCATAAACCATATCGAAAGGCAGAGCTCTTATGAAATTGAAAATCTATTATAGGATGGTGGTGTTACTTGTGTTGGAGATTTTGCTAAGGCTCTTGGAGCCGGTGCTGATTTTGTTATGGCTGGGGGAATTTTCGCAGGACACGATCAAGGTGGTGGGGAAATCGTAGAAAAAGATGGAAAACGTTATTGTACCTTCTACGGAATGTGCTCTGCTACAGCAATGAACAAACATTATGGTGGAATCGCAGGGTACAGGTATGTCTGTGAGAAAGCTACGAGTAAAGGAGAAAAACTTGCGACATAAGATAAAAGTATGATTATTGCCTGGTTTACGCAGCGCCGTAACTTGACTCAATTTAAAAATTGACTAATCAGTAGGCTGCTTTAGCCACGCGCCAAGTGAATCAAGCCTTCTGAATGGTCGATTCTTAAATTAAGTCAAGTTATGGCGATGCGTAAATCAGGCATGAATCTAGTACAGAAAAGTATGAGATTGCCATCACCTATGTTACGCTATCCAAACGTCTGGCCCACTGCAAATTATTGCTTTTCGAAAGCCTCCCCAAAATCTAGGGAAAGTCAGATTTGTCAATTCTTAGGATACGTCAAAGCTCATACCATGAATTCCAATAATTTAATGAGTTTTTCCTATATGATATATTATTTTACTATTTGCTATGATTATACTGCGCAAAAACAGATGTAGATGTCCTGGTTTTGCAATAAGTACATATACTCTCAAAGTCGTGAACTTCACTAATACGCATGAAATCTGAAGTATCTTTGTGAATTATAAGTCTTTTCCATACATAGGGCTGCTGAAGGCAAACATGTTGAAATTCCGTACAAAGGTGACGTCGAGGGAACAATCTTGGACATTTTGGGTGGTCTACGATCCACATGCACCTACCTCGGTGCATCTCGCCTACAAAAACTTCCAGAACGAACTATATTCGTACGCTGTACCCAAGTGATAAATAATATTTACGGTCCATAGCCACGAAACTCCATGTCATTACATACTAGGGGCTTGCCCCTGCACGCTTCGGGGCCAATAAAAACGTAATAAAAACACAACTGTAAAGTTTTATGATTTGTAAATTCTTTTGCAAGATTCAACCCAGACAACACAAAAATAAAAGTAGTCTTCAATACGTCATATGGACGTCAAATGCGTCGATTTCTGACGTCTTAAAGACGTTTTAATTGTTAAGACGTTTTTGAGACTCAGAAATCAACGCATTTGACGTCCATATGACATCTTGAGGACCACTTTTACTTTTGTGTTGACTGGAAACTCAGACACCATTCAAACATGGAACAGAGTTCCCAGACAACACAAAAATAAGTAAGGGCTAGATATCCAACAAGGAAAAAAAAAACACAAAAATAAAAGTAGCCTTCAAGACGTCATATGGACGTCAAATGCGTCGATTTCTGACATCTTAAAGACGTCTCAAGTCTCAAAGATGTCTTGAAGACGTTTTAATTGTTAAGAAGTCTTTGAGACGTCAGAAATCGATGCATTTGACGTCCATATGACGTGTTGAGGACCACTTTTACTTTTGTGTTGTCTGGGTTGGTTATTACATGTTTTTCTAGATACTAGACCGCTATGCTAGCTATATAAATAAATTGAATTTTCCAAAATTAATGATCACCATTGAAAGTTTAATTAATTTATAAGATTTTCTTTATCATAGTGCTGTATATGGCTCACAATTGTACGTAGATATACATGAATGTATTATAGTTGAGCTCAAATAAGTCATAGGCAAGAGGTAAAGTGATAAGCTCCACTTACTCAGCTACTGAAATATCTTAAAAGTAGCTGCTTCCAAGCTTCCGCATCAACACCTTGAATAAGGTATGTGTTGGCTGCTTTGCCGGTGATATTTGTATAGTCCACTATGATCATGCCCGAAGTTCCCGATCCTTCATAAATAGTCTCTAAGTAATAGGTTCCTGCCTTGGTGACGATGGACCCGGAAGTTAACGCGACTGCTGCAGTCAACCCGTCCGCACAGGTCCAGTACTCTTTTGTAGAGTTCAAACTACGAGGGCCTGCTGAAGAATCCATTAACCAAACTTTGGTATTGTTTGAATTGCTCAATGACAACCTGAATTCCTGAAAAAACATAAATTGAAGATGTATCGTTAGGGCGGAGGCCCAAAAACTTTGCATAAATCGAATGGACAATCGAGTGCTTTTATCATTGGTCAACCAGTCAGTGACTTACCATTGTTACTAAAGTTCCTACGACGGTGTCGAAAGGTAGCAATATCGCCGGTTTTGTCGTGGATGAGTTGAAGACGACGTAGTTGGCGATAGGATCTACAGAGAAATTGAATTCTATGCCGGAACGCGAGATTGCACGGCCCGTGGCATTTCCACCCATGATGATAAGCTGCTGAAGCTCGTCAAGGAATGGGGGATACATTCTTATCGCTAAGGCAACGTTTGTCAACGGTCCTAAAGCTAAGAGCGTTACCTCACCTAGCAAAAAGGCATAATTTATTCCATTCGAAATTAGTTTCGTCTCAGTATACGTGGATGATTGAAAAATATGTAACTTCTCGCGTTTTTGCAACTTTTACTCGCCACATTATAAGAAAGCAGAAGATATGGCTTGACTTAACTTGAATACACAATCGTTCATTACTGTTTATCACAGCTATCAGAACGTTTCCCCACGGAATTTTGAATCTGTCTCAGGATTAAATAACGGGGAAAAGATAAATATGGCATAATATTTCTTATAACTATCCGGTATATTGAAATTCATCAGGGAATCGTATTCTCTTTCAGGCAAGTATATTATACCATATAATGATAGCTGACCCTACTCAGACTGACCTGGGTGCGCCTTGACCAGATCAATCATGGCGTTCACAGCGTGCTTCGATTGGATCAAGTCTGCTGACGGAGGGTCAGGATAGTAAAAATCTCCAAACCCGTCTTGACCAAACCAGTAATCTTTTCTGTTGGGTAACAGCAAAGGATGAGAGGCACCCGGGTAGACAGGGATCTGTGAAACAAAGTTGGGTAAGGAGTAGGAGCTCCCCTCTGCACTCATCTTAGATGGGAATGATTTTTGAACAATTGCCAAAGTTCACCCAGCGCACCGAGTGTGATTATTCAAGCTGCCTTTAATTTTATCTTCCGTTGATAATTATCACGTTATGAAATAAAGCAGACTTATGAGCCCAGGGTGTATTATTAGGCGCAGAGTGTTCGAACTTTGATTTCCAAGTATGACTTACGTCAAGCCTGCCGGCAACCTTCAATATTTTCAACACGTTCATAGCGACTTGATCGCGGTCTGCGTTTCCGTTTACGCATGTAATGCCAATTATCTTCAGTCCATTATCGTCGATTTTTTCGGCTTCCAAGGCCATGAGAAGAGCAACTGTGTCGTCACCACCAACGTCCGTGTCGATCAGCAGCTTTCCTATCTGAGTGATAATCCCCAGGTCTGTGGAACTGAATTAAGAGGGTTGCAGAAAAAGTAGACTGAAATCGAGTTGTGAAAGAATAATTCGGCGCATTATCAAATTGCGACCTGATTTTGTCCAAAACATATCCCTTATCTACTTATGTTATCTACATCACCCCTGATTTTTTGGAAAATGTGGAAGGCGATAGAAATTCGAAAAAGATCTGTTCTCAGATTTCCCAACGTTATGCTGGCTAGGTATGAAACATTTAGAAACTATCCCATTGTTAGAGTTGTAAGGCCTTAAACCGAAACGGTAACCGGAACTAGAGCCTTTGTGTTAGTTTGAAGAAGGACGACTTTGTAATTAATGATCTTACCTCGCAGAAGCAGCCACCAACAACAGCACGATACCGATTTTGAATTCATTTGGAGTCATGTTATTAGCGGAGTTTCTCTGCCAATTGTGATTAATAACACCTGCCCAAGATGCAGTTGAAAGACTCACTCATAAGTCACGGATCACGGATCCAATTCAATATACTATATACATATAACGGGTATATATATCTACGTACCTTCTCTCGCTTCTTCTTTAAGTATAACATTCTCCCATTTCTAAAGCGGATGAGATTACTATGACCTTTGATATTGACGTATTACAGCAGTGAACAAACAAGATAACAAGTAAATAGTTTTCGTTGAGATTATGTCAATCGCTATACGGAAATTTCTACCAAAGTCTCAACAAATGAGTTTTACCAGTACTGATGGGGAGTTATGAATTATGACATCTATTGTAGCTGGTCATTCGGATGTTGGCACCTACATCATCGATGAGACGGCACCAGCTTCGGTTTTAACAGAACGTTCAAAATATATCATTATTCTGAACTCGAATGACGGCAGGCAAGACTGCATGTTATAGCAACGAGTCTCAGTACAATTTATGAAGCATTATTGATACGGGATGAATGGAGTTAGAGATCAATCATTACAATATTAAAAACATCTTTATTATACGTAATAGATGTAATAGATATTTGAACAGCAATGGGTTACGCGGACGTTTCAAGTCTCACGTACACCGATATAACTATATTCTACGGATACTGAGTATTAATCAATAACAAAAATAAAAAATGATTCGCAGATGTGCATCAAAATTAAAATCGAAATATACGAAGTACGGATACTTTGATACCAACATATTCGTGAGCACAAAAAAAAAAAACATGTATGGTGTAATTTTACTTATAAATAGTCAGATATCAATGCTGAAAAACGGTATTATCTTATTTTACTTCATTTCACGATTGAGGATCATTGTCAAGCTATTTGATGAGTGGGTCTTGAACAATGCCAGTAAACAAGGATATTCCGGTGTCGAGATGATATATCGCAAAATAAAAAGGCCGATCGACTTTGAATGGTAGCGGGGGTGGAGGCGCTGAACCTGGAGGGCCTCCGCCCCTTTGTCCTGAAAGAAGATGAACTTATCTCAAAACTAGCCTGTAAACGATTGAGAATGACTACAATGCTTATGAAAGTACTGAAATCACGTTCAAATAGTTATCAGTCACAGTTCCTTTACTACGAAATAAAATAGTAAATTTTATTATGGTGGAAGAAAATAGATAACATGAGCTGCAGCGAGAATTTAAATCGAAATTTTATACTCACTTGTAATCGCAAATGCTTCACTTCCTTCTTCGTCAACTTCAATTAACGCAGACTGTATTACGCTCAAGATGTTAAGCGGGCCGTCTGCAGTTATACCAGAAAAGTTGGCCTGATCTAGTCGGAACATGCTGGTCATTCCCAACTGCAGAAATGAGATTATAATATCATATCACATAGAAAACGAATAGCGTTGATTTTCGAAATTGTGTAATTCGCCTGTATGCATTTTCTTAGTAAAAAATTCCAACATTCAATAGATTCTTGTAATTATCGGTTCTATCAGAAAACCTACTCATACACTTATTTGAAATTATAATATGCGATTAGAAAAGCTAGTCACCTGCTGCAGAATCGGGACTAGATTCAAATTATTTTCAATCCTGAATTTTGGTAAATATAATTCAATATTATCGGGAAATGTTCCTCTCACTTCGCGCTTCAGATCGACTGTATGCAGATTTTCTTTAACTCTTTCCAATCCATCAATGAGATTCGGAAGAATGATTATCAAGCTAAGTCTCTGATCCTCACATCGGTGGAATGAGAACTTGGGAGATTGACTGCAAGCTGGGCAATCCTATTCAAAAATTACAAGCAACAATTCCGATAAACGAACATGAAGACATCTTCTACGTATATTTTCTTTACCTGGTAGGGTACTTCGATAAACCTTGCATCCAGCTTTGGAAGATCTCCAAATCGGAATTGCTTTTTAATATACATAGTGGGCACACGTTTAGTAGTATTTTTATCAACGTGGAATATTCTGTTCTTTGTAAGCAATGGATCAAACTTCTTTTTCCATTGACCCTTGAAATACACTACGTTGACCAGTATCATAAGGGTATCCCTAGGAAGTGAGACTGCAAGGTTTTTCGTGTTAAAATTTAAAGTTTTTCGTACTAACGCAGCTTTCTCTTAACTCATATGACAAATTAAAAAGTAGTGAATAGAAATTACTTGGTGAAATGACATTTGTGATTCGATTATTGGTTTGTTCTTTACACCAATCGTTCATAACTTGTGCTGCAGCTACTGGATCATTGAAGTTCAACTTCTGAACAGATGATAGAAAATTCTTAGTCGTCATTTCTTTATAAGCAGATTCTACTTTCAAATGAGACGCCGTGTATATTTTATTGGCGAGGCGAAGTACAACTTCCTTTTCATTCTAACAAAGCAAAAAAAAATTCGCTAATCATTAACAAATATAATTATTCTTTATGGTGCAATTCAATGAATAATATCAATGGCCTACGTTCAAGATTTTAATTAAAGATTGATAGCCCGATTGAGCGAGCTGATTATCTTTTGGAAGATGAAGACCTGATTCCATTTCAGCTGCAGTTTTGCCAGCAGCTCCGTACGTAGCCATGGCTAGTACTATCTGAGCGCTTAATGAAGAAGTGATCAAGTTGTCAGGGTAAGCTTTTGTCAATTCCTGAAAATTCCATACGCTTAATAGACGAAAAAAAAAGGGTACAGTTTAAATTGATAAGAGAAAGAATGTGTTATAGACAAGGCTAATTATAGTCGGGTGTTGTATGACTGCCTCTCTCAAAAGATAGAAAGCAGAGTACAACGGTATGCCTCAATATTTTTTTAACCGATATTTAGATCCCACGATTACTTGTATTTATAGTATATATGTAATACCTATTTGTTATTTACCTTAAAATAATCATTGGTAAACTCGTTGATACCTTTCGCTACGTTCAGAAGTCCTTCGTCCGTCATACTGTTAGCGTGCTAATAAATTAACACGATAATGTTGAGAAAGAAAATATTCATAATGAAAGGGTATTCAATATTAGATGTATGCATTTTCAGGTGAAACAGATCAATGAATTGAGTTTTGTGGGATAAAATGAGTTTCTGAAAGTACAAAGCTGGAGGTATAATCTAGACACAAGCATCTAAGACACAGAATCTGGATTCATTCTGTATCTCAATATTGTATCTACGCGTTAAATTATTCTTTGATCTTCATCTGTATCTAGATTTTGTAAAATATCTTTAGAACATGCTATATAGATACTTCTGGGGATATTGATACCCAAGCAAAATGCCTGAGTGGCAAACTATTAAGGCTATTACTATTCCTGTGAAAAAAAAAAATTATACTTCCGCTGAAGTTTTGCTATGGTATTATATATATTTTAATAGTTCTCATAGAATCATTTCCGAAATGACTAGTGCAGCATTGCCTGGACCCATATTCTAGAAACGTATCGAACTGTATCGGCCAACTTTCAGTTTACGTTGTGGCTATTCGCAAGGTAGAGTGACTCTAATAGAGTCACGCAAGAGTCACGCAAGAGTCACGCAAAAATTTTCGGAGAATTGGAGTGACCGAATTTTTAATTTTTTTTTCATAATATGAAACGAGACTGGGGCCCTTACAAAAAAAATGTATGAATTCCGTCCGAGAATCCGCCCACTAGGTGGTATGGGGGCGAGAGGGATGATTTTCCTTAATTGTGAGCCTGGGTCACGACGCGAAGCGGCGTGACCCATGCGAGCCACTCACCCGGTGGTTCAGCAGTCCAAAAAAAGCAGTACAAAATTTTTGCGTGACTCTATTAGAGTCACTCTACCTTGCGAATAGCCACAGCGTTCAGTTTAAGGTGATTCCCTACCCAATTCCACCCGACCGGAAAATATTGGGCTGAACTCGTGCAGAAGGTAAAACGCGTTTTACATGGATATCTTCTCTATTATAGCGTAAAACGAACATGTTTTGGGCTGTACGTGTTTGGAATCGCTCATAGAATTCCGCGACGGATTATATTTTTTTTGATTTCGGTTCCCAGGCGGAGATATTCCATTTAATAGCAGCTTCTGCACGCTTTCAAGCCAATGTTTTCAGGTCAGGTAGAATTGGATAGGGAATCACCTTAACGCTATTCGCCGATTGATCCAAACGGCGTATACCACCCGCGAAACGATTCGATAAATTTCTAGAATTAGGGTTCTGACCATAAACCACCATAGCGTATTCACGTGAATTAATTGTTCATTATTTACATTCGGTATAACTGAGAGGTTTCGACATACGTAAGTTATTTAAATATTTACTGAATCTCGCTCGTCGCGAATGTGAACGAACACGTGGTGTCCGATCAAACACGTGTTTCAAGTAATTACTGTATACGCAATGAATAACAATTAGTTTTGGTATTTCATTCTAGATCTACGATTCAGAATACAGATTGTTGTATGTTACTAGCTACAAATAATGTGAATGCACACGTGTTATCGTGGCAATGCAGAATATGATTGGAATAAAATCGCTTAATTTCCAGGTGATAGGGACACCGGCTTTCATAAACAATTTATATATCGTGTTAGAATGTACAATTACCTTTTTCAATCGGTGATGATGAACAGAGGCAAGTTGATAATTAGCGACTGACTATCGGCGAGTATCAGTCGCAATGGTAGAACTACGCGATAGAACTATGAGGATTTAGGGCCGTATTCATAGTCAGGTCTTATGTTCAAGATCGTCTTAAGAACAGCTCTTGGCCAATCAAGTCGAGTCTAGAACTGACTTAAGACGGTCTTGAACATAAGACCTGACTATGAATACTACCCTTAGTTCCAATGTGTTCTTGTAACGTTTTTGAAATGCGAACTGAGGACAAGAGAATATCGCTGCAAGTTGCGTGTTCAGAAATTTAGGGGGATTATTGGGGGTGGGCGTGATCGTGAATGCACCGAGACGTTTCTGGACAAAACTATCAGAAGAGAAGAATCGGAAATTTGGACTGATAGCCAAAGAGCAGTTCACTTGTCCACGATTAATTTCACATCCGGAAGAAACGCGTACTTTTTAAAACCACATGAGAAAGCGGTTTTCATAACGCGTTGACTGAAAATGAAAATCTGACGCGACTGGCACATGGATTTAGGCAAATAGGCAGTAAATAGGAAAGGAAAAAGCAGTAGGAATCTGATCAGTATTCCAGAGTTAAAATCAGCAGCATTATAGCAATTGTTGTTTTTTTTTTCTCTCGCCGTTGGATGTTTACAGATTTTCGAATCTGCTTGGTGGTAGCGTTGAATAAAGAATATTGAACGTAACTGACCGAATGGACTTTGGTGTGTCCGCAGATTTTCTTCCTATTTTAGGAAATACTCTCTATTTTTAGTTGTGCATTGAACTGCGTTATTCACACTAAAATATGTTCATATTTTCAAATCAATCAATAATCTTTCGAAATCAATATAATGTTTAAAAAATCGGACACTTGTCTATACTTTTTCATGCTATTCGCCAGAGGGCGGTGCATAAGTTAGACAGAATTTGTGCTCCATGATAGCACGTCGAGTGGGAATCCCCGTACTTCTGCGCCACTTCTTCTTCCTTAGACTTATCGCCCAGGTGGGCATGTAGTCTAAACTTCTGCGTCACTCTTGTGCGAACCGTTACACTCAGAGCTTGATCTAAGTAAAAAACGGCAATTTTTGTGTCCGTTAATGTGTCCGAAATAAGAAAAATTTCAAAAAAAGAAGGGAGAGACAAATAAATCATGCCAAACCCTGAACGGCGAGGAGCTTTACCGCCGAATCAAAATCAGGTGAATATCAATCAGCCAGAGGCGTTTGACTTCACAAAGCCAGAAACGTGGCCGATATGGGAGAAAAGATTTCTCAGATTTATTTCCATTGCGAATCTATCTTGGAAAACTGATAAGGAGAAGACGGATTTGCTCTGCTACACAATGGGAGTAAAATCAGAGCGGATCTTACTAAGGATACTTCCTAATGCTGAAACAAAATCCTTCAACGATGTACTCAAAGCATTCAACGACCACTTCATCCCAAAGAGGAACATCATTCTCAAACGTTTCAATTTTAACTCCAGAGTTCAATTATCAGGGGAAAGTGTTGACGATTTTATCACAGCACTCTATTCCTTGGCTGAAGAATGCGATTACTCTACCGCAAAGGAGAACCTTATCAGAGACAGGATTGTGATAGGTATCAGAGACAGCAAAACATCAGTTCGCTTACAATCAAAATCTGATTTGACCCTGGCTACAGCAATAGCAGAAGTAAGGCAAGCTGAATTACAAGAACAAGAAAGTAAATTGCTGCGTCACTTAAAGGATCAGGAAGCTTCCCGAGGAAGAAAATGTACACATTTCAAAGGAGTGAAAGGATCTGGATCGGACAATATAAACTGTCGTCAATGTGGTTTCCCAAGTCATTCGGCAAGACAGTTGTGTCCAGCAAAGCATTCTAGATGCAAAAGATGTGATGGATACGGACACTGGGACAGAGTATGCATAAAAAAAAATTCGCTATCAGAAAATAATGAAGTCGAGAAATTTGGCAGAGGCTCAGCTGTCCATAGCTCAGGCAAGTTACATCGATAGAATATTATGAAGAACTAGACTTTACACTATTAATAAGTAGAATTATTACAGATAGATTCACTGACAAACTACAGGCCAATCAAGCTGACATAACGAGTGAGAATGTCATTTTGTAAGCTTGAATATTGTTGCGATTTCAATGGTGCATTATCATCAATCATGTCAGCTTTCAAGCGCATCAAATGTGTTTTCACAGACAGCTTTCAGCCAAATACTGGATCTGTACTAGTCAATGCACTGTACTTTGAGGGTCAATGGGAGTTCCCATTTGACCGCTATGCGACCGAAAAATGCACGTTCCACGTTGATGAAACATACATCAAACGTGTATGCTTCATGTCAAGGATGAGCCCCTATCGCTTTGGAGACCTTCCAAAGTTAGATGCAAAGTTCATCGACATTCCCTACAAGGTATACCGAGTAGAAAAGATCTTCATATCTGCTCTAACTCATTGCATGGATTTGTTACATGTTAATTATCCATTCTGATTTTTAGGGCGAAACGCTCTCTATGATTATTATTCTACCGAATAAAATAATGGGATTAAAGACAGTTCAAGATAATCTGCACAAAGTGAATCTGAGACAAAGTTTGCAGGAAGTAGATCCCAGAGTAATCCTATTGAATCTACCAAAATTCAAGATTAAGAATTCTTTTAGTCTGCAACAGACTCTGAAAACGGTAATGTATACACATTAACAACAATCTTCTAGCACGTAATTCACACGTGAACGTGAAATAACTTAGTTTTGAGAAAGAGGCGCTTAAACTTTTTGTACCTTTTCGATCAGACTCGAATCAAATTATTGATACTTATTGGTCTATCAGCTGACCTGAGGCCGTAAAGAAATTCTTCCTCGGTTCTCTCATAAAAGCCATCTCCAGCAGATCTTGTTTCTCTTCAAACAATTATAACGATTCTTGCTATAATATTTTTCAAATATATTTTCAAGTCTTAATACTATGAGAGAATGAAGAGAAAGAAATTAATTTTCTTTGGAATGTCTAGTGGAGAATGTTCTATTGAATTTCGATAAAAAAATTATTCCGATGAAAGGATTTTCGCCTGTTAGACTCAATTTGACGACGAATTTTCTTTGCATCTTATGTCGTCGAATATGTGTACCATATTGGGAACCCCGGTTCTGTTACTACCTTATATTGGGAACGTCGTATTCCAATCTACCAAGATGATACCTTGTAGTTATTCTACAATATCGTGAACGACGAAACTGGAACGAAATTTCAATATTTACACACTCACATACTCACACATTCACACAACACCGACTTTTCTTTTTAAAAACAACAAGAACTTCATGGTTTGAAAAACGTTGTATTTAAATGCATTTTGCATATCAGTTATACAAATCTAACGTACCTAACTGTAATTTCACGCAATTATCTTAAGTCATTGGCTTAACTATTACATTATTATTCATAATATAAAACAGACGAATATACATAATTATTAAACCTGAAAAAAAAAAAACGTTTCGAAACGTTTGTTGGAATTGACACAGTAAATCAAGTCGGAGAAACGAGTCAATACTGACGTAATCCTCCCCGCCGCATCATTGGCTGAGTCATTCTGTTCGGTGGTGTGATAGATATATCTAAGTAATCCCCTATGGTAAACCTGTAATGAATATATAAAATAATTATATACTTTGAAAGAATTAGAGAGAAGAAAAGATATTTTCAATAACAATACCGATAACAATAATGATGATATCAATGAAAAGAATAATCGAACACACCTAGCCTGCGCAAGAGTTTTGTTATCGTCAGCTCCCCTTTGTCCTGAACATGTTACACCAATTTCGCGCATTCTGTAACCAGAATTACGCATCTCAGGTGTAACTAATGAGAAATCAAAATATGTTCCTTTTTTACGAGCGTCTGGATTCACTTCCTTCACTAGCGCTGTTATCTCTCTTAGTGTTGCATCCATCCTTGATAATGAAAATGATGAAAAAAAAAAAATAATAATATCAATTATTATTCTGTTACGATGTAAGAAAATGGTCTAGGATTGTCGTCAGACTTACCATGTGTAAATTTGTAGTTCGTTAGAAGGGACGTTACCTCTACTGTAATCAACGATATTGTGATGACGACCTATGTTGCAAAAGACTCTAAGCAGCAGCGGGCATGTCTATGAATATTAAAAGTTTATCATAAATTGAGGTTAGGTTTGCTATGACTCAATTTAGTTGGGTTTACTGAATTAAACTAGTGGTTTTGATAGAATATAAATTAATATGAAATATGCGAGGTATTATAATGATACCTTTTCTCTATCGACCGGCTTGTCGGAAATTTGTTTTTCGTCAACTATCATCGACTCTACTGCTGATGCCATTTTCAATGATTCGTTTTGGTTAAAATCGCGGACCGCAAGTAACAGAAAAGCGCTCGAACTCGTAAAGACGTTCCGAATTGGAATTGGTGATATGAATCAGCCTCGGAATTGTCAGCGTGGTAAAAACGGCAATGTAGATTGTATCGACAAGTGTTAGTTACCGAGTGTCGGTACCGTAGATCGTGTCGGGGATTGAACAATGTTTAAACTTACCGACCGCAACACAGTGATGATCGATTCGATAATCGATTATCGTATCTTCTGACGTAGGGGGAGGATAATCGCAAGATGCACGAAGGGGTACCGCCACCCATAATTTATAGTTCATGATTATTATCACCAACGTTCGGCTCGGAGTTATAGCAACAGGTATACGCGATTTGTTCTCCAACGATTTATCTAAACGCAATGTATGTAGTATCAAATACGAGTCGTGATTTTTTTTCAACAACTTTCTACGGCCTAGTCGAGTGGTCAATCAATTATTGTGTTAGAATCAGTGAAATCGTTTTATGGATTAGCTGAGATTAATATCTAATAAAGTCAACCGGGCGAGTCGTTCGCATCTTTGTTATTTTTTTCTTAGTATAATTTCGCCGTGAAAATAAAAAAAAATAAATATATCATCTGAATTTTTCCGTAAACAAAATCCTATACAAGTAGTAAAATCGATATTTCGTGTATCGTTTCGGCGGGAAGACGACCCTGTCTTGTCAGCCGTTGGCTCGACTTGCGATCGAAGCGCTACGCTTACGGATTTTCATGCAACTACCGAGGTATTCGAACGGATTGACGCTTAACGATTATCGCGTTATGAATCAGCTTTTTCAATTTTCCGGCGATATTTCTCCACCGTTGATCTCAGTGGTGAGTTTTTTTTTTCTGTGGACATATGCCAGACGGGTGTATAAGTAAAAGTTCGTAAAAGTGTCAATTAGTGTAGTGAGGTGAGAATTTTATCTAACGCCAGTACAGTCTTGCCTTTATAAGTCGTCAGTAGAGTGAAATTTCGCCAACCGTACGAAATTCGTATCTATATAATTCAAAGAAATATATTTTGTGTTCAAATTTCACCCACAGTATGATAATTCATACATATAATCAATAATAGTGCATTTGTGTATAAAATTCGTCGAAAGTATGGAATTCATACATGATATAATACGATTTTATGAAACGCCTGTACCCACGATGATACGATATCATCCCCCTGCCTCCGCCCCGACGCTCCAAGATTTCTTTTCCAAAGGATTACATACATTTCGAGGATTTATACTTTACGGTACTTTACTGGTGGAGATCAACGATGGTGAGTCACGCATGCAATGAAATATTCCTCAGTTAATTTGCCGATTTTACGTTATGATTTATCATGTACGGTATATTCGTCGGTAGAAAGACCGTTGTATATATAGTACATATCTACACACTTTATTATATCGTTTTTCTAAATTTTCTTTATCGCGTAGCGTGAGAGGGTAATATAATTTATTTTGCATATATGTATTTTATGTTTATGTTATGTATATATATTTTTTTTTTCATTATTACATAATCTACATTTCATTTATCAATATATTTGTTTTTTTTTGTCAACTAATTCTATTGTTCAAATTCACCTAATAGTAATCATAGTAATGAGCCAATCTCGATTTAATCATTTGAATGGGCAAAACGCTCCGCTTGAATCTCTGTTCCTTTAAAGTGGTAGGGGTACAGAGGTAAGGGATGCTGCGCTTCCTCACACTACCTTACTCTCTGTTTTTTGAATGCTCTTACGTTTTCCTATATATTTCCCGTTCGTTGAATCGAACTTAAAGCTTTTTTTTTTGCTCTGATTTATATCTGATTTATCATTTTCGTAAATGAAAAACCAATAATTTCTATTTCAACTACTTCTATCTTACCAACATATCTGTCGGTAATCTTACCGATATTTACGTCGGTAAGAAAGTAGATCTCGTGGGTGATAGAGCGGTTCGCCTCACTGTTATTTATTACCGTCCGATCTTATCCCCCCTCCAGATCTACGCAGCTACCGCAAAGGGGCAGCACGCCTACCCTTCGTCATTTAAATAAACTACGTCATGGGCACTAAACAGCAGCAGCAGCAGTTTAGTAACTTATTACATGTTTCTAGCAGACTCTATAAACAAGATCCGAATTTAAGTCTCAATCTAACCTAACCTACCCTAACTTATTCATTAAAAAATGATCCGTTACGAAGAGGAGAACGAAAAATTAAAGGACAAGTCTAGATGCGCAGGAGTGAGAGCCGATCTTAAAATGTGCCTTCTCGAAAGTGACTGCTGTAAAATTGTACGTAATTCATTACTAGGTTGAACAAAATTTTGAGGTTATATTTTCCCTTCGGACTTATTTTCACCTTGTTCTCGCAATGGGTTTTTCTCCGATTTTTTTCTTCTTCTAATTTCATTCTCTATTTTTGCTTTTTCATCGATAACGAATGAATTAGATTTGTGTTGAAGATAATTCAAAACATTTTATAAAAAGACCCCCATTCAATTAAGCTGAGGGTTTTATTTGTTCAGCATAAACGCACTCCAAGGGAATGCCTGAATTCATCAGATGGAACTGTACCCACTGAGTGTCAAGCTCTAAGAGTAACTTTCTTCGAATGTAAACATTCGCTTGTAAGTAACTTTTCACTTGACTTAACCCATGATTTTACTTATATCTCATGTTTCAATTTGCAAAGGGGTTCATCCCATTCTCTTGCGAATTGTAATACAGCTATAGTACAATTTAGTAACAATACCCTTAGCTAATACACAAATAAAGTTTTTTCGTAAAATCTAACATTTGGTCACTCCTTTCATTCAGCTGGATGGTAGAAGACGATTCCGAGGACCTAAAGGATACTAGCGAATATACGTATTTTTGTAATTCTAATGATTTTTAAGTATTTCCAATTTCCGATTCATTTTTAGAGAGTCGTCGTTGGCATCATTGGCTTTGAATTAGTTATTGTTATTTGGATACTTAGGTATGAAAATATCTTTGTAAAAATAATTTTCTTAAGCATATATAGGTGAATTAACGTGAGAATAATTAAGGTGACGATTACAAAAAAAAAAGAAATAAAAAATTTCACATCGAGGAAAATATGTAGCCAAACTTTATTATATTTTACAATAATAATATTATTGTATATAATATTATGCGCATAAATTAAAAATATATTAATATTGTACATATTATACATATACAATTTCCGCACAGCGGAATAAATTATGGCATTACCTATTCCTATACCTATATATATAATTAAATTTTGATTTTTCGTTTGCGATTGCGATTCTGAAAATTTTATTTGTGCTCTATCGTAATTTTATTGAATTCTGGCTAGTGTGAACATAGTACACACACACAACGTGTTTATATTATTATTCAATTTGCTGTTTAACTAATTCGTAACTACCGAAACGTTTAGAAAAAAAATTGTTTGTCAAATTTAAGATATAAAGACGAGAAAAAGAAAAAAAAGAAAATAAAATAGAAAAAAATAGAATCGAATAGAATAGAATAAGCAAGTCAATTTTGAAAATTGGATGGGTGGTTGAAGAAGAAGAAGAAGAAATATAATAAGAAGTCGAGTAAAATAAGCACGGTCGGCACCTTTGTGCTGAATTGTGTGTATTGTACGTAAAAGGCATGCACGAATGCCAAGCGATAAAATAAGAGAGTTTGAATAAACGCCGACTTTACTCGAGTATAGATATATGTATGTATATATATATCCGTATAGAATTATTTAATAATTAAAGCTGATATTCGTCGATATATCGTATACGTCGACGGTTTCATTTGAGCATTGATATATAGTGTTTTTTTAAAAATATTATACATAATAACGATGCAAGGAATTTTGATTTTAGTTTATGTTGTACAGCATACGTATATATCGGTGTCAGACTTTCCCCATCGAAGAAAAATTTCTTCAAAATCGTCGTATATAATTACGAACGAAAAAAGTAACAACAAAAAAAAAAAAAAAAAAAGAACGTATCATCGATAAAATTTTGACTTGATTTCGTTTTCGTTTTCTTTCGTTTTTGTTCCTCCACCGTTCATAAAAATATAATGTGAGAAAAGAAAATCTTGAAAATTTATGTTTACTTACATATTATCGTCTTGTATAAACGTGTGTGTAATCGTTAAAATCGATAAATATTTTTTCTTTTACATATAATTTATAATAACGATCTGCAGAAGGCCAGTTGGTATTTGTTTCTCTTATTCGCGCACTACGCACGATACTCCTTATAATATACATATACTTACACATTTAAATCGTAAATTATTATTATTATTATTCTTGGTTTTTGTTTTTATCTTTGTTGTTGTTGTTTTTTTTTTTTTTCGTCCAGCGTGAAAACATATAATATTAGACTCGAGTATAGGTATAAAAAAATGATCGTGATATACGTATACGAATAAAAAATTATTGCAGAGTGCGAAAAATCATTTGAAACAAAAAAAAAAATTAAAAAAAAACAATAACAATATCATACATCTCGTTCGTAAAACACGCGATTAATTAAATATAATCAATAACAAAATTGCCTCTTATAGGTATAACGATTTCAGATATGCATTATTAATATCGTTTATAATATAATATCGTATTTAATTAGTATACCTAAATTATAAACTATAACTTATATAATATAGTAGTATTGTACCGCTATAATTATTAAACGGCTATTTATATAATTATATTATTTATATTATAGATATTTCGATTTTTATAACATCTTAATTTATTAATTTTTATTTAAATTACTGCAAAAATTGACTATGGTCGATCGAGTTGTGTACAGTGTACACTCTAGTATAAGTAAATAACTATAGATAATATTGCTATCCTAAATCCCGCGTTCATTAGCAATCAGAATTAATTTCGCGAATAGTGTAAGATGCGCACCCTGTTCGATAAATCAATTTATCGGCTTTAAAACTTCATTGCTTTTGTACTTTCCTTTCTTTCTTTTTTTTTTTCTTTCGAATATCGTAGCCCTGAGCTTCGTCCTAATCGCGAATACTTTCGCCTCGTTATTAAATTATCTAGCTGATAATTAGTGATTTATAAATCACTGAAACTAACTACTATATAAATACTATGTCTATTATTTATCTCGATAATAAAAAGGAGAGAAATAGAGAAAAATTGTTAAAATTGATATTAATCAAAATCTATATATATTATATATATATAGACTATCGTTCGTATTTCTTATATAATACTACTGATAATAATAATAATAATCAATTAGTTTGAAATAGAGGAACTCTACAAGCTCTCTATTATCATAATTATTATTTTATAGTAATTATTATTATATGGGATATGGATTAGAGCTGCTGTTTGCGAATAATCATACGCGTTTTTGCAACCTTATTGTCCCGCGGTATTCGAGGCTTGCGGTGTTAAAAGGCGAGTCATGCAATAGATACTAATTATTAATTACTAATTAGTTGTTCGCACGAACGGCAAAGGCATCGAATATATATACTTATAAAGCTATCGTACGAATAATTTCCGTTAAAAAAAAAAAAATTAAAAAAATTAAACGGATAACGAACGAACAAACAAATGAATGTGATACGCTCTTTAAATATCACAGCCTTATTAATCGTAAGATATGTATTTACTACGAATACGTATAATAGTAGCGTAATAATATTATTACTTATAAATTTCTGGACGCCCTGTAATTTTTTAATTTGATATAATATTATTATTATTAATAATAATCGTTTATCAAGGACTTACGATATTCTTAATATCTTCTCGCTATATGCCCTTAAAATTTACACCCTAATCGATAATTAACGCGAAAATTCCTATAGTAGTAGACGTTCTTGAATTTTTCTACCTGCAAGCATATATTATTATCGTCTGGTCGATGTATGATCGTTAATTTTTTTTTTTTATCGGAGGTAAAACTTCGTATTTTGTTCCTTATTTCATTATAATCTAATATATATATATCGCGAAGATACGCGAACTCTAGTTCCTAAGGAAAAAGTCGTTTGAAAAATGTTTTTTATTTTTTATCGCGTTGCGTAGAAAAAGCGTTTTCCCTAATAGATATAATTATTGGTCGAAATAGAATTTGTCGGTAACGCAACTCGACCCCACCTCGCGTTCAATTCGTACGTGATCACGAATTCTAATCATTATCATTGATCATCTATTTTTCTTATTTTTCTTTCTCTTTCTTTTTTTTTCAATTCTTCTGATTAATATCTTTATAAGTATCTAGGTGTTACGCGGATATGGGGTTTAACGTTAGCCGATCGTCCTAAGAGAATATCACCTACCCGTTAATCTTTTTTTTGTTTCGCTAATTATTTTTTAAATCCTATAATATTTAATAACTATTATATATCTATCTATATTTTGTTTTTCTTTGTATCGTTCGGCCCAGTTTCTACAACCGTCAACACAGTGTAGTAATAATTATAGTTCATCCGTTACTCTTAAGAATTATCAACGATATTAAAATTCAAGATTTCAAGTTCGATCGGTCTGTATAATAGACGCTAGTAATTGTTTCATAAATCAATCCAACATATCGGCTTATTAATACCCCGATAAATGATTCAATGAAAGTCACGTTCTCCAAATTCTGTAGATGACGATTTTGTGTTGCCAACGCAATGTCGAAAAAATAGTCACGGTACATCATACAATGCAAGATTTACTCGTCTTGATAATTAATCGAAGAAAATTTTTTCTTGCCATTTTTTCATTCATAATTAAAAGCAAACCGAGGGTCTGTACAATCCAGTGTAACCGCACAAACGGGCGCGTAATGCTGGTAGTAAAATTGCTGCGGCTGAGAGGTTGTCCTGTAGCTGGGCACATTCGCAGATCAAAAGATACATCTTGTCTCCATGGGATACAGATTTGTGAAGTGTGATGCGTCGTAGTCCAACCGATTTCGGTAGATATCGGTATATCATTCGTGCACCTGTTAAATTCGAATTCAATTCAATTTAAAAAACATCATCAATCAATCAGCTATATAGCCACCCAATTCTTACCAGTCCAGTAAAGCCAATTACGTTCGAATTTTAGCCCATCATCACCTTCGAATACCTTAAAGACTGATACGATGTAGCCAGTAGTTGCTAGTGGTGGTCTACCACCAGGTGGTTCAAGTGGTGGTCGTGCAATAGTTGCAACTTCATTAAAAACATCGAGTGTATGACTAGCTGCGTATTTAAGTTCACGTGGATCGAACTTTTGCAATGCTCTACATTGTGCTTCGTGATGAAATTCGGCTGGATCTCTTGTAAGTTTGTTTATAAAGTAATAAGAGATGAAAGGAAATTCGGCTGTAATTATATATATATTCAATACGTTATATAAATTAAATTAAATTAAATTAATAATAAATATGATAATCTACGTACCGTTACGTTCCATGTTAACAAGAAGTATACTTTGAGCTGCAGTTGGCGCAAGTTCAGCGACAAGTTCAGCCGCTGTATCCCGTTGTAATACAAGAGGACATGCAAGAGGTGATTCCATCAGAGGATCTAGTGGCTCAAGAGGCGACATAAGGTGTGCAAGAACGCATTGTTTCGGGTCTTCAACTTCAAGGACGGATAAAGGGCTGCCAGTTTTTTTCCGATCAACGATCGGCGCTAGCTTAAATGAGGCGGACTTTTGGTTATTATTCAAATTCTGCTTAGTATGCGCGAACGGGAAAAAAGTGATTAAACACATTTTAGTCCATTAATACGCTCTGCATGATTTTACCGATCAACAAATTAACTCACCGGTACTCCTGCTGGAAGAAAATGATCCAATGACGCTAAAGGGATGATAAAACAATCCCTGTCCAATGTCGCTAGTGTCCTCGGTTCTCCCGCAGTTAATTGAGCGTTACCTGATACCACAAGTGGTGTATATGTTCCCACAGCACTCGCCGGACTTCCGGCGCTAAATGATACCTAAACGGACACGACAAAGATAAATGAATGTGTTAGTAAAAGCAGCGTCCGACGTTGTAAAAAAAAACAACAAAAAAGAAACAAAAAATCAGTCAAGAATTGGTGACGCGGTTGCATTGCTCGGAATAGCCAATTTCTCGCCCCGAGATATCGTTGATTTTTTTTCTGCATCCCTCGCGGTCGTTTCGCGTGCGGGATGCAGACCTGAGTTATCTACAGGGTCTAAAGAATTGGGGTGCTGATTTAAAAAACAAACTTTATTGCGGGTTATTCCATTCTCTCTCTCTCTTTTTTTTTTCTCTTATATATAGTTAAAAGTGTTACAAACAGGTGCAGCTGCAGTGGTTAGCGGTGAGCGACGATTCTTCCGTCTATATGGAAAAAAAAAAAAAAAAAAAAAAAATATCTTATCTAACCTGCCTGGAGGCTGAGGGTGTAGATGGCTCTGCACAATCTCGCGATTGGTTGTTGGTCTGCTTCCGTTTTGCCATTCCACCTCCACCGCTTCCGCCGCCTCCGCCGCCGCCGCCGCTGACGCCACCACCACCCACTCCTCCTGCTCCCCATTTTATAATGGGTCCAGAATTACGACGAGTCGTTGGACCCAATTGCGGTCCGCTGTCATCTATACCGGTGGTGCCTACGGCGGGCGGTGAGAAAAACAAATGTGTCCTGTAAGAGTGTGCAGGGTGTTCATCCATCGGATAATATCCAAATTCTCGACTTCTTCGTACGGCATCACGGCCAACTCCAGTACGACCCCGCATTCCTGATGGTCGATAACCGGTAGTACCTCCTCCACAGCCGCTGACAACACCACCGACACCACTGTTCCCGCGTTCGACACCACCGGCTCCTTTGTCCACCGCAAAGTTCTTCCGGAACATAAGATTCATGATTGAGGGGGTAGAGAGTCGTGTGTGTATGCACGTCTGATACAGTGGACTGTGGACTGTGTAGTAGTAGTAATAGTAGTAGTAATAGTAGAAGTAGATAGTCTGAGAGTCTGAGAGTCTGAGAGTAGAGGCTGAGGTGATGCTGCAGGAATGTTGGCCGTGTTATAACTCATTCGCCGGCTAACACAGCCGCATCAGAAGAGATCACGGCCGGATGGGTCAGACACAAGTCACAAAACGCGACAATTATATAATACGAAGTGTAGCTAGCTGGTTACTGCTCTAGCTCTACGATGCCACTGCACGTGCACAACGTACAATACCCTCCTATGCACAGAATTAGTAACAATAATAAGAAGTTATTATCGGGCTGTGAGATGGATTCTGCGGTAAAGAACATACAAAGAATGAACAGGAATTGGAAATAGACCAATCGACGATGATGCGTCAAGTGCTAAAACGACTAAAAAAAAAAAAAAAAATAACTACATGATATATGACTTGGTGCATCAACGTCGTCAGATCGAAATAATGGATGAGGAGAAAAAAAAAAAACAAATGGAATATTTAATATTGTGTATATACATATATCAGGTGTTGGTTTATACACATAAATATAGACATTATATACATATGTATAGTGTATACACGCATTTATATGAGAGCCCGATAAAAAGCGATGAAAAAGTTAGATTAAACTGTTAGGCACGAAAGTTTGCTAACGCCAAAGCGAAATAGTTTATATTATTTTTCCGCAAGTATTTATTTATTCACTTTGCGTATTCGACGCCAAAAACTATTCTTACATCACTCAACTCACTTACCTGCCATCGCGTATTCCTCGTTTATAACGTTAAATTTGTAAATGGTTATGGGAATTGGACACGATATGCAAACACACACACACACACATACATAGATACACATACTCACACATATCTATCTATATTATAGGTATATACGTTGTTTACTGATCTAGTAAAGTAAGAATTTATCGTGCTATGAAAACTGAAATTAGATGTGCAATACACAGGCGCGAATATCATCACCACCACCTAGCTAAGTCGGAGCGGATGGTTAACTCATTCTCATGCGAATGAATGTTGCAAGAAAAACTAAATAAACCTAGAAAGCTGCGCGGGTATTTCAAGACGATGCTAGACCATCATGTTCTAATAATACTTGACTAGTCGTGTATTATACAAATTTTAGAGTATAGAGAAGGCATCGATCAAATTTATTATAATTGATCATTAAACATTGGATCTTTATCGTTTTTCATTTACGGCAATTTCTTTTTTCAAAGTGCGAGAAATTAGTCAGATTTTATCTTGCGAGTAACAATTAGAACTTTGACGAGGTCAAAAAAGTGCAACGTATAAAATGCCATGAAAAAAAAAAGTAAGGAAGTCAATTATGTAGCGCTTGAAGTTTAAGCGCTACTACTACGAGCGTCAGTATCAAATGTTGTAACTCGCCCTTATTATGAGAATAACACGCGCTTTCGGCGTCAATAAGATTTGAAATGTACGTGAAATAAGAAGAGAAAATAATTTGGAGCATCTGCTTGTTGTTGCAGGGAATCAAGCTTCTTCTTCTTCTTCTTCTAGGTAATTATTCTAGCATTATTATACATCTACGAATTTAATGATGATTTTTATAACTACTTATATATAATAACTAATCCAGTTCGTGGGTTGCGGTTCGTTATGACAAAGTCGTTGATCTTACCGACGATGTTGAGCCGGCAACAAGTGCCGTGTCACGTTTCGACGCCATCCCCCTCCTTTAGCACTTAGTTGTCGTAGTCGTTCACCACTTTACTCAAGTCCCAAGTGATTCATTTCACTCATTTCCCTTAGGCCCCATATTTCTTCTTCTTGGATATCTTCAATCCTTACTTCTTTACAGTTGTGTTCTTGGTCAATGTACTTTAGAAAGTATCTACTGCAAAGAGGCATCTCCTATTCTTCTTTGACTTCTTTTTTATGATTGCACGCTCGATTAGGGTATGTACAGCGTTGTATCTCAGATCTTTGAAGATGGAGTAAGAAACGGAACAAAGTATATCAAAGATAAGGTCAAGTGGTAGCAGTTCCGCGTCACTTTGTCCATATTATGCAGTTATTGCGGGCAGCATTTGTTGTCCTCGACGAATAGCACATTACGATTGATCATTCAGCGATGCATCGACATATGTAGTATTTTGATGTTGTAATGGTGTTAGTTAGTAGCTTGTAGCATCAACATCAGAAGCAACAGCAACAGCAGTAGCAGCAGCAGCAGCGATGCGATGTGAGGCGGGTTACTTTGCGTTACACTGCAGCCAGAAGTATTACATACGAATACACGAGGTTGTATTTTTTGTTTTATTTTATTTTTCAAGGGATATAGAAAGTAGATACATATAGGCGGATGTTAATTGCTGAATTTCGGGGTAGGTAGGAAAGGCGCGTGGATAACACGTGGCAGCACATAGACGTCTCGAGGGCGCAATATAACGACGACAATGACACAATTCTATAGGGAAATGTATATACATATATCTAAAATATGACTCGCTATCCCCGATATATAATGATGTAGTAATAACCGTGTATCGACAGAAACCCCCGACCTTGCTCCGCACCGCACACTATCGCCGCGAAGGCCGCGGGCAAAACTCGACGAGAACCAAGCTTACTTGAGCCGAGCTACCGCGCGGTGCGGCGCGTCGCGTCGCGTCGGTGCGATGAGACGAACCGCAAAGTTAGATCAATGAGAGAGATAGAGAGAGAAAGAGAAATAGAAGGGTGGAGAGGGGGTTAGACAAGGTGACAGCGAGCGCGGGGTATTGGGGAGAAACTGCTGCACCCTGTCGTATGGATGGTTGGTTGCGTGCGCATTGAAGTTATAGTATCTACCCTACGTTATACTATATAGTACAACGTATTTACTTCTATACACGTTATACATGCTGCGGGCACGTTTGGCGCAGAGCGACGATGTTGGCCCGGCGGAAGTGCGGCGTAGAGGCCAGGCCAAGGTCAGAAACGTTTGTAGCCGATATTTGACGGGATGTGCGAGGAGAGGGGGGGGGGGGGGCGGGTTATCCGGGAATAGCGGTGCGCGGCGAGTCAAAGAAGGCTCGAGGCCGCGTTGCTGCAATATTAACGAGGGATGTTCTTCTACGAGGGTCACGCGCGCGCGACTGACAGCCGTCGAGTACGTCGCGTGCGTTGGCCCTTGAGACGGCGGGCACGGTCGCGTATCGGTAAGGAGAAGGAGGAAGAGGAGGAGGGTGGTCTCCAGTGCAGGGTATATTTTTGATTGTCATATTATTACGTGGGAAAATATTGGACCAATTTTGAAGCTCGATTGTCCGGCTCCTCCAAAGTTTGGGTGGGATCCCAAGGGACACGTACTGTTTCCCTGTAGATCCCGAATTCTGGCTGGTATTCCGTCTTCACCGATCGAATCGATCGGTCGACAAACTGACCACCGTTTAACTATATACCCGCGCACCTGAATCGACGAAGACGAGATCCCTCTATGAATCTTATCGTTTGATTATAGTAATGACGCCTCATAAATCGCGGAGCGATAATTCTTTGAGGATAACGCGCACGGTAAAAAAAAGAGAGAAAAAGTGTCTGTTCTGGCCGCGAGACGTTACCTTACTAGCATGAATCGGGGCCAATATTATTGGGTGGCTGGCCGGTAGCCCACAGCCCGTAGCCCGTAGATCGCCTGACGTCCGTAGTCGTCCACGGCCCTCTGCGACGTACTGCGGCGTACCGCGACGCAATGCTTAACGAGTAGGTATCGTCGTCGGGCTTGTCGTCACGATTTACGGGTATTACGTTTAAAATCGTGGATTTCGACGAGTTACTGAGGGAGCCAGGAGGTGTAAAGGGTAAAGAGAGGAAGAGACAGAGAGACAGAGAGAGGGGCGAAGGTCTCGAGTGGAAGATAGGAGATTCGGGAAACCAAGGGTGCGGCGGGGCACGACCTAACATTGGCATGTCGCCCACGTCGATCGAGACGACATACCGTAATTAACGTAGTTAAAATTGGCCACGCGTCAAGTGGCGGAGAACCAAGAAAAATTCTTAACGGATCTTGTTTTCTCAATGCATACACGCTACATGGTCTCAACGTCATCAAGCCATGACCCACGAGTCACGGGTCACAAGAGGTGCGTGACACTTACGGGTCACCAATTTTATTCCCCCCTTCCTCCTCCCCCCCCCCCCCCCCCCCCCAACCCGGCATTACGTCTTTATGACACGCTCACAATCAGTGGTCACGCAGCTCAATCATTGTCGATGACCCAGCTTTACGTATATACTCGAATATTGGAGTTCATACTCAAAACATTGAAAATGTTGAACGAATTCAAACCACCAATCCATCTTTAAAACGCTCACAATATTCTATAGGTAAGGCAATGACGAGTAGCGACAGAAATCACATAGAAACCGACAAAGGATCAACATGCATATATAATGATCATGATCATGGATCTATAATCATTCAAAGGGTAATGCCACATTTTCACCACTCATCTAATCCCAGCGATAATTAACCCCCTCCCTCCCCCCTCACTACTGTCGCGACTGGTTATTTTTACCCTTTTTGTATCTCGGCAAGAGGATGACTTGTGCTGATTGGGTACTTGAAGGTCACACTTGAATCGCGCCGCTCATCCAAAAGATATATAAAAGAGTTGCTTGGAAGGTTTCTGCTCTCTTTTTCTCTAACGGTATACCTATATAGGTATATATAAAAGCTCTTCCAGGCGCAGATGATGCGCATACATATGTATATGTCCGAAGATCTCTATCTCTCTCATCCTACATCGAGGTCAAGCTGGAGCCAGGCTGTTTGGTATATATACCTCGTATAAGTCCGAGAGGGTGTATTTTTAGCTGAAGTATTGTTGTTACAAAAATTGGCCATTAAAATGAAATGGGTTGTGTGAAAGAAGGAGAGAGAGAGAGAGAGAGAGAGATGCGAATTTAGAAAAATATATATCATATCCCCGCTAATCCGAATTTTTTCCAAGTCAGAATTAAACGAGTTAAAAGATGCTTAATGGCTCCAATTTCACGAGCATTACATTTTTTTTCCCAACGATATGTGAGATGATCTTCAATCATTCGAAATTAGAAGTTGAAACCATTTCATTACGGCTTATTCGAGTTAATTCATTTGGACTAATTCAAACGAATATATGAAAGTGAAATTCCACGATGATCAAAGAAATATGGATTTGTATAATTCAAGAAATGAATTATTCTTAAATTATATTAACATGGTAGAGGGTACAGATAAAACGAAATAAAAGCCATAAATAGATATGGAAATAATTTATTCTTCAAAATATGTTCACAAAATTCTACCTACTGAGTTTATTAATAGATACTTGGTGAAGTTTTGTTAAATAGTTCACTCAGAATTCACACATGTTCAATTATGTTCTGGAGTATTTTATTTTATTTTTCTTTTTAAATCGATCATAGCTAATTTATTCTTATTTATTTCATTCTTTTTTTTTCTTTGGTATAATCTTCAGAAATCGAATTGGATGAAAGAACAAATTCTGGACAAATATCAGGCACTTCTTATTAATCTTTTACATAGACAGGTGCTGCCACCTACCGAATCCTGATTTGGGAGTGAAAATAGTGGGGAACCACCTTATCAAAACTTATTAATCATTATCCCTGCGCATACATGTATAAGACTGTTTATTGGGCGTAAGAAGCATTTAACTCATAGTTTTAGTAACCAAAGAAACACAAGGAGGTAGGAACAACGATGAGAACAAGCCGCGCTCTTGAGGTGCTCGAAACTTCTTAGGCGTAGGCCACTGTTCACCATAAGGGTATTCGATATTCCGCAAGCCGTCTTTAACCAAACCCGTCAGCTATCGGACAGACGAATGTAGCCGCCGCGTTTCATTGAAAAATTCTTCGTACTATCGGCAACAAACTCATGCAGCTCGTGCTTGATCCTTGATTTTGGTATTCCGCTCTGAAGACATCCTGTAACGTGAAATCCCGAGTTAAAGATTCTGTTCTGCGCGTTCTGGCTCGTCCTTAAATAAGACTAAATGGTCCTTGCTAATTAAAAAGGTGAAATTTCAGCCTAGAGACAAAAATCGGCAGTTCGTATTGAAGAATAGAAAAAAAGAGCCTCTCAACTAACGAGTAATGCTTTTTTTTTATCCAACTTACGGTCACTTTTGAACTCATAGTAATAAACGTAATTCAGGTAATTGGGTTTATCTAAAATCGTATTTGAATAACTAATCTAAAACATTAAGGAGCCATTATCTTTGACTAATTGGTTTATTTTCTTCAGAAGTATCATATATGTATACGTGTGTATATACAAATCGTAGCCTCACTCTTGTAAGCATATAATAGACAGTAGCGTGAGTTTAAATCGACGTTAGATTTTTATTTGCTAACGATTGTAACTCGTAACTATTAGATATATCATATAGATGTTATTTTTTTTTTTTTAATATTGCTGATTCGATACTATAAGTGTAAAAAGAAAAATAGCTAAAAATACTTCTCTAAAAAGTTTTGTCTCTACTATAAAGCGACAATATATTAACATACCTCTCTCAATATATTCTATATAATTATACGAAAATATTATCGTTTGTTTATTTGTGAAAAAAAAAAAAAAATATATTTGTATATAACAAAATCAAGAACAATGCTCTTCGGTGATGAGAATTTTTTGGTGTTTAGGAAAAACCACCTGAATTATCGCACTTTCTCGTCCCCTCATTCATAATCACCTATTTTTAAGAACAGACGATAATATTCTAGTACATAAAAGAGCCAATAGCGGCAGAATAACGACTAGCGAGCATTGAAGAAAATTCGTTTTTAGATATCATTGGAATAAAATACTATATCCTCTCCAAATTGAAGCGTGCTTGAAATTTTTTAGCAGTTCGTTGCTTATTCATAAATATTTATATAGATAGAAAAGTAAATGATAAAAAAACGTGGTACTGGAAAGTTAATAACCCTGAGCTCGTCCCACGACTACCAGAGCTCTAAGTATCTCATCTTATTTAAATAATTAAATGAAACGATGTCTGACGATTATTAAATCAGGCAAAGACTTCCTGCTCTATACCGAGCTGCTCCAATAGGTAACCCATCGGGGTCCGCTTCAGCCCAAATCCCTCAATCTTGTTCACCAGCTTGTTCTTTATGCTACGAAGTCGCATCGACGCGTGGATAAAGGTCACTGTTAACAAGTAAAAACGATTCGTTAAGACTCTGACACACAGCTGAAACAAACGAGTAAGAGAAAGGCAAGAAAAAGAAAGGATCAATTTTGTTCTCTTTTTTTCTTTTCTCTTTTCTCTTGTTCATTGATTGAAATGATCGTGTGATCTAAGTTAGCGATTATCTCTTTACTCACCAGAAAACGGTAGAAGAATACCGATTAAAAATACTAAAAGAGAACCGACGGTATAAGCAAGAAAAGTACTGCCAAGAAGAATGAGAATGACCCCAATTGCTGGATACTCTTTCTTGGTATGGTGAATGGCTCTTCCCTCGCACGAGGCGTAAGCAAACAGTCCTAAAGCTACACACATCGATGTAGCACCGACCAACATTTTTGCCGGATGAATCAAGCTGCAAAGTGAATAAAACAAAAAATTTTGGGGAGAAATGATTTATTTATTTATTAATAAAAACAAACGTTTTGAGAAAAGAGATAAAATCGAACGTATGGAATAAAATAAATGAACTCACCCTACTATCACGAATATGATCACAGACATGAAGAAATAATTTGTTTGGTAGTAGAATAGATTGTTCACAACCCGGTTACCCCATTTGTCTAAATCCTTGTAATTTGGTATTTGGAAACGTGCGGATTCCAATAAAAAATCGTCAAGACCACGTAGGGGCGGAATTTCGAGTTCAGAGCTCCCCATTGCCCCGACCTTTGCTCTCTCCATATTTAGAGGATAATCTCAATGTCGTTTGTCGGTTGTATTGCGGTTCGATTGTTTTTTTTTTTTTTTTACTTTTCTACTTTTTGTCGTAGTCGTTCGTATTATTAGCTTGGTAGGAATTTCGATCCGGCAAACACGTCACTAGCGTATATTCATCTATCTCGATACGAATTGCGAACTATGACGTCGTATCGTATTGGTCTCTGCTTACCACAAACTATGATCACTGATGATGACGAAAGCTCTGATCATATTTAATGCAGCGAAATTATACGCGGAAATAACTGCAACTGTAAATGATATCAAGAGTTGGAAAATAAACGATGTCAGAGTTGTTTTTGTTGTCGTGATTCGCGTGATTGTATAGAGACATATGAAATAAAAGTTAACATTGATATTGTTAAATAGATGGCAGCACCATTTATCTTTATTTACGAGTAGCGCGAATATTTGAAACATACGAATGAATTTCAAACGCTTTCATAAAAAATTAACGGTCTTGAGGACCGATAGCAAAAAAAAAAGTTAGATCAGAATATTACGGATTTGAGTAGTTTTTTTTTTTTTTTTTTTATAAAATACGGTATGCACTAAAATATTTCAAATAACTTGAAATATGATGAAATTATAGAAAAATTTATATAGGCATGTAACGTAGTATGAAGAATTGTTGAAGAATGTACTAGTTTTCTTACCTCGTCTTTTCTGATCATTTCTTACAAATTTTTTGGTCATCATGTCGACGATTCGTTGCATATTATATTTTCGGTAATAACATTTAGAAACTTGATGATTATAATAACGATAATAAATGTTTATTAAACGCTGATTTCAATGTTTATAAAAAAAAAAATATACAAAGTAATAAAAGTTCTATCGATTCACCATTCTTCCCATTTATAAACATCATGCGTATGCATACGTATACACATGTATGTATATAATATATTTGTACACGATTGCCTATAATATACAACTATTTGTAATTGTTATTAAGATTATTATTATTATTATTATTACTATTATCAAGTATGAATGATTTCAATCAATTGTATGAGATATAGAATTGAAAATTAGAACAAAAACAAGAAACTAGCACAGTGTGTATCTATTACGTATATATGCGAATACTTAATAATAATCAACGAAAATTAGATGACAGAAATAATATGAAGATAAATTTTCGGAATGTCATTTCGTCGTTGTTATAGAAAAGAAATAAGTAACTTCCAAATTCCCAAACTGAATATTGGTAAAAATTATTATGAAATATAAAAATATTACAATTTAGCTTTGTTAGCATCCATAAGTGCTTTGAGTTTTTGTGTCAGCATGATGTTACCCTTGATCTTCAATTTTCCACGCATAAAAGCCACTTGCGGATTCAATTTACCAAGAGCCTGGTGAGGAAAAAAAAAAACAAAAATGAAGAAATAATTAACAAGAATACAATATGATTAAGAAAAAAAAAAAAAAATCGTTAAATTGCAAAAGCTATGAAAGTACACAAGTAGATACTCACTATAGCAACCATGTCTTTGTCTTCAACGGTCAACGTTGTGTCAGCCTTACCAGACTTCAATTCTCCTTTGTAAACTTCGCCCTTTTTTAAATCAAGAGCTAAGAAGAGAGAAAAAAAAAAAACGATTCACATTATTTCCTTTTCAAAGTATATTCATTTTTATTTTTCTTACTACTTTTTCATGAAGAAATTATACTCACTCCATTGTCTTTTGGTCTCGCCAGAACTTGTGATATTGTATACAAAGATTCCATTTATTTTTTTCGCTTGATCCTGATGCCCTTTGACATAGTCACCTATCGTTGCAAAAACTGCATCAGATTCTAAATTTTCTTCGGCTGAGCAGACCGCAGGTTGAATTGGTTGCATTTTCACAGCTTTCAAGTCAATGTAAGCAGCTAAAAACAGAAGAGAATGATAGGAATAATAATGGGAAAGAAAAATGATTGAATTGCTGAATGGAACAGGCAATTTTAATTCGGTAAATTCATAATGTGATTTATCAGTAATCAGATAATCCGTTTAAGATTATCAATCATTGTTACAAAGGCCATAGGAGAGATACCTACTTATCCATAAAATATCAATAAGATATTAAAACAAAACAAGCATTTTCACTCTGCTTATCGTTCCCATTGCCTTTATGAATTGTTCAAGTTTACAATATCATAGCTGAGGTGTTTAACGTGATTAATAATACCTGATTGTGATAATGAGTAAAAGAGACGACCTCCTTCTGCGAATACCGCGTGTCTACTAGATAGTATTTTGATATATACTGTGTATTAGAGATATTTTGTTCTTTTATTCCGAGGTTTTTCTTATCAAAAGACCGATACGAATTGCTCACAAGTATCGCGATAACATAATATTCCGCTATCACGGGGCGTAGCACTTTGGTATGAACGAACGGGGAAATGATAGGGCGCTTTTTTACCTTCAGAAATAATTATGACGACACGTATATCAATGTGTACACCCGCGACTTATCACTTGCTAATAAATTGATTATATATATTATGGCGATGAAAGAATTACAGAAAACTTATACTAGAAACATCGTATGAAATATAACGCGTAAAGGCGTTAAGCAACTGGTTTGGAATCTGGTCGAAACGTGGCGGTGATGTAGCATATTTATTCATACGTACTCTCGATGGAGGGAGCTGGTTTTATTTGTCAGGGTATAATTAGCCGTGTCTACCAATAAAAATTCTTTGACTTAAGCTCGCGGTTTATATAATAATCGACGTTCTTTTAACTCGAGAATATTAATGAGAAACGTATGTGCGCAGATTGCGCAAAGATAGACTTTGAACTCACACATAGCATATTCACAAACAACATGATCAGGCTTTAAAATCAAATGCACGCATTATTATACGCTCTAGGGATTTTTTTAGGGGTTCAAAATTGCTAGAAATATATTCATAGCAAATTTATTCAAAATCGTTGCACTAATTGGGAAGAAGTTCGATCTTAACCGTATGATAAGGTTCTTCCAATCCTGAAATAAATTGTTTTCGAAATAAACACCTGGTTAATGACTTTTTGTCTCGCGGTAGTGTGAATTGGGTTGCCATATATCAGGAGCTAACTATTCCATTCGTTACACACTCTGTTCGCATTCACTGTTGAAATTGATATAGCGTTTCGAATTTGGATGTGATTGATTACGTATTAGATGAAAATACTATCGAAAATTTCTATGTTACCTAAAATTTAATCAGGAACGATAAGTTTTGATGAATTTACCTTACCTGAAATGACTTTAGCGTTGTTTTCTAAGACAGTTGTTTCGAAATGTATTCGATTTCCATTCCGCCACATGTCAGTGCGTAAAGTTTGTCCGGGAATGACTGGCTTCGAAAAACGTACCTGCAATAATTCAAATGAATAAACAAAATGAATAATTACTGCGATGACCTTTGAATGAATTATTTACTTATTATTACATATTATTATACTTTGTAATTCTACCTCTATACGCGATTTATTCAATCTTGAATTTATATACACCTATAATTATCCAGCTTAACGGGTTTCGACTTTTGCCCTCACATATAAAGATTCTGATGAAACTGATCGAGTTTACAGTGTTCAAAGTAGCAAGATAATTTTTTTTGCGTATAAAGCGAGTGAATACTTTTTAGATGCGGTGTTTACTTGTTCACCTTCCTTTCGTGATGCAAAAAACGAAAATTGTTTGATAAGATGCAACGAAAAGAGGGAATAGATTCGATATCGATGTCGTTTGTCTCCTCGCATTCTTTAAAACGTGTGATTTTTGAGGCTTACGAAGTTTTTCGTATCTTTTTAAAAGTATTTACAAGTAGATTCGGAACTTTAATTATTTTTAATTACCTTTATTGCCTTGAATAATTCTGGACTTTCGTGAGCATAAGTATCAAGAACATGCCGGGTCGAAAATCCAAGAGAGCAAAGACCATGTAAAATGGGTTTCTCGAATCCTCCAAGTGAAGAAATCGACGAATCCACATGCAGGGGATTCAGGTCTCCACTCAAGCGATACACAACAGCCTGTGGATACCAGAAACGGCAATAAATTCATCGGTCTATCAATTTCTGTTCCTAAAGATCAGAAATTTTCTCAACCATCACCAAAAACTCTAAAAAACTGATCTAAATACAATAAACTAGAAACTACCTGATCAATGCTCGTTTTTTGAGTTCTTGAGACGTCTGGTTTTCTGTTGGGTACAGATTCCGTAGGAATTAGGTGCGGGGAGTTTCTTGGTCCTCCAAAACCACCGGCACCAATTACAAAAGCTGAGAGTTGAGCAGTGGCTAATTTTTCGCCATTTGCAGAGTCTATGGTATCCGCTGTAACAGGTTTTGAAACCATTTTTAGACACAATGAGGGGTACGAGAAAAAAGTTTCAGAATCTAGTTTTGTAAAATCCTCTGAAAGTATGCATTATTAGCCTGGATGACTGACCTTGCATTATGATTAGGGCTCCTGAGCCCTTGTCGAGAACATCAAGGATTTTGAAGTGTGTTTCAACACTGGCTTCTGAAGGTACTGGCTTAAGGATTTCCAGATACTGTTCACCATGCAATGCCTGTATCAATGAACAATGGATTTATGATTTGAGAATTTCACGAAAGGGATTGTTCAAGTGGGTATAGACACCTTGGAGTCAGGAAATAGAAATATATCAATATTTTCAGACTGCAAGGCGCGTGTGAATAAGCCCTTAGGGCCGTGGTAAAGTCGATTCCAACATGTGATTGAGCCAAGCACTTGGAAAAGCTGATTTTGATCAATATGAATTTTTTTTTATTTCCACCAAGGTGCATTTCTAGGGAGGATTGACTCTATCACGGCCTCGCAAGCGGCGTTTATAATATACAACGTACCCTACTAGGATCCACTTGTATCCCGTGAGGAACATGATCAAATATTGAGGTGCTTGTGAGAGCCATGGGTCCGTAGATAACAAAATACGTTGGTAGCACAGAGAACTTCTCATGACTTTCATATAAATATGTGAAATCTGATGAACTTTCTCGTGTCGCGCCGACTGAAAATTAGAAAATTGGTTTACTGTGAGGATTACTTTATTTAAATGTCTTAATTGAGGAAGCGAAAAGCTTTTTCTTCATCAATAAATTGTTTGTGAAGAATAACTGTTCATTCTTTATCTAATTTTGATTTGGTATCGAAAATCTTATCTTATTACTAATCAAAAATTGAAATATAACATGTAACGTACCTCCGATAGCGTAAAGAATGGTGTCTCGAGAAGTATAGGTATGCTTGAGGACCACGTTCTGTTTGAAAAAAAAAAACGCAATCATTTCAGTATTAGTTTCATAAATCTTCAATGAAAAAATTCGATTATTTAGAAAATTTGCATAATAATTACAGGTTTTTCTTCAGAAGAACCTTCTCGCAGTTGCGTTACCACGTTCAATAGTTCCATAGATGCTTCCTGGGGGTGAAAAATAAATACTTTAATATCGTGAATACATCTTTGATAATAAAAAGAAAAAGATATCGTTTATTACTTGTATGGAATCAAGATGCTTTGCTTGAGTCATGTCGGTAACAGCTGCCCAATTGTCTCTAGCATCTTCTGGAGTAACGCTATCGGTTAATTTCTTTCTCAAATTGCCACCAGCTGAGCGAATCAAGTGACCTACAGAAGTTAAAATTCAATTACAGTAGTGAAAAAGCTAAGATATAGACGATGTCGACTTTGTATTTGTTGCTAAACCACAACTTACATTTCCCAGCCCAGCCGATAGCTGCCTCAATAACAGATCCATTCTCATTACAATCCTCGTGACAAAGCCAAGCAACTATCGGCGCTATGAGCTCAGGTTTTAATTCGTCAAAAAAGTCTGAAACAAATATTTCCCAGTATATTTTCTGAAATTTTAGCTTTATTATCAGCTTAAGAGTGTATACCCTGCAAGATTTCGAATTCACCAATGGCATGTGAAGCAGATTTATGAGCTGTGTGGACTTTGTCTGAAACTGACTATGAGAAATGACGATTTAAGATATTTATGATAATAAAGAAGCCATATATTAATATTTCTTGATAACGTTGTTAATCCGCTAAGGAGTTGGATTGATAAATGATTGAATAACGGGCAAGATAAAAAGTGTTAATAATAAAAACAAGATAATAAGTTAAGAAACGAATCACATGATAAAACACCAAAGTACAAACCTGGCGGAAGAATGTCTTGAGTTAGCCTAGAAGCGGCAGTTGGTACAATTACATTGGTATAAATATTAGCGCTGTTTCCCTCAATAGCCAAAGTGTTGGCGAGTCCGACAAGGCCCATTTTAGCAGCGCTGTAATTAGCCTGACCAAAATTTCCATATAGTCCAGAATTGCTCGAGGTAACAATGACGCGGCCATATTTTTGTTTCTTAAAATAGGGCCAAGCAGCTTGAGTAGTCTTGAACGCACCTTTCACATGAACGTTGTGTATCAAATCTGCAAATTTTTCAAATGGTTAACTAGGAACAGTTTCTTTCATTTAGCAACTATCGAAAGGGAAAAGGTTTTTATCTTCATACATACCCCAGTCTTGATCTAATATCTTGGGAAATGATTTGTCGCGCAATATACCAGCGTTGTTTACTACGATGTCGATACGACCAAAATTCTTAATCGCTGTATCAACAATTTTTTCACCCTCAACAACAGAGTCGTAATTAGCGACAGCCTTACCGCCTGTAATAATTTAATGACGTATTATGATTATGAAAGTAAATTATGCAATTGATAGCTTATGGAAAAAAACTACTAGATTTGACAATGTTTAATTCAGTAATGCACTGATGTTTAACAAACAAATAAATCTATACGTTTATTATAGTCAACTGTATTCAAGCTCAAACCATTTTGTCGAATTTCATTGACCACAGAGTCTGCGACTTTTGAACTACTCCCATCTCCATGTCGACCTCCGCCCAAGTCATTGACGACTACACTGGCACCTCTTGATCCGAAAAGAAGAGCGTACGCTCTTCCAAGACCTTGTTGCACATAGATTAATATATAAAATGAGACAAGTTACGTGATAACAATGTTTATGTTATATCAAATTTATTGTCTAATTGCCTTACAAACATAAAATGTGAAAAAAAAAAATTGTGAATATTTCGAGGAGCAGGTGAACGAAGAATCAAAGACTGTGACAAGTTTTTTTTTTGTTTTTTTAATTAAAATTTTTTTTGTGTTTTTTATTCACAATTATTTACAAATGATTCGGTTTTCACCTAGTAATGATATACTTAATGATTAATTTACCTGCTCCAGCACCGGTGACTATCACCACTCGACCATCGAAACGTAGTTCCTCGGGCATTTTAGTATCGTTAATACAGGTGTTTCACGGAACCAGGTTTATATTATAATGTTCAATGACTGGGCGAAGTGAAGTAAGGTTCAAGGTTCACCTCTAATCAACTGTTTTTGTTTCTCTTTAATCTTGATATCTGATTAGTCTTCGACTTCACAAGTGTTCGCAGCGCCCTCCTAGTCGGTAAAACAGATATATATATATGCGCCTGAGACCAGATTATCTTAATTTAGAAATCACATAACGACAGGGGAGTTGCAAATAGTAAGGCGCATCGATGTTAGCGGCAAAAATAGATCGTCGCTTTGACCGCGAACGTCAAATACGATTTGTCAATTCTGTACTTAAAATTTAAAAAATTTTATATGAGATTGAGAACCAGCCTAATCAGGAGAGTAACAAACACAAACACAAACATGATAAACATCATTGGGTTTCATATCTTTGCGCACAGAAACACTGCATAACTGTTAAATTTTCGCATAATTGAAATGCTTACCTGAGCCCCGAGGCCAGATACGTTAGTAGGTGTACATACGTGAAAAAGACTATTTTTTGCTATCTCACTAGTCGTAAGATATAATACTAAGATGCAAGAAACACTCAGCTATTTAGCTATACTAGAAGAAATAGGCAAAGAGGGGATATTGATGTGAACGAACAGTTACTACTCTTCCCGATCAGGTCAGTATTCAGAGTCAGAGAGTCTGTCTCGGAGTCTGCTATGGTTGAGCCAGTTGTTATTGTAAAGCAGGGATTGCTGCGAGGCGTCGAGACGAAAAGCGTCCTTGGTGGATCCTTTATTTCTTTCAATGGTGTTCCTTTTGCAAAGCCTCCGGTAGGCGATTTGAGATTCAAGGTAAGTCCTGAGTTGAATGAGGTATTTGCATACTTCGTAAACACACACGCGAAAACCCTTGCGAATAGAAATTGTTGATTAGGATTAGATGCAACATTATTATTATTATTATTTTTTTTTTTTTTCATTACACACATTTATTATACACGGTGGTACATTAATATTTCACATTTCCGAAGATAGAACAGAATTTTCCCGGTACCGAGAAAACACCTCTTTGCTAACTTGTTTGTAGATTCTTAGTGTATTTATTTTGTTAATTCTTAGATGATAAGAGGATTGAAGCAGTATTTTTTCTCATATTTGTGAGGGAATAAAATTTTACCGATTCACATCCTGATGTTTGAATTTTTATCTTGAAAATGTAAATAAGGCCACGTTAGTCTTGTTATCATTGTATTTCGCTATAACTAAGATAAGATTGTGAGAATAAATCAACGATTTCTATTTACTATAGAAGCCCGCCAATGTATAGTTACTTTGGTTTACATTACGGCAGACCTGCCGGACATGTGCTATATGCTTATTTGAAGTCTCTAAATGTATACACAACGTGCGTTTTCGTTGAAGCACACCATGCCTGATTGCCATGATATGATGATTAATTTGTATTGAGATATTGAACTTATCATTCAGGAGTATTCGACTTATCGTTAGAGTTTAGAAACTGTGAATTGCACCAATTAGATTATATTTCCGCTAGGGTCAAAGGCGGCCGTTCAGCTAGCCGGGCACATTTAGATTGTGATTACTGATCCATTATTCCCTGTCATTCATAAAATATAATCAACGGTTGAGAGATCTGTAATGGTTAACTAGGATCCCGAACCTCCACTACCATGGACTGGCATACGAGATGCTTTGGAACCGGGATCGAAGTGCCCTCAACCAAATATGAAAACCTTGAGTATCGATGGTGACGAAGATTGCCTTTATCTTAACGTTGCCACGACATCCTTGAAAGGATCAAGACCGGTAATGGTTTGGATTCACGGAGGAGCTTTCGTGTATGGTAATGCGGGTCTTTACGGTCCAGATTATCTGATGAAGACGGATATTGTTTTCGTATCCATTAATTACAGGGTTGGAGTCTTGGGTAAGTTCGTTTATCGCTGCAAGAGCATCCATTCAAGTCTCGGTTGTGTTTAAGAAAGAATAAGATTATAGGGTTCTTGCACCTCGATCATGAGGTGGCGCCTGGAAATATGGGTCTTAAGGATCAAGTGGCAGCCTTGAAATGGGTGAATGAAAACATCGCGCAGTTTGGTGGCGATCCAAACAATATTACCATATTCGGAGTGAGTGCTGGTGGTGCATCTGTACATTACCTTCTTCTGTCGCCACTTGCCAGAGGTATTAAAATGCTTAAACCTATGCACTAAGTTCACATCGTCTTCGTGTACACACATCGATCAGTAATTGGACATCAGTCGTTTCTAATCGTAGCCTTTGATGTTCAGGCCTTTTCCACAAGGCCATCTTACATAGTGGCGTCGCGTTGAATCCCTGGGCATGCACTCCGACGCCAGTCGATTTCATGCATCGTTACGTTGCTGCTCTTGGAAAAGAAACGACAGATCCTCATGAGATCATTGAGTATCTTCGTACTGTTCCAGCTCACAGGCTTGTCGAGGCTCAAGAAGCTATTCGAAGCCCGGAGGTTGGTTCATCTGCACTGTTCTTAACACAACCTTTTCCCTGTGTATTAGTTGATTCTAACAAATACCAGAGTCCCTTGAATTATGAACGATTCTTCATTTCGAACTTTGAACTCCAGACTACCACACATAATAAACTTACAGCATCAGGTTACATATTAAAATTCGTATTCTTTCTTAGGATGAAATACGTTTAATATTTCCATTTCGACCGAACATAGACAACAAAAGCCAACAACCATTTATGCCAAGATCTCCGCACGAGGTTGCAATCAAAGGTGTTGATGTACCAATAATGATTGGATATTGTAGCCACGAGGGACTTGTATTTTGTCCGGGTAAATTCATGCAATTATATACTAGATGCGGAGGTATTCGTAAAATGGTGTTCGAAAGAGTCGATAATATAATTAATTTTTCACGTTTCGATATCTGTATAGGAATCACTGACGAAAAACTTTCCTTAACCGATGAGAAATTCGACATCACAGTGACTCATAATTTAATTGGTGAAAATTCATCAAAGATAGCTTACGTTGGAAATGAAATTCGTAACTTTTATTTCGGTGATAAAAAAATAACTAAGGAGACATTGAAGGAGTATATCAAATGTTACGGTGATATACAATTCACCATTGGTATACAAGATGTTATTGAATTTCAACGAAATAAGAAGACTCCAACGTACTTTTACAAATTTTGTTACAACAGCCCGAAATCATTTGGCAAACTCGTTTATAACGCTACGATGGAAGGTATAACTATTCTTTTTTTTTTTTTGTATTGTTCATTGTTCTGTTTCGTTTGAAATAAGAATATGTGTACAACAAGTGGTAAAGTAATTTTTACATCATTTTTACCTAATTATGAAAGCATTGTTATTCATGCTACAGGTGCTGCACATAGCGATGATATTTCATACTTATTTTATCGTTCGTTTTTTGGCGATGCTTTAAAAATCGAATCTGGCACGATCGAACAAAAGGTGTCTGATAGATTCGTCAGAATGTGGACTGATTTTGCAAAGATTGGGTGAGTTTATAATTTGTTTGATTGAAGGTAAGATCAATGTCCCATATCCGTAGTAAGCGATTCAATATACGATAGTAAGAAAAAAAAAACAGTAAATCCCACGAACGTAGAGATCAGAAATTTTCTTGACCTTGTTTGATTATGTTATCGATAGAAATCCAACACCGCAAATCGATGATTTGATCACCGTGAAGTGGGAACCAATAACGTCGAAAATCAGAAATTGTCTTGTGATAGACGAGAATCTCTCCGTCGTTGTGAATCCGGACGACGATATATGGCAGTTATTCAAACGTATATCTGACGCTAATTGATCGAAGATTTAATCATGCGTTGCGTTGCGTTGCTTTCGCACTTGTATATATGAAAATAAAATGAAAAAAATATAAAGCATTGAACAGAATAAAAATTGCTTATTGTTTCAATTTTATATCCTACAAATATAATCGTTTAGTATTATTTAAAAAAAATGTGCAAAAATTAAAGAGCCTCGAGCCAACTTTTCAATAACAAAATCACACGTTGAAGGCTGCTACCATCCCCATGTCGACCTTCACCCAAATCGTTGACCACGATACTTGGTGAAGAACCAAATGCGTAATCCCGGAATGTAATTTCTTGGCTGATGAATTTTATTGCTGACCGTCTAATTGCAAGACATTACAAAGATGCAAAAATACTCAATAATGGAGCAATTACAAGAAATTGACGGAGAGGAGGGGATATTTATGTTGACGAGTATAAGCCATTATACGCTTACTCTGATATTAGTCTGTCAGAGTAAGCGAGTCTGTTATGGTTGAAACAGTTGTTACCGTGAAGCAAGGATCTCTCCTTGGTGCGGAGATAAAAAGCGCCTTTGGAGGGTCATTTATTTCATTTAAAGGTGTTCCATACGCAAAGTCTCCTGTAGGCGATTTAAGATTTAGGGTAAGTCTTGATTTTGAGTCATGAATAAGGCATATGCAGAGTACAAAAAGATGCGGTACATTCGGTAGATGAAACATTTTTTGATTATAGGACTAAGATTCGGTCACAACTCATCAAATGATAAATACCAAAATATACAATGAAATTTGTATCTATAGATACATTCAATGATTTTATAATGGTGCTAAGAATTCGAAAGCCTTGTTATCATCGTATTATATACTATCGCTTGGATAAGATTGAAGTGGTCACGATTGAACAACATTTATTTGTTATGAATTCTGAATCACCTTGTTCGGTGAAGGTTCGATAGAACGATAAAATGTGACGCAAGGCCGTTAACTGCAGACTTGATATAGTAATATTAATTAATCTCTGGACAAAGCTTATTATTCAGAATCATTGAACTCATTGTTAGAGTATCGAGACTATACGTCAGTAATTCGTGAATTTTACGAGTAGAATAATAGGTATAGTTCGAACAAAGTTCAACGGCAGCCCATGAGTTAGCCGGACGTGTTTACATCCTGATTACTGATCCATTAAATCCGTTGTATTATTATATAACAAGTGTTTGCAATGTGCATAGAAGTTCATTGGCAAAAAAAAAATAACTGATGAAGTAATTTACCAGATAATGACTTTAGTGCCTATTTCCTTCGGGTCTTAATTTTAATTTGAATCCGTGAAGCTATAAGGATTTTAAAATCATAAGGTGAAGAGAATCATACTTCGTCGCATTTAAATATCACATCGTAGGTTGTGATCAACTGTAGAGTTCATGCTGTCTGTCGCTAATTGAATGTAATCGACGATTGGAATTTCTATACGGTCCCATAGGATCCCCAGCCTCCACTGTCATGGACTGGTATACGAGATGCTTTAAAAGAGGGATCGCAGTGCCTTCAACCTGGCGGTGGCGAGGAAGATTGCCTTTACCTTAACGTAGCTACGAAATCCTTGGAAGTATCACGACCAGTAATGGTCTGGATTCACGGAGGAGCTTTCATCTATGGTAATGGGGGTACCGACTTTTACAGTCCAGATTATCTGATGAAGACGGATATTGTTTTCGTATCCATTAATTACAGAGTTGGAGTCTTGGGTAAGTTCGTTTATTGCTGCAAAAGCATCCATTCAAGTCTCGGTTGTGTTTAAGAAAGAATAAGATTATAGGGTTCTTGCACCTCGATCATGAGGTGGCGCCTGGAAATATGGGTCTTAAGGATCAAGTGGCAGCCTTGAAATGGGTGAATGAAAACATCGCGCAGTTTGGTGGCGATCCAAACAATATTACCATATTCGGAGTGAGTGCTGGTGGTGCATCTGTACATTACCTTCTTCTGTCGCCACTTGCCAGAGGTATTAAAATGCTTAAACCTATGCACTGAGTTCACATCGTCTTCGTGTACACACATCGATCAGTAATTGGACATCAGTCGTTTCTAATCGTAGCCTTTGATGTTCAGGCCTTTTCCACAAGGCCATCTTACAAAGTGGCGTCGCGTTGAACCCCTGGGCATGCACTCCGACGCCAGTCGATTTCATGCATCGTTACGTTGCTGCTCTTGGAAAAGAAACGACAGATCCTCATGAGATCATTGAGTATCTTCGTACTGTTCCAGCTCACAGGCTTATCGAGGCTCAAGAAGCAATTCGAAGCATAGAGGTTCGTTCCACTTTATTGTGAAAAATGCGCGGTTGTATTCTTTGATTCCACCAAATCAAAGTCTGTCTTTTTTCTCATAGGATGAAATCCGTTTCATATTTCCGTTTCGGCCCAACATTGATGACAAAAGCCAAGAACCATTCATGCCAAAATCTCCCAAAGAGCTTGCGGCAAAAGGTGTGGATGTACCTTTATTGATCGGATACACTAGCCATGAGGGACTTCTGTTATTTTTGGGTAAATTCATGCTATAGCTGTATAGGTGCGCAGGTATTCGTGAAATTGGATCGAAATAGTCGAGGATAGATACATTTTATTTTCTAATGATTGTAGGCCTTACAGACGAAAAAATTGCCTTAGTCAATGAAAAGTTTGACACGATTGTGACTCATACCTTGATTGAAGAAGCTTCGTCAAAAATATCTAACGTTTCGAAGGAACTTAGAAACTTTTACTTCGATGATAAAAAGATAACTAGGAAGACGTTAAAAGGGTACGTCAAATGCTACGGTGACATACAATTCGTAATTGGCATACAAAATGTGATTGAGTATCAGCGAAAGCATAAGACTACTCCAACATACTTTTACAAGTTTTCTTACAACAGCCCGAAATCATTCGGCAAAATCGTTTACAATGCTACAATGGAAGGTAACTAGACACTAGGGTACCCCTCTTCAATTTACATCAACCTGTACAAGCATCGTAATTACAGGTGCCGCACACGGCGACGATATTCCATATCTATTTTATCCGTCAGTATTTGGTGATGCTTTTAAATTCGAATCAGGCTCAATGAAACGAACCATTTCTAATAGAATGGTCAGAATGTGGACGGACTTTGCAAAGACCGGGTGAGTTCATACAGTCTATTACAATTGTAATTAACACCAGTGCTTCATGATGCAATTGAAATTGAAATCAAATGAACAATCCTGCCAAATATCAGTAAAACCTACGAATATACAGATGCAAATGAATTTCTTCATCTTGATTGAATATATTATCAATATATAGAAATCCAACACCCCAAATCGATGATTTGATCACCGTTAAGTGGGAACCAATAACATCGACCACCAAGTATTGTCTGGTCATAGATGAGGAACTATTTACTGACGTAAACCCGGACGATGATGTACGAAAGCTCTCCAGACGTATATCTGACATCGTTGGCAGTCAATAATACTCTGAGACCAAAGGTCTTCTTATTCGATGCTCGGCTTGCTAAAACTGGATTTCTGTGTGTCATTTTGTCTCAATATCTGGCAATGATTAAACTTCGACATTTAAAAAATAATATCTTTTTTTCTCATGTAATTTTATAAATTTTAGGACACAGGAGGGGGGGGGGGGGGGGGGGGGGGGAGACACATTTCGATAATTTAATGATGCAAAAAAGAAAAAAAGCGTTTATTATTAACATTATTTTGATTATAATCAATACACAGTCAGATCGCCGCTTATTTTACCATTTAGTATACACACATCGTGTGCAGCTCATGCGGCCTATCAGTGAGAAAGATTTTCTTCGTAGTTAAGGTGTCTGCGATAACCGAGCTTGCGATAGTTTTGAGGTATGACTGTACTTAGACCTATTCCATTATGTGTTATCTAACTTGCAGTGGATTATTAATTAGAGTTAATTCATTAGAGTTTGTATTTAGGATCAGTGGATCAGTATATTGGTATCTCGCATATGAATGGGTTATTAGCTTGACAACTGACGTCGTTCAATTCACCACTGATACTTAGGGCTCCGCAATTTTCTGACCCTTCATCGTTGTTGGGTTGTCCATCTTCCCAACGGAAGAATCCAGTTTTGCCTAATGACTGGCCATGAATAGTTACATACTCGCCTTCCTCGTAAAGGTCGTGGAAACCAATGCTGGTAAGATTCAAGTAACGTGAATCAGTGGTATTGAAGAGTTCGGTAATCGTATTCAACTCAGCGTCGGAATTGATGATTGCCAGGTAACCGCCCTCCTCTTCGCACGTTATTCGAGCTTCGTTCCACGTTACCGCTTCGGTGTGAAGTTTATAACCACCGATTCCCACCTTATACCTTGCAGAACATTTCATAAAGAATCTTTTATAAGACTGTAAAACGTATAGGATTTTCATAATGAAATTAAATGAACTGTATCAATACTCTATTAATTATACAAATTTGACGTATTTAACTGTGACGCAGTAACAGTTTCAATTTCGAACAATACAGTCAATTGATTCGATTTATATCCATAGCGTAATTATCGGTTTAATATCTTACTAACTATATAAAGTAGTGAAGGTGTTTCAGATTATCACATGCATGCAAATCAATGAACGAAATATTTTTAACTTACGTGTAGTCATCACGTTTTGAAACTGGATCATTCCATAACAGACAGGTATGTGACGGGGGTGGAATCAAGTTGTTTACTAAAGAGAAAAAATACAATTTATTCCATAGTTGATCGAGGAAAAATTTGGTGAATTTTTCAGTATTTCTTTGTGCTCTATGAGTATAGGGCATTCTTCTGTCCCGTATTATCCGGACAAATACACAGGAATAATATTTGTCGAGCCGTTTTCTAAAGTCTTATTCACGTACTCACCGATGACATTCCATTCAAGTATGAAACCGTTTCTTGGAGCGGGATTGTCCGAGTGAAATTGCAGGAAGAACTGGTTTTGAGTGGACAATATCATATGTGGTGGTGCATTGGAGTTGCAGAATTTTCCAATCTCTCGGTTTGGTACACCGCCATTCCCTTCCGCTATCTTCAAGTAATCGACGTTGCAAGAGCTTGCGTTTTCTCCATCCAAGTCAAATACAGAAAATTTAAGATTCAGAGTGCTCCCGATCGGTGCCTCGATAGTCCAGTTACAGTTCTCCCGATGCGGGTACTTATTTGGGTAATTTGGTGACTCGATAACACCATGTGATCCATGAAGCTTATTATGGAATACTGCAGATAAAATATAAATATAAAAATATAAATTCGAATGAGTTTATGCGTGTGTGATATAAATAGTTCAGTTTACTTACGAGTGTGGTAGATAATGTGAACCCGTTGGGAAGAAGTTGAATTGCTACGTAACACAACACTGGCAACATTCGAGGTGGTCTCTATGTACATAGGATGGTATATTCTTTGGCAATATGTTCCCAATTTCTTGCCTAGTTTATTGACTCCATCGTAAATTTCTACGGAATCAAACCTACAGTCACTGCTCTCTTCAAATTCAAGATGAACTAATATGAGTTGAATAACGCTGCCAGCTGAGACCCGGATGTTCCAAATACAATCACTGTCTTCTTTGTATTGCTCGGGATAATTTGGAGTAGAGATCGTCCCATGGCTCGTGGTTAAATTACCGCCACAATCAGCTATAAATTAGGAGACAAGGTAATTATATTGATATAGCTAGGTATACCTTCGACTTCGGGCAGACAACTTCACCCTGGCTTGCATTCATCTTGTTTCATCCCTTGTTACACAATATACTATTTTTAAAGAATACCGTTTTTTTTTCTATAATATTTGGAAATGTACCATAATTTTGGCTTGAATTCGATAATTTTATGCCCCTGGTATGATCAGCGCCACCCTCCAGGTTGCCAACACTGGTGATGTTCCATTCTATGCGGAAACCTTCATAATCTGAGCGTGAGTGGTCTGATTTAAAGTGCAGAAATATTTTATTGCCAATGCTTGTAATTATTTCCGGGATCTCGTCCCCGCAGTATTTTCCTAACAGAACTGACGTTGAAATTGTATTGCCACTCCTGAAATTTTTTTTAAACAAACATATAATGTAGCCGCGCCAAGTATTTGGTGAAAATAGACATCGATGTGGGATGAAAAGGACATTTACCAAATTTTAAGATAGTCGTATTTACAATCTGACACCGACTCGAGTTCAAATTCCTTCACATTTAATGTCACCACATGTCCTTCTGGGGCTTCGATAACCCAATCACGCTGCAAATTTTCCGGATAGGGCTGAGGGTAATTTGGTGACGTAATGATGCCATGCGACGCTTGAAAGTCTCCACTTTGATTTCCTAAACCTACATACCAATTTGTTGTTTGACTTTTCTCACTGTGCACGACATATTACGAATGGAACAAACCAGTATAGAAAAGAATGTACAAGCAGATTATAACTGAAGAATGAACTCCAGTCGTTTTATGTACAGACTTCATAGGATTACTTGATGAGGGTTCCAAAGTCTGATTTCAAAAAATCCTCAATACTGCACCGTGCTTCACTGCATTTCGGGGTTGGGCGACTATCAGAGGCACGCTTACATTGTAATTATTAATATATTGATGAAATTTCCATGGATATAAATCACACAAGTGATCCTAATACCGAAATACTTGCCGAAATGATTCAATGATTGTACTCACCTTGGCAGACTCCAATGAAGATGACGAAGAGGCACACAACCATGAGGTGCTCCATTTCAGCGGCGACTTGAATACGAATCGAATATCTTTATTTTTACTCCCTTCGGTTATTTTTCTAGTATATCGTAGAATGGAAAATGGGTGAAAAAATAAACGGTTTTGAAAGCTCTGGTATGTGTATACCTACAGACCATCCGAACCGAACTGTTGCACCGCACGTTTTGACGAATGTATATAAAGTTGCAAAAACTCTTATCACAATAACCGGGATTTTGATTCCGAATTCACCGGATTCACATGTGATAAAAGCACCCGCCCATCGGCCCATCCGTTCTATGAGTATGGGGTGACAAATATCCTTGCTTGATAGCTCCTAAACTCGTGAAAAAAAAGATTCGAAATCAGTGGCTATTGCCAAAACACATTTTGAGATAGACTAGTTTTCAAACGCGTTTTGAGACAGGATGAGGTGTCCAAGCGTCGAGTTGATATGGACACGCTAGCTGGACACGTGTTGATAGTAAAAGACTGGAAAATTGATTACAAAAATCACAATTTCTCGCGGGAACGATCTCGCCACAATTAGGCGATATAAAATAATTCCAGAAATCGTTGGAATGTGAACTAAAAGACGTCTAATCTCGAAGCTGACAATCTGGGCCAATACTAATTCAACGTGAAAAAATAAAATTCTCAACCCTGAACAAAATGCTGGATAGCAAAAGAATCCGGTAGCAAAAACCGCATGTGTATCAATTGATACCCTGACTAAGAATCGCAACAACAATTTGGATGATTCTCTTCTATTCGACGAGGAAATGTGAAAAAAAAAAAACTCACGAAATCTGGCTAGACTTTTCACGATTTTAAATTAGAGATGGAAACGTACAGACAACAGATTCATTTTGTTGGAAAAAGTCATTATTGAAATGATGAAAAACAATATACTGAAACAGATACATTCAACGGTATATACAGGATTAAAATATGCGATTATCAATCCGAAATTCCAAGCGATGTAGGGCAGCTAAAGTTTTTCATGAGTTATTTGAAAACACGCAACTGTGTCTTCTGATCTATGCAACGGTTTGAATCACGATACGTCGTCTATCTCGTACCTTGGAGGTGCTTAGCGGGAATTTAAAAGATTCCAAACTTCGAATGAAAAATATGCATTCGATCTCATATTCAAAACGAATCTAAAAAACTCCGAAATTTCGTATAAACAGCGTGAAATTGAAATATTTTCATCCATTGTCGCATAAAATCAATGAATATCTCGCTAAGTAGGTACACGCGAATCTCTATTCCGTTGAGCGTTAGTATCCCCATGGCGACAAATATCCAAACATTCGTAGAAAATTGATCTACTTCAGTATAGAAACTTGAAAACTCGGATTGTGATCAAGTTTGGAACGTTATTTGAAAAACTACATATCAGTTTGTTGAAAAAAATTCGTCGAATAGACCACATGAGCACCCCTACGTATGTCTACTAATAATTAGATAACGTTTAAATAGTTTAACAACATATCAATTATTGTAATGATCATAAATTCAATGCGACTAGTATTATAGATTCTCTCGAATTTCCAAAATTAAGTTTTAATTTTGCTCATTTTGTGATGACCCTATTATTATTCAAATTCGTTACACAGCGAAAATCTACCAGCCCCTAGTCAATTAGGAGGGAGTCGGTGGTTGGAGGCAGTATGGGAGCCTGGAGCTCGCTTATATGTTCTGCCAGGTGGTCTTGAAGTACTCGATGTCTCAGGAGAAGGAGATCCAAGACTTGTTTGCGCAGACCTAGGAACAGCTACGACAAACTCTGCTAAGGTATGTACATTTTTCATCTACAATCCATCAGCCACTTGTTCAGAATCGATTAAGAATTTCTTAGATCAAAGAATTCCAAACTTCAATATCACTTAGTTATTTAGAAGATACAAAACAGATTATATGATCTTCTGATTATCTGACACGTTTAGATTCGAGTCTACAAAGGTGGGGATCCTATAACCGAACACAATCTGGGAGACTGTCCATCTGGCATTACCGGTTTTTACTCTGAAAATGGAGAACATGGATCTGCAGCTTTGGCTGTAGCAGCTGGATCAAGCGTTTTTATCTACAAAAATATGAGGCCGTATTTCAAATACTGCCTACCTCAAATAGAAGCTCATCCAAACGAAAGAGAAGTAAAATATGGGGATTATTCTTACGCAGATCTTGTTCGTTGCAGTCCGCTGCCTAAAAGCTTTTTTTTATAATTTGTCTCGGTAAAGATATTAAAAATATTCAGACAACTAAGTATTTCATGGAAAAAAAAAACATGATCTGAATCTGCGGAATCTGACCACTAGCAACCTTTGTTTCCGAATTCCTAATATACATATCTGAAAAAAGATTTTGAGCAGTAGAAGTTGAACAGGGATACCATTGCTATTTTACAACTTGATAAATCCAAACAGTTGTATGTCTGTAGCTCGTGATGTGGCGAGTCTTGACAAACAATACTCATTACTCGGTTCGTCAGCTCTGCAACTTTGTAAAATTACTGTTTTATATTTAGATTTGGCACAGAGCAGGATTAGAAGATGATCCGAATGTGTTGACGCTGACCGATGACTTGGAATCATTGTTGAAAGAGCTTGGCGGCTCTATGATATCACCTAGGACTCTGAAGCTTCTAGCAATGGACGCCAGTCTCAGGCCAAACTTCGTTCAACAGTACCGTAGGGTGCCATTAACAAAACCTGGGGTAGCAACAACCATTGCATTCATTCGCAAAGACTCTTGGAACGAACCAGCCAGCAGTTGCCTTCTGATTGGTATAGAGTCTGGACAAATTCTAGTCCTAGACACAAGGTGAATAATAAAATCCATCAATTTGGCGCTAAGAAACGATAGCAAATCAATAATCACTCATAGACAATGAATTGATAATGACTATATAATCGATTGATGTTAATCAAATTCAATTTAATATGGTATCCATTATATATCGCAGAGCATTTACAGTTATTGACAGACTTCCATTGGGTTGGCCGCCTGTTGCGTTGATAGGCACAGGACTTTGGGCTGGGGAAAACCGTATAATAGCCATAGGAAGAGACGGAAAGTTAGGATCAGTTAAAAGAGGTTCTGCCCTAAGATTATGGGATAAATTACCAGCCCCGGCAGTTTCTCTATCAACTTTACCAGGAGAAAGTGCAGCTGTTGCTGTGATGGATGGTAGTCTATGGGGTTATTCTAAAAAGGTATAAAACCAAGCTAAAGATTGAAGAGATTAGATGCGCTATAAATGCATATGTATTATTCGTTTCTTCCACCAGGGTGCTCGTTTGTGGAAAATCCAATTACCTAACATACCTCTCGACGTAGTTGGGCTACCGGTTCCTCAGCATGGACTTTCGCTGCTCGCTGTTAGCGTAGCTGGTTTTGGAGTTCGTATTTATGATGGGAAACATCACGTCGATACCATAAATACAATGGAAGCGGTATCTGTTATGAAGGTAGTTACAATATGTCTATCCATCAGCTACGAATACTTTTATCTAGAATTTTCCACGCAAGAACAGTTAGCCCGGATTCGATTAATCGAGAAAGTTTCCCCTTTTTACTTTCAGTTAATTTTCCAACTCCTTATGTGTGTTCATTTTGATTAACAGTATGGTCGTATGGGCCAAGAAGAGCGTGCAATGTCGATGGTAACAGTTGGCGGGGGTCTAAGCGTTCGAATTCTGAAGCGTACTGCAGATTTCAGCACATATTCAGCACCGGCATTGTTGCCAAACAGTACTAGCCGTTTTACAATACCAAAAAAGACAAGATTATTCGTTGAACAGACGATTAGAGAGAGGTCAGAGTCTGTAAAAATCCACGACACGTTTCAGCGAGGCTTAGCTAGATTGAGATTATATACAGCTAAAAAAGCAGTAGATGAACTAGCGACTAATCAGGACTCTGGACCTTGCCCAGTTATCATTGACGCTAGTGTACTTGGACTGGGTCCGGACTATATGGTAAAAATATGGGTAACTAATATATCTGAATGCACATCCGATACGGGATTGTTCATTGTTTGTAGGGGAGAAAACGCTGACGTGAAACCCAGGGTTTCTGATCTGCCTCTACTACCGAGCTCGGTTCCAATCCCATTGGTTATTAACGCCAGCCCGCGAGGCTTGATTTCAGCAAAAGTCAAAATACTGTTATGCAAAAAAGATAGAGTGAAACCAATTGCCCTAACCAGTGTCATTTTGCCTGCGGTTGAAGAAGACATAGAAGTTTAGTGTTACTTTCAGACGAAGATGCTTGTTTGTGACTAGAAGGACATTCTCTAAGTCTTTAATTGCAGCACCGTTTTTCGGTGACAGGGGTGGCAGTCTTTGCTGATTGTTGATTTGCAATTTTGTTGGGATTTACACATTTATGAATTCATCTTTACAAAGTCAGAGCCAGGGACCGTGAGAGGATGCGCTGGATAAGCAGGCTGGCACAATGCACACGCCGCAAGGCCAGAGATTAGTCCGTAACATTAGATGACGAAAAAAACATTCAAATGATTTTTGAATTCAAACCATCTGTACGACATATGGACCTCAAGAAAAGTTCCAGATATTATATCAATTTGTGATTTTCCGATGTATTTTTCAAATGGTAATCTAATTACACGAGTTTATTCAACTGATGTTAAATATTGAATTATACGATTGTCTATCACTTATTCTACTAAAATATTGAAATTTGACAATTTTTGTAACATATTTTCATCAGCCTTGGCTTATAGGTACCAAGCATGTCCGCAAAACAATCATTGCTGAAACATACTTCGCGATCCGATACAGATCTCGGACAGATTACTTTTTCGAGTCTTAGTACCGCAACACTCATCGGCCAAGTCACCGTGACGCTCGCCCTGTATCTTTGACTCGATACTGGGGCCTCCGGCTTGCCTGTGTCTCCCCGTATACGCCAGAAACCTAATTGTTTATAAACGATTATTATAAACGATTATTACTTAATTAATCGCTAACAAGAGAATAGTAGGGGGTGAGCCTTATTTCACGCAACCCGTAGATCTTTTGTGCGATTCGAGTTCTATTGTTGCCTAGCAAATGACGCTACCGGCGTAAACTGACCTACGACAATAGCGTCCCCCACCCCGCACCATTATGAGATCGGCCTAGGTCTCCTTACGCAATATGAAAAAGTTCAGTAATCGGCGCGGCCTCGTCGAGTGAACATGGGTGACACGAGTCGAGGAGATTTGCGGCTCGGGAAGGCTGACATGAAAGGAGGAACGTTGGACACGAGTGAGTTTGAAATATTTCGATCAATATTATACGACGGCAATAAATAATCGACAATTTTCAAAGCTCGTTGAAAACAAGTGAAATTGTAATTGTATTCAATACTTTTCCGACAGATCTCACGCGTCTCGTATTTCAATCGTCGAAGTAAGTAACCGTTGAATTGCTACCAGCAGGCTTTGATTATAATTGCAGATATTGTTCATTTTCAAGTAAATTCTATTCATACCAGGGAATAAATGTGCGAAAATCTAGACTTCTTACGAACATTACCTTTCGGACCTGATTTTGAATACAAATATAATGGGCGAGAGAGTTTCGTTTGATAAGTTCGCGATAATTATCATCCCCCATTATATTATTGGCATATAATTCCAGGACCCCCGCCCTGTAGCGTCGTTTGTTCTACAGGCATATTTCGCGACTCCGAAGGGGAAACTAATTTGTCGTGTTATTTCGAGTTGATAAGTATTTTTCGGGAGGATACTCGTTCCCCGATTTATTCTTTTATTCGATTCTTTGACAGCATTATCGGTCGACGGGGATGAGAGTGAACATCGCTGTTACTTTAACTGCACAGATACTGCATGCCACTTGGTCGGAGATGGACGTCAACCAATACTGCCCGGCTAGTCCTGGATCAACGGTCGACCAAGATAATGGTGAGCTTTGTATTATATTAGCCAAAGACCCAATTTAACTATAAATGTATAACAATCTACAAAAACAATCATTGCTGAAACATACTTCGCGATCCGATACAGATCTCTGACAGATTGCTTTTCCAAGCCTCAGTACCACAACACTCATCGGCCTAGTAACCGTGACGCTCACCCTGTATCTTTGACTCGATACCGGGGCCTCGGGCTTGCCTCTGTCTCCCCGTATCCGCCAGAAACTTTGACGACAACTCGGTTTCGCTCAGCTGCGAGGAATACGATACCGACGCGTAATAATATACCCACAGGTAAGATATTGTCCGTCTCGTTATAGAGTAAGCCTAGGAGAGAAAGCACACTTAATTCTTGCAGATAGCAATAAATTGTCTCTTTTTAATGACAAACCTGGAATATGATCGATAGATCTCGAGAGAATATGTTTACCTTGGTTGAATATAGTAGACTCACCGCGTAGTAGAGAAATCTTTGAATAACGAGGATCAAAATTTTAAGGTTTGAAAATAAATACAAGGGTAGATTGCTGTAGGCCTAATTAGTCATCACATTTATTTTGTAAACATGGAACGTAATTCAATATTGGTGATAAATTACTCCAGAGTCTCAAGTACCAGTCATAACAATCGAAAGATTGGAAAATCTATTCATGCATGTACTAGTAATACTAGCTTATTGACATTCTCGATTCTGTTGAAAATAGTTGAAAGTTTATATCACATTCAAAAATGGTTCAGGCAGGCTTACAAAATCAATCATAAGAAATATATTATAATAAATTTCATACAGATGTATAATCACAATTAGAAATTCTTTGGTACTTAGTTGAGAATGTTTGCTTGAAAAACACATAAACTTGATCTATCCAATGTACACTATGTTTATCTAGTTTTTATCTTCACAGGCGTTGTTCATCGAGGGAAACTAGTTCCTGGCTATCTTCAACAGAATCTCTTCAAAATTCATCAGGACAGGGGATTCACAGCAGGGAGTGAAGCAGTCCAAGCACCGGGGGAATGACCGCAAGACAACTCTGCACCACGGAGTAATAATAAAGTAGCATCAGCGAATGGTTCGTAATTACAGTTCCTTTTGAATCAGTTTTGATAAAATCTCGCATCTGGTCTGGTCTATAATCATTTTAAATTACTTCACTTTATAATTACTTTTACTAATTAAATCGAGTTCAATTACACATTACCAAACTATTGGGTAATTGAATAAGTAATTTCATTAAAAATGTAATCAGTGACTCGTAACACTGCAAATATCCATGTAATAATAAGATCGTTTATGCAATAAACATGTATTATTATAGTAAATTGGCGAATTCTTGAATAAATATCTCTTGAAATTGTAAATAATCGATCGTTGAATCATTTTCCCCTGTCCTTTCCTTGCCTATAAGTCGAAAATCATGAAAATCGCATGATTTCATAAAGCCAAGAACTATTTTTGCAAATATATTAATATATTAATATTAATCTATTAATATTTTCAATATTAATATATTAATATTTTCAATATTAAGCTGCCTTACCATATGCAACCCGCATGCCATTCGTGTAAACGACAGGGCCCATGTTAATTTTTGTTGCCTATTTGGTGTTTTCCGATTGCCTATATTCAGGCGTATTGTAGTGATTCAGAAAAAGGTCGAAAAAAAGGTTCTGGCAGTTGATACCTCGATTTTAGTCGCTTTGAGATGAGATATCAAATGCCAGAAAATCGACCAATCAGGAGGCTGCTTGAGCCAATTTAGGCTCAATTTCTCGAAATGGAGCCTCCTGATTGGTCGATTTTGAAATTAAATCAAGTTACGGCGCTACAGAGGCTAGCCATCAGCAAAATTCTGGATTTCTGGCAGTGGCTGGATTTTCACGGCAGCAATTTACTGCGGCAGCAACACGTGATTAACAACGAATAGCGTAGGTAAACCACGTGGTTAACAACGAATAGCGCCGCGGCAGTGAATTGCTGCCATGAAAATCCAGCCACTGCCAGAAATCCAGAATTTTGCTGATGGCTAGCCTCTGTAGCGCCGTAACTTGATTTAATTTCAAAATCGACCAATCAGGAGGCTCCATTTCGAGAAATTGAGCCTAAATTGGCTCAAGCAGCCTCCTGATTGGTCGATTTTCTGGCATTTGATATCTCATCTCAAAGCGACTAAAATCGAGGTATCAACTGCCAGAACCTTTTTTTCGACCTTTTTCTGAATCACTACAATACGCCTGAATATAGGCAATCGGAAAACACCAAATAGGCAACAAAAATTAACATGGGCCCTGTCGTTTACACGAATGGCATGCGGGTTGCATATGGTAAGGCAGCTTAATATTGAAAATATTAATATATTAATATTGAAAATATTAATAGATTAATATTAATATATTAATATATTTGCAAAAATAGTTCTTGGCTTTATGAAATCATGCGATTTTCATGATTTTCGACTTATAGGCAAGGAAAGGACAGGGGAAAATGATTCAACGATCGATTATTTACAATTTCAAGAGATATTTATTCAAGAATTCGCCAATTTACTATAATAATACATGTTTATTGCATAAACGATCTTATTATTACATGGATATTTGCAGTGTTACGAGTCACTGATTACATTTTTAATGAAATTACTTATTCAATTACCCAATAGTTTGGTAATGTGTAATTGAACTCGATTTAATTAGTAAAAGTAATTATAAAGTGAAGTAATTTAAAATGATTATAGACCAGACCAGATGCGAGATTTTATCAAAACTGATTCAAAAGGAACTGTAATTACGAACCATTCGCTGATGCTACTTTATTATTACTCCGTGGTGCAGAGTTGTCTTGCGGTCATTCCCCCGGTGCTTGGACTGCTTCACTCCCTGCTGTGAATCCCCTGTCCTGATGAATTTTGAAGAGATTCTGTTGAAGATAGCCAGGAACTAGTTTCCCTCGATGAACAACGCCTGTGAAGATAAAAACTAGATAAACATAGTGTACATTGGATAGATCAAGTTTATGTGTTTTTCAAGCAAACATTCTCAACTAAGTACCAAAGAATTTCTAATTGTGATTATACATCTGTATGAAATTTATTATAATATATTTCTTATGATTGATTTTGTAAGCCTGCCTGAACCATTTTTGAATGTGATATAAACTTTCAACTATTTTCAACAGAATCGAGAATGTCAATAAGCTAGTATTACTAGTACATGCATGAATAGATTTTCCAATCTTTCGATTGTTATGACTGGTACTTGAGACTCTGGAGTAATTTATCACCAATATTGAATTACGTTCCATGTTTACAAAATAAATGTGATGACTAATTAGGCCTACAGCAATCTACCCTTGTATTTATTTTCAAACCTTAAAATTTTGATCCTCGTTATTCAAAGATTTCTCTACTACGCGGTGAGTCTACTATATTCAACCAAGGTAAACATATTCTCTCGAGATCTATCGATCATATTCCAGGTTTGTCATTAAAAAGAGACAATTTATTGCTATCTGCAAGAATTAAGTGTGCTTTCTCTCCTAGGCTTACTCTATAACGAGACGGACAATATCTTACCTGTGGGTATATTATTACGCGTCGGTATCGTATTCCTCGCAGCTGAGCGAAACCGAGTTGTCGTCAAAGTTTCTGGCGGATACGGGGAGACAGAGGCAAGCCCGAGGCCCCGGTATCGAGTCAAAGATACAGGGTGAGCGTCACGGTTACTAGGCCGATGAGTGTTGTGGTACTGAGGCTTGGAAAAGCAATCTGTCAGAGATCTGTATCGGATCGCGAAGTATGTTTCAGCAATGATTGTTTTTGTAGATTGTTATACATTTATAGTTAAATTGGGTCTTTGGCTAATATAATACAAAGCTCACCATTATCTTGGTCGACCGTTGATCCAGGACTAGCCGGGCAGTATTGGTTGACGTCCATCTCCGACCAAGTGGCATGCAGTATCTGTGCAGTTAAAGTAACAGCGATGTTCACTCTCATCCCCGTCGACCGATAATGCTGTCAAAGAATCGAATAAAAGAATAAATCGGGGAACGAGTATTCTCCCGAAAAATACTTATCAACTCGAAATAACACGACAAATTAGTTTCCCCTTCGGAGTCGCGAAATATGCCTGTAGAACAAACGACGCTACAGGGCGGGGGTCCTGGAATTATATGCCAATAATATAATGGGGGATGATAATTATCGCGAACTTATCAAACGAAACTCTCTCGCCCATTATATTTGTATTCAAAATCAGGTCCGAAAGGTAATGTTCGTAAGAAGTCTAGATTTTCGCACATTTATTCCCTGGTATGAATAGAATTTACTTGAAAATGAACAATATCTGCAATTATAATCAAAGCCTGCTGGTAGCAATTCAACGGTTACTTACTTCGACGATTGAAATACGAGACGCGTGAGATCTGTCGGAAAAGTATTGAATACAATTACAATTTCACTTGTTTTCAACGAGCTTTGAAAATTGTCGATTATTTATTGCCGTCGTATAATATTGATCGAAATATTTCAAACTCACTCGTGTCCAACGTTCCTCCTTTCATGTCAGCCTTCCCGAGCCGCAAATCTCCTCGACTCGTGTCACCCATGTTCACTCGACGAGGCCGCGCCGATTACTGAACTTTTTCATATTGCGTAAGGAGACCTAGGCCGATCTCATAATGGTGCGGGGTGGGGGACGCTATTGTCGTAGGTCAGTTTACGCCGGTAGCGTCATTTGCTAGGCAACAATAGAACTCGAATCGCACAAAAGATCTACGGGTTGCGTGAAATAAGGCTCACCCCCTACTATTCTCTTGTTAGCGATTAATTAAGTAATAATCGTTTATAATAATCGTTTATAAACAATTAGGTTTCTGGCGTATACGGGGAGACACAGGCAAGCCGGAGGCCCCAGTATCGAGTCAAAGATACAGGGCGAGCGTCACGGTGACTTGGCCGATGAGTGTTGTGGTACTAAGACTTGAAAAAGTAATCTGTCCGAGATCTGTATCGGATCGCGAAGTATGTTTCAGCAATGATTGTTTTGCAGACATACATGTATAGTTGAATTGGGTCTTTGGCTAATATAATACAAAGCTCACCATTATATTGATCGACCGTTAATCCAGGGTAGCAATTCTCGATCTTTTGGCGTCAGTTAACGCCGGTTGTTAACTTGACCTCTCCACCCTGCGGGTCGTCAATTTATCGGACGTTAACTTGGACGTTTTGTTAACGTGACGCAACATTTCCAGTTGGTATTACAGATATCGGTTGCAGCCCCAAGCTCACTTGGTCGGCCCGGTCGGCTCACAAATTGACTCACGGTGAGCTGTGTTCAGTGATCAAAATCAGAATTTGAATGAGCTCGAACAATTCGTATACGCAACGCGGGTCTACGCTTGCGTGGTAGCTACGGTGCGCGCGCCTCCTCCACTCTCACTGATTCACAAACACAACTTTCACCGTTGAATGTTAACATTTGTGAGTGGGAGAGGCCGACGTGAACATCAACGAGGATGCCGAATGCAGTAAAATAGACGCAAACAGACCCTTCTTGTATGCAGTCAAAGAAGTTATGCGATCTAAACATATTCTGATTAGTCAAAATGTGTTTACTTATTCAAAAATCATCTACATTGTGGCCCACTTATTCGTCACAGGTAAGCGCCTACCAGACGAATCATTCGATTTTTAAAAACCTACTATTCAATTATTTATGTATATTACTACTACGTTCAATAATCGTTCGAAAATATCACAACCGATAGAAAAATCGTCATTTCTTACTCATTAGTAATAAGAAATTTAAAAAGCTGCTTTTTTATCTCAACAATAATTTAAAGAATGGAATTGTTGTTACCATCATTATCATCATCAATATCATTGTTGTTACTGTTATTCTCGTTCTTCCTCTCCTTCTTCTTTCCATTCTCAATGCTACTCGAAGAAGATAATGATAATTATCACAGTTATCACAATTTCTGAACAATAATCCACTTTTTCCTCTTTCTGTTCCATCGGGCAGAGATTCGATGTATGTTACCTGAGGCTAGCCAAGAAGGATCTCTACATCGTTTTAAAAGCTATGGGGACGTAACAACGTTCCATTACACAGTACCTAAAGAGGTTTTCAGAGCTACTTGGCAATTTGCTGCCTTTACCGATGGCAAAAACTGCGTACCGCGAAAGGTACATCTGTAAGTGGTATTCATGTTTTGGTAATCATCAAAAATTGGAGTTTGAAGTAACTTCTCTCCAAAAATGATAATTCACATGTAACTGAAAACTAACATTTGTTTAACTGAATCTTCAGGTACCTGCAGTCTGGTAGTTACCCTGTAATGTCAGTAGAAAATGCTTCGCTACCAGCTAACATGCATTTGTACAATAACGACACTATATTATTATCAATCACGACAACTTTTGAGCCAAAAGTTACAGCTACGGTACCAATTTATGGACCTGAACCTGGTGATTGGTTTGTAACTGCGTATCTTTCTCATTGGGATGAGAAAGTCCAACAACAAGTAATAAATGGACATTTTTTGCTCATTATTCTATACTACTACATTTAAATCATCTTTTTGAATAAATATAACTTGCATACTTAGGGCCTCGGACACAAATGCCGATACAGTTTAGGCTCAGTCGCTATATGGACACAGACTAATGGGATTCAAGACATTCCATTGGATTCGGCAAAGAAGTTGCACACCAACGAAGCAATGTCGTATTATAAGTAAGTATCCATGCCAATCGTTCTAAAAATGGGTTCTAAAGTTTTTATGTTATAAAATTTCAGGATCTACATTCCCTCTAGTACTTGGCACTTTCGTGTTCACATTTGGGGCTGTAATTTCACAGTTCGAGGATATCACGAGGCTAGTTCACCATGCATTAAAGCCTTACTGCTGAAAGGACGAGCACTGCCAATTTACAATCAGTCTCATTTTAGTCCAGTCGGAAATCTTACGACAAGAGACTTCTATACTTTCACTGTACTCTCGCCGTACCAAGAAAGCTATTACTATCTGCTAGTTATCTCAGACAGTGTAATTGACTTTAACGTCAAAGTCAGCGTCTCAGGTGATTTCAAAGTCTCGAGAGATATTTCCAAGCCGGTTTATTTCCTCGTGACTAAAAATTGTCCATAATTTTTCAACAGAATGTCCGATAAGAGTTCTGGAGAAATCTTTTATGAAACAGTACTTGGATGCCCCGTCTTTTTCGGAGGCTTTAGCACAGCTCAGATCTAGGAATAGAGAAGCACGACTAAGATCTTCGAGAAAACAGTCCTTGGCTCGTCAGATATTCTATAATAATTCAACAATGAACTACGACAGTATGAGACTCTCCAAGGATCAGTATATTCTACCAGACGAAGATATGGCAAAAGACGATCCATGCATTCCAAGGTTTCAACTCGTCAGAATAAAACATCCGCAGCCATTTTCAAGCGTCTATTTACTCCAGGTAGAAATCTATCCGTAAAAGATTTTGATGAGTCTTTCAATTCTACAGGCGCTCCATGTGGCGATAACAATTCATAAAAATTGAAATTGCCTCTGTTTTCAGCTTCTCAAAAGCAATCGCTTCATCGTAATTTTGAATAATCATGGCTGAGGTTTCAACGACTATGGATAGATTTTATGATAATAAAATTTTGCTTTTAGGGCAGGGAGTGGCTAACGTCATGGGTAATGCTCACAGACTACTACCCGGTAGTAACACAATTTGATATCCTGCCATTTGTTGACATAGGAGGTACCCTGAGTATAGAGGTTCGCCTAGAAATGAACGAGGTATAATTCTTGACAAGAACTGGATGTAACATCTATACACATAATGTTCTAAATCATAATTACCTTCTTTCTCTTCTTACATCGCAGCAATTTAGCAAGCAGTTGGTTGTTGTCTCAGTTTGCGTTCGCAAAGGGCGAATACCGGACCGTATAAATGGAGAAATAACATGCCAAGATAAAAATATGTTCATGAACTTATCGTCTTTTGATAAAAACACATCTTCATTGTTGATACCCTATCCGCAATCTGATACTTGGCATGTAGCTATGCAAGCCAAATGTTTTGTCGAAGGGTAATCACTCACATACTGTCCTATGAAATTCTGTATAAATTAATATCCGCGACAAAATCAGCGAATAGTACTGAAATAATAGAAAATAAAATCGCTCTCTCTTCAGGAGGAAAGTTCCTTGTTCAATGGAGGAGATACTGGTCTCAATAGACATCAAAACAAGGCAATGTGTATTTTCTGGCAATTATCCATGCGGTCCTCACGGTATTTGCCAAGAAATTCGCAGAGGGCTTTTGTACTATACTTCATGCAACTGTTTTGGAGGTACGAATCTCTCGATCTAAATAAAATAATTTCCAAGGATAATACCTACAACCCCTTAATCTTCTTTCATCTCAATCCAGGATACAAAGGTTGGGGTTGTACAGACTCATCGCACGCAGATGCAAAGGCAGTTTTATTGTTAACACCGCTACTGCTGACCTTAAGCAATGGGTTTTTTATCCCTGCCATATACTTAGCCGTTAAACGAGGCCTCTATGCAGAAGGATTGGTCTATTTAGCGACTATGATATTTTCCTCACTCTATCACGCGTGCGATCAGCAATTCATGACTTATTGTGCCGCCAAATACGAGGTAAGGAAATGAAAGGCTTACTTTGTGAAGACATGCTTCATGAACACTTGAATCTTCCATCAAAAGCCTACTAATGGCTTATATCTCTCCAGGTTTTGCAGTACAGTGACTTTTTCTCAAGCATTCTTGCCTTCTGGGTAACACTCGTCGCAATGGCCCAGCTGCCAACAAGATTGGTGTCTTTTTTCCACATGATTGGGGTCCTGGTTATTGCTTTCTGCGTCGAAACAGACAGGACAGGATTGCCCAGTATTTTAGTACCTCTAGCAATGGGCACGACGATCCCAGTTAGTATAGCGATGCTAAAATTGACAAAATTAGAACTGGAAGAAGAAATTCGTCGATCTATTTAATTGATCTTAGATTATTTTTCTTTGTTTAACTAAACATTGCTTCTATAACGTTCTGGTCAACTATTTTCAAACATGTATTGGTTTTTTAGATCGGAGCTTTTGCCTACCGATGTTTCGAGTCTAAACGCTGGCAGAGACCTAAAGGAGTTTTAAAACTGTTGACCGGACTCTTCCTAGCAATGATTGGACTACTGCTATTTTCTCTAGTCGAAACCGAAGCCAACTACCAAGTAAGTTGAAAAAATATCTCAAAGAATACGTTTTTTTCATTTTATAAATAAACAATAAGCCTCGTTTTTTATGTTATTACTACTAATAAATAAATTCTCCTGTTTCACAGTATGTTCACAGCGTTTGGCACGCCATTATAGCTCTATCGTTGCTATTCTTACTCCCAAATGCTCCGGAACCCGAGCCGTTTGATACATCTATAAATGAGACGAGTAGCTCGGACAGTGAGCTGATTGACTACAAGGACATGACCCAGAGTCCTGTGTTCACAATAAAAGCTGAAAACGAGGAATTACTCGTGATGGAAAGTTGAGCGTCATAATGATCTCCGCAAGTAATTATCTTAAGTGTAACGTTAAGTGTTTATGTGCCAAAAAGATGTTCCGGTTCGTTTCACGGGCTAAAGTACCTTACAAAAAGGCTCCGTAGCTTAAGATTATATGTATTTTGACCAGTTTAGAGATGCAGCCTAATTTCGCTATTCATTTATTGAGATTATCAATAGAATATCCTATATTTTACTTAGGTATGTACTACGTTTCATTGAATAAGCGATGATATACTCTATTAGATTTTAGATTTCACTTCATAATGGTGCAATATTTTTTCTATAACAGATTTATTATACTATATCCTCTGTTGCTTATTTTTTAAGATTACTGTTGTTTCACGATTAAGAGAACTTGTTGATTCCTATTTTAAACTGTTGCGTTATTCAATTTCAGAACATTTTTTTAAAATTATAATTCACGTCAATGCGATGACCACACACGTATATTATACATTTTATTTGGTGTGATAACGAAACAGGGTGAATCGTAGAAAGAAACTATACACAGATTAAAGAAATATAAGCGTCTATCACTTATACATGTATATGAAATATAATTATAATAATCGTACGTCTATAAAGATATGTATTTTCAAGAAAAAGAAATACTGGAATATCTGCTCATATTTTAAAACTATCGTTAATTATCGATAATTATCTCATTTTCTCTGTCTCAAGTTTTACTCGACGGATTATATAAACGCATTTTAACTAAGTCCGCAACAAATACCATGACGTTAGGTGTAAATAATAAATTAGGTAATTATTATTATCCTAAAAAATACTCAGAGTTACAAGCTCATCGTGCTATTTCTCATTAGAGTTTAAATAACAGACATTTATTATACTAATGTTAAATTTGCCTAGCTCAAAGCAAAGCGAAATTTGATTCTGGAATTTGTGTAATCGCTACCTGATCTGATATATTAACGTAACTGATTATTCGTTTTCTATAACATATTAAGGTCTTTTGAGTAAATAATTTAATCTTTCTGGATTGGAGCGTGTGCCACTCAAGGGAATGACGCACCTTGGGATGGGTCTAGAAGTATTGATACATTTTTCAATGCCAGATCCCAAGGTGCGTATAAACCCTTGATAACAAGATATAAGGAACAAAGTATAATTATAATAATGGCGTAGAAGATAATGCTAATGTAAAAACAAATATCTCTCTTTTTTTAATATACAAAAATAAACATAATTCTTCAAATGATATCCTATGAACTCTAGAATTGATTATGTAACATTATCTGGTTCGACTCACTTGCGATTCAAAGCCTTTCATCAATTGCTATCTTCGCTTGCGTCATAACTGCACAGACTCATCTCGTCTATCAGACTTGGGGTCGCAACGTCGAACTTCTGTTCGGTTACTATGACTTTACTCAATTCTATAAGCAGGATTTCTCTCCAAGATTCGCATTTGTCTATCATTTTTGATTTCGCTTCTCGCATGTCTAATACAATGAAAGCAATGGGTACTTCATTGGGAAGGTTTTCAATGCAATCTGCTAGTTTTGTACATCTGTACAATGAAAAATACGTTCATTATTAGATAACGAAAATCTGTTATGAATTTGTTAAAAGAAACGCGAGACTCTTTTCACCTCGGTATATCATTTTCAAGGATTTCTCGATCAGGTTCATTGGCTGCGTAATACTTAGCTATTTGACCTACGTCGATCACCGATAGCTCCTCAAAACATGGGACAGAATTCATGTACTCGTTTATCGAAGTGTTTAAATGATCGATTTCTGAAAATTACAAAAAGTGGATGAACGATATTTTGAACTGTAATCAATATCAGTTTACAAAGGATTATGTATTTTACCCGAACTAATTTCTCTCTGTAAGTTCAGGCACGAATCGTGCTGTTCGATGGATTTCCAAAATTCTTCAGCATCCCTTATATCAAGGTCAGATTTTTTAGAAAAAGACTCCAACGGCTTTATGGCTGATATTATAAACGTGGATATATTTTTGAACAGCTCTTCTATCTTCTGAATTTCTTCGTCAAGTATCAGCTGAGAAATTGTAAATATAAAAATGATCAGAAATTAGAATCTTCAATTCTGATTTAAAAATAAAATTGATATCACCTCGTTGCTAACATAATCAGCTTTGACCTGAAACAACACTTTACGGATACTTATTCCATCCCCTCTAATCAGCTTCAAAATAGATTGCAATGAACTTTGTACAGCTAAACAGAGAGATTCTCTTAATCTGTTGTCTTTCATTTCAATAAACTCGTCCCAGTACTGTATTGTCTGGAAAGTTGTAATCGATACCATGCAACGTTTATTTTTTATCGCTCAAAATTAAGTGCAAAATTCAAGAAAGGATAATTCATAAGATAATTAACATTATTAAATTAATTCTTTAATTCCGGTATTTGAAACATGAATTCACCTCTTCGAAATCCAGATCAAAGCCTTCTCTGATCCCTGAAATCAGTCTGAAAATATCTTCGCAGAATTTTGTAACTTTGCGCATGCCTTCTGCCCTGAAGTTGAAAAATTTTCGTTTGATTTCTGTTGTTATTGCACAGTTCTATAAAGCCAATAAATAAGTGAATCGAAAATACCTACTTATGACTGTCTAAGCAGAAAAGAAAATCTTTTACTCCGCAATTAGTTGAGTCATCAGAAACTTGGACGAATCTGACGTTACTGATTTCTTCAGAAATTTGATCAATACGGGAATCAGCTTTTTCGTACAAGCCGATAAATTCCTGGAGCTAAGATTTTATATTATCAGTTTTTATCGCCGTTATTATTTTCAGTGAAAATTTTAACGAACAAAGCCATACGTTTAATATTTCAGCGGTACATTCTGCGTAGAATCTCTCAACTTCTGGAGAATTCCAAGTAGTCTTATCAAAACCAGGAGCTATCGAACTCTCGAGATTTTTCAAAAGCTCTTTGAACATTTCTTTATTCAACACGCGTTTGACAGTTCGATTATAAAATCTGCATAACAGAGCTGCTCCTTGATATCGTAATTTTAACGTCAACCATCTAGAAGATAACTTCTTCAAGAGTGGCCTGACTTCGTAATTCAATGAAATCCATCTATTAAATTCAAAAACGTTTAGATCAATAGACATTTTACTACAAAGTTCATAAAGAATAGATTTCAGTATCTGAAATCAGAGAAACACTGAAACATTTACACTTTGGCTTCTTCAAATGTGTCCAAAAGGTGATAATCCATGTTCACTTCAATTGGTCCAAGCCTAGATTTGCCTCTTCGTAATACCGGCTCGCTCAAACCACTCATCAAGCTTTTATCTTCACCTAGCAGTCTCTCCCATGCATCAAAAAGCAGCTTTTCCTCATTCGCTGTAGCAGACATGAATTTCTTGTACTTCCTCAATACAGGTCTGCAACGTAATCGATCAGTAGATCAGTTCAGGAGCAGCAAGCTCTTTGGCATCTAGTATAAGTCCTTATTTCTTCTATCTTTAGTTTAAATAACTGGAAAAACGATCTCTACATTGATGAATAACTGTTAATTACATTTGAGCCTCACAATCTCCGAGCCAATCGGAAGCATTGATCAGCATAGTTTGATACTTTGTTAATCTGGTTTGTCGGAGTCTGAGAATAACAGCTCGTCCGGAATAGTAGGGAGTGGACGAATGATAATCTTGGCTCTGGTCTATAATGGCTTGTTTAGACTGTCGAATCTCTGTGTCGAAATTCTTCCAAAGCTACAAATAGTTGGATTCGATAAGCAAACTCTATAGAATTTTATATTTTACAAGGAGTATTATAACTCACTCGTTACATATTTAATTGTTTATTCAGCTTTTCTAATTGAGATAAACTCACATCGACCCATTTCAAGTGCAAAAGTTCGTTAACACATTGACGCTGATTGTAACGCTGCAGGGTATACAAAGCCTCGATGCCTTCTTCTATAGATTTAATATCTTCGAATATACTGTTTATTAGATTTCCGACCATAACTTCAAGCTCTGTTATCTGACGTTGAAACAAAGTCATGTGCTCGATCCAAGTCGCTTCAGTAACGTCTAATATTTTGTATTGGACCTTCTCAATCATTGCCAGACTTTCATAGAATAACTTTTCTATCTTATTACAGTCGCTTTCATACTCTGCACCGTTTGATCCACCAAAACTAACGGCTTTAGAAGATCTGTAATAATTATTACGCAAAATTGAACATTTCTGATGTAGTTACTATTTTTAAAATGGTTTACTCTTCGGTCTTACTTGCCGAACACCACAGTTGTGTCACAAATTACTATAACATCTCGGCAACGTCTGACAAAGGCATCGACATGATTGAAAACATTTTCTCTATCAACTTCCCAGTTTCGGTTGTGACTCAGTTTAGAAATAATTTCAACGTGCTGAGAAAGAGAATGTGTTTTTTTCTTACGATCAACTGTTCTCATTGTTTGAAAGCATTGAGTCTGATTAAAGATATTGTAAAGTACTCCTAACATCACCTCATCATAAATCTTCTTGTATTTTTCACAGCAATTTATGCAAATTTGAAGTTTTTTTTTCCCTTCTGTTGTATTGCCTTGAAATATTGTATTTAAGTTAATTGACTCGCGGCAGGTTCCGACGATCTGAGTGCTTAAGGCTTGACAAAGAGTTTCTACTCTAGACCTGCGGTAATAATGAAGATATTAGTAATACAAGCAACGATATAGCGTTGAAGAACTTTCATACATCATACTTTGAGTTATAAAACGGTGATTCCAGCCAAATGAAACTAATCAAATAGAAAATCTGGGAAACTTGTTGTTCCTTTATCTCAGGGATTTCTAATGCTGTTGAAGGATCAGTTAATAAATTGAGATAATAGATGTTCGATATAGCTTCGTCGATTGCAGTCTCTACGCTTTTTGTCAGCTCGTGAAATTGACTGATGCTTGTGAACTGCATGTTCTCTAACTTCTCAACAATCTTAAGAACACTAACATTTTGCAACTGACAATGAAGCCCTTGTAAATTGTCGTCTGAAAAATGAAGAAAATATTGCAGAATGATAGAGAACTAACGGCACAAATGGTAATTTGAAAAAAAAAAAAAAAGATTCGCTGCAGTATCAGAATCACTTGCATCTATAATTCCAAAAAGTTAGTTCATCTGTAACTCTTTGGAGAGTTCTAGCAGGATTTTGATCAACTATCGCTTCTCTGATTTGTCGTATCCAAAAATTAGCCACAGTTTCCAGTCTCCCTAGTAATTCCCCCTCGTCTTTGGCTTTGTCAACTTCTTCCATGTCTTGTAATGTTCCTTTGTCTTCGTCGTCGGCAACTAGCACAAACTGATTTTGATCTTGTGGATTATTTTTAGCCATGTTAGGAGACACCCCGTCTCTTGGAACATACAGAACTGTGAGTCCCATCAGCTTGAAAGTGGTATCGGTCATTTTTGTTAGCAGGTCGTGAGTGTTTGTGAAGATATCGTTCCTCTTAACTGTAGTTGGTCAGGAATGTACAGAGAAATAAACAACGCTGTGAAATTTACATAGAGTTTGAGGGTATGAAATCAAGGATACCAGATGGCCAGTGTTTGCTGCTGAATATGCCAAGTGAATAGACATTTTCCACAATTTTTAAAACGCAGTTTTCTATGCTCCCACTAACGGTGCCAAAGTTAACTGTGGCATGAAAATTATCAGGTGTATAAATCTGCCATGGAGATCTGAGAAAGTAAGTTAGACCTTCGATAGTATCCGATGGAAAATCCAGAAGGGCTTTTAATACATCGACATCATAGAAAATGGTAAGAATAATTTTAGATGGATCTTGAAAAAAGTCACGTATCACTTTGTGGCAGTTTTCATTCCAGTCAGAATCGTCTAATGCAGGGAGAACAGTGAAGTCCTTTGCATATTGTACCTGGAATATTTCACAATTGAAAATTCATAATGCTTTAATGGTTTCATATCCCCAACAACTTACAAGCAGCTCTAATTCTCCTGTAGTAAATATTGGCTTTTCGGGTTCTGGTGGCGGCTCTTCTTCTGGCTCAGGTGTTTCTGTATTTCATTGAGTTAGATCAGAAAAATAATTGCTAAATTATAATAGGAGAATTGTTTCTTGTCAACTACAGAGACCAAACATGGCATGCCCTACTCGTTCTTCAAATAAATCAAGACACACAGTGAAAGAATTCCACAGATCCGATTAATCTGACTCCTTTATTGAGTTTTTATCAGAATATAAGGATTAGGGAATGATTATATCCAACATCTACAAATGAAGTATCAGATTTTGGCTGAATATTTCTCTTAATTAAGATATAGGACTTCCATCAACCTGGTTTTCCAAATTCTTCTTCGTCTGTATCCATGTCCAGATATTCTCTGTGCGGATCTGCTGGGGGTTTATCCATTTTCTTTCCCTTCTCTGACAAATTTTCAACTCCATTTTGAGCCTCCTTTTTCTCCAACATTTCGTGGGAAAGAGTAATTGGACCTTAATAATAATACATACAAAGCTGATTGAAAAGGCCGAGCATCTACTTCTGTATGATGATTTGAATATCAAAGGTCACGAAATACAACGTTAGGTATACAGAGATGTTCTGTGGAAAGTGGTCAGTCTAATGGCGGCACAATTATTTTTTTCCGCGAATGACAACGCTGCCACTCGATCACAGACAATCGATCTAACGATATTTTCTATGTCTGTGACTGATAATAGACGACGTAGCGGTAGCTGTCACGTCGTAGGTTATAATGAACTGTCATATTAAAATATTGTCTAATTAAATTGTAATATCGTTCATAATACGACGGTTTACGATACTATTTCATAAATAAGTAGTACTGAATTGTTAAATTAATTACAGATGTCGATTTCTATTTATTTATAACATTAGGTTATAAATAACTGTCTTGGTAAAATTTACGCATCTCGGAGTAATAAAGTTAATTAGGCAATGGCATACGAAATTGATTCTTTATGAATTTATTTTAGGTGTGAATTTCTGTTTATTTGCTACATTATTTACATCCGTGCATTTCGTTGGTGACTGACTGATCCGCTGCATCTCTTGGACAAGTAGGGTTACGAACATAGCAATGTGAATATCATTCATCGAGCAATATAAAATGCAATATTATGTAATTAAATTGTGATATCGTTCCTAATACAACGGTTCTATTTCATAAATAAGTGGTCATGAATTTTTGCTTTATTCTACACAGCAATCAAATACACAATTAAATAGATTTACAATAAGAACAATAATTTCAATTAATTTATCACTCGATGAAACTTGAACACGCATTGATGGACTAACACATCACTTACGCAGGACTATTTTCGTACTTATTAGGCTGAGAAGACATGTAGAATATTGCTCGTTGAATGATATTCACATCGCTTTGTTCGTAACCCTACTTGTCGAAGAGATGCAACGGGTCAGTCAGTCATCGAAGAAATTCACGGATGTAAATAATGTAGCAAATAAACGGAAATTCACACCTAAAATGAATTCATAAAGAATCAATTTCGTATGCTCTTGCCTAATTAACTTTATTACTCCGAGATGCGTAAATTTTACCAAGACAGTTATTTATAACCTAATGTTATAAATAAATAGAAATCGACATCTGTAATTAATTTAACAATTCAGTACTACTTATTTATGAAATAGTATCGTAAACCGTCGTATTATGAACGATATTACAATTTAATGAGACAATATTTTAATATGACAGTTCATTATAACCTACGACGTGACAGCTTCTTCTTCTTCTTGGTCCTTTTGCTTATCCTATTATCAGAGGTAGCAATGAGTGATTTATTTTCTAAAGACGACGTGACAGCTACCGCTACGTCGTCTATTATCAGTCACAGACATAGAAAATATCGTTAGATCGATTGTCTGTGATCGAGCGGCAGCGTTGTCATTCGCGAAAAAAAAATAATTGTGCCGCCATTAGACTGACCACTTTCCACAGAACATCTCTGTATGAAAAGATTCCGTTCGAAATATCACATATTGAGTATTTGATGAATCTCAGATTTGAAGTTCGAATCAGAATTTGAATTGTAACGAGAATTGATATCATCATTAAAACCGTTAGGGTTTCGCAATACTCTTGAACAGTTTGAAAAAAATATAGTGACGATATAATTGCGATTATATAGTAACGGTTGATTGATCAATTTCATTGATGAGTAATTTCGGACGCGGGTAATGAGCCGAAATCAAATATTTTGAATCCGTTATAATCGACCAATCAGTTTCAATTATTATATACATAGATAAAACATCAAGATTGCTGTGCTTAGAATTGAAGTGTCTAAAAGTGGGGAGTATTTACGTAAGTCGTTTTTTTTTTTTTCTTTTTTTTTCTACAATTATACGATACTAGCTGAGTTGAAGTCTGATATGTATTGCGTAACGCGACAACACTATATGATCGTACGTATACATACTATTACTACAAACCTTTAACTATAGTATTTAATCAGTTTCCAGCCAGCATCGTTTGAACTATAAAGATTGTAGTTATATTATCGTGTTAGTCGAGCCGAGTTGAAGCAATTGAAATTGCATGTGGTATTTATTCCTGTTAAAATCTCTCCCCACGTTTGTATCCTTAGCAACGCGCGTGTTGGTCGACCCTTAGAAGTTGCAGGATTCGACTGTTTCGAACGATTTGAAGAAAAAAAAAAAACAAACCATAAGGTCGGAGAGACTTAGAATAATCATTCGAAAATTAAATAATCTCATATTTGAACTTCGAGAATTAATAAACAGATATTGAAATCATAATTTTACTGTTTTTCGCCCAGTATAAAGTTGGGTTAGGTTAAGTTTCATCTTTTTTCGAAAAACAACAAAAACAAAAGAGAAAATGCTGGGTTTCAAATTCAAAAAATCAACGGAAAACGTATTTTTCGAACGATCATTATACTGTCGCGTATACATAATTATAACATATTATATTATATAATTATAACGATCAGTTTGGAAATTTTTAAAAACTGTAGAACTACCTGTAAAAAAAAAAACGGAAAAACGCATTCTATCGTTTTTGAATTATTTTATTCGTACAACAGGAGGCGGAGCGGAAATACGAATAAATAAAAACTTAGACCGACTATAAATTGAGTTTAAAAATGACTCAACAGCTATTTGTTGGGCCAATTATTCACACCGATGATCAAGGTCGGCTTATTGTGTTGCAACGAGCTGCAGTTCTTATCGAAGACGGAAAGGTAATAATACCATAAACTAACACAAACACACGATGCTGATTAATTATTAAACTTTTTTCTGCGAACCAACAATCGCTGATTCGTTACTTTCTCTCATAACACCCGATTCTATGAGTTCGAAATTTGAATTCTGTCCCACGTACGTTCGTAAGTTCAATCTTCCGTTCGAAACGAGCAATTATCGGTTGAAAATTCAAAAATGATATTTGTTGATGGAAATAGATTCGCAAATTATAAACTAATAACTATTAGAGATTTAATGAGCGGATCCGTTATGGAAAAATCTTTCGATCAAAAACTTATTCCAAGAATTAATTGTCGTGCCCTAAAATGGTTGAGTACAAAATCGCGATTCGATCGCTTTAACCGTTTTTCCGCGAGTCTACAAACACGCGCACGTATGTATTGTACATAGAACAAAAAAAAAAAAGGGCGAGCTTTAACGGCTTTTATTTGCTGAACGCGCGATAGGCTATTGAAAACGTCTACTTGTATGGTACTAAAGATAACGAGATTAAAGACTTGACCGAATGGCAATAGAAACGGTCTTTTCTTATCAGCATTTACAGGTGTTGTAATCGCTCATAGTGCTGGTCTTACAGCCCGAGAAACCGAGTCTTGAAACAACTTTTCGCACTAGTTCTGATGAGATTATATCAATACGAAGATTTCGAAACCTTGACTTTTCTGATAGTAGATCATTTTTGTTTAACAATCTCGCAATGGATTGATCTACTGCATCTGAATATTTTTCTAATTTATCATTGATCGTTCTATTTCTACTCTGAACTGCCCATTCAAAAAAAATTCAAACTGATTGGAATAAGAAAAATAAATCGAAAAGGATAATACAGTCTGTTACTTTTTCCATTATCCTACTTTCAACGAGCAGATTATCAGCGTATCCGAGAATCCTAAGCCAGGAGAGATCACCGCAGATTATGTCAGGGTCCTGGGTATAGGCCAATTTTTAATCCCCGGTTTCGTCGACGGGCATATTCACGCACCACAATTTCCTAACTTGGGTATCGGATATGATAAAGGTTTACTGGACTGGCTAGAGACTTACACTTTTCCTCTAGAGAAGAAATTCGGGGATTTAGCGTTCGCTGAACACGTTTATGAAGCTGTAATAGTAAGTTTTCGTATCTAAAAAGATACTGAAGAATAATTTTATTGATCATCATTCAATAAATGAACAAAAACACTTCATTCTGATCATCTCTATGCAGAAGAGGACTCTAACAATGGGGACAACGACCGCGTGCTACTTTGCATCTCTGCACACAGAGTCTACAATGATTTTAGCAAAACAAGCTGTAAAGTTTGGGCAAAGATGTCTGATAGGAAAAGTCAATATGAACTGTACTCGAAAAGATGGCTACTGTGAAAGTACTAAGGATTCTATATCCGGCACCAAAAAGATGATCGAGGGTATCGCTAAGATTAATGTGAGATTAGAATGTTCACGCAAATGAAACCATGTGGTTTTCTTTATCAGAAAATAGCTGAATTAAAAATATACCGATTGCCATTCCACATTGCAGAGTCCCCTGGTGAGGCCAATTATCACTCCAAGATTTGCCCTTAGCTGTGATATGGAGCTTATGACGGAGCTGGGAAAACTGGCTAAAGAATACAATGTTCATGTGCAGGTGAGTGCTCCGGACTTGAATAATGCTTTGTCAGAGGAGCTTTGAATATCTGTTTCTAATCATCCGTGATCTTACGCTCGTATCTCTGCGCTTATTCAGACTCATATTTCTGAGAATCTGGATGAAATAGAAGCTGTAACGACTACCTACAAAGAATATCCTTCCTATGCAGCTGTTTACGACGCCGCTGGTCTCTTAGGAAGTAAGGTAAATGCAAAATTGTACCAAGAGAAATACTTGAGGTGGCAAAAACCGAATCGGGAGGTAAAAATACTCTCTGCAGGCTTCACACTTTCTCCCCTTTTCCTCTTTTTTCCTCTTTTTTCAAAGTTTCCCCTATTTTTACTCTAAAACCAACATTTTCCCTTTTTTCCCCTATAATTTCAGAATCGGGCGAAATTTGTTAATTAAGTCTATATCTTTTGCCAAAATGTTAAAGAAAAACCAAAGAAAGTCTTGCGTCCAAGCAAAATAAGTATCACTTATAGTTAGTTGATAGCGCCCTATTTGATTAAGGTAGTTGTTCACGTACAGTCCCACCAAATGTGGGTTTCAGACAAGATTTTGAATACTTCTCGATGGGGAAAAAATCTGAAAAAAATCCAGCATGTAGGAGATCCTCGGGAGAATGATTTTGCATAATAATAATTCAAAAAAGTTAATAACAAATTGATGGAAAAAAAAACTGTTCAAGAAATTAGCGGTGACCCAACTTTTTTTTCAGGTGAAAATGATTTGTCAATTTTACTGAATACGTATGAATTTTTTGAGAATTTTGGTGATATTTTGAAAATTGAGGTTTTTCATACCTAAAAAATCTCAATTTTCAAAATATCACCAAAATTCTCAAAAAATTCATACGTATTCAGTAAAATTGACAAATCATTTTCACCTGAAAAAAAAGTTGGGTCACCGCTAATTTCTTGAACAGTTTTTTTTTCCATCAATTTGTTATTAACTTTTTTGAATTATTATTATGCAAAATCATTCTCCCGAGGATCTCCTACATGCTGGATTTTTTTCAGATTTTTTTCCCATCGAGAAGTATTCAAAATCTTGTCTGAAACCCACGTTTGGTGGGACTGTACGTGAACAACTACCTTTGTTCAAAATAATCTTATTTCATGCTATATTATTATCCAAATGTTAAGAATATCATATGTCTCTATAATACAAGATTAAAATATCGTTTTTCAAACATAATGCCTTCTATTTTCTATTGTTTCAACCCCCTATTTTTCCCCTTTTTTTAACAAAATTTTTCCCCTTTTACTCTATTTTGAGAAGAGAAGGGGGTGTGAAGCCTGTCTCTGGAACAGAAATGAAACATGATGCTTTACTTTCTTGAACCCCAGACTGTGCTGGCTCATGGGATTTACCTTGGGGACAGTGAACTGGCACTTCTCAAAAGCAGAGAATCTGCCGTAATTCATTGTCCATCATCAAACGGCTGTTTGAAAAGTGGTCTGTGTGATGTGAGGCGTCTGATGGATCGGGGACTGAAAATTGGCTTGGGAAGTGGTGGGTTTCGACTGTTTTTGATGAAATAAAGCTTGCGGCTATGCATTTCATTTGATAAAAGTAACTAAAAACTTTTTACTATTGTCCACAGACGTTTCCGGCGGAAGTAGCCCGTGCATACTGTCCGCAATGCGAGAAGCGCTTCAAGTCTCAAACAGTTTAGCAATATCCACTCCTGGTTACAATGCATTGAACTACAAGGATGTTTTTCATTTAGCAACATTGGGGGGAGCAACTGGTGAGTTCTGATGCCACAGTGTAGTCAGTTTTTTTTTTCACAAAAATCTGAAACTTTATCATTCGCTTAATTTTATATTACAGCTTTGGCCAAGAGTGATGAAATAGGAAATTTTTCACCTGGCAAACAGTTCGACGCTCTAGTTATTGACTTAAATGTATCAAACGGGCCGCTGGATAATTTGGTTGAATACACCTTGGAGGAAAAACTCCAGAGGCTGGTTTACGCCGGCGACGATCGTAACATTGTGGAAGTTTACGTCGCCGGTAACCGTGTGAAATGAATGAATCTGCTAGACTTACATTTCACTTTTTTTTTTTTTAAGGGTAGGCTAGAGATTATGAGAATAATCAGATTCCATTTGAAGATTGACCAATGTTTTATATTGTGAAATTACTGAACAATGGAATTAAATATTGCGTTCAACTTTATTTATTGAGATAATCAACTTCATTAATAAATCTGTGCAGCTGTGGGTCTGATGTTTCAATTTATTGCGAATAAAAATTTCAATTACATATATGTTTACCACTTACTTGTGTTTCTCTAAGAAACCTGCAACTGATCTTACGCATTGTATATACCCTTGTTCAAATCCTAGAGAATCACTGTCCTGTAGAAAAAAAAAGAAGTAGGTGAATACAGCACTTGAGGCTTTTTTTTTTAATTGGGAAAAGCGATTTTAACACATTTTTTTCAATCATGAAAAATCTTTCGAATGGTTTCATGTTTCATGTTTTTGTTCATCTCTAGTAAGACTGCATTACCAGACTACAAAAATTGCAAAGTATTGCAGGATGAATTAATTTGGAGTTCAAAACCTCCTTTATGTATCAGTATTCAATAATTCATTCATTCATTCATTCATTGAGTCTGAAATAGGTAAAAGTTGTTGTAATGGATAACTGAAAAAAATCTTACGTAATAAGGATCTCTGATGATCAACTCTCCCTCAGGATCGTATTTTCCAAGAAGTTCTATCACAGCGCGGCTATTAGCAGGTCGCAATCGTTCAAGTTCCCGAATATTATCTTCATCCATACCAAAGATCCAATCGAATTTATCAAAATCGTCTGATTTGATCTATTAATATTGAGATTGAAAAAAAAAAAAAAATAGAATAGAAAAAATAGAATAGATCACTTCAATGCTCGAACAACAGAATGCAATGTTAAGAGGGTACATACACCTTCAGTAGTGGTACTTTTAAAAGACTGATATATATCCTAATCGTTCCTTATAATCAACCAATTTTATTACAGCAGTTCGCCAATCTCTTGAAGCATAATGAAGTAAAAGTTAGAAGTTGTGTTATCGGGTCTTATAGATTTAGATAAAATTAAAATAGAAATACAGGATGGATTCCTATTGTCCTAAGATTCTCGTATGTATGTATCCCCTCAATGATGAAACTATAGACACATGGTGTTATTTAAGAATAAATTATCAAAAGGATTGGCAAGTGTTTCTGAATCAACTCACAGGCCTTGCTTTATGAACGTAATCAGTGACTCCATGTTTTTTAAGAGTCGCTATTGCTCGATGGTCAGGACTTTTGCCCGTGTGATACCCTATCAGCGCTGCGCTATCGACTTCCCATAGATCGTGGAGATTCTTTCTTCTTATAAAATCAGCGAATACAGCTTCGGCCATTGGGGAACGACAAATGTTTCCTTCGTTGTTAGAAAATAGAAAGATCATCGTTATTATTGAGGATTTTATACAAACCCTTACTATATAGGAATACATCGCCTTTCTTGCTTGAAATTATTACCATCAAGTGTTCGAACGTAGTTTTATTTTCGGTAACAATAAAAAACGAATGATCGATTTTGAGGTTAGACTCGATCCATGAGTTTTGAGTTTTGGTTTTATTTATTTTTAAATAGGTAATTTGTAATAATATTAAAATGGTATCAAAGGTGGATGAAGACTAAGGCACAAAATTGTGAAAAATAATTTGAGGTTAAGTATAACGCAGACAAGAAGTAAATGGGTTCGAATGTGTAAATATTTCATTCAAATACTCACCCAGGCATATCATCAATACTTTTTTTTTAACTGACATCACGATTGTGTTCTGTTATAATACAATATCAACGAAAATTTATATTATATATATTATAAATAACAGTAGGTATTAACTTTTCGAAACTTAACCTCACTTAACCTCTAACTACTTGAGAAGTACGAACTACTACGCCTCTGGTATCACACACGGCGATGTTCGGTCGTTACGTAAAGTAGTACGATGATTTATTGATCGTTTCATTTGAAATTTAATGTTTTGAGAATGGATAAAGCGTTTCGCATCATCTAGGTTTTATTTCGGAAATTATAGCCAATAGTAGAATTTGAAAGAACGCTTTATTAAAAATAAAAAAGTCAAATATTAGCCGCATGGTAAAAGAAAAATTCTTCGGATTAAGGGGATGCTATAGCCAGTCTTTACCGACCGCTATTCAATTTTGGGAATAACTGTCGACGAACAGCGATGCAAAATTCATTTAAATCAAAAGAAATTTTACATTTTATGCATCGCAAAGTATGAGCATGTCGTTTATTGTGAATATTATTAACGGCTATGCAACGAAATGCAACATAACGCCATTCTACATACATGCAATGCCGAACCCAACAACAAAAGCGCTTTGAACATTTCGAATAAAACTATTGCTTCTTCTTTGTCTATTTTTCCTTCTGTTTATTGAATTAGTCATGATAGTTATATCGCCTTTCTGCGTACACAAATAAAAACTATAATATAATATGACAACGTAATCTTGCTGACTTTATGTCCCTGGGAAAAAACAAGTTTTCGTACTTCGACAGGTTTTTCTCTCACAAATAATATGTAATCGTATTAAGTTCAACGTGTATGACAACTAGACGGAAACGTTGTACAATAAGTTTCCTTGATTATTTTTCCGACCCAAATATCGACCAATAGAATTGCACCATTCGACGTCACGTGGTACAACCTACATGGTATTATACTGATTATTTTTCCGACCCAAATATCGACCAATAGAATTGCACCATTCGACGTCACGTGGTACAACCTACATGGTATTATACTGATAATTTTTTGATTATTTTCTCTGGTAGTTGCTATATATAAAAAACAAAACATAATCCAGTCAAATTAACCACACGTCAAACTGACAGGTTGAATTATAATTCTGTGACTTCCGAATTTTTAATTTTTAACTGTGGATTTTGTCTCATGGTGCAATTCTATCGGCCGAAATTTGGATGAAAAAATAATCCCCCGAATACCACTCGAGCTTCAAAATTAATCGGGTATTTCCCTCAAGGTTCCCTGCAATCAAACGAAGTCGTCAAGTTTTTCAGAAAAATCACTCGCGCTTCGCGCTCGTGATTTTTTAACCTGAACAACTTGACTCCTTCATTTGTTTGCAACGAACCTATCGGGAAATACCCGATAATTTTGAAGCTCTTGTGGTATTATAAGTGATAATTTTTTGATTATTTTCTCTGGTAGTTGCTATATATAAAAAACAAAACATAATCCAGTCAAATTAACCACACGTCAAACTGACAGGTTGAATTATAATTCTGTGACTTCCGAATTTTTAATTTTTAACTGTGGATTTTGTCTCATGGTGCAATTCTATCGGCCGAAATTTGGATGAAAAAATAATCCCCCGAATACCACTCGAGCTTCAAAATTAATCGGGTATTTCCCTCAAGGTTCCCTGCAATCAAACGAAGTCGTCAAGTTTTTCAGAAAAATCACTCGCGCTTCGCGCTCGTGATTTTTTAACCTGAACAACTTGACTCCTTCATTTGTTTGCAACGAACCTATCGGGAAATACCCGATAATTTTGAAGCTCTTGTGGTATTATAAGTGAAAATTCGATGAAATGTATTAAACTGTCTGCGAATGTAATTTTATCAATAAAATTTAGTAGTCTAGTAGGTAGTATTGTTCGAAAAAAGAGATTGCAATCCTCCTGTTAAATGGAATCAATGCAATTGGTTTAATGAGAAATGTAATGACTCACCATACATACAATGTCCACGTTAAATGGCACGTTTTACATATTAAGTAATATCATAATGGCTTATAATATAACCGTGTTTTCTAGTAGAGTATACGTGCTAAGTACCAAAACTATATTTGTTTAAATTTACTTGGTGTAGTCAGATGTGTTTATTCGTATAATTTTTGAAAAAAAAAAAAAAAAAACAAAGGTCAGCACACACAGGAAATGGTTATTTCCGCTTGTACGAAGTCCAAGGTGTACCAGAATAGAAATGATTTTCCTAATTTTTTTTTTTTTTTTTTCCTTTATTTCTACAAAAATCAGACTTTGTTTATAAATTGTATACTAGAGTTTTATTTTCAAGTTCATAACACATACTTTATGTTACAGAATATATATACGGTTTTGCCACCGTATAAGACCGTTTATTTGCCATATGATAACGACATCCATTTAAAAATGCTTGGCCAAGATTTGATAACTTTCCGGCCAGACTATGTCCGATTATGGCAAAATATCATTTTATGGGCTTTTGCGTTGATGATTCTAAATCTATTATACGGGTACATTGGAGTACCGGGCGAGACAGACAATTGAAGTTTGGCAAGTTTTGACAGAGTATCCCCCCTTAGATTTGAAAAATTCGAATACTACTGGCACTCAAGTGGCACTTTTTTCTAGAATTTTTAAAATCCTTTCTGGAAAGGCCCATCGAATTACGAGTATTACTTCGCTGAATTAATACGATCTACCAGAAAGTCGAAGACCAAGTCTTATTGTTTTTCGCGCGTTGGCAAATTTCGAAGTCAATTTTACCGGACAGTATCACTATAGCATTGGTATATTATTATTACTAACATCAGTAGCCATGTAACAAAAAATATGTAAAAAAATATATATTTTCTATAGTTAGCAGATGTCGCTTGAATTTCAGACTTTTTTTTTTCGATTGGCATAACATTCGATTATATTTTTATTATGACCAGCATAATTTAGCCAATATACGAAGCGATTATTTTTTCCCACGACCTGCAGAGGGGAAACATTTGACTGATTTCACAGTTTTTTTTTGTCTTTATAGAATCGAATAATATCCATTTTAGTAGTCTAGACCAATTAGCTGTGTCTGTCTATACCTGGTCTATACCGATTTCATGTTACGGCCAATACTCAGGAGTTACCTAAACCACTTTTTGCGATATCCCGTGAAACAGCCCGGTCTCATAATATATATATATATAAAGACAAAATTTGCTCCTGGCAATTCATCGTCTATATACGAATATGTCATGTATGTATAATTACTGTAGGTTACGCTATAGATATGATAAATGTTCGAATCGTAACAACTTATCATCGACGATCGTGATGTTCTAGTCCAAAAACCTGATGTCAATGACGTAAAATAGAGTTATAAATGTAACTTTGCAATTCTAATTTTTTAATTTAACATAAGGTATAACAGAGACAGATATAAACTGATAGTTATTCACTTATTCTTCAACTGATATTTATGGAGAAGTGAACGAGTATGCAAATTCGAAATACTAAGAGATGTTTTAAAATTATTACTAAAAAATCTAAAACTTCGCGTATTTATCATTGCAAAAGTCTCTTACGATTAGTGCTTCCGCATTTTGCAGATTTGGCAAAAACTATCCAATCTGGTCATTGGCGCATATTCGGGGGTATAAAAGGATCTTGTTCGAACAGATCACGCAGTATGATCAAATGAAGATTTGGCCAGCGGTAATCGAGGAGCCGCTTATTAGTGAACAGAATTTGCCAAACACCACTTCGATCCTGTGCGATGAATTACCTCACAATATTTCTCGTCACAGCATTTGCTGCATTAATACCAGTGCATGCGAAAATTCGTAAGTGAATGTTTGTTTTTCAAACAGTTTAATTCGCGGCAAATATATCGTTTTCAAAAAGTGGATTAGGCATATCTAAATCGTTTTTAAAGTAATTTGAAATAAATTTATAAGCAGATTGATTTTCGTAAACCCACGTGATACAGATATTATTTTCAAAGTACGTGAGGCATTGAACTTAGCATCAAGCTGAAACAATCACGAAAACGAAATAACGAATTCGCAATTGTTACAATTTTTTACGTCTTGCAAAAGTCTGCATAAATACAACAACGAACTTAACATTATTGTTACTATTATCTTTTTTGTTCGACACAGCCAGTTTCATAAAGGTCTGCAAACGAAACAACTCCGCACTTGCCAAATGTATTAGAAATAGTATATTGGAATTGAAGGGACCGTTGGCTAAGGGTATATCCGAGCTCGGAGTACCGTCCCTTGATCCTCTGTATTTTGATGAGTTGGAGTTGGAGTTAGGACCTGGGTAAGAGATTTAAAAGTACCCAAATTTACCTACCATTTTGTTTCTTGGCCCTAGTCTCAGACTAGTTAAGGGTAAATGAAACACGATTTTTACACTTGGAATTTTCCAAACCTAGTTTCTCAGCGAAAACACATCCGATTATTGCGAAATTGATATCAGTGATGCCTGAACAAGTGAACGAAGGGCATGACGCTCTTTGATTTTCAAAAAGCGATAATGTTTCGGGTGTTTTCATATTTATCAAGTACAACGTCAGCAACACTCTTGATAAAAATCTGTAAATTTTATTTTCGCTTTTTGAAAATCGAAGAGCGTCATGCCCTTCGTTCACTTGTTCTCTATCACTGATATCAATTTCGCAATAATCGGATGTGTTTTCGCTGAGAAATTAGGTTTGGAAAATTCGAGGTGCAAAAATCGTGTTTCATTTCCACTCAAGCCTTAAAATGAATCTTTCTGCGCAGATTTACGAACTACAGGCTAATTTCAGTTTTGGTTCGACAAAAAAATTGTGGCTCATTTTCTCTTATACAGAGAATTGATACGATTATTATATTATTTTATTGTTGTTGTTAATGAACTTATGGCTTTTTCAAATCTAAGATTCAATGCTGTTCTCAACGACCTGGAGCTAACTGGATTAGAGAAATTTGAATTTGAAGATATTTCCGTCGATATTTCTGCAAACATTTATTCCTTTAACATTTCTGTTCCACAATTGATCGCCAAAGGCAAATACAACATTAATGCAGCATTAGGTGGAATTCCCCTGAAAGGAAGCGGTGACATATACTTCGCACCGAGTAAATAGATTTATAATTTCAATAAAATTATATCGATGTATTGTATTTGAAATTTTTCAGCTATTATCCATCATTCATTTCTATTATACCTTTGTTTTTATTTTTAGAATTCGTTACGGGCCGAGGTACGGTATATGGTAAAAAAGTTGTACGCAATGGAAAAACATATTTTTATCTTCCGAAAATGGAACTAATGCTGAGAATGAAAGACTATGAAATTAGACTCGATAATTTATTCGAGGGAGATCCGACAATCGGAGAAGTAACTAACAAGCTGTTAAACGAAGAAAAGACTGAAGTACTAACCAACTTAACACCGGGTCTTGAAAAAGCAATGATAAACAAAATTTTGCTTATAGGAAATAACGTATGCAAACACTTTACATGGGACGAACTATTTCCTGAATCGTAGGATCTAATATTAGGTTTTCAATTAAAATCACCAATACTCATATGATTTCCCATACATTTATTTCGCATTACTCTTGAATGTATTACGGCAGATCACCAGTTTCTTTATAAATAAATAAATAAACTATTATGACCAAATCGCCTTGAGATATAATGTTGTTGGCATTTATTTGCTATGCATATGCTATCCTCCCTCCAGGCTTTACTAGATTTCTATCCAGATCACCTTGACTCCGACTAATTAACGATAGATAGCGACTAAGTAGGTATATATATATATATAATAAGTATACTAATTCTACTTATATGCTAACTCATTTGCATTTTTTTTTTCATTTATTATTCATGATCATTTTTTAAATATACGATACAGAAAATGATCGATACTTCCATAAATCATATACAAACTACTAGACATGTGGCTTTATCGAGGCAATAAAGTAATACAACTATTTACGCATGTATATATGCATGCAATTGATTAACACGATATCAACTGGCTTTGACATTCGAATTACATACAATATGCTTATAGTATGAATAAAACGCTATTACGATTTCATTAAAAACGTTATTCTTCAAGTTAAGTCGAGTAATAATAATTTTTCACGACTTATTTATACCGAGCGTTATTGTTCAAACGACAAAGTATGTGTTTGTGTTGCTGAAGGGAGGGGGTAGTTATGTTTCATCAAGAACGCTCGGTATGTGTGATAATAATGCAGAAAATTAAATGGCTGTAAATAATAAAGTTTCATTTATTCATCAACTATTATACGTAATGATGGAATATAACATAATCGTTTAGATTTGATCTCGTTGATAAGAAGACAGATAATCTGTTCTGAATAATTGGCGAACGTGACGAACAAAAAAAAAAAAGGAAAAGAAAAATAATAATGTAGAGAAAAAACGTGCTGCAATGTTATAATTATGCAATGTTGTTAGCAAACTTGTTACATCAAAGAACATTTATCAATTATTTCTACCAGCGTTTGAATATATAAGGCAAGTAAGTAATGATATAAAAGAAATCGCTTGATTCCAAAGATCGTACAGTATTTTTATTAGTCGCTTCAACAACTGAAGTATCAATTTATTGAGATACAAAAAATTTTCCAAATATCGCTCTACGTAACGTACAGCGATGAAATACCTTTTGATAATACTTGTCACAGTAATTACGTTATTAGTATCAGTGGAGGGAAAAATTCGTGAGTGATTTAAAGAAAATAATCGTAACATCAATGCATTATGATTGTTATTGTTATTATTATTATTATTATTAGCATTAAATGCAATTGACCTTTAGGATATAGGTATTACTTTCATTTTACATGTCGACAGTTCTTGCAGGAAGGTTGCGAATGTTGCACACTCGAATTATGTTTCAAAAGATACTTGGAGGTGTATTATTTATTTTATAATGTTAATGTTTTAAATTCAAAATTTACACTACGAGGCACCCATAACGTTTAGTGTTGCGAAATTATTCAACAAAACCAAAAAACATCCCTGAGTTATATATACAGAGCGATTCTTTAGAAATTTTTATAAATTTGGGCAGAAAAAAAAATTTAACTTCTCGAGAACTGGTCAACATGCAGAATAAAGTTATAGATATATATTTTTTTTTTTATTCTTCATCCCCTATTTTCGTTTCGTACAGCCGACTATATCCATATTTGCAAATCGAAGGATCCTGAACTGAACAAATGTGTTCGCGAAAGTATACTCAATATGAAAGATAAGCTAGCTGAGGGAATACCTGAGCTTGATGTACCGTCAATTGATCCCCTCAAAATTGATGTATTGAATTTTGATTTTGGGAATGGGTAAGCGACATGTGTCAACTCCACATTACGTAATATTTGGACTATCGTATGATTTCAGGAAAAAAAAAAAATGTAGATCTTTATTTTATCTGTTGTTATGATTTTTGAAAATACAGATTATACTATATTCATTTAATTTTTAACATTTCAGGTTCAAGGCTGATAATCGGAACATTGTAGTCAAAGGAGCAAAAAATTTTGAGATCGAGGATTTAGCCGTTGATATTAATGCAAATACCATTTCCTTCGTTGTTAAGATACCAGAAATGACCAGTACTGCAGATTATCTGCTTGATGCAACAATAGCTTCGATTCCCATCAAGGGAGAAGGGAAGAACCATTTAACAATGAGTAATATCAAATTATTATTATTATTATTATTATTTATTTCTTCTAAATAGGAATATTTTTGTTATTTTATCTTCAAATTATCATCTTTCGTTGTTTTTTTTTTAAATTTTTTTTCAGAATCCGTAAGTGCCCGAGGGATGTTACATGGTAAAAGAGTGGTGAGGAACGGTAAGAACTATAATTGGTTTCCGAGTATGGATATGAAGGTGGATGTTGGCGACTACGAAATTACATTCGATAATTTGTTCGGTGGTAATGAGGCAGTTGGAAAATCTATAAACAAACTGCTCAATGATGAAAAGACCGAAGTACTTGCCAACTGGCTTCCGGCAATTGAGAAAGCCCTAATTAAGTATTTTTTACTCATCGCAAATAACGTATGCAAAAAGTTTACATGGGACGAGCTGTTTCCCGAATCCTAAGAACGAGGATTAGATCATCAATCAATCTGAATTATATGCAATTTTTTATTACTTTGCATTGGCTGTTACAGCCGATTGCCAATTTTTCTGCTTTTGTATTTAAAATAAAAATTAGCGACTATAAAACCGCCTTGAGATTTCGACTATATAACTAATTCTAGTTCCTTTCCACTTCCACAGCTTTATCGCAATGAGACTTACTTATTACCAAGTCCGCGAATAAGATCGAACAGAAATGTAGAAGACAGAAAAAAAAAAATACCTCTTACCTCCTTTTTTTTTAAATAATAATTTTAAGAACTACGCGCAATAGTATAAGCGAAAAAGGGAATAGTGGAAAGGATTCTTGTTTGATAGGGACAACTTTCGGTTTCATCTATTAGTTATTTTTATTTTTTTCATGCATGTGACCTTCTGCGTGGATTTTGCCTATAAGAGAATTACGTTCAAAATTGGCGAACAAATAAAAATCGACTTTTCGAGGATAAGCCTCTCTGCAGTAATCCATCGAATATTTAAAAGTTTCAAGGTTTCATTTTGGCCAATTATTATCACATTAATCATTCCCATAGTTGTTACCTTCGCATCAGCAATATAGCCGATGCGAATGCTATCACTGAAGGCTATACTGAACGACATTGAACTCTAAAGCTTAATACGATCGATTTAGCATGATCACGAAAAAAGGTCTCGGGTACAATAAACTTTCGCATTAACTTTCAGGGACTATCGTGCTGCAGTCTACTGCAATTAATTAACACGATTCGCACGCTCGCTTTTAGTTTAGCAAAATATGATTAGCAAAAAATTTTCACTGTATAATAATAAAATCACCTACAAATTTTGATACTAAAAATCAGCGCATCTCATATCATATGTCCAACAGCATAGATCGAATTAAGCTCTGCAAAAATGACATAGAATGACTATGGGCTTGATAACTGACTAACCATTAGTTCAATCGATCTATAATATTGTGTACACGTAGTTCTCACACGTATTTCTGACGTGAACTAGAGATTGTTGAAAATATTTGTTCGTTTGCTTGCAAAGCTAGATTCATTAGATATCGTAAAAAATTAGCCAGTTTTGAATTATTCTTAAATAGTTTAATATAGAATTTAGTATATTTAACGAGGTCATTATAAGGTTCGATCACGCCGATACGGAAACATCCATATAATCTATACTGAACTAGTCAGTAAGTAGAAACAGTAAAAAGTCGAAAAAAAAAACCTTGATCAGTATGATTTTTTATTTATTGCCTCTTTTAGTATGTCCTTTCATTAATTTTTAAAGTCAGTTTGATGGGGGAGAACGACGATATAAAAAGATCATGGTTTCACAGATCAAGAACACTTTTTATTCGACTAGTATAGTGATCAAAGAGTCTGCGATATACCACCGAATACCGTAAAGCACAGTGCAATAATGAAGTACTTTCTGATATTGCTGGTCTTCTTAACTGCATCGTTAATATCAGTGAATGGAAAGATTCGTAAGTGATGAATGCACACAATAGCAGGATAAATTAAAATACTTAAACGTGTATTATCATCATCATCATCATCATCATTATTATTATTATTATTAATATTATTATTATTACAGAGATGTATACAGACATGTCAGATTATATATGTATTATTTTTCCATTCCTTATGTGGAGCAGCCAGCTACATTCATACTTGCAAATCAAATGATCCTAATATCACAAATTGTATTAAAGAAAGTATAATCGATCTGAGGGAAGTATTGGTTGAGGGAATACCTGAGCTTGGTGTACCTCCGATTGATCCTATTAAGTTGGATAAATTTTCTCTAAATTTAGGACCTGGGTAAGATATATTTAAATACTACTGTTGTGTAATGATTTTGGGATATGTGTGAATCTTTATTTTATAATAGTTATTACACCTATATGTGTAAAAAGAAAACAAGATTTTTATACATTAAAATTCTACTAGGTATACAGGGTGTCCCAGAATTCGCGACGAGGAATTCACAGGGTAAATCTTGATCAAAAACGGGATCGAAATTTCCTGAGCCGTTTTTTCCGGAAATGCTTAGATTTCTCGCTATAATTATTTCAATTTCAGCCAATAAGGTGCGATGTATGAACGGGCGCTTGTCGATGTGCTCGCCGCTTGGTTGTGTGCACTTTGTTTCGCGGCGACAATAGGCTGGGAGACGCGCATACAACCGAACGGTAATCACATCGACGAACGTCCGTTTATAAGCCGCGCGTCATTGGCTGGATTTGAAATAATTATAACGAGAAATCTAAGCCTTTCCGGAAAAAACGGCTAAGGAAATTTCGATCTCGTTTTTGATAACGATTTACTCTGTTAATTCCTCGTCGCGAATTCTGGGACACGCTGTATAATATGCTAATAATTATAACTCGTTAAAATCTGATCTTTTAAAGGTTCAAAGCCGAGGGCCGAGATCTGATTGTGAAAGGAGGGAAAAATTTCAAAATCCATGATTTAGATGTAGATATTGATACAGACACATATTCCTTCACTGTATCCGTACCGGATGTCATTGCTACCGGTATTTATGAAGTTGATGCATCAATAGCCTCGATTCCATTGAAAGGAAAAGGTCCACTTCACGTAACAGCAAGTAAGTTTAAAATTTTCTCGATAATTAGCAATGAATTATTTTATTCTATTAATACAATTAAATAAAAACCTGCATTTTGTTCTTTTAAGAATCCGTTAGCGGCCGGGGAACTCTACATGGTAAAAAAGTAAAACGAGGTGGAAAAACTTACTACTGGTTTCCGAATATGAATATGAAAGTTCAAATCGGGGATTGGAATATTAAATTGGATAATCTCTTCGAGGGTCAACCGGCAATAGCAGAAGTAACGAATAAACTTATAAATGAAGAAAAGACTGAAATAACGGCTAGCCTATTACCGGAATTTGAAAAAACATTGATACACCATTTTTTGCTATCCGCAAATAACATATGCAAACACTTTACCTTCGAAGAACTATTTCCCAAATCCTAGAAAAACCCGTAGGATAAAGTGTTGAATTCAAATATGTAATTCGAATTACTTATAGTATTGCCAATTTGTATAAATAAATATTAATGACTGAACCGCCATCAGATTTTCACATTATTTTATATTTCTAATTCCTTTCTAATCCCGTTGACTGCAGATCAATTTGCTAACGAATGGCAACAATTGCCTCAACATCGGATGCTCACTAATAGATTTTCCAACGCTCCAGTTCTTGTCAATAATTTATTCCTTTTTTATTGTGATTTTTTTTTATTTTTATTTTTATTCTCATCACCGTTAGTTTCTAAATTCTGGAAAATTCGAGTCGCAAAGCATAACGTTAGTTCATAACTTAATTATTTAATAATTTGCGAAATTCATCATCAGACTTTGGATATTACGATCAACGAAAGCCATGCGTCACTGATATTTGAAGGTCTTAATGTTCTCAAGCATTCATTAATCATTTCTGTCACTTGTTTGCTAAATATGAATTATGCGGAATGAAAATCCCATGAAAGCCGTTACTTAATACTCAATACATCCGAAACTGACATCATTTCGGAACGCTACTATAATTATCAGTCTTTATGGTTCAAATTAGACTCTTCCATATATTCAGCTTCTCACAACTACTCAGTCTTTCTGCTCATGTATCTGTAACGGATATCTAAACTGTGATTGCTTATAGAAATTGATTGCAATAAGTCAATTCACAAAAAACACAAAAAACACAAGAAAAAAAAAAAGTGTTAATGGCAAATTAATACGTTTTCAAATGAAATTATCAGATATTATGTATCAGTTAGAAAAATGTCACAACTCGTGAGTGGCATCAAACGAGACAGTATGGAAAGTCAAATCAATCACGATTCATCAACACATGATGTTGTAATAGGAATTTTACGTGGTCGTTAAGTATTGATCAATGCGATAAAGAAATATATATACATATATACACATAATATGAGGTATTCCATATCAACCCGACCAATGATCTTCCCTCACCATTTTTCATTTGGTTCATAATTTTTTTCTATGGTTACTCTAACTCTAACACCCACTCATGAATTGTTTCAGATTTTTTTTATGTACCGTTATTTGTTCATGAATTTTTGAAAATTCAAACAGTGAGACAGCTGCGATTTGTTTGAAAAAAATCTAAAAAATTCTGTTTTTCGAAGACGATCATTTTGAGACCCCATATTCAGAAGTGAAAACTCTTTTTCTTACATTTATTTTGCTTATTTAAGAAAAAAATTATATTCCGTAAACGTGGTGGATAATGGCTACCAGTATTTTTTTAATGCAAATGAATTATATTTTCAGGATAGGTGGTCGTAATGATCGGGAAATACAATTGATTTTACTACAGAAAATTTTATTCTCTCATACAATTATTTTCTGGAAAAAAAATTCTGGGAGCTCATTATTCACCACGTTTAAGAAATAATATTTTCTTAAATGAGCAAAATAAATGTAAGAAAAAGAGTTTCCACTTCCGAATGGGGGGGTCAAAATGATCGTTTTAGAAAAACAGAATTTTTGAGATTTTTTCTAAACAAATCGAAGGTGTCTCACTGTTTGAATTTTCGAAAATTCATGAATAAATAACGATTCATGAAAAAAATCTGAAAAAATTCATGAGTGGGTGTTAGAGTTGGAGTAATCGTAGAAAATAAATTATGAACCAAATCAAAAATGGTGAGAGAAAAATCACTGATCGGATTGGTATGGAATATCTCATATATTTCTAACGGGTTTTAACTATAGTCGGTTATTAAAAACAAGTAAGTACGGTCTTTATAAGCTATGGACCTTCGGGTTCCATAAATTAATAGAATGTTACTCTACACTAACGTGGTCGTGGAAAGGATTGAATTATTATTTTTTTTGTTTTTCAGCAATGATATAATTTATGCATAACACACTTATATCTAGTCTAGTTTTTCATTTAGTTAATTCTAATTAGTAACTACGTTTAAAATTAAAAGCAAGCAAAAAAAAAAAGGAAGGGGTACTAGAATCAACTAGCTTACAAGGCCCCGTAGTTCTTGTGAACGGCGCTATTCGAATACTTATAAGCAAAATAGAAGAAAAAAAAAAAAAAAAAAAACACAGTGGGCCTTGTTACAGAATTATTTTTCTTGCCTCTTCAAACGTTCGTTGGCGTTTGAACTCGGTTGACGGGGAGTGGTGATATAAAAGAATCTCAAATTTAACGACAAGTTAGCACTCCGGTTAGTATAGTGATCGGAAAATCACTTTGACGATAAAAAATTTCTGAATACTACAAAGCATAGCGATGAAGTACTTTTCAATACTGTTTGTCGTAGCTGCTTCATTAATATCAGTGAATGGAAAAATTCGTAAGTGATTAGTGTACCTATATATAAGTGGAGGATAAATTCAAAGAAATTTTATTATTATTATTATTATTATTATTAAAAAATGACCAAAATAGGGAACACCCTGATATGCATATTACACTACAGCGTATCCCAGAATTCGCGACGAGGAATTAACAGAGTAAATCGTTATCAAAAACGGGATCGAAATTTCCTTAGCCGTTTTTTCCGGAAAGGCTTAGATTTCTCGTTATAATTATTTCAAATCCAGCCAATGACGCGCGGCTTATAAACGGAAGTTCGTCGATGTGATTACCGCTCGGTTGTATGCGCGTCTCCCAGCCTATTGTCGCCGCGAAACAAAGTGCACACAACCAAGCGGCGAGCACATCGACAAGCGCCCGTTCATACATCGCACCTTATTGGCTGAAATTGAAATAATTATAACGAGAAATCTAAGCATTTCCGAAAAAAACGGCTCAGGAAATTTCGATCCCGTTTTTGATCAAGATTTACCCTGTGAATTCCTAGTCGCGAATTCTGGGACATCCTGTATATTATATTGATATGTTATGCATTCCATTTCTTCCTTTTTTTGTTTTTTGTTTTGTGCAGCCAGCTACATTCATATCTGCAGAGCAAGTGATCCTGAACTGGACAAATGTATTACTGATACTATACTCAATCTGAAGGATAAATTAGTTGAGGGAATACCTGAGCTAAGTGTACCATCGATCGATCCCCTCTATTTGGATAAGTTAGCCCTGAACTTGGGAACCGGGTAAGAGATATAAGCTTGTGATCAAATATCGCATATGATAATTATGTAATAATTTGGCCTCGTTGTATGATTTTTGGATAAATATGTTCATCTCTATTTTTCAAATCTTGTAGAAATTTTTTTGAAGAGGATTAATTCTATACTGCTTTATGAAACAACAACAAAAAAAAAAAAAAATCATTCCACCTCAACTTTGATATCAAATATTTCAGGTTCAAGGCCGAAGGACGAGAGCTGCTTTTAAGAGGAGGAAAGAGCTTCGAAATTCATAATTTAGTAGCAGATATTGCGGCAAATACTTATTCGTTCACTGTAAAGATTCCGGAAATTGTTGCTGTGGGAACATACGAAATCGATGCAGCAATAGCTTCGATTCCCCTCAAAGGGAAAGGACCGATAAACTTAACAGCGAGTAAGATAGAAAATTTCTCAATACATAATTCAGATTGGAATACGTTTTTTTTTTTTTTTTTGCATGGCAGCGTTTTAAATTCTACTTTTCCTTTGTTTTAAGAATCCGTTACTGGCGAAGGGACGCTACATGGTAGAATGACGATGCGAGGTGGCAAAATTTACAACTGGTTTCCTACCATGAATATGAAATTAGACATCGCCGATTACAGTATTAAATTGGAAAATTTGTTCGAGGGTGATCCGGCAATTGGTGAAGTTACAAATAAGCTTCTAAACGAAGAAAAGACCGAAGTACTTGCTAGCCTACTTCCGGGACTTGAGAAGGCGCTTATTGAACATATTTTGCGATCCGCAAATAATATTTGCAAAAACTTTAGCTGGGACGAGCTATTTCTTGCATAATATATTAACAAGAATCAATTATTAGATTCAAAATATCTGTGATTCACATTTACTTCGAATTTTTGGCATTACAATTCAACTAATTGCCATTTATTTTTCATGAATAAAGATTATTTACTTAACCGCCTTGAAATTCTGACGTCATATATTATATACTAGTTCGAATTTTTTTTATTTTTTATTTTACATAAATAAATATATACTCGTCGTTCATTTATAATCATAATCTGTATTATGTATTATAACATATACCGTGTATATCACATTCCGAAGTGAATATACGAAAAAAAAAATAAACTTCACTCTTTTTCGAGATCTTATACCTATATATATCAAGTTGTTTTATACTCAAACTTTGAAAGTTGTTCTCCGACTGGTTTTGCCACATATAATGCTGTACCTACGTACGTACAGATTTTTATCGGCATTATTATTTTATTTGAATTAATTTTTGTTTCCTCTTTTTATTTGCTATCAGATTTTTTTCAAGTTTAAATTGCAGCGTCTCTACTTCCGTAATTTGTTTTTGGTTTTTTTTATGCAATTCGTTCCTTGAGACGTGCGTCACGTTTCGGCTTTCCTACTTAGCTCTCGATTTTTATTGTTTTATATAATAAACGTTCCACGTTATACATATATAAAATAATAAATAAACTCACAGTTTGAAGCTTATATAAATTGAACAAACAAAAAAAAAAAAAAGAAGTAATTAACGAATCCTTATTCGTTGGGTTTGGACGTAGATTAATACCTGTGCCAATCATTGAACATAAAAGAGAAAAACAAAACACCAATTCTAATGATCTGCAAACTTATCTTTATTAATTATTACCGTGAAAGGGATTTGACCGTTAATAGTTCGATGATCGTGGATTAATATCGATATAGTAACTTGAATGAATTTTTTTTTTTTTTTTTTCCCCCTTTCGGGAAAAAGTTATAGCATTTCAAAAAATGTGGATATACCGAGACAGACGGAAGGCCACTTGTACCAAATTCCATGACTCTTGACATTATCGTGTGCATATATAATACAAAGGCTTACTTTTATCGTCACTCTCAAGGTTTAGTCATTGACGATTGCTAGCGAATGTGAATTTTGAGTATATAAGAAGCGCAGACTATTCGAATCGAATTGCGATGGATAGAATGCAAAAACTTCACCATTATCACTACCATGAATTGCAGGCAGTTATTTCATATCAATTCTGTAGGCTACAAAATCCGACGCACCCTTCTTTTTTTTTTTGGGCAAATTTTTTCGTTCATCTTTCGGGGATATTCATGAATCATGAACATTATATATACTATATATTATTACATAAATGAGGATATTTATATATATAAAATTATTTTAATAACTATTCGATTATAGTAGAGACAGAAACCGAAAAAAAGAGCCTTGAACAGTATCGCAGTTTTTGTTGCATCTTCCACAATCAAAGTTGGGGAGTAATGATATAAAGAGATCACGTTTTCAAAAAACATGAACAGTTTCATTCCGCGAGTAGTAATCAGAAAAGTACTTTAGCCAGAGATATTCTAAAATATCACGATGCACTACAGGACGGTAATGAAGTATATTTTAATACTGCTGGTCTCGATTACCTCGTTACTATCAGTTAGCGGAAAAATTCGTGAGTGCAGATTATTGTACTTATAATTGTTTTAAAAAAATTCATAAGCATAACAATAAATAAATAAAAAAATAAAAACTAACTCACGTGCATTCAGATATTATATTTGTATACATATATATTTGAAATGAAATGTTATTTTTGTTTCTTTAAACACAGCTGACTACATTCATATATGCAACGCTAAAGTTATGGATATTAACGGTTGTGTTCTTGATAGTATAAACTACATAAGGGATAAAATTGCTGATGGAATACCTGAATTTAGTGTACCGCCGCTTGATCCCTGCTATTTAGAGAAATTAATTCTTGATTTAGGACCTGGGTAAGAGATACATTAGTCGAATATCGTATGCTTAAGGGGGGTGGCAACCTACGAGAAGGATAAAATGGTCATCGTATTCAATGTTTTATTGCGGTGAGAATAAAGGACGAAGAATAATTGTAAAAAGAGCATTTGAAAGCTACGAATTTTCGCTTCAAACTGAAGAAAAGAAAAATCAAATATCACAAGAATCAGATCCGCTGCGTCCATTTGAGTAGAGCTCTGCGAAAAACTATGGACGAAACGGTGACCACGTTCATAAAGGCAAACGGAATATCGGAAAAACAAAAACCAATACTTTTTGGAATCGTCAATGTACCTTCCAAGCTTCTATGGATCGAATTTCTCATTTGACCTTTAGTTTTTGAAAAATTGATAAAAACGTTCGCGAAAATCCCGAAAAACGCGATTGAATGCAAAAAAAAAAATGTAACTTGACCACGTTTGAGTGGATCAAAAATCCGTTCCATAGAAGCTTAGAGGGTACATTGACGATTCCAAAAAGTATTGGTTTTTGTGTTTCCGATATTCCGTTTGCCTAAAAACGTGTTCATCGTTTCGCAAATAGTTTTTCGCAGAGCTCTACTTAAATGGACGCAGCTGACCTGATTCTTGTGATATTTGATTTTTCTTTTCTTCAGTTTGAAGCGGAAATTCGTAGCTTTGAAATGCTCTTTTCACAATTATTTTCCGTCCTTTATTCTCACCGCAATAAAACATTGAATACGATGACCGTTTTATCCTTCTCGTAGGTTGGCACCCCCCTTAAGTAATATAATTAGGGATGTTACATGATTTTTAAAAGAATGTTGATCTTTTTTTTTTCAAGAATGGTATCTGTATTATAAAAATCGATGCAGCCTATTGAAAAAGATTTTTATGGGATATTAAATTCCACTACTACGAATATAATATAGAAAATTAAAGCTCGTTAATTTTTTGATCCTCGATATTTCTGCAGGCTCGAAGCCGAGTTCCAAGATCTGTTTTTAACAGGAGCAAAAGACTTCAAAATCATTGATCTAATCGTTAATATTACGGCAAATACCTATACTTTTGCTGTAACAATTCCGGAAATTATTGGTAATGGAAACTATGATATTAACGCATCGATAGCCTCGATCCCTCTGAAAGGAAAAGGACCAATTCACTTTTCAGCTAGTAAGATGAAACTTTTTACTAATTTGCGATAAATAATCTCAATTTATTCATGCATGCTAAAATAATTTTCTAATAATAATAATAATAATTTGTGGTGTCGTATTTTTTAATTGTTAACTCTTTGGTTGTTTTTTAAGGATCTATTAGTGGTAAAGGGACGTTGTATGGTAAGAAAGTAATACGTGATGGAAAAACTTACAACTGGTATCCGAACATGACTATGAAATTAGATGTCGCCGACTACGATTTGGAATTGAAAAATCTTTTTGAAAAAGATCCGGCAATTGGTAAAGTTACGAACGAGCTACTTAATAGTGAAAAGACCGCAGTACTGACCACCTTACTTCCGGGGATTGAGAAGGCAGTAATTGAGCGTCTTCTACTTGCGGCGAATAACATATGCAAACACTTTAGCTGGGATGTGCTCTTTCCTGAATCATAGTAACCTGCAGGATCAACTAGAGAATTTAAATCATCTGTGATTAGCATTATTTAGTATTCGATGTTATAGACCATCGTAATTGTTTGTAAATAAATATTTTTTATGTCGAACCACCTTGAGATGTATAATTAATTTCCTTACACTTTCTTTGTCTAAAGCTTAACACTTATACCTCGCAGAAGAAACGAGAAAGAAAGAAAGAAAGAAGAGAAAAAAAAAGACATACAATAATTGTGAGAAATAATCGCATGGTTTTAGATCGTATCATATGTATATGTACTAGGGTGCGATTTTTGAAACGACTATTTTTTTTTTTTTTTGAACTCCCAATTGAAAATCTTGTAGTAGACGTCGAAAAAGGAATCCTGTCCAATTTTTAGCTCTTAATTACAATTCTAAGTACTCGTACTTTTCTTTTTAAGTTTTCCCATCCTAAAAGCATGTAAACATTACGACTTTTTCTTTAGCCGCGCACAACTCAGCCGCATTTCGATGGATTGTTCTCATCCAAGACTCATTTTACAGAGAATTTAGTGTTCTTCAAAAGTGCCTCAGGTAGTTTGGCTGTGGTTTCAACCGCTGCACCTGTGTGAGCCTTCAAAGTCGATTTTATGCATAATTCTTCTTTCCCACTGTGGGCGAATAAACAATTGGACTTGGAGAAAAAAACTTTTTGACAATTTTGTAGGAAATTTATTTCTCTCCAAAAAAGTCCAATAAATAAAGTCTCTCAGACCAGTATTTCAAAAGATATAAGGACTTCGAATTTTTTTAAATATAAAATTCTAACAAAATGTCAAGTTCAATATTTTCAAATCAATCGAACTATCATGGGCACTTTTAAAGAACATTAAATTCTCTGTCAAATGAGTCTTGGATGAGAACAATCCATCGAAATACGGCTGAGTTGTGCGCGGCGAAAGAAAAAGTCGTAATGTTTACATGCTTTTAGCATGGGAAAACTTAAAAAGAAGAGTGCGAGTACTTAGAATTGGAATTAAGAGCTAAAAATTGGACAGAATTCCTTTTTCGACGTCTACTACAAGATTTTTAATTGACAGTTGAAAAAAAAAAATAGTTGTTCCAAAAAAAGCACCCTAATATTTACATGCGCAACAAAAACCTGACGCCTAAATAGTTTTTTTTTTTTCTATTTTTTTTCTATGGTAAGGGGGGTTCGTTCATAATTAATTTCGGCTATTCCCTTCCCCCCTTTCGTGGCTTGCGAAATTTCTCACCCCATAGTGACCCCCTTAAAAACCACCGATGCGATCCGTTTTCTGACAACAAGAAGAAAGAATAAAAAAAAAAAAAATTGCCCCCCTTCGGTGCGCAAATCGTACGCAATAATAATATCGAATATCTGTGACATCGCAATTTATAGAACCCCATATACCCGCCATATCATGTGTCGGTTAAAATACAGCAGAATTGGGAATCGGGTCAGTGGAAAAGCGTCGGATTCAGAATCAAAACTGCTTAACTGCAGATATTTATATCTATGTAATGGTTTTTTTCCATTTAAACATCTTGATATTACCTCCCCCTCCCCCCACCTCCCTCGCATATCGACGTTGGACGTATACATACGTGCAAAAAAAAAAAATACATTGTGCGTTGTCATTTTCAAGGCTGCCACGTTAAAAAGTACCTCATTCATACGGCATGACTACGTAATTCATATACTGAACGCGTCATCCTCAGTTATGTTATAATACGGACTTATGGACTGAGCGTAAGCTAGGCTTGTTGGCGAGGGGTATGAATCTTGGGGGGAGTACGTGAGGTAACGCATCGGCCATATTGGCAGGCTAAATTTATAAGTCCGTGAGGCACTACTGCAAATACGTATGCACACGTTGTATATCTATATCGAGCTGTATTTCGCTCAACAAGATCGCTGACGCCGGGGATTCCCCTTCCGTCGTTTGCTTCAACCCGGCAAGGGAAGGCTTAGTCCATAAGTCCGTGTGTTATAATAATCAATTTATAGCCAATAGAAACGCTTTTATCACAGCTACACAAGTAATCTTTACATAGCTAAACAATTCCACGCAACATTTGTGTTTTTTTTTTATTACAATTTATAACTTTTATAGAATTTTCCAACTTTTGGAGTCATGAAGGCTTCAAGTCCTGCAACCCCGTATATTTCAGAATTAGGGGTTCAGCCACGCTGCAGTTTAGACGGAAGTCAAGGAATGTTTTTGTTTTTTTCTTTTTCCTGTCTTTCCTGAAAAATCAAATTCTCTTGTAGATATGCGCTCTTGATAATAAAGCTTTTTTTTTTTATTATGCAGCCGTTAAAAAGACTCGATCGTATATCAATACGCAATCAATGTTGATTAATAATATATTATTAATGATGAATTATTCGTCGTAAAAAGCAAAAAAATAATAGAATAAACCTTGGACATCATAAATTTAGTTACCTCTGCACTCTTAGGCACTCCTGTTATTAGTGTTAGAACGTTATTGATGGGGAGTTGTGATATAAAAGGATCACGATTTCGAAGATCACGCAACATTCTTCTTATTCTACTGAGAGTGATTGCAGAAATAATTTAACAAGTGAAATCGCCAAATAGGATAATAGGATAATCTATAGTGCAGCGATGAAGTACTCTTTTATACTACTGGTCTCAACTGTCTCATTGATATCAATTGACGGAAAAATTCGTGAGTAATTAAAGAACAGTATCGTTTAAATTTGGAAAGATATACTAGATGTATTGATATTATTATTATTATTGCCAAATAATGTGGAACAGTATTATTTTTTTATTACAATTTTTTTTTCTTCCTTTCTGCAGCCGACTACATTCAGACATGCAAGCCCAGCGACCCTGAACTGAACAAATGTATTCAGAATAGTATACTCAGTCTGAGGGATAAGTTAGTTGAGGGAATCCCAGAGCTTGATGTGCCATCGGTCGATCCCCTCCATTTGTCCAAATTGACTTTGAACTTAGGGCCTGGGTAAAGACACTAGTTTCATAAAAACGACATACTACTTATACATAAGAATCTATCTTTTGCATGACTTTGTGAAAACAATATCAAACCTTTATTTGGAATGAAATCTAGTAACAAAATATTGGCATATACATTAAATTTTCATTTTGATCTTGAAAATTTCAGAATCAAAGCCGAGGGCCAAAACCTAGTGCTGAGAGGTGGAAAGGACTTTGAAATCCACGATTTAGTCGTCGATGTTAATGCAAATACCTATGACTTTGTTGTTACTGTTCCAGAATTAACAGCCACAGGAACCTATGAGATCGATGCAGTGATAAGCTCGATTCCTCTGAAAGGAAAAGGGCCGATACACTTAACAGCGAGTAAGATCATAAACGTTCTTAATAAATAGTATTTGACAAGAATTAGAGATGTTTATATTGTTGCATTAAATTACTGTCTTCTTTTCAATTAAGAATCCGTTACCGGCCGAGGGACGATAAATGGTAAAAAAGTTGTACGGGGTGGTAAAAATTTTTACTGGTTTCCAAGTATGAACATGAAGATTGAAATCAGCGACTACAATATTAAATTGGAGAATCTATTCGAGGGGGATCCAAAAATTGGAGAAATAACAAACAAGCTGATAAATGAAGAAAAGGCCGAAGTACTTGCCACCCTGCTTCCAGGGATTGAGCAAGCGCTAATTGAACATATCTTACGCGTTGCAAATAACATATGCAAACACTTTTCATGGGACGAACTGTTTCTCGAATCTTAGTAACGTCTATGTGATCGAGTCCTTTAGTCAAAACTATCTTTAATTCTGTCTTACTATCTTAAAACTATCTTTAACTTTCACATTGACCTCTTATGAATAAATATTAGCGATACTAAATTACCTTGAGATGTTGACGATATATTCTACTGTTCCTAATTCCTTTTATATCCTTTTCCTGCAAAATGAGAATGTTGCCTTTGGCAATCCTCCGACAAGGAGCAGTATAGGTATACATACTATAATTTTCAATAATAGAACGTAGCAAACGAAGATGAATCAGTGAATCCCATTTTTCAAATTCCGGATCGAAAAGGAATTGCAAAGAATTAAAGTCCACGTTGATTTGCATCTTTTTTTCAATCCGGAAATTTTTGAACTGGGGTTCATTAATTCATTCTCGTTTACTAGGAATCCCCCCGGTCATGATCCTCCTATTGGGTGGGCAAGCACATTGATTTGTGTTGCGGTATATTCACACACACACACACAAACATACAAAGAAGAGATAAATAAAATAAGATCATTAGAGATTACAGGAAAATTGGTAATTCCGGAGGTGTTTTCAGGCCAAAATTTGTAGCTGATTATGTGTAATCCAATTGATTGGGCCTTTTTTCACTCCATTCACAATTTGTTAGATAAACAGTTTGATGAGTGTAATGCAGTGGCAAAAAATCGTGTTTCATTTACCCTTAAGAGCGCCTACATAAAACTACCAACACTACTCACAGTAGTTCTACTTTCTGCCATTGTACGACGCTACCTCTATAGCCACGAACAATAAAAAAATACTAATCTTTCCAGTTCTGCCACTGATCTCTGTATAATTTTATCGTCCATGATCGCGATAGGCTCAAAAGCGAAAAAGCCATGTGGCCTGCTCAAACAGTTAAATTCATCGATATATTTGAACGAGAATATTAAACTGAATATCACAGACAATTATAATTCCCAATGTCGTTTTTTATAAGAAATAGTCGAGGCGGTGGAGCGCCTAAAAGAAAGGTAAAAATAATCCACAGATTCCGTAAAGCGTTAACAACAAAACAAATTTCATCTCAACAACAGAGGTTAAGCCCCACATGTTTATACACTCTATTTTCGAGTAAAATAAACGATGTTTCTTTCAGAATTCGTTATAATTATGCGTGAATTTAGGGAAAAAACAAAACAAAACAAAAAGTTATGAAATTCGAATAATTTCAATTTCATAATTTTCAAAATTTCACAGTTTGTTTGTCAATATTTGATGAGATGATTGAAACTTGGGTTCAATTCATTCACAGGTTAATGGACGCATAGGCAAAAGAACTCCGGACGGTCCGCCGCCAAAAACTAAAAGAAAAGATACTAAAAAGCCAGTCGTACCAGAGGATGACGAAAGCATCGCTAGCAGCGACGAAGAATTTGCTGAGGAACGGTAATATTGGTTTCATTATTCAAACAGTTTGAAATTTGGAAGTGAAAACATTGTTGGTGTCGACGTCAACGATTCTTACATCTATGATAGTCAGTTCCAACTCAACTTAGTACCAATCTTTAAGCAGTTGCTAGAATTTCAACGGAAACAGATGAATGTGTGATTTGGGAAATACGTTATTAATTTTTAACAGAGAAAGGAAAAACCGTGTAGAAGATGAATCCAATGAAGAAGAGGAGGAAGAAACTGCGCAAGAAAAACGTTTACGACTTGCCAGAAAGTATTTAGAAGAGATTGAGAGAGAAGGTATACAAAAGTCTCCAAACTAATTCTTTGCAACTATTTTTAAAACAGTCATTTCTAATGTTTCATTACCATTCTGTATGTACAAAGAAAAAGATAGAGCAGACTTTGAGGAAGGAGCTGTGGCTAAGCGACTGAAAGAGGAATATTTGGAAGAAAAAGGTCGTCTGAGGAAAACAGTAGCTAGCAATTACACCGGGCATTTAGAGCCGGTTGTTTTACGATGTAAAGACCAAAAGAGTTCTATCACATGTCTCTGCCTATCAAGCGATGGAAAATTTCTTTATTCTGGATCTAAGGATGGGACGTTGGTAAAATGTAAATAAAAGGCTTGCAATACTTTGTCAAAAAACTCTATCAATCCATTCTGATTATTGAAGAAATATTTCTTTCGTCTTTCAGGGTCATTGAAAGATAAAAACAAACTGAAAGTTATCAAAGGGAAACGGAAAGGAACTGAAGGAATGAAATACGTGCGATGTCTAGCCATAAGTACCGATGGTAAATTTTTAGTAAGTCTAAAAATTTTTGAAATACTCCACTTCCTTTGTTTACATACACTGTGTAATGTCAACTTTCATTCAAAGGTTGCCGGCGACGCAGCCTCTAAAGAAGTAAAAATCTACTCTGGTGATGAACTAACACACATTAAAAACCTCCAGGGGCACAGAGGCCCGGTTAGCGGCGTTGTATTTAGGCGAGACACTCACACTTTGTACTCAGCATCTGACGATAGAAGCGTAAAAGTGTGGAACCTGGACGACATGGCCTACGTTGAATCAATGTGTGTGAAATAATGAATAATTGTACATTTGTTGATGTCCGACGTACCAATCTGGCCAATTGTTCATACGAATTGATTTTCGGTTTCAGGTTCGGTCATCAGAACGGGATAACATCGATAGACGCTATTTCCCGCGAGCGTGCGATAACCAGCGGAGGTTTTGACGGCACAATAAGAATATGGAAGATAGTAGAAGAGTCGCAGTTAATTTTTAACGGTCATTCCGGCAGCATAGACTCCGTGAAATTAATAAACGAGGAAAATTTCTTCAGCTGTGGAGACGACGGTCAACTTTGCGTCTGGGGATCGATGAAGAAAAAACCATTATGCTTGGTAGCTGAAGCGCACGGGAAAGATCAAGACAATGGACGACCGATGTGGATCTCTAGCATAGCCACTCTCCTGAATACCGATCTCGTAGCTTCTGGTACTAAAATAATCTGCTAGATTTAATATTGATAGAATATAGTAACACAGAGGTAGCTTCTTCTGTTACAGGTTCTAGGGACGGAGTGATCAGGCTATGGCAGTGTGGAGACGGTTTTCGGACCCTCACGCAATTGATGGAGGTGAAGATTCCCGGATTTGTTAACACTCTTGCTTTTACCCCTGATGGAACCAGCCTCGTAGCAGGAATCGGTCAAGAGCATAGATTGGGAAGGTGGTGGCGAGTTCCAGAAGCTAAAAATTCTCTAGTTGTTATACCTTTGATAAGAAATAATGAAAAATAATAAATTTTATTACAGTAAAACTGTCTTTTAATATCAGAATCTGTCCCTCCATAATGATTTTTCTTACTACACCCGCCAAGGCGAGATCATTGAATTGAAATCTGGCTTATTCATAGACAATTTTTTTGGGGCACATTTCATAAAACTCAAATCCACCGCCCCGAAAAAATAAAAAATCTTAGTTCAGTTTCATCGATAGAAATACACTGCATAGAAACAATATCGTAGTACGTCGTTTTACACCTTGATGCTTCTAGAATCGTGGTAAGTCCTTTTGATACGGGTAAGAAACAACAGCAAAATTGCAATCTTCGGAATGGAACTTTCCATCATTCTATGGCTCTCGAATAATCTACTGTTAAAGTATGAGGCGATTTTGTTCCTTAGCTTATCAATTGAGCAAAAAATATAAATTAGGCAATCTCTTAGCAACAGCTTATGCCAAAGGGTCTTGCGAAATCAGCAATAACCTTATGAACTCAGTACACGTCAGAAAAATGATACCAAGTAGCCTTCGGTGGAAAATATCCACTCATAGAGAGGTCAAATTCCATATATCCCTGATCATCTGTATAGTATTGAAATAATTTGAATCTTTGAATTGTGGATAAGCCTAATTATTATTTTCAAGAGCACAGTTCAGCTGAAAGATAATAAAGCTGAATGATGTAAGGAATTATGTTATCTATGCTAAGAAACTAAATAATAAGAGATGTTGTTTCAAAAAGACGTCAGCAACAGGTGAAGAGGGCATTAATGGAAGGGGGAAAACGTACTAAAGAATCTTCGTAACTTGAAAGATGCTTTAGTTCGAAATAAAACGCTTCATAGTCAACTGTGTTTTTGACTTTCGAGGACTACACGATGGGAAACTTGAAGTTTCTGACTGCCGAGGACAAAGAGTTCTATGAAAAAAATGGATTCATCAAGTTGAGTGGAATATTCACTGAGTCGGAGCTCCAAAATATTTCCGACGAGTATAATGATCTTTTCACACGTAAGAATGAAGAAAATAAAGATGGACTGGATGCTGCGTGGCGTGGAGATAGAGTGAAACAAGAAGCTGGAAACATAGATTATACGGTTCGTGCTCTCGCTGCATAGTCTTACCACTTTCATTACACTTATGTAAAGGATTTTTGATTCATCTTTTGAATAAAAATAAATTCATTGAAAATAAAACAACCAATAATAGCCAACTTGATTTCTATTTTTCAAAGAGAGGGTCATGTCGCAGTACAAAGTTTCAATTACATTTCTGAGTTTGGGGATTTTTTTTACAAATTTGTTTTTGTTACATTGTCCGCTAATGCAAATTTTGTCCCAAGTTATTGGAAAATCCTACTGCAGTACATCAGCAATTCGAAAATTCATAAATAATCAACGAATTCTGTTTTTATTTTTTGTCTATATTTTATGAATTTCTGATGTTTGTTCGTTCGAGACAAAAGTTTCAATAAATAAATAGGAATGGTTTTCTTGAAGTAATTCATGAGCCAATCCGCATAATGGTTTGTAAAACTTTTGTCCAGGTCAAACGTATTAACTATCTGATGATATTCCGTGTATTCCCAAGGTGTTATTCAATTTTTTTGTTAAACAGGTGAAATCGATCCACAATTTGCAAATGCACAGCGCAGAGTTCACCAAAGTGATAACAAACCCAAAACTGTTGGATGCAATCAGCGATTTGTTGGGCACTGAAAACATCTTGCTACACCATACAAAGGCTCATATAAAACCTCCTGAGAACGGAGCTCCTTATCTGATGCACCAAGATTATCCATATTTTCCCTTCAAAAATCACACTATGGTGGCCGTATTCCTCCACTTAGATGACACAACTCCAGAGAACGGAGGTCTGGCCGTCTATCCGGGAAGTCACAAGCTAGGACCACTGGAAGACAAAGGTCACACGGAGAAGACTGGAGAGCAGTATCACTGGGTGGATCAAGACCGATTTCCACTATCAAAAGCTGTTCCCGTCTCAGCTAAGAAAGGAGAGATAATTGTGTTCTCTTATCTTCTACTTCACGGATCATACTTGAATTTATCTAACAGACCCCGAAGGATGTTCCTTATACAACTCAGGGCTGCGGAAGACGAACCTACGAAATTATGCCACCAATCTCCAGCACAAAATCTTGTTCTTAGAGGTAAGAACAAAAGTCGCAGTGCTGAGATGGCAACCCGTTTTGATCGTTGATCTGCTAACTTTTAGTTAATTATCCACCTTTTTGATTCAAAAACCGTTGCAATTTTTATACTTGTCCCCACTTTCAGGATATATTATCTTCCTCCCTAATATTTTATGCACCTATGTACTGCATGTATCAGAACTTCTTCAATAAAATAGATCACCTCGAACAGAGGTCACAGAAATCAGATAACTCAGTCCCTTCGATAAGTTCCTATCCATATTTCCAAGTCAAGAATAAATCTAGTGGGCGGTATTAGGTATTGGGAAATGAGAAAGACGGATCACCAAACATACTACAAGTAAAGAGCATAGGCAAAAAATCGTGACTGTTCAATTCCGCTAAGAATATACTTTATTGTCATCCTCGAGAGAGTTGACAATAGTCCAGATGATTCATAAAATTTCTATAGAGCTCAGACACCAATTCAATTTTAAATAAATCACGTGAATCAGTCCATGAAACAGCTGGTATGAAACTTCCAATGTTGCATCCATGCTATTTACGTATCTCTAGGTTCAGTGTTGGGAGATTCACCTCTCAGCTGATTTCCTGTAGGTTTGGGAGCGTATATAGAGACTTTCAGTAATCTAAAGTCAGTGACGTTTGCAACCCGCAGTATCAGGAAAGCGAATCCAATTATCCATCCAGCAGCTCCGATCCAAGATGAAGTCTTTTTCGTTATTTCATTTAGTAAGGGAAACAGTTGAGAGAATATTTTTAATTAATAATAACAATGTGATAATTATCATTTTATTTTCTATCATTGTATTTTCATCATGTCATCTATACCTTGGTGATCTCAAAATATTCCCATAGAGGCCGTTCCTCGCTATCTTTATGCCATTCATGTAGGAATTCCATGACAGGCTCATCCCTTTGGGATTTGCAAGGATGTATAAATATTTATGCAGTACCAGTAGCAAATATGAAAATATTAACAATAAATAATAGAAATAAGTACCCTGATTGATTTATCAGCTTGTTCAAATTATACCGAAAGTTTTCAAATCCGTATTTGAAGTTGTATGCTGCCCCAGAACTTAACAAGCTCATACTGAAGTTAAAGACTATAGCCGGAACTACCAGCCTCCAAGGTTTGTAGTATCTGTACACCATGATATACTACATAATTACCGTCTCTCTATAAATGTCACGCAGAAGACTCTCCGTATGGTAAAAATTATTGCACGGAGTGAAGATGAGAGTGAAGCAAAGAATGTAAGATTCAGTTTAGTAGAAATTGAAGATGGTGATACAACATAGTTAAGAAGCTATGAATTGGGTCTCCATAAAACTGAAGCTGTTCGAATTTGTTTTTCATCAACTTCTTTGAAATCTTCCGATGGGAATATTTTGTTAGAAATTAGAAGTAGTGTAATAATCTGGCAATTCACATACGGTCGAATTTGATACCCTCCTCGGCCGCATATCAAAAAGAATGAAAATCCAATGACACCGCAGATGCATGACAGCATGGATATCATTAGAACAAAAGAACAGTAAAATTCCGCCCGGGAGTTAATACTCAGCCTGCCTAGCCAAGACTGTTCCTCGAACTGAAGAGATTTACTGGACATGCTTCTAATAAAGACGTCTAAATGAGTTTGCCTCAAACTTGGTTTCACCCATAATATGCAGCGGTGGTTGAGTATATCCTTTTTCAACATTCAGACAGTGTTTTAGGAATGACTGGAGACCATAGTTTCACATAGGTACGTATCGTTATTGTGGATACAGGGTACCAGTGCAATGCAATTGGGTATAACACGATTATTTATGTTCATCGAATGGTAATATTGATGAATGAGCTATGCTAATGGCTAAAATGAATTCTATTGAACATGAAAGAGCCAACGGAAGTAATTATACCTGAAATGTGTAAAACGCGTAAGCAGTAGTGTAGCCAGCTACAGCACTGACAAGATAGAACAGCATGTGCAACAATTTCCATAAAATAGAAATATCAGCGGCATTCCTTTCCACTAATTCCTGGTACCTCTCCAACAACCGCATCTCTCATGAATATTTATTTATTTATTGATTTTACTCCGTTAAATAAAGAAAATAAAAATAGTAGAACCGCAAGCAATGATTACAGATAGAGGTTTTGTTTTCCAATCATATTTTCCTTGATATGAATGAACATAGGAACATTAATACTGGATGATGTTAACAAAACTGATTTTTCGATGACAATATTGATAATAATACCTAATTAGTATAAATAATGATACCTAATTGACCAAATATAATCGCAAATACAAAAAGATTTGAGAAATACTCGACTCCCTTTGTATACAGTACGTAATATTAACTTTCATTCAAAGGTTGCTGGCGTAGCCGCCTCTAAAGAAGTGAAAATTTACTCTGGTGAAGAACCGACTGACATTAAAAATCTCCAGGGGCTTAGAGACCCAGTTAGCGGCCTAGTATTTAGGCAAGGCACTCACACTTTGTACTTAACATCTGAAGACCGAAGTGTAAAAGTGTGGAACCTAGATGACGTGAGAAACAACAGAAAAATTGCAATCTTCGCAATGGAACTTTCTATCATTCTATGGCTCTTGAATAATGTACTGTTGAAATATGAGTCTATTTTGTTCATTAGCTTATCAATTGAGGAAAAAAATAAGAATTGGATAATCCTCTATCTCAGCAACAGCTTATACCAATGGGAATTGCGAAATCAGCATGACTCTCATGAATTCAGTATTCGTCAGAAGAATGATACGTAACATAGAGTGAAAAATATCCACTTATAGAGAGGTCAAATTCGATATACCTAATCATCTGTTTAGTCTTCAAATAATTTGAATCTTAATCATATGGTCGATAAACATTATCATATGCTATGTGAAGAGCATATAGTTGAGCTGAAAATTAATCAATCTGCATGATTTGACAAATTATGTTATCTATATTTCGTAACTAAATAACCAGATCTTGTTGGTTTGAAAATGGATTCATCAAGTTGAGTGGAATATTCACTGACTCAGAGCTCCAATTTATCTCCAAGGATAACGCAGATTTTTGTTACATTTAGCGTTTATTAAGGTGCTTACCTACCCAATTCCACCGTTCCAGACGTTTTCAAACCCGTTTTACATGGATATCTTCTCTATTTTCGTGTAAAAAAACATGTTTTGGGCCGTACGTGTTCGGAGTCGCACATAGAATTGCGCGACGTATTTTGTTTCATTGATTTCGATGTCCAGGCAGATATATTCCGTTTAATAGCACCTCCTGCACGCATTTATCCCAATGTTTTCAGGTCTGGTGAAATTGGGTAGGGATGCACCTTAAGAAACAAACAGGTCCTTACCAGGAGATAAGCCTTAGGTTTAAAAAAAAAAAGAAACAAACAGGAAGATCTGGGATTTATAGTGAATCTGATTTCACAGACGAATTGCGTTACAATAAAGAATCTAAAGCTCGATTTAAATGAAAATAGTCACGTTTTGGGTACAGTTTCCTTTGATCCTAAATTCGAAAATCCCTCTCCAAATTCTGGCACGCAGTATCGGCAGGTATTGCAGCGCCACCATTCAATGGTGAGTGAAGAATTTCGATAATATCCTCTTGATTTCCTAAATCACGTTGAATAATAAACGTGCGATAATAATTGTTCATCGAAGCTTGTGTTTAGCTGAGAAATTTATAAATCGATAACAAACAGTTAAATCCTATGATACTAATGTACTTGGGAGAATAGCGCGTTGTTCGTTAGTCGGTACTGTAAAAGTAAACAAAAATCATTCATATCGACCATGTTGTAAACTAGCGTCACGCCAGAAATTTACATTCGCCGGTCTTTGTTGTGTTCATAAATCTAAAAAGTATCGCAATTGTCAGTGTCAGTGTTGTTGTTTATCCCGTCGGGGACTAACGATCTGCAATCATGCAGGGTACAATAATCGAAAATTTAAGCGGCAAGAAATTGTCTGTACTCGTTTCTCTTCTATTCATCGGCCAAATTGTATGCTTCCTCATCGGTGGCTTGATAGGTATGAATCACAAACCAAAACAAAACAAAAACAATTGACAATTTAAATGACAAACTTTTGTCAATATTTTCCTCATTGTTATTGCATTTATGTAATTCTGAGTGCGTTTAGTGCACATTAACCGTATTTGGGTAATAATAAGCCCTGAAAACAAGACAAAGGGAGAAAAAAAATGAAGATGTCCATAAAGAACCAAAAGTATCAAAACAAAAGAAAAGAAAAGAAAGAGCCCAATGAGCTGTAGTGTTCTTTTATCATTGATCATCCATAGTGATGAGAAACAGATTTGATTTCAGTTAAAGCAACATAGTGATGAGAAACAGATTTGATTTCAGTTAAAGCAACATTCAACCCTATTAGCATGTAAATTATTTGTTGCAAGTTTCAGACCATTGAATAACATTTTGTAATTCGTGATCTCAAAATATGCCAACAGCTTCCTACACAATAAACAAAAATATAATGAATGATCTAGGATGAAACAAGATTAATGCAAGCAGGATGGTGATGTTAGTCACTTGCCTTTGGTTAAAGCAGACAACCTACATTCATCTTGTTTTATCCCTTGCTACAATCTATCACTATCATTCAACTAATGTGCACTTCATCGCACAGCTCCAACCCCTGCGAGCAGCCAGAACATTCTGGGAACTGCTTGCCAAGACATTAGGGTAAATGGATCAGAGCCTGGCGGAGGAAAATGGTTTTACGTTTGGGGAAAAGGACGCTGTATCAGCCTAGACATGCATGATCCTGAAAACGACTATTATCAAGCTCATCAAGTTGTTTACGCATTCCAGGTATACAATATGCTGTTTCTTATTTCAGAATCTGATCATTTGACGAACCATTTTTATGATTCTATTTGTCAACTAGGACAAGATTTTCGTGTTTTTGAAACCTGGGAACTCAACCTTTTCATTCGATTTCAAGAATTGTTGAGGTTTTCTTTTCATTGCAGTATCCATAAATGATGGAATTTTTTAAGAATTGATCAACATATAGTGTATTGTTTGTTTTTTTTTTTTGTTTACTCCAAAGTGTGTTAGTATCAAAATTTAATATACTACCTGAAAATTGTTGAACAAACTCCTTAGAACAGTAGCTACTGACTTTTGAATACAAATCTTATTGTTTTTGACCCAAAAACCCTAATTTTTACATACAATCTCCAGAATTCGTTTAACATTTGTCATATATGAGTTTTTCTCTCTTCACAGATGCCGATACCTCGCGGTAACGTACAACTAGATTACTCTAGATGGCAACAGAACTTAATTGGAGTCTTACAAGTCGACGTCAGTTATCACCGTCAGGTGGCGTTCGGTACTGATCACTTGGTCTTATCTTAAAACACAAGTCTAGATCTTATTTCCAGCTCTTTTACCTTTCCATACGTATATGTCTCCCAAGATACATCTAGAAACATGAAAAAAATATATATATATGTATAAAAATGGACTAGAAGAAGAAAGGTCCTGAAAATTCAGAATGCAATCTATTCACTTCAAAAGCAATAATCTCATGATAAAACTATCCTGACTATCATCATTCCACAAGTTTCTTTAATTCATAACGATTCTCTTTAGTTCCAGGCGCTAAGATTACTCTAGACGCAAGATTGGCCTATCGTAACAAAGGTGATCCCGATGATGCATGGAAGCCTTATGCAGCCTCAGTCGAAGAACGATCATTAGATTGTACATTTGGCGAGGTAAGCAGTTGAAAGTTTTATTTCAAATTGATTATACTTGGTTCTTGGTTCTTCTTTTATCCTTCTATATTATTCGTCGATGATTTATATTGTTTAAGGAAAAGGAAGAACATTTATACAACTGCAGCGTTGTTCCTTTGTTCGAGCTCGGATCATTGTACCACGATTATTATCTCCTCAATGTACGTCTGCCTGCTGATACAGACAAGAATATCAATCAAAACTTGGGACACATCAGTGATTTGTGGCTAACGGTAATATGATTTTTTTTTATTTTTCTCTCTACTTGTTTGAAGATATCTCAGGTTTCAATTAAAGATCGCTGTGCCTTCTAAGAGAACACAAATATCTAACCTGATATGAATTTCGTCAATTAATACTAGATGATTTATTATGTCTTCTAGGCAATCAATCAAAACGGAGGTTTCACTAAAGTATGGGTCAGTCTGAAAACCATCTACTTTCCAATAGTTGCCTGTGTTCTTGCCTGGTACTGGAGAAGGGTTCATTTGCTCTCAAGATCCCCAGCTCTTTTGGAATACATGTTGCTCGGGCTAGGTTCTGCACTAACGTTTCTAAACAGTAAGAATTCGTCGATATTTCTTTTACAAATAATGATTGGATTCAGAAGGTTTTAAAATGATCAAATTCATGATTCCTTTCTTCTCATCTTATTCCAGTGCCTCTGGAATATTTGACGCTGGCCTACGACATGCCGTTCATGCTTTTACTTGGGGATATTAGACAAGGAGTATTTTACGCCATTCTCCTATCATTTTGGCTAGTTTTTGCTGGCGAACATCTTATGGTGAGAGGGCCGACGTATTTTGCGATCATGAAAAGCAATAAGACTGTCAGAATCTATTTTAAAGTCACCGATATCAGTTTCTCGTGTTTAGCGGATGAGATCTTCATACAGAAACGCGAGATCTACCATCTTGGATAAATTTTGGGAGGGAATTGGTGGATAGAATCAAAATATTAGTTTGAAAATGCTGATAATAGTGAATTTGAACTCAATTTTGAACCTTGATACCTAAAATATATCAAAATATCTCATCACTTTGCTTAGAGAAACTTTTTTTTAGGAAATCTCTACCCTTAAGTCAATTTCGATAATCGTTTTTAATTTTGTTTCATGTCATCGTCGGCCGGGCTTCTAGATCCAGGTAAATTTCCAAACGAATTCTGAATCCTACATATTGCATAGTTTGACCAAAGCATCGAATTTCAATGATCAATGATTTTCACCAATTATTTACAGGACAATGAACAACGCAATACATTGAAGTGTTACTGGCGTCATCTTTCAGCAGTCGGTGTAGGCTGTCTTTCTTTGTTTGTATTTGATATGTGTGAGCGTGGGGTTCAGTTGCGGAACCCTTTCTACTCCATCTGGGTAACAGACATCGGAACAAAACTTGCTGTATCCTTATCTATTCGTTTTTGCGTCTCTAAGTCTGCAGGATTTTCATTAAATGAATAAGGAACCTTCTATAAATATCTACGATGACTTTTTCGAACGTTTTTCACAGCATTTTCCTTGACTAAATGACTGAACGTCATTAACAGTTGTCTTTTATCATACTGGCCGGAATTTCGGCGGGTGTATATCTGCTGTTTCTCACCTACATGATATGGAAAGTCTTTACCAATATAAGTATCAAACGAGCCACACTGCCAAGCATGAGTTCAGCGAGACGTTTACATTACGAAGGAGTTATCTACCGTTTCAAATTTCTGATGATGGCAACACTTTTGTGCGCCATTTTAACCATTGTTGGTTTTATACTCGGACAGGTGATAATCCTGACTTTATATAAACGTATAATCAATGTGTTAATACTTGGAGGGAATAATTATAAATATATTTCAGATGGCCGAAGGCCAATGGAAATGGGATGAGGATCTCGAGCTGGAAATGACCTCTGCTTTCTTTACCGGAGTTTATGGAATGTGGAATAATTATATATTGGCATTACTGGTCCTCTATGCACCCTCGCACAAGCAATGGCCTATCGAAACCTCTGGTGAGTCAATAATACATTAGAATTTCGTTGTTTGGTCGAAATCTGATGATTCTTATTTTTCGGCTTAAATTTTTTCAGACAGTATCAGTGAGGAGATAGAATTCTCTCGACTACCAACTGACCCTAACGAGATGTTGTCGTTGACAGCATTCGCTCGTAAAACGGCGGTGGAATAAACGGATCGTTTATTCGTGAAAACTCGAATTTTTTTTTTCAGTTTCATGTATTAATTATTTATTTCGTTCATTACGCAATCATTGGGCGATTCATTGTCGGCGTTGAGTTTTATATCTAGATATTTAGTTCAGCATAAAAAGATTCTTGAGAAACGTGAAAACAAAAGTATTAGATATGAGAGAGCAAGTATTATTTTTGGCTGCTTTTTTTCACTCCATTTTTTTCTCAATCCTTTTTCATTTTATCATTTTTTTTAATCAATTTATGCATTTTATAACGACCACACGCTTTTCGAAAACCAATTTTGCGATCAAAAAGAGCCGTAGATGTCTCCAGCAAGGTTCAATCCGCGGAGAGATTCGTCAATAACTCAAATTACGATAATCTACATATATCGTTAATTAGTATTATGCCGATTAGCTAGCGATACTATTCAGTCTTCTCTGCTCTGTCGATATAGCAATAGTATTTATTGACAATAGTCATAACTGATAATTATTGTGTAAGTAGGAAATGTATTCTCATAGGAACATACTAAGTCGAGGTTTGAGTAAAAAAGTATGATCAGAGTCTAAGCCATGAAGAATCTCTTCTTATCTTAGAATTTTTTCCTTATGCACCAATTCTGACTTCCGGTTTCTCAAACTTAGTTTTAGTTCTCTAAGTCTACATGACTTCATGTCTTTTCATTTGTAATAAACAGTCTTGAAATCTCCTTGTTTTATACACAGGCAATTATTGGGGGGAAGCTATCGGCGACGAAAACCAGTTGTACTTAATATTTATCAACAAAGTATTGGGCATTTTAGTTACTAGTTCTCAACCTCGACGAAATAATCTACATTTATCCAGAAAATATAGACTTAATATATATCAGTATTCAATGTTCGTTTATAAGACAAGTATACCAGCTGATCCGCTTAATTTTGTATTATCTATTTTGTTTTAGTACTTAATATTGTCTTAAGATAAAAAAAAAGAAACGGAAGAACGAAAAACAATTGTTCAGTATTAAATATAATCGAGAAATTAAACTGACTATTTTGATATTTGATTAGCGTATGTATACGCGTTTTAATTTCTTATAATATTTTATTAATATTAAGAAGCCAGTCGATGTTCCTTTCTTTTATTCTACGTTTACGAAAAAAATACGGCTAAATTTTATTTACGTAACGTTATGAGATAAGTGATCAATAATTAACAATACAATATATAATAATTATCGTAGAGAAATTATTGTATCGTAGTTCACACGATATTTATATTACACCTACATATACATATATATATATTTAAAATTTGATAAATTTATTAAACAACTTTTATATATTCATATCTTCAAAATAAAAGTATTACCAAACTAAAAATGAGCATTAGTTGACCCAATATATGAAAAGAATAACGGCTTTTCAAATACGCCTGTTTTACTAAAAGAAAATCTATACCGTTTGTAGTTTGTAATTTTATTTAAACTAAGCGCAAATTTTTAATTTCAAATAATCCCGCGACGGCATCTTTGAAATGCCAAGAACAACCGAGAGATGGCATTATGGGCGTTTATTGTGTAAGAATACACGGACAGTGATATGCTTACAGTTGTGTTGCGTGAGTAATACGCGCCGAACCGTCGCGCAGCTTACACACATGCCTACTACGAACAAAGAGATACATAGAGAGTAAGCGAGTGAGATATATTGGGCCAGATTGAAGAGTGAAAGAGAGATATTACAGCGAGTATAACACAGTGCGTGAATTTCTGTGGATTTCTATCCAGCTACTGGTGAAATAGAAGAGTCAGCAGAGGGATCAGATGCGTAAAGTCCGTGAGCTGACAGGTCGCGGGGTGCGAGACTGATACTGAATAATAGTATTAAATAATAAAAATATAATAGACATAGGAGAGTTGACAGTGTAAGAAAGATCCGAGGAAGGAAAGGTCTCCCTCCTCGTTTTACTCGAGTTTAAAGAACAACGAAAACGACGACGACGAAGGCTACGAAATCTACGCACGTATGTATGTACGTACATACGTTGCGTTTAATCAAAAATCCCCCTCATAATCCGATAATAATCTTTCATCGAAATGATTATCTAGCATTAACATAATAAACTAGTGCTCGCTCTTGCAGTTTGTGATAAACAGGGGGAGGAGAGGAATTAGTTAGTTAATTAGTTAGTTCATATACACATACACTCTCTCTCTCTCTCTCTATCTTTTTCTCGCTCTTTGGCTGGATCATTTTAGCTTTGTTAAAATAACACGCATTGGTATTTACTACGTTCCTCGATCGCTCTATATTTTCACTCGTCGATAAGTGGGATCGGGTGTTCGACTGTTTTCCATAAAAAAAAAAAAAAAAAAAAAAAAAATAACAAAAAGAAACTAGCAGAAGAAAGAAAGAAAGGAAGAAAGAAAGAAAAATAATAATACACCTCACAGTGTCAGTGAGGAGTTAGATGGTGGTGTGCTGCCAGTGAGAGTGTTGAAAACAAAGAAACATTGCGACGAATCGCTAAATCGCGTTGTGTGTACGGTGTTGTCCCACCGTAGGTCCGTCAGTAAACCAGACGAAGTTTATAACTTGATAGTGTTTTCTTTCTCGGCTACGCAGCTGCTCCTCGTCACTGTGTGTGCGGGGGTCTGACTGCCCGTTGATTGTTTTGTATTAATCTTTTAAACACGTTAAATATCATTCTTTTTATTTTCTTTTATTTGTATACAATATAATATAAAATATATATAATAATTATTATTATTTTTCATTTCTCGTTCTCTCAAACGATTCCCCTCCTTCTCCTCATCCTCCTCCTCTCCCCCCCTCCCTTTCCACTATCCCACTCTCGCCCTTCTCCACGCGTGTGTGGTTAATAAATGATAACGTCTGCAGTTACTGCGATATATTATATTATATTTCTTCTTCACAAATCATCGTAAAGAAATAAGAAAAAAAAATTGGTAACTAAAGAGATCTAGTGCATGTAGTATAGGTATATTATCAGTGTTGTTGGTGCCGTTTACGGATTGTGACAATAAATAAATAAGATAAAAGATAAACATATATACCAACCATAACGTTGTGCCACCTCTCTCCCCCCCCCGCCCCTCCCCCAGTCGCCACGCGAGTGCAGCAACGCGGTTTGACAATCTATAATAAAAAAAAAAAAAAAATAAACTTAAAAGTTCTTTTGTTTATTTAATAGAAAGAAAAAAAAAAAAAACAGACCCAGTTTCGGGATAATACGTACCGTGTGGTTCTCATTGATACAATAATAATCATCGTCTCTCTCGTCGTCGTAACGAATATAATACATAACCTTTTGTGAGAAAGAAGAAAATAATAATAATAATAATAATATACATTTAAAAACAAAACAAAAAAAAAAAAAAAAAGTATAATTAAAAGTTAGTTTTTATTCCTAAACAACAAATATGTCGTCGCCAAGCGCTGGCAAGCGACGTATGGACACGGATGTCATCAAGCTGTATCCTTGACTCAATAATATAATATTAGATAATTATATAATATCTATTTAATAAGCTTATATTATGTGGGTGGGTTTATATATACATGGATGTATGTGTGTGTGTTTTGTGAATAAAATCACGTGGAACATATCATGACGGGCGAAAAAGGGATATAATAAGAAAAGAAATAAAAATATTTCAAAATATATTACCCCAACCGTCCCCCCCGTACATTTCAAGTACACAAATCAAATAATATTTTTCAATCGGTTGAAGTTTACAACGCTAGTTTAGAGTTTATGGTTCATGGTTAAATTTAAAAACCACGGCAAAGATTTTTCATCGCATCGTTGTTTTCTAGACACTTTGTTTAACGCGCGTATTTATATACCTATATATTATATATATAGATATATATTGCATTTATATATGTACGCCCCTGAATCTCATGCCTTATACATACGTCTCGACTCTCGCATCTTTTCTCTCGCTCACTCCATAACGCACAGCTGTTTTTCACCAGCTGATTGCGCGACTAGAATACAATCGTGGTAGGAGGAGTTCGTGTATTATACCTATACACGTGTATGAATACACATACACACACACTACTCCCTCTACGTGAAAATTTTCCAAACATCCATCGTCGTCGAAACTTCATTCTTATACTATTATTATTCGTCATTATTCATTATATTCCTAAACGCATTTATGTTCCGATTGATATAAACCGATGCATAGTATCCCTCAGTCTATAAGTCTCACATTCGCGTCAGCTGATTATTATTTATTCTAACGATGAACTCATTCATTCCCCTCCTACGCTCTCGTCCCTCTGCCTATTCCCCCGAACTATAAAATAACGCTATGTCACTTTTTTCGAGTCTACGATTCTCCAACTCTTCGGTTCTTCGATTTTTCATTTTCCTTTGTCTCAACATTCGGTAGATTACTTTAGGTTTTTTTTTTTTTTTTCACTCAACTTAGTCGGGTGCTTATTGGCATCAAGATATATTTCATCTTTTTACAATAAGTATATCAATTTTTCGGGCTGATAAAGAGAATTTATTTGTACAACTCTGCAACGTCTCGTTAGTGACGAATAAATTTCATTCATTATTACTTCAGACTTGGTGTGTTTTTTTGGTTTTTTCTTTTTTCTTTTCTACTTAGATCTAGATATACGCATACACACCCGTCTAGTAGACAGAGATTGATTTGTACCTGATTTGCACAAATCTCAAATTAGGTTGATGTCTGATTCAAAGTTAATTTAAGATTTGTCTACATCGACCCCGTCAGAATCGACCTTCCCCTGCCATTCACCCTCCTACCAGCGGGTATAATCGCATGTCTATAAGACACTACGGGCTTGAGGCTAATTATTTTCTTACTTTCTTTCATACGAAGAGATGTATTTTTCTTTTTTTTTTTAACTTCTCAAGACACTGACATGATGACAGTGATCATAATATTAATATACCAGTCTTTTTCGACTAATTCAATATATACAATATAAACTAATACATTCAAAGTTATCGTTGATAACATCTCAAATCATCAATGAAACGTTCGTTATACCGCTCATTCGCTATATTAGGTATATCAATTTCAACGAATTCGATGATTTTATAATGCATGAATGACTCGGATCACAATTAGGTGTACATTCGTGTATTTTTATCGACGAATTAAATTGATAACAAAAACAACAATAACAACATTTGCGGATTGTATATATGAGATACATACCATACATAATTTTTAAGAGCCGTTAATGGAAAACATACATCAAGACCGTTTTCAGATAATCTACTTTTGATGTTATTGATTGTGTTTTTTTTTTTTTTTTTTATATAAATTTCTGATCTCAGGTCACGAGTCTTTGTACCGACAAATAAATAAGCCTAGAATCGTTCTGATCCGACTAATATTACTCTTTTAATTATTAAGAGAGTGATTAAATATGTATAACCTCTTAGAGTAAAGAAATATCGCATTATCTTTCGCCACCTTGCGTATGTATGTTGTCAATCTTATATATACACATGTATTTGAACAATCTTTACATATGGTTGTGGCTAAATGTTATTTTTCTACATTTATAATCTATTTATCTCATAGCCGTGGGTCAAAAGGGTTAAATTGAATTGCAATACTTTATGTGATACAATTTCATCGTATTTGATTATGAAACTGAGAATAAACTAATTCTTCATTCTCATTTTTGGCCGTAAGATTTCTAAATCAACGTTCTATTTCGATGATATACGAATTTCATTACCTAAATTTGTTGTTACCCATTTCTTCCGCTGCTGCTACTACTACTGTCGTAGTCTGATTCAGGCAAACGTCGTCGCCATTAGTGATTTTCCTTAATGTATTATGTATATTTATTTCTTTCACGTCTACAGAATCGAAAGTAAACATGAAGTAACGATATTGGGAGGCCTTAATGAATTTTCTGTTAAATTCTACGGGCCGAGAGGAAGTGAGTAAATTTATTATCATTATACTATTATACGTAAAAAGAAAGAAAAAAGAAACGGAAATTTTAAATTTCCCGCTGTTTCATCAACGAACGAATATCTCCGCAATTTTATTAAAAAAATTTCACCTAATGTTGCAACGAAGCGATACGGAATTCATAAGGAAAGAAGAAGAAAAAGAAAAAGTTTGAAAAATAAAAATAAAAATAAAAAATTTGTCGAAAACATCGCTATAAGTTAAATGCGTTACATTCAACCTCGCAGTTCCTAAAATAAATGTTGAAAATAGTTTGAGACACGTGCCCAGAGTCTCTGAAAAGCCGTGACTTAAATAAGTAAGAAGAGTCACACTATATGATTATAATATAGTATTTCGAAGTAACGAAGAAAGATTCTTTTGACTTTCTTCGACAGTATAAATGCAAGGCGCGCGGATATAGTCGTAAATCCTGGAGAAAATCGAATGAAAGAATTCGTTCAGATTCGTGTTTATAAAAATTGACTAAAATAAGATATCGTGTTTGAATTCAAATTTCGAAGGCGGTGATCGCGACCGTTAAATACGAAAGTCTTTAAATCTGGGCCTTGGCCATGGTTCTATTGAGTTTAAAATAAACTCTGTATGTATATACGCCTTGCATTCATTGCAATCTCGATGTACGAATCAAATAATTATATCGCGTTTGAGAACAAGATAAAAAAAAAAACTTTACAGCATTAAACACTCGGAAATCATATATTTGTTTGTTTATACGTTTCAGCGCCTTATGAAGGCGGAATATGGAAGGTCAGAGTTCATCTCCCTGAGCACTATCCATTCAAATCCCCATCGATTGGGTTCATGAACAAAGTCTATCATCCCAATATCGACGAAGTTTCGGGCACCGTCTGTCTCGACGTAATTAACCAAGCCTGGACTGCGTTATACGGTGAGAAATAAAACAGAGTATATATTGTTCGTTATTTATATGCGGATGTCGATGTTGATTATGGCTACTTTACGTAGACTCAAGAAAACCGTTATAATTAGTGTTTTTAGGTACTTTTTGTTCTCTCGTTTTTTCTATCTTTGAATAAATAAAAAAATCTATTCGAAAATCGATAAATCGAATAAACATTTCAGTTCAAATTATTATTTTTATTTTTTTTTTACTCCTTACTGACATATTTTTCCGATTAAATATCGGAAAATTTTGAATATTATAGGGAGAGACGCGAAACTGGAAGCGTCGAAATCTGCTGAACCGTTCTCCTTTAATACTTATAACTCTGAGGAATAGCAAAATTCTTGGCAGTGATGTAAATCAAGGGGATACCCCCGTTCTTATTCATGTAGAATGACCCAACAATTATTTACACATTCAATGTTAATTTCGAGTTATATTTGTCATTTATTTATTTATTTATTTATTCATGGAGAATGTGTGATCAACAACCGTTGAAACTTTTTTCACATACTAAAATGTAAAAAGCCGGTAATATCATATTTAGTAACATTTTATACGATAACTCGAGAACGGAACGGAATATCAGGCTAAAATTTGGACAGTAAATTCCTCGATGCGATTCAACAGTATCGAACTATGATTTTTGAAAAACGAATTGTCGTGAATTTATTTAAACTTTGCTGGAATTGATATTTGTTTCTTTTTGAAAACCCGCCATTTTGTGGAAATTTTCAAGTGAAAGAAAACTAACAAAAAATAATTCAATTATTCTTATCTCTCAAATTTTTATTATGCAATTGAGGTAATTCTCGAAATTCATCAAAGTCAGAGAAACCAGTGAATCTGGTCACGATCCAAGAATTTTATTTTGAAATTTGGAATCCGTACTAGGATATACTAGATGTACTAGATATTTCGAAATAACGATGGCTCAACTTTATGATGTGTTTTCCCTGGTCAGTTCTCATTTCCGAAGCTCGTTTCACACATGATTCACTCATCGCGTAATTACAGGATGGGGGCCACTCCTCTGGAAAATTGTAATAAATTCAGGGAATTGATTGACTCAAAAATGTATCCGTACTGCGTCCTTTATTTTGGTGTATCATTACAGCATGAAAATCTCACTTACATCATTTCCATAAATCCTTTGAAATATCCAAAAATGCTTTGAAAAAAAAAAAAATTGGAATATCGTTCTAGATGGTAATAGCATCTGCACAAAATTTGACCCCTTCTTCTCAGTCGGTTCCAAAGATAAGCATAATTGAAGGATCAATTTCTGTCCATTAACTGCTGTGTGTATTCATATCCACGTATATCTGATTCTCTGAAATTATGCGATAAAGCAACAATTCTCTAAGAATAGATTGCTGTTTTCCTCAATGAAGACCTTCAAAACGGTTTTTGAACCAGTTTCAACACTCTGTTTTGATGAGAAGTACGTGAAATTATTTCCTTTATTATTCAAGTACATTGCACACTCTGATTAATTTTGAATGTAGAAGAATGGGTGAGTAAAGTGGCTAGTTAACGTCTGTTGAATATAATATTTCAAAATATCAGATTTATGATGGAAAAGATTTGGAATAGGATATGATAGATTTACATTTGGAAAAGATGATGTTATGCACAGTCAACGGAATCCCAAAAAACATTGCAGGATTTTAAAATCTCATTGGATGTTACAAAGCATGAAAAAAGTCAATGGAAATCGACCATCATGGTCAGAGAATAGCGAAATCGAAATTGAGTGGTCTATAATGGGTCTATGCATCAACTGGATGTATAATCTCACTTTCTAATCATCCGAAATAGTTACTTAACTTAGATAGCATGAAAATGTTCATCGCATATGTATTTTGAACGAATAAATGAACACATGCGTTATATTTTTCTTTTCTCTTCTTCATCTTTTCATTGTCATTCACCATCTTCACAAAGATTACAATATTATATCTAATTTAGTATTTCTTTTTCATTTTCTTTGCAGATCTATCAAATATTTTCGAATCGTTTTTACCTCAGCTGTTGACGTACCCCAACCCAATTGATCCATTAAATGGAGATGCAGCTGCAATGTACCTTCACAAACCTGAAGAATACAAAAAGAAAGTAGCTGGTAAGAGAGAAAAAGAGATAAAAAGAAATTAATAAAAATCTTCTTTATTCATTAGGTCAAACTATTCACATCGTATTTTTTTGTACCCGCAAAATCCATGAGAAATTATCCATTTATTCATATGATAACGAAAGAAAACTACTTTTGAACTGTTGCTAATATCGACATTTCTGTGACAGATTACGTTAGGAAATATGCAACAGAGGAAGCGTTACGGGATCAAGAGAATGGCGGTACAGGAAACGGGGTTTCTTCTGACAGCGAATCGTCTATGAGTGACTTTAGCGAAGACGAAGCACAAGACATGGAGTTGTAACCAAATATCTTATCACCCGTACCCATATCCTTACTCTTAAAGTCCAGCAAAACAGCATCAATGATAGTTGGTTTAAAAAAAAAAGAGACTAACAAAGTGCTTAATTTTGATCTTATATTTATATATAGTCGTCGTCATCTAAGTCGTCTAATAAATTTTTCCTAAATACAGAATAATCGACGACTATTAAAAGAGGCGGTGAAAAATCAATCAGGATCATCACTAGCTTATTGATCTCTCTCGCGTATAGAAAATCATCGGTTGTCGCGCGTATCAGCAGCAGACTATTAACAAAAAAAAAAAAAAACATTGACTGACCGTCACGCTTATTATCCTACGATCGTATTAGATTTCTTTCTTCGGCGGCTGATTTTGAGAACAAAAAAAAAAAAAATTTCAAAAAATCATTTTCTATAGATTAATTCATTTCTTTTTAATCACAAAAGAAAGCTGAAAATTTTAGATAACGGTATGCCGAAAAACCACCTTACTGCTTTTTTTTTATCGGTGATAAATTGGACAAATGGATACACCTCGTACCTCAATCCTGTCTTAGATTCCAAAAAATTTACCTTCATCACAGGATGCAAAGCTGCGACGATATTCAGCCAGGGTTTAAATCCAACTTCAAATGTCAACTGGCTGATGATATAGACTCCGCAACAACAAAACCAACCAGATCTTCTGTCCAAGACAACTTAACGCAGGAAGAGATTGGGGAATCTTTTTCAAAAAATTCAAGTATGGATGTAGACGTGGATTTCGAAGAAACTAATGTTCTGTAATGATAGAAAAAGGCTTCAAAAATTCCCCACAAAACGAACTAGCCTTTGATCTTTAAATATTGTTCAGCTAATTTCTTCGTATGGTAATAGTAGGCAGGCTATACTTTGTGTAATTATTATTTATTGTTAATATTATTATTATTATTCGTTAGATTTATCATAACTACTGTTCAAACCAGAGATACTATACGAATATCAAGATAAGATAAGAAAAGAAACGAAAAAACAATTAAATCAAAATACACCAGACCTATCAGACTAGTTATTTGCAGGTATTCGAAAATATATCTACACCCTATGCGAAACTAAGAGAGATAATATTGCAAGAAATCGTTAATTTTATATCCAATTTATTTTACTAGATTTCTTATTTACACATTTATCAAGAAGATGAGATAAAGGATTAAAAATAACAATAGTTGTTTTTTAATTCTCTTTTCGCCAGCTTCTTTGTTTTTCCTTTTATCTTTCTCATTAGATTTCGCTTAATTGAATTCGTGTATATTAAAAATTCATACAGATGCCTTTAGAGTATGACAAATGTTAGATTTTTTTCTAAATTTCGATTAATTCCTGAAGCATGTCTCATTCCTCTTTCTTAATATACCATCAGTTTTCTCTGATCCTCTGATTCTCTGCGTTATATATTTCGGATGTATTAAATTTGTTACTAAAAATTCTACAAGAGATAAAAAAAAAAACAACCCGATGAGTTCGTTTCACCCAATTCGTTTTTGGTAACTTAGCATTGTTTAATCAAAAATAATATGATCATAATATACATCTGTAACAATTGTTACTAACGTATTGAATTATCGAAATTATTTAATGGAATTCAAATCTAATCATAAAGATTATTTATATTGCTGATTATTATTGTTATTATTATTATTATTATTATTATTATTAATATTATTGTTATTTGTTACTTGATATAATATGCATAATATAAGGTAATTTATGCCGATCTGAAGTCTTAATTATTTCATTTATACGTGTTCTTATTAATGTTCATATTCTTACTATGATGATAAATAACAAATTTTATCGTTTAGTTTATTATAAACTAATAATCGTCCTGTAGTCAGAATTTAAACAATTTTCATATTCAGATTGAAAAAAAAAAAAAAAAAATAGTATATCGTACGTATAGAATTGTGAAAGATAAGGTTCTATGAAACTTTATAGGAACGAATGAAAATGAGGAGAGAGAAAAAAAAACGAATTTAAGTCTTGTGCTGGAATACATAATTCCTGATCAACACTACCACATTCAGCGACCCCATTAAGCAATGGCAATAATTGAGAAAAAAATTTCTTTATATAGAATACGACTAACTATATGACGATGGATAATTATGTAGAAATCTCTATGGTACAGCTAGATATATTGGTGAGAAAAAAAAAAAAATATTCGCTCCATTGCAGTGTTGAAAGGCTGTGATAAAGTCTGCAAATAAATTTCGCTATTTTTTTTTATTTTTTTGTTTTCTTCTCTTGTGTCAATTGGGAAAAATTTACAAATGAAAAAGTTTTTTGAAACACTGTGAATTTTGATTCCAGTTTTTTCGCAGACTTATTTATTTATTATTGTTATTATTATTATTATTTTTTTTACAATCATTAACACAGTAATAAAATATAAAGATAATAAAAATAACGAATAACAATAATACCTAATAGTCATTTTAGTATAAGTACTAAATACGAATGGTAATAACAGTTTGCAAATTATCTCTCTTTATTTACACTTTTAAATTGTGCAATGCATCATTATATTTTCATTTTCTTATTTTACATCATTTCTTTGATATTTATAAGAAAAATTATTATGCCCAAGGATTATAGTATAACAACTACTACCATTATGATGATACGTGAAAATATAATCGAGCGCACCTACGCCCTGTAAACACACAATTAGATACATTTAATATAATTTTTATTATTTATTTTCTATTTACGTATAATATAAACGTAATTTTATTATCAATCAAGTTGCACAAAAAAAAATAAAATAAAACGTGTTACATTACATTTACTCAATATCATTAACATACATGTATATTCGTTATTTATGAATCGTTATTACTACCAGCAAGGCCATTCAACTAGCAATACCAATACCAATTTACCATTCTCTTTAAAAACAAAAAAACAAAAAGAACACACACACACATACATTTCTTTAACTTTATTAAAAAAGTATACTCACTCTTGAGTGTAGAAATATTGACATCTTTTACTATCATCACACATGGTACAGCATCAAAAGTGTATCAATATTTCTAGATCCCAAGGTGCGCACACCCCCTTAAGAGGTCGGCGCATGAGTCTGTTCAAATACTTGCGCAATCGCTGCTTGTAGGATGTAGTGAAGAGTGATGAAAAGAAATTTTCATCTTTCAGTCTCAAAAGTGTTAATTATGAATACAAATATATATAGACGTTTCTCAATTCTACATCCAGTTAAGCTGGACAATTGAAAAACGTTGAATATTATGTATGGAAAATTTTAAAACGGTACCATTGTTGCGAATATATCGAACGATGCAGTCTAACGCTTTGAAATTTTTTTGATCAATTTTGATATGTTTTGAAGAAAATTCTTTGTCACAGTTCGCAATTGCGAATGATAAATTGATAGAATAAACCAGAGTATTTAAACTCTAACTTGATGATGAGTATATATTTTTTTAACGTCAAACAACGTTTGTTATGTTGTTGGAAGTGAAAGGAAAACAAAGTTGAGAAATGATGAGAAATAATTCAAACTTATACTACATAATTAGAATTTGTTTAATTAACCATTGGATGAGGATGGGAGCTAAAATAATGGGTAATTATTTTATCCTTAAATTTGTTTTCGGACACAACTTTATATTACATATAATACAATACTACAATAACATAGTTGAGAGGTATACATATATACAGTGAATATTTGTATGTCGGGTCACTTGTTGATGGTTGACAATGAATTCACAATGAATTGAACACAGATTCATTTAACAAGTGACCCGCAGATACGAATATTCACTGTGTATATAAAATATATATTGATAAAATTCATTTCCTGTGTTTCTGAACCGATATTGATAATTGTTAGAGAAAAAAAAATGAGAAAAATAACGAGAGATATGGATAAATAGATAGATAGATAGGGAGTTGTGCTTATTTAATTATTTTTGTTTTCCTGTTTGTGAAATAATAATGAATAATAATAATAATCAATGATAATCAATAAGAAATAATAATCCCTTCGGAGTATATGACTACTTATACATATTCTATATGTATATGTATTATACGTAGGTGAATATGATCGTTTACTAAGGATAATAATCGTATCGACGTAATCATGAATGAGTATCGTATCGTCGTAAATGTAACGCTATATTTTATGGAAAAGAAAGAAAAAGAAAGAAAACAAAAAAGAAAAAAATAAATAAATACAAAATGGTTTTTAACAAGTTAATGTTAAAGTTATTTAATATAATGAATGTAATTATAAGGAAAACTGCAGGAGTGTGGGTGAACGTGTGTAACGCAACTGCGCTAAAGACCAACCCGAAGATTGATATTAAGAATAATAATAATAATAATAATTTAAATGATAAAAATATAACTACGGCATTCGTAATCTTTTTCATTAGATTGCGCTGTAGATATTCTACCCGTCGTTCGAGTAGACGACGTGTTATAGCAATACTACGTCGTGTTTAACGATGGCACGGAGAAAGATAAATAAGAGGCAAGGCGTATTATTATAGAATTACCGAATTTTCAATGACATTTGATAAACTAATAACTGACGTTATTATATTTCCATTTGTTTCGTTATCAAGAAATCATTGGTTTTGGTTTATGTGATTTTTTTTTTTTTAAACAGTTCTAGCTGACGAGCGAACTTCAGCCTCAATGTGGAAATATTGTTATCATTAATTACCAATAAATAAATAAATGAATAAATAAAGAAAACCATTAACTCTTTCTCTCTCTCTCTCTCTCTCTCTCTCTGTTCTCGTAGCGACACGACGTTTACAATGAACTTTAATATTAAAAATATTTATTATATTACAAATAAATATATTATAACAAATATAAATGATGAATATATTATATTGAATTACATACTAATAATTATTAAGCAAAATGCAATTTTTTGGTACAATAAAATGAAAACGTAATTTTTTGGGGTATTTATTATATATTTCCTTATCATATTACATATATTGTATATTTCATTAGTTTTCTAACATAAATTTATCAACGTTCAATTCATTTAACGTTGAATAGTTTGTTGAAATGTGGCGACGCATTCGAATTCAAATTTCGAACCGCCTTCTGTATACAAAATTCAATTTTTTCGATTCACGAACACATTTTGAATTGCGAACTCATCTGTTCGACAGAATAGAACAGAAATGTAATATCTTTCTGGCGCTCGGTATATTTCCCTATCGTATCATGGCGTATCTATTATTATCTCTGTTATTGATTTACTAGCGTATTCCCCCCTTTCATCAATTTTTTTGTCGCCTCATTATTATCATTAACAGGTTCGTTGAGAAGTCGCGGCATCCGAATCGAAATCTCTAACTGCCTTCTGTATACAACTTTCAATAGTTACGATTTTCGAATACGCTGATGCAGTAATATGACAAAGTAATACTTTTTTTTTTTAGTCAGTCATTATTATTATATTTCCTTATCTCATCTCATCTCATCTCATATTCTATTTTTTTTCAGGGAGAATTTTATCCGAGACGCGGTGAAATTCAAGTTCAAATTATGTTCTATTTTCTGCCGCCTGACGTACGAGACGTACAAAAAATTTGAAGAGAAAAAAAAAAAAAACTGAAAATCGCAGCATATTCTGAATGAAGTGGAAGAGGCAGCGCGCTAGTTTACTGAACGAGTTTTTATTCCTATCTCAAATAGATGAAAGAGAATTGCGCGCGCAACCCTTTCTGTTCCAATATTCATCCAAGAGTATATCTGACGTCGTTTATCGCTCCTTCCGTTCGTACATATCACTTATCGTGGAAATACATCTTCTCTTTGCTGTGACTTTATTACAATGAATTAGCATCGGTCTACCATGTGACGACGCGAAATTTTCTGCTTTTAGAACGCAGTTTAAATTTGCAGAACGATAACGTATTGAAGCAAATATTTTAATGGCACCTATAATCACACTTACGTTCATAATACCCATGCGTCAATGTGTAGAATCTTCAAAAATCAAATCTAGGAATTGAAATGAAGAGATAATCTGTAACAGGCGCATAAAATCATCTATCATAATTCATATTCGAAATATAATGGAGCAAACAGTTGAGAATCAAATGGAAGGTTAATGAATGCGTTAGCTCAAAAATCGATAAGGCTGTTTTCAAGAAAAGTAGAGCACGAAATTTGAATTCAAATTTTGATCGAAAATTCAGTAACATTTATCGTTATTTATAATCATCTTTGAAACCTCATTCCAGCGGTTGAAAAGCGCGGTATTATGGAACACGGCTTTAACGGCTAGTGATTATCCAGTACGCATTCACAATCCACTCTCCCATACCATACGCAGACACATACACATACCCAGGCACGCATACATCGGTACAAAATCGCATTCAAGTCAGTCGCTCCTCAGCCGCCGGCGTGAAGGCAGTTGTAATGTTGAAATTGGAATGCATGTGGCATATGTATGCTGTTATGGATATTTATTCGATCAAGTTTCGCGCGTTAAAACAATCGAAGGTCGATGTGTAATATGTAAGATCCTAGAATAAGAAAATAAAAAACCTATCAGGGAAGATTAATCTCATTCCCCATAATAAATCGTCGTATAGCATGTGCAAAATAATCATAGACGACAAGGTGTGTGTGTGCGTTGGCCGTTCCGTTCTACATTTGGCTTGGTAAAGTGTGGTGTTTAAACCCTATTTGACCGACCGACTGACTGACGGACCCCGCGGATCGACTAGCAACGACAAATCTAAAAACAATTGACTGTGCAGTGAGCGATTAGGGAACGTTGATTTCTCTATTAATTTAAACTGCCAAATTCGGGATTCCCAAATATTTGTACAGGGTCTGTGGACTTTGAGTGTCGATAGACGAAAGGGGGGCGGGTCAGATTCTGGTCCTAATTCGAAATAATTATACAAAATATGTATAAATGAGGATTTATCAAAACTTTGTCATTAAGAACGAGACATACTCTGGCTTTAGTCGAAGAGCTACGTCATCACTATCCTAAAGTAAGCATTCGAAATGTTAGATATGTTAATAAGCATGTAACATACATACACGATACCATTTATATGTTCTATGGAGATAGAATATCTATGTTTCATCTTCTCATTCTCAATTTTGCTTATTACTGGAGGAAAAGAAGAAGAAGAAGACGAAGAAGAGGAGAAGAAGAAGAAGAACCACAATAACAATAATCAACAATTGAAATAACGTGTTAACCACGTTCCTAATTCATATAATAAATCGTATACATTATTTTTTCAAATTTCTAATCTCGATCGTTTGTTAGTCGATTTATTTCCATACATCAATCGATCTATAATTGTTTTTCAATTGTTATTAATAATACGAAATTATTTAATTTTTCTCTATCTGTTTGTTTTTTGTTTTTCCCCACACTAGTTATAAACTGCGGTATTTCATAACGCATATCACAACATCGCTATTATGCCACACACACACTGCATTAGAAAGCTAGAAAGAAAAAAAAATCAAAATAAAATTATAAATATATATATACCTACACCCTTGTTTTGAGTTATTCCTTTTCAAAAACCGAAAATAAACCTATTGAGGTATTAAGTGGGTTTCAGTTGTCACAGTTTTTATCCTATTTTCAAAATTTCTATTGCAAACAGGAACAGGAAACCGTTTTAATTCATGTACTTCAAGGATTTTTAATTATATCTGTAGACATTATCTTCTTTAAGCCACTCTTTAAGATATTAAAACTCTAGAAGATTTATTTTATACGTCTAAAGTTCGTTTAGTATATCTAAGATGTGTTTACGACATTCAAACAAACAGATGACACTATATAGAACATTCTGCAGATGTCTTTAACGACCTTTTAGGCATTGTGTTAGTTGTGTAGTAGTATAGGGTGCGTATATAACACCTAGCTATTAATTTTTTTTTTTTTTTTTTTCTTTTTGTTTTCCACAAACACGAATAAGGAGAAAAAAGAAAACCTATAGTTTTATACGTCGCAAAACCGTCGTAAACCAGTTTGGTAGTAATAAAATTTCAGCGATAATATAGATTCTTTGTGAAAAAAAAAAATAATAATTTATACTGCTGAAAAGATAAGTTATAAAAGTTTGAGCTGTTCTTTCTCATAAATTAATGTGTGTATTCTTATACATTTTGTTATTACAATTTTCTCTATATGTGAAACGATGTATTGGTTCTTATTACTGATACTATATTTATCTCATCGGTAAGCAGCATGATCTAAAAATGTTCACTTCAAATTTGATATTTAGAACATTTTAATTTGGTAAATAGAGAGGAGTTACGATATTATCTCAGCAAAGAATTCAGTAAATACTTTGAATCTTGAAATCATCAGTTCAGAAATTGGAATAACAATATAACACAGACTCTAATTAAAACAATTAGAAACTGGACAGTTTTTGTCCATAAAGTGAAATAAGAATTAAGTAACTAGTCGTATTTCTGTACAATATTTAGGTAGATATTTATAGTATATGAATCTGTATAGGTACTGTGTGCCAATTGATAATGCTACGATACTACAATTTTGCTGTTTCATAATAGAGTATGAGTTCAACCACTTGTTAAAACTGAGAAACTTTTCAAAAGAAAGGTGCGGACTGCGATTGGTCATCTGACTATGATTACAGTATATGTCATCATTATAATGTGACAACATAGTCTCCAGATCCAAAAGATACTCTTAAGACATCTTATGTCACTTTTCAGACATCATTCAGACATCTGTAAGCCATTAAGAGTCTAGAAGACAAGTTTAATGTCCAAACAGGTGATATAATTGATACAGACATCCTTTGTTGTATTTTCAGGCATTATGCTATCTGGGATGTACTGGCACGCCTCAATATTAATAAGGTTTTAATACCACTTTCATACTGTGTCTCTGTATCTCAATACACTTCAAAAACTGATATAAACAACAAAAACACTGGAGGAGCGGCGACACACCCATTTGACAAAAAATCATGACTTATAACTTATGTTTGCTGTTTCATTTACATAGCTACAATTTTTTTTATAGGCATATGTTTTTCCTTGTTATAGTACCACACTTTATTTCTCTAAGGTCGTGACTGTGGGATAAGTAATATAAGACAAAAAACACACGTATAACATAAGTCTGAGATTTCAAATTCATGTTTGGGAGCTGAAACTCAAGTTCACTAAACCCGCAGCTTCACCCAATAGTTTGGTTGTGCTCAATTTTAGTTTCTAAAAGTACCATTAGATGAATAATTTCTGAAGATAAATGTGATTCGGAGTCAAAGGATATGATCAATATAATTCAAAACAACATTTTTAACTCAGTTTATAGAACCGTTTTGTTTTATTCAAATTGTTTCTATTATGCTTTCAGGTGATGATAAACTTACAATCATAAGGGACCAGCAGTGTCCTTACAATTTTACAAGTGAAATACGGGGTGTAAGGAATATTCAAGATGGGGGAAATTCTGGGCTCTGCTAGTTTTCTTCACCTAGGTGACATCGTCAGCCTCTACGCAGAGGGAAATGTTGCTGGATTTCTTTCTACGCTTGGGTAAGAAATATTCACAAATCTTAAAAATTAGCTTATTATTATTGTTTCCATTATTATTACAGAACTCCCATAGATATAAAATTTCAAAAATTCACGTCCAAGCTCGCACAGTTCTATTATTTAAGAAAATTTCACTGAGGACTCTATTTTTCTACACCCTACTTTTTTCAGACCTGTTTTCTATTGAAGTTGTATTGTCATGATATTAATATGATATCGTCACTGCTGCTCTTCATGCCTTAAGTATCTTGTTACAATTATATCCTTGCAAAGTTGCATTCGCATATTAAATAGCATTTGTTATAATATACCGCAAGAATTATTAAGCCGTGGAAACTAAGTTGAAGAAAAAAGAAAGAAAAAAATAGCGCAGCAAAAATTTAGCTTGAAGAAAATATGTTGAGTGAGACATTGAGGGAAGCGAAGGCTTAAAATTGACAAACAATTGGCTTTAGGTACATGGAAAAAGTGAATCGAGTTAACAAGATTAAAATTTCACAGAAATAAGTAATGAAAATTTACTCCAATTCAATTCTATTCAAAATTTCTAATCTGTAGTTCGATACGTTAAACCTATGCGAAGATGATTCTGGTTCGATATTTCGATCCTTAGTGAACTGAAAATAGATTATCGCATTTTCTAATTTGTTTATTATCTTAGATGATCAGAATTAATGCGGTCTTGATATTCTGGTATACATTTACTGTAGGCAAAGAAAATCGGACAATCAAAACCGAAATATTAAAATACTATTTTCAATAATTCACAAAACTCAATTTGTTTGAGTTAGTTTTTAAATATGTTCAACGTTTTTTCAACTCTTTAAGAGTCGACATATCCAGTAAAGAAAGAAAATAGTTTTATTTATTCTATTTATATCATACTCTAAATTCTACGTCACCGTTACATCGCAACTGTGTGTATCTGACGTCATAGATCGCGTCAAAAAACATCAGTCACACATAATCGCTATAGAAATGTAAATGTTTCGCAAACGGAGTTCATTATATTGGCTAAAAAAAATTTCATTCAGTCATCACGAATATTCTATCTATCTATCCATCCATCCAGCCATCGAATACCCTCAGAAATAGATCGCAAAACTGTTTCTCGATCGAAACAATGACAATATATGTATATATAAATTTTTTTTCATGAATACAATACCAAAAACGGCGCCATGATTGACAATAAACTTTATTCAAATTTTATCGAAGTATTGATAGCGTTCCTACGTCACACTGCGTCACATTTATGACGTCACACGCAGCGTTTCAAGCCGTTTGTCACATGTTCGTTACAAAAACGCAAATGTTGATTAAACGGAGTAGATTATTCGCTCAAAAACTTCGATTATGCAAATTATATGCAGCATTCTATGACATCGGAGTTTAAAGCCAGTTGAAAAAATGATATTTCGTATGAAAAGAGTGAAATTTTTGTTAAATATGAGCGCAAATGGCGGCTATTTAGACGATGTTCAAATGTCTTTTTTCAAATTTTCGATTTTAGACGATTAATAATCAAAACAAGACCTTCGTGGATCTAAAGATGTCCGTTCAAGTTTTATACGAGTAAAGATTAAATGATGAAAATTGTCGTTACAACGGAAATATTTCGATAAAGCTATTCATTAGTCAGACACATTATGTTTACTTATTAACAGCTGTTATGCCATATCATATAAGCGTTTCTATAAAGCGCTTCATTTTTACCTTGAAATATTTCACCCCGATCTTGTTAGAGAACTGGGTGAGTTATTATAGAAGGATTATTGGTCGTCGTATATAGCCCGCATTCTACGTATGTAGGTAATTTACAAAAGACGTGGGGACGGGTCAAAACGCCGTTGTTTTTTTTTTTTTTTTTTTCATATACAAAACGATAGAAAAAAAATACAGATTTAAAACAAAATACAAATCTTATTATTCAACATTTTCGTATCAACATTTTACATTTTTAATCTATAGTCATATTTGAATGTTGGATGTGTTCTTCATCCGAAAATTTCTCGGCTTGTATATTTATATACCTATATTCGTTTCCATGAATCGTAATATATCCGTGTACTACTATACTTATAATAAGATCGTTGGTTATACTCAGATTTTATTTGATTTGTTTTTTTTTTTTTTTTTTTTTTTCTTTAAGCGTTGTAAATTATCAGTTTAAATAACCGGGTATAAAATTGTAACAATTTTATGTTATGATACATAAATATCAGCTTAATGTTTTCTTCTTTTTTTTTTTTTTATCTTTTCAGACTTTATTTATAAAATTTGGTTATATATTTTCATATCATGACTTAAACTGATCAACGATTAAAACTAAATCTACGATCATCGAAATAAAGAAATTTTCGAAATATAGGTCAGCTTAACTTATCGCGGTGTATGTTTATACGTTGCGTCAAGAAGCTTTAATTCTATGCTCATAACTTTGACCATATAACTCTATAAACGAATTAACTATGCATATATGTAACGCGAGCGATACACTTAAACCGTCGCTACTAACCGTAGTATCTTATTGTTACTTATAATGTATATAGAATCAAGGAAAGCATGGCCTGCCTTAATATTGATCCATATAAGTCCTTAGCTGAGCTAAATTTAGCGGAAATCAAGACTATATTTGTTACACTATACTGTTTAGGTCAAAGGGACCGAAATCTCTCGTGAATCTATTAATAAACTTCGTTGTATCGGTTTCGTGGCCTTTCAAATTTTGTCAAATAGAAAAATGATAAACTATACACTTTGGTGTGCGGATTTTCGTACCCTTGAAAGAGAATCTATAATCGTAGAGATTCGGAACAAGAATGACTGGAAAACTTAAAGAATTATACGCGTATCTGTATTTTTTAGAAAACATTCGGCCCAGTAGTTTCCAAGATATCGTTTGAAACGTTCGAGGACGCACGGTTTTTGGGACGATACTTTAACCGGAAGTCGACTTTCGAACGTTATGGCGCGACAAGTTGAAAAACAAACTACAACCGTATGGTGAAGAACTTTTTCCGAGACGCAGTACCAAGACTAAACAATAATTTTACTGTATGATTTTTCAGCTTCATAAAAAAAAAAAGTAAAAATAAATCTTATAGGTATTTCAGAGAAGGGAATATGGAAACGTAAACAGTCCCGTCAGGTTTTTTTATTTCTTTCGAAACATTTGGTTCAGTAGTTTCCAAGATATCGTTTAAAACGTTCGAAGAAGTTGGATTTTTGAGACGATACTCTAACCGGAAGTCTACTTTCGGATGTTGCAGCGCGCGAACAATATAAAAATAAACTAAAAAGCGATTATATTTAATCATATTATTTATTCGCAGTTTTGCAAATTAGTACGGAGAAATGTTTATAACATTTCGCTCTTACTAAGGAAAACCGCGATTTCCGGAAGGCGTCGGAAGCCGCAAGTTTTTCCTTATTTTTTCTATTTCTGTTCGTCTGCAAAAGATAAACAACATTAATAATGCTAATCAACGGAGACAGATTTTCATTCTATAAAAAATGCGAAATATTTAAAAATATTTCGAATGCAGATTCGCTCAATCGATATATTCATTCATAAAATTCAATATGAAAGATATTATACTCGATATATTTGAATAGACTATTTAGAATCTAATTTCCTACTGCTTACTGCGGAAAAAAACTTTTCAACAAAATTAAAATTGCCTACACTGTAATAATTCTTATTAAATAAAGTAAAGCAAAAATGGGTCACTACATCATAATGTATAACTGAGGCATCTATTATTCTCAACTTAAAGTCTATTGACTATAATTTATTGACCAGTTCTATGTATTGAAAAGTAAACAATAGGTAGTTTAAATAATTCACAGCGCATTCATTACTTGAAAAAAAAATTCTATAACTATACTATATGTATAATAAAGAACTAACTCAGAGTCAAATAGTTGCTGCATTTTATAACTAAGAGTAAATTATTCGATCTTTTATCATCGGTTGTAGCTGCGGTTGTTACGTTGTTCTAAATACTCCCCAATAATATCTTACGTAATATCTTGGCCAAAGTATTTTTTTGAAGAAGGAAAAGTTTAAGTAGCCACACAGCTGAATAAAAGTTACCATTCTTTGACCACATAATAGTTTATTATTGTGGCTTGTGAATCTTGAAAGTATTAAAAATTGTATTTGAAGAATATCAACATTCTAAACAAAGGAAATCTTTGATCAGAAGTCTGAATGATGGTCAAAAATTTTTATACGATCTATGATCACTTTGAACAGTAGAGAGGATATTTAGATAAATTCATCTTCTCCCTGTTTAAATTCATCAAATTGTTAGCAGCCTCCTCTGTTATTTTTTGCATTTTTTTACTCCTACGGAATATATACTCTTCTGTACTTTACATTAAATGTATGTATTGTGTATGTAATATTATTTTAATTTGTATACTTTGCTAAAAATTCTGCAGAAATTTAGATCCAGGCCATTAATAATATAAGAAGAATACAGAACTCGTAGGTAAACTAGCGTAAGATTTTACTTTGATCTCTTTATATGTGAAAGATAACAGAACCCAGTTTCTATGTAAACTATACCTCATATTAAATGAATAATTCGATCTCCATTGTCTCCGGCTAAAATTATTCCTCGCAGTAAATTAAAACTTTCCTTGTTTGTACGCTAAGACCAATATTCTCAAATACTTGTATGAGTTTATCAACAAATGAAACTTTGTTCAATTTTAGTCCTCAGATATGAAAACATGTAAACATGATAAAACATTTATGAAACCAGTTGAAAAACTGTTCTTGTGCATTAACTGTAAAAACTTTAATATCTGCGATTAGCTAGAGGATATTCTTGACCGCTATTTCCTGTTTTTCATTATGAATGTCGAGGGAAGAGCTACAAAGTACAAATCTGTTTCCTTTATTCACATTTTTTGATTTAATGGTATAAATTAATTCCAAATATTTATTCATTATTCATTTTATTTGCACAGACTGGTTGACGACAGATGCGTCGTTTGCCCAGAGGCAGGTGATCTGTCTAATCCTCCGAAGAAGTTTCGAGGTAATACTAGAACAGATTTTGATGGAGTATAAAAAAGAAATTTATTCGTAATAAGAGATGAGTGGTTTATTGATTTTGGGAACTAATTTTTCAGATTGCCTATTCAAAATATGCCCAATGCACCGTTATTCTGCTCAAAAACAGTTCTGGAAAGCAGCTAAACAGAGCGGTAGCTCTAGCACAGATGCTGTATTGCTCAAAAGACTCCACGTAAGGATGATTTTGCCAATTTGAAATTCTATTAATGTTTAATACAGCAGTTTTCACTTCTACTTTACTTACGAGCTCAAGCTCTTCAAATTTCTATCCTTGAGGTAATCGATCAGTTACAGAACTCTGAATTAATTTTCTTTCAGCATGCGGCAGAGATAGAGAAAAAACAAAATGAAAGTGAACATAAAAAATTAATGGGCACCGTTGTTTCCTATGGAAATGTTATTCAGGTAAGTTCAGTATTGAATGAATGAAAGAACAAGGTCTATTTTCATCTCTAGGCTGATCTAAAAATGATATTTGAATCTCAATTCTATCAAAGAAAATGATGAAAAAAATCCTTCATTCCAGCTGCTGCATCTTAAGTCTAATAAATTTCTGACAGTAAATAAAAGGCTTCCAGCATTGCTGGAAAAAAATGCAATGAGAGTGTACTTAGATGCGAATGGTAACGAGGGATCGTGGATCTATATTGCTCCGTTTTACAAGCTCAGAAGTCATGGGGATAGCGTTGTAGTAGGTGATAAAGTAATAATGGAGCCTGTGAACGCTGGGAGCCAGGGATTACACGTAGCAGCTAATTACGAGCTCAGTGATAATCCCGGCTGCAAGGAGGTTCGTCTTTCTGCATCTCCTTTTCAAAATCAAATATGCAAAGACTCGGAGAGTTTATTGCAGTGATTTCTGAGCATTACTAAAGCTTTATGACCCTGGTAGGTAAACGTTGTTAATTCTTCAACGTCATGGAAAGTAACGCTCTTTATGGAACATCGAGAAAATCAAGAAGAAATACTTAAGGGGGGTGATGTTGTGAGGCTCTTTCATGCAGAGCAAGAAAAATTCCTTACTATGGATGAGTACAAGAAAAAACAACACGTTTTCTTGAGAACAACAGGCAGGACTAGCGCCACGGCTGCGACTAGTAGCAAAGCCTTGTGGGAAGTTGAGGCTAGTCTCGATTCTGATTGGAATTTATATTTCTGATATTTTATCTGTGATTTTTAGTCATAAAATGTAACGGTTTTTTATTCAGGTTGTTCAACACGATCCTTGCAGAGGCGGTGCTGGACATTGGAACTCGTTGTTCAGATTCAAACATTTAGCCACAGGACAGTACTTGGCCGCTGAAATCGATACAGACGAACCAAGAGAAATAACTACAGGCAAGCGTGGTAAGGCATGCGGAATGAAGGCGGTGTATTCCGCAACGTTGCACAATTGTTTAATAATTCTTTGAATAAACATCAGCTCTTTCAGCCTTTTACTATCTTTTCCTATTCTGAATGTTTAGAGCGCTCAATGCCATTTTAATATACAACTTATAAGGCATTTCATGTCAACTAATCGTATGACAGCTGAAATTTGAATTTTGTCACCAATTTTTATTCCATTTTCAGTAACTTATAACGAGTATTACTACTCACCAGACTCACAGAACAAAAGGATAAAAATTCATTATGCGACTTCCTCAGTGGCGGATTGACATGGAATGTCTAATAGAAGAAAATATTAGATATCATCTAAAAAAATGTTGATAATTGACTTTCTGGGAACTTGCACAGTCTCATGATTTACTATTATGTACCTAATATACTGTTACATCTTATTTTTCAACTGTATGTAGTACATAACGCATGACTAGATCGCAAATCCAGAAAAGAATAGCTGTAAATAGTAATATGTTCTAGAATACAAATTCCCCAGTTGATATATCTAAGAAGTTTTCTCCTTCTTATATTCCCCTCAGAACCAATAGGTCCTATTTATCGGCTGGTATCCGTTCCTCACAGCAACGAAATAAGTTCGTTGTTTGAATTGGATCCAACAACGTTAACCAGGGGCGATAGTCTCGTACCACAGTCGTCGTTCGTCAGGCTTCATCACATATGTACAAATACTTGGGTCCACTCTACTAGTGTACCCATCGACAAAGATGATGAAAAGCCAGTCATGTCCAAGGTAGAGCTTTAGGGTTCGATTTCAAAAGAATCTTTCGAAGTATGAAACCGAGAGAAAACATCATTCAGTGATTGCTTCCTCTTCTTTTGTTAGGTTGGCTGCGCGATAAGCAAAGAAGACAAAGAGGCCTTTGCCCTGAGGTCTGTTTCTCCCGTCGAGGTACGCGATCTGGACTTTGCAAACGACGCGTGTAAAGTGCTGGCTTTAAGTAGCGGGAAGCTTGAGAGAGGGACTATTTCGCACAACGAGAGAAGAGCAGTGACTAGTCTGCTCCAAGACATTGTTTACTTTATCGCAGGCTTTGAGAACGATCAAAACAAGTCCGAGGCGCTTGAATTGACCGTCTCTAATGCTCTGAGAGACAGACAAAAGCTTCTAAGAGAGCAATACATACTCGGACAACTCTTTAAGATCCTTCAGGTAACGCAAATGCGATTGAATTCGTTGTATGATGTGTGATTAACTATTTTGCTTCGATTTTAGGCACCATTTTTAGAATCTGCTGCTGGCGAAGGGCCTTTCCTTAGAATAGAAGAGCTCAACGATCCCAGACACGCTTCTTATAAATATATGTTTAGGTTGTGCTATCGTATTCTAAGACTTTCGCAACAGGATTACAGAAAAAACCAGGTAGGCTTGTTGTGGTCTTAACTTGCTAATCAAACAAGGAGATAAAACTTGATAGAATCACTTTTTATTAACAGCGAATTACCTTTTCTCTATCAGGAATATATTGCCAAGCATTTTGCTTTCATGCAAAAGCAAATCGGCTATGATATACTGGCTGAGGATACAATTACGGCTTTGCTACACAACAATCGAAAGCTGTTAGAAAAGCACATAACTGCTGCAGAGATAGAGACGTTTGTTGGACTTGTTAGAAAAAACATGTACAATTGGGAGTCACGGTTTTTAGACTACCTCTCAGATCTCTGTATATCAAATAAAAAGGCCATTGCTGTTACCCAGGAGTTGATATGCAAAAGCGTGTTAAGCTCTAAGAACGAAGATATACTAATCGACACTAGGTGAATAACGATGATTCGGAAGTTTTAGCTATTGAATTTTTAGCTAAGCAGTAAATTTCTTTCCTCAGAATAACCAACACCCCTGTCGAAGTCGAAGACATCGATGAACGAGGGGAAAACTACGAACCCCACATAACTATCATCGACGAACTCGAAGTTTCTCTTGTATGGGCTAAGGGAACGGTAAGTTCTGCGTTGTCTTTGATTATCTCACCGATTCACAATCGCAAAGAATGCTTCGGAATTTATGTTTCCATAGGCTTTATGTACGGATCAAAAAATTCATAAATTACAGCGCTGCATGTCTCTCTGTGATTTGTCGAGAGGTGCTAAAATTGGGAGTGTAGAGGATGCTGCAATTTTAGACTACTACAGACATCAGCTTAACTTGTTCAGCAACATGTGTCTTAATAGACAGTATTTGGCTCTGAACAACTTATCACCTCATCTAGACATCGATTTGATATTAAAGTACGTTGTCAAAAATTTATATGAATATTTTCACCCACAAAGTAGAACACAAGAACATCAAAGAACTCAAAAACTGAACTCATTGAGCTATTTTTCAAATATTATTGGCCTCGTTTCCCACTGCTTGATACTTATCAGTAAAAGCGAGAGTTCTTTCTCCCTGGAAATCATCTTTACAGAGTATGTCTCGCCCAAAACGTCAACTGATTAGGTCTCAAGCGAATTCCTCAAAACGTAGCATCACTCTCCCTCCTTTTCTTCTAAGAAACAAATCGTTTTAGATGCATGGCGGACGAGACTGTTCCGTATCGTTTACGGGCTTCATTTTGTCGACTGATGTTGCATCTCCACGTCGACCGAGATCCCCAAGAGCCTGTAACGCCGGTAAAATATGCTCGACTTTGGTCAGAAATACCACCAAAGATGAGTATCAACGAGTAAGTTGTTCAAGCCTTACAATAAACTTCAAAATTTAGATGAAAAGTATCGAACTGAAATTTACAATCCGTTCGCTTTTTAGCTACGATACCAATAAAACACCAGATCATAACAAGGAAGCTGTTCGCGCTCGATTTAGCTCGACTATAATGTTCGTTGAAGACTATCTCTGTAACGTTGTTGCAAAAATGTGGTCATTTGCCGACGAGGAACAGAACAGGCTCACTTTCGAGGTAAGATTATCCCACAATTTTAAAGTCTAGTTCAGTTGACGCAAACAGGTAGAGAGAAAAATTGTAAAATGATGCAAATCTATTCTCAGGTTGTCAAATTGGCTCGGGATTTGATTTATTTTGGATTCTACAGCTTCAGCGATTTGCTGAGACTGACAAAGACGTTGTTAAGTATATTGGATTGTGTGTCTGAGAGCGATTTTGCAGACGGAAAAATACCCACAGGTGAAATTCACTGTAAGTTTCCACTAATACCTCCTGATCCTGCTGTAATAATGTTAAACTATTTTCATTAAGAAATTATACGAGACGATCAGAAGAATCTATAGATTGGATCTGGAAATTTTAGTCAATCGGGAGGAGAGAACTTTTAATTATTTTTTATTTCATTCGTCAAAAGTTGGAGCATATGAGAACCCAACGATACTCGTTATTATTATATATTGTGAAACTTTTATACTCTATTATTAAGATTTCAAATAGTTTAACAATATTCTCATCTAACCAGCTATCCTGTAACGTTTTATGTATAGCTGAGAACACGGATTCGGAGGAAAAAGGTAAATCCGTGACTAACTGAGACATTATGTACATATGCATTTGGATATTTTATAAAAAGCCGCATAGTTTATCTAACAAAAAAATAATATACAAATGAAAGAGAGAACGAAAAGAAAAAAACCAATCCTGCATGAAAAACGTAGAGAGTGCTGTTTCTGTTTGTTTTCAAATGAAAAAAAAAAAACTCCTCATCCTAGAAGTTGTGACGTTATTCAACAATCCATTGTAGATCGATGTCTCCTTATAATTTTTTTGTTATTTATCTTTCGATATAAATCTCTTTAGAATTGGTAGTATGCTGCTTTATTAGTTAGAACAACCCGCACCCAGTATTTAAGGTCTTTTCCCGCAAGCTTTTTCTATCATTATTGACTAAGTAGTATAGCGCCAGCATTAACTGATCTCTTATTGACTCAAAGCCAAGATTTTTTCATTTTTTTTTTTGAGATATACTCTGAGTGATCCATGGCGCCGTTTCACTTGTGTTTGATGTCATAATTCGGCTTTGATTTCAATTTACGAGACTCAATCATAGACTATAAATATAGCCTTTGTTTTCTTTCGACCTGAAAATCAATAATACAAATGAAATCTCAACTCCTAGCTGAAGGAGGAGTCTTGCGATGCATTGGAGACATGGGAGCAGTGATGACCAGCCTAACACTAGGCCCAGCAGGCCAGGTATTAACTGGGGCATCTACGCCACGTCCAAAACCAAGCATGAAGACAGAGTATCCGTTAGTAATGGATACAAAACTGAAGATAATTGAAATCCTTCAGTTTATTCTAGACGTTCGTTTAGATTACAGGATTTCTTGTCTTCTCAGTATATTTAAACAGGAGTTTGACGAGACTGAGAAAGCTTCAGGAGACCTGAACATTGGCCAGAAAGAAATCAACTTAGAAACTATCGGCTCTCAGGCCGAAGGGATATTTGGCAGCAGGTAAAGAGCTTCTGTTCTTTTATGATTTTTACAGGTTTTTTTTGTCCCTGTAGATGGCGCAGGATTTTCTTCTTTGATTGCGGTAAAGAGTTTTGCTTGCAGATTTATCCCCGTTTTTTTATTTCCTTGGTTTCTCTCTTCCCATAGTATTGTCGTTGATTTGAAATTGACCAAAGAACTAAAATACCGATTTTGAATCTTTGTTTTCTTTGCGTTTGAGAATTTTACCGCTTCGTACGTATCATTCGGTTTTATTTTCTTCTTGCGTTATTGCCACGCTTTTAGCGAGGAGTGCGTTGTACTGGATCTTGATGGGCAAGGAGGGAGAACATTTCTACGAGTCTTGCTTCACTTAGCAATGCATGATTATCCGCCGCTAGTTTCCGGCGCTCTGCATCTACTCTTCAGACATTTTAGCCAGCGACAAGAAGTACTGCAGGCTTTCAAACAGGTTTGAGATTATAAATTCTTCCCTTTATGAAAAGATCTAACAGAAAATTGGACTAAATCTCTCCCTCAAGTCCCAAACTCTCATTAAACAAATATCCAAGCCTTTAATAATCATGCGAATCTCTTCAGGTTCAACTTTTAGTCTCTGACAGCGACGTCGAGTCTTATAAACAGATCAAATCCGACCTAGACGTACTGCGTCAGTCTGTAGAAAAGTCTGAACTATGGGTTTACAAATCAAAAGCTACCGAGGAACACAGCAATAAAAAAAAAAAGAACAAAGAAGAAGAGGAGGACAATTCTACGCCGAGAAAAGCTCCGCCTCAGTTATCACCTACGGATAAAAAAGGTCCGTCAAACCATTTGTCAAAGGGAAAGTATAGATCCTCCCAGAGAAAAAAAGATCGAATATGAATGAACAAAAAAATAAGACTGCTTCTTTCTACGTCCCGCAAACTTTGATATTATGTTAAAGGTTCGATCAATTCCTGGCATTTTTTGCTACAATTATTATTTCACTTAAACCCAGGGTCAGCAATCGACTTGGACATTGGTCCGCCTCTGCATCCCGATCAAGCCGATGAGTACAAAAAGATCCAGCAAATATTGATCAGAATGAATAAGTTGTGCATTCAAACGCTTCCCGGCGGTCAATTGAAGGCGAGAAAACACGAGCAGAGGCTTTTGCGTAACGTTGGTGTTCACACAGTAGTTTTAGACTTGCTTCAAGTGCCTTTTGACGCTAAGGAAGATGTGAGAATGAATGAATTGATGCGTTTGGCCCACGATTTTCTTCAAAACTTTTGTCTGGCCAATCAGCAGAATCAAGTCCTACTCCATAAACAACTTGACTTGTTTTTAAACCCGGGAATTCGGGAAGCTCAAACTGTTTGCAGCATCTTTCAAGACAATTCCACGCTCTGTAACGAAGTTAATCCAAAAGTTATACAGCACTTTGTTCATTGCATTGAAACGCATGGAAGGCATGTACAGTATCTCAAATTTCTTCAGACCATAGTTAAGGCGGAAAATCAATTTATAAGAAAGTGCCAAGAGCTGGTCATGCAAGAGGTGAGTATGCGGCGAAATCTTTCATCTTATTCCTTAATTTGACTACAATTATTTACTCTATAAATTGAAATCGTTTAGCAGCCGAATCACTTTCAGAAACCATAATCTGAGCTCAAAGCGATTATTCTGTAAAATTTGATTGCATAACTTCTCCCCTCAAACTCAGTAGTAAACGAGATAAAGAGGGAAACTAGCTACGCAGTTCTTGTAATTTGATTTTAAAGTATTGATTCAGCGATATTTAAGGAGACTAGACAGGCTCGAAATTCCGAAAAAATCGTTTCGAACTTTTCTACAGATTTGTGTAGGATGATTTTCTAGGAAGATTTCAAAATCAAGGACAGGAAAGCGAAAATTGTAGAGCCGGTTTTTTCAGCCTTTAACGATAAAAATTTAAGAGAGAACTGCAGAGTGTAGAGTGCTGATCGTTTAATTCTATCAATTAACTTTGATATGTGTAAAAATAAAAGAAGTAACTAATACCAAGACCAATTCTTAATTATTTTTTTTTAGCTAGTTCAAGCCGGCGAGGATGTGTTAGTATTCTACAACGACAGATCGTCGTTTAATCAGTTTGTAGAAATGATGAGATCCGAAAGACATAGAATGGACGAAAGCAGTCCGCTAAGGTAAGTGCTGCAACAACCGATTGATAAAACTGGTCGATTAGAGCGTAAAATTCAATCAAGTCATTTAAAAACTTTATAATTTATTCGGAACTAAGCCATAATCAATCCCAAACACGGAATTTCGAAGTAAAAAATGATGGAACTTCCCCATTAGGTACCACGTCGAACTGGTTAAGCTTCTGGCTTGCTGTACGATGGGAAAGAATGTAAATACAGAAATAAAATGCCACAGTTTACTCCCATTGGATGATATAGTCGCTATGGTTTCGCACCAGGATTGTATACCGGAGGTAATAAATTGATAAAGACTAGTTTAATCATGTTTCTATCCTCTAGGAAGAAGACGTTCAATCTTCGTACACACGATAAATCAAATCAATTTTAATTTATAGGTCAAAGACGCATACATCAATTTTTTGAATCACTGCTACATCGATACCGAAGTTGAAATGAAGGAGATCTATACTTCTAATCACATGTGGTCACTATTTGAGAAATCGTTTATTGTAGACATGGGTATCATCGCCGCAGCCACCCACGATCGTCGACACGCAGACATCGCGTTAGAAAATTATGTGACTAACGGTCTGATGAACGTGATTTCCACGTTTTTCAATAGCCCGTTTTCAGATCAGAGCACCACAGTGCAGGTATAGTAAATTATTCTTTATATACATATTTTATTGCCTAACGTGGGCTTGGGATATTTATTACTGTTACTTATGAATAGAGGGAATTAAACAATGATTATGATGATATTCGATAGAGATTTTGTACATTTCACCTGCCTTATTATTACTGCATAGAGTTTTACGCACGAGTTTTTATATATATACCCTGCGTTAATCAGTTGAGGATTTGTCTCTTTATAAAAATCGTTAAGTTTTTTAAATTCTTATATTATTTGTCCTGCTTTACGATCGAAGCTCTACGAAATTGAGGTAATTTTGTAGAACGATGAGATCGTTGAATTAGCTGCTTAGATTGAGCTGATGAAGTAGAATAAGGCTTCTAGAATTACCGGATTAGAAAAATCGATAAAAAAACACGGAGTAAAAAGCTATACTAAGTAAATAAATAAATTAACGAATGGATGAATGGATAAATAAATAATAATTCAATATCAATTATTTAAAAATCTAATTATAAAAATTCATCAAGAAAAAAATATAGTTTACGCGATGTAAAATCTCGATGAATATACACTTTATGCATGCGGTAGTTATAAAGGCACCTCAATTCAACAATCGAACACACGTCAATTTCAAACTAACAAACATTCACCTGTGCCACCCCTATATATTATCCTGGGATTACCGTCAACTGGGGTGACGTTGAAACACTTACAGACTTTTATTACAACTAACAAAAAAAACTGGGTTTACTGATGCTGCGACAAACAAGGGTGGTGGTAGTGAATGTCGAAGTATCAAGAAGGAAATGAAAAAGGGCGATTTTTCGTGGAATGAGTTTCAGGGAAAAAAAATCCGCTAGAGAATATAAAACGATTCCCAAGTCACCCCAGTCGATGGCATTGCCATTCATCGACCCTTATATTAGATAAGAATAAGCGAAGTTAGTTGTGCAATATTGTTAATTGGGAAAAGCGATAATTTGTGAAATTAAGAAGGTAGTTAGACGTGTGTTTGGTTCGCTGGTTGCACTAGCGGCATGTTGTGTGTTTTTGGCATGCGTCAACCTGCCCATCTTTGGCTCATCGAACTGGTTTGATGGGCACGTGGTTACTGGGTTCGATTTGGTGGCGGGTTTCGTTTACTAATAGAAACATCTACATGAGGCAAGACTCTTTTGGAGTTTGAAGGAGTGCGATAGGAACAGTGATAACAATATCGATGATTACGTGAGTAACATGGCCTGCATGTTTCCTAAGATCCCAGCTATTCTTTTCCATGTATTATCAGTTCTCATGCTTTATGGATGCCAAAAAGTAGGACTTCTCTCCGCAAAGATTCTTTATAAAAAAACATATCAAGAATTCAATTTCATTCTAATGATAAACAGACGCTATTTCCTCTGGGTATTTAATTTCAGTTACACTTTTTGAAGATTTGTCTCATATTTTGGATCTACCCTCATTAAAATACTCGATATATCTAGTAAAACACTGCATGTGGAACTTCCCGCTGAACAGTTTTGCAAGAATTTTAATTGACTGTTGCGAATTATGGATCAAATTTTACACGATATTATTTTCTAATACTTCAATTGATCCGGTGAAACTTGAATAAACTATTTCATTTCCTCAAATTTTGTATTAGCAATTGCTCATCAATGTTTGATATCTGTAATCAATCAATAAACTCTTTCTAATCGTTGTGTCTATGTATACATGCTTTAGATTCTGGTAACATTGGCAGTGTGAATTAAAAAGATATCTTCTTTTCATCAGACACGCCAACCGATCTTCGTCCAGCTGCTACACGCCGCATTCAAAGTTTCGCAATGTTCTTGGCTCCATTCTGGCCAAAGATTTAATGCAGAAAACTGCATCAGAATATTGTCAGAAGTTGGTGAGTTTGGAATGAGTAAATGAAAAGAAATAATAATCGTTCATTTATTGCTGTTATATTTTGTTGCGGAGATGATTTCCACATTTGTTGTTCATTTCTATAGCTAAAGGAAGAGGAATAGCTATCCCAACAGATCTGGAAGGACAAGTTGCCTCAATGTTTAGTAAAGTAGCGATGCTTACCAGACAGACTAGCAAATGGTTTCAAGCAACGAAGCAGCCAAAAATTGAACGGAGTCAAAGCCAGGTAATAATTCTTCAAGATATATTCAAAGCTTTTGTTTTCTATTGACTCAGTTCTATCTTATGGACAATAAATATAATTTTAAATTGTTAATTGAAATTGAATACTATCAAATTTATTACGTTTTATTCTTGCTAAGAACGACTTGGTTTCTTTTTGGAATGACAGCGACGAGGTAACTTGCATACATGTGTAAATGAATTGACTTTATGCTTCAGCACAAGCACAACGAAAAGCACGAATTTTAAGTAAAATATAAATACGGCAAAAACCTCAGCACTGCTTTCATAACGAACATTACGCAGCTCATAGAATAGCTTAGTTTTATGAAAGAGTTTTTCCATCGAAGAGTTCCTCTTCAACTCACGCTCTCTCTCTCTCTCTCTTTCTGTACCACAAAACAATTCTAATTCTTTAAGCAGTTAATGAGGCTCGACAGAAGCATCATCGAAGGGCTTCAAGACATCGTGTCTCTCCTCGAAGAACAATTAAAACCTTTGGTTCAGTCTGAATTGTCTCTCTTAGTTGATATACTTTATCGACCAGAGTTACTGTTCCCGGCTTCAACGGAGGCCAGGAAACGGTGTGAAAATGGTGGTTTCATACGTCGGTATGTGCACATTATTTGTCTTAAGAAAAACCTCTCGCCATACGAGGAAAGTAGAGTCTTTGGACTATTTTCATCCAAGTACAATTTCTGATTCCATTTTCTCTTTCTCCCGAAACTTATTATCTCACTGTTGAAAAATAAACGGTATTAGTAATTCGTAACCGTTAATTATTTAATTTCTAGGTTGATAAAACATACAGAAAAGTTGCTAGAAGAAAAGGAAGAGAAACTCTGCGTCAAAGTTTTGAGGACGCTGCGAGAGATGATGGCGATCGATGCGGAGTATGGAGAGAAGGTCAGTTGTAGGTGATTAGAAAAGCATGAGAATAAAACTCGAGCTAGGAAGATCATCATTCATACAGAATATCAGTTCACGGTAATAAAATACGAGGCGTTTGTTTCTGAATTATACACAGTAAACAGCTATCACCCAATTTGGGAGATAACAAATTTAATTCAAATTCAAGGAAACAAGTGCCCCGAACCTCAGAGCACACTAGAATAATATGTCCGCAGTTAGACATCGTTACAAGCTTGCTTTATAAGAATATGGGACATTCTATGCCATCTCGAACAATGTCTGTCCCCTACCTGTTTCGATTTCTTCATTGATTAATTATTTCCCCCACTCTTTAGTGTCGGAGGAATAGTTGGTATCCTTTTCTGACTCTTGACTCAAATATTTTAATCTATATCAATTTTTGAACATAAAATTTTTCAGTTAAAAACCTGAAAGAGATCCTAAGTATTCTTTCGTTCCCAAGGAATGCGAGAAAGAATAAATAAAGTAATCGAAAGAGGTGTGGGGTCAGAGATTGGTAGAGTTGGCACAGAACGCATCATATATTGTTGATGATAATAATTCTGATAAATCTTAAGTTAATTTGTAAATGAGTTGCTAAAAAGAAATGACACCTATGCTATACTACAAATGTTCGGATTCTCACGTCGGTGAGTATAGACTGCAAGTATGGTAGAATAGATCTGTAGGTAAGGTGTACGTTTTCATGCTGCAAAGGAGGATGTGGAATTCGTGGACTGTCTGCTTGCCGCAGGAATCGAAACGGACTCCAACTCTGAATACCAATCCAATGATCAATGCGACGATCGTCATATGACCCAGCAAGAGCGGGTAAAACATAGAAAGTTTGACAAAGTTATATCTTTCTATAAGCACAATCGTAACGAACGCGAATATACTATTTATCATAACTACTATCGATACCAATCGGATGATGTTCTCTCTGAAACTCAAATATTTGCAATCGTTCTCATACAGATGATAAAAAGATATAAAACTACATAAAATGATAATACATCATCTATTTCATATTTTTTCATTGTCTTGAATGACAAAATGAGGCTTTTTCAGCTTATAGATATTTCAATCAATTAATTTATTGTCCAAATTAGCGTTTAATAGTTAATTTATTGCTGACTAGTCGATGCAAAAATTGATGAGTTACGATTGGCGTCAAAGATTAACTTGAGAGTTTTGCCTTTTAGCCACGATGTTCGATGTTCATATGAATTATTCCTATGAGAGTGAATTGCGAACTTCACTGACCATAAATTCTGTCTTATACATATCACAGGTCGTAAAGAATGCGATCACGAGCTATCTAAAGTTTTCCTAAACGAATTATAAGCCAAATAAAAATAATAAACAAGCTGAATAATTTTTTCATTCTACATAATTGAATTAGGAAAGCTTTTATTGCGTCTCAAAAAAATGGTGCGGCATGTTGAGCAGCTATAAAAAACAATGCATGTATTCATGGTACTGCATGTCTCATTTACATCCATCATAGTCAGTTGTATCAGCCTTATGGTATCTATTCTATAAATTGACTTGCGTTATCGAACAGGTAGAAAGAATTACCAATAAATTAAATAGCATTAGTTTCTTTTTTCCTCAACAGTTTAATAATGCAGCAAACAATCGCTTCCTTCGTCATTTACAGAGCTCACCTCTCATTTCATTAAATACAAAAATAAGACGAAGTTTACAAAGCTTACCTCTTTCATACTTTCCTAATTTAAGGCGCAGCTCTTTGGATGACCCAGAGAGCAATGGTCAGAAAAAAATTATTGCCACAATCAAATTGCATAATCGCTACGTGACCTAGTATAAACTGTAAATAAAATTGTTTACTAATTGTTGTCCTCTAGCTAAATAATGCAACTACTCGATGTACCAATACGTCATGCAGCATATCCCGATCGTCTGTTAATAATCCAGTAATTTAATTCATCGTATCCCCGGAGAATAATGTCTGAGATTTAGGTAGAGATTAGATAATAATAATTAGACAACGGATATCAATACTTTTAGTTCTAGATTTTTTTTATAGCTTTAGATTTCTTAGCACGACGGAGTAACAATGAAATGACAAATGCTTAGGGGTTTTCCTTTCGTGAAATTATAGTATGAAGTTAATTCTCTCTATATTTATTCGGTTGAGGGTGTGTATAATATGTATACTTTGGGGTATAGAAATATTGATATTCTTGAATAATCAGAAACATATATCAATGTTTCTAGACTCCAAAATTGGTACTACCACTACCACCTTAATCTATGAATAAGACTGAAATCTAAAGACGTAGATATTGTAAATACATACTTATTATAACTTTTTAACTTTACTCTCATACTTTACATAAGAATGAAGAACAAAGAAATGATCTTTCTGCAATCTTTATCTCTCAATTGTCTCACGCTACTAGGCACAAATAAAAAAAAGCTGTAAATAGCGCAAAACACAACACGTTTTGGAAAATGATATAATATTTAACACGTTTAACAAATGCTTAGTTAATTATGTATCACATATCCTGCATTATATTACATGCAAAACATTCGCATCAACTTTCCTTACGTTAATGATATATTCTGGTATTGGTACATCTTTAACAGACACAAATTCACGATTCTATTACTTCTTGAAATTATAGAAGTTTATTTTTCGCAGGGTGACGTGCTGAGGCATAATCTACTCATACGTTATTTCGGCAAAATTTTTGTACAGAAACCAGAACATGTTGAAATCGGTGTACCTTGTACTACCGCTGTTACGCACGGACCTGGAGGTACTGAATTTCACTTCATAGTCTCGAGTAGCAGATTTTCTTCGTATTTTTTTATCAGTAGAATCAACCAATATCTAATAAAAATTGATAACAAACGAACAATTAAAAATAACTGGTCGTTGATATTGCAGCAAAAATATTGCTGCGGGCTGGGAGAACTCTTCACGACGTACAGAGCCACTTGGACAAAGAAGGGGCTTCAGATTTAGTAGTCGAATTAGTTATCAAGAGCGTTCATTCGCCGAGTATATTTGTCGAGGCTGTAGAGTTGGGAATTGCTTTATTAGAAGGCGGGAATCCAATTATCCAAAAAAGTATGTTCACCAAACTGATGGGCGGAGATCTTAGTCAATCCTTCTTCAAGGTGAGATCACTCTCATTCTAAAGTCCCGATTCATCAAAGAACCGTGGCCGAATAACAAAGAAAATAATCTTTGCTCAGGTATTCTTTGACAAAATGAAAGATTCGCAGCAGGAAATAAAGTCTACAGTCACCGTAAACACATCTGACATTGCTGCTAAAGCTCACGAGGATAAGGAGCAGAGTAAAGAGCTGGAAAAGATATCAAGAAAACGTGGGACTGGTAAGAGAGCAGTTATTTCTCAAGCTCTCAAGCTACTTGAACACAAAAAGCATTAGGAATCATTAAATTACAGGAAAACCAAACGGAATAGTGATCACAGAAGAGCTGCACGATGAATTGAACCAAGCAGCTGCTTCGACAGCCCATGCCTATGCAAGCGTTAGGAATATAGCATCGGGAGACGAAGCAAGCCATAATTTAGCACTTGGTTCTGCACTGGAAGATATGTTGGCAGAAAAACTTGAGAGACACAGAACTGGCGCTGGGAACAGCGGCGAAAGAGACGAGGCACAATTGAGCGGGAAAGTTCTAGTCATGCAACCAATACTTAGGTTTCTTCAACTTCTTTGCGAAAATCATAACAGGGAATTACAGGTGATTAGAAAATTGAGCTACCGTCAACTGGGGTGACTTGAAATACTTGATATTATCTTACAAGGTGGAATGCAGAGACTAACGTTAGTTAAGAAGTTCAGAGGCAAAATTAATTCTTGCTCGTTTCAAAGTGTTTCCAATTTTCTTAGAATTAGATCCTGAATATTCGGGATTATTTTTCTGGTTTTCCACAGTTGACGGTATGTCAAACAATTAGATTCAGGTTTTCAACTCCTGTTTAATATCACGTTATAGAACCTTCTTCGTAATCAAAACAACAAAACGAACTTCAACCTGGTTTCTGAGACGCTAATGTTCCTCGACTGCATATGCGGCTCTACCACCGGCGGTCTAGGACTCCTTGGTTTATACATAAACGAGTATAACGTAGCTCTGATAAATCAAACTCTAGAAACTTTAACAGAATATTGTCAAGGGCCGTGCCACGACAATCAAAACTGCATTGCTACACACGAGTCTAACGGCTTAGATATAATAACTGCGTTAATACTAAACGATATCAATCCCCTTGGAAAAACTCGGATGGATTTGGTACTTGAGCTCAAAAATAACGCGAGCAAATTGCTACTTGCTATAATGGAGAGCAGAGGAGACAGCGAAAACGCTGAAAGAATTCTTTACAACATGAACCCTAAGCAGCTCGTCGATGTTGCCTGCAGAGCATTCCATCAGGAATCTTTAGACGATGATGACGACGCCGACGACTCTTCGACCGATGGGGAAGACGGCGCTTCTCCTAAAGAAGTAATTTCTTGATTTCAAACTTCTGGACGTTTTTTAACGACTTATCTTCTTTCTAATTCTGATTTTCAGGTTGGACACAATATTTACATTCTTTGTCATCAACTGGCACAGCACAACAAGGAATTATCGACAATGTTAAAACCGTCTGAGCACAACAACGCCGATCCGAAGACTAACAGAGCTCTACAATATTATGCGACTCACACTGCTCAAATAGAGGTAAGTTCGATATTAAATCCAATCGAAATAGATTCTTGATTGCTCGAAATTTATTACCTTTTCAGATCGTTAGACAAGACAGAACTTTGGAGCAGATAGTATTTCCTATACCAGAAATTTGCGAGCTTATAACACACGACACAAAATTAAGAGTCTTGAGCACCGCCGAACTTGACGATCAGGGATCTAAAGTATCCGACTTTTTCGAAAGGACTGAAGACATGTTTAATGAGATGAAGTGGCAGAAAAAACTCAGAGGTTTCTCTCCGGCTTACAATTTAGATTAACTGGCGTTACTTGAAACACATTCAATGTTCATCATGATATTGAATGTTCCAAGTCACCCCAGTTCATGGTATCAACTGATTTATGTTCATATCACAAATTCTAAAATTTCCCGTATCTTTTAGGACAACCGATGCTCTTTTGGGTAAGCAGTTACATGTCTTTGTGGAGTAACATCTTATTCAACTGTGCCGTTCTGATCAATCTTATTGTGGCGTTTTTCTATCCATTTGTCGACTCTGTACCCAGTAAGTTATAAATCCTGAAATTTGAACGTCTCTTCTTCAATCTTCATCTCTTCAAGTCTTAAGACACAGATGATCTAAGTCCGTGAATTGTCTCATTTGTTTTCCAGAACTGAGTCCACATTTATCCGGTCTTATTTGGGCGGTGATGTTATCATCTGCAGCAATAGTTGTTACTTTACCTAGAGAATCCGGAATCCGGACTTTGGTTGCCTCAACTATACTACGCTTGATATTCTCTGTGGGACCTGAACCGACTTTGTGGTTGCTGGGATTTTTGACGGTGAGTATTACACCCGGAAATTCTATTGCACAGGGAAAATAAACGACTAATCCTAAACTACACCATGTCTTGCAGGTCCTTCTGAAAATCATTCATCTAATCAGCATAATAGGTAACCAAGGAACCCTCAGCAAAAGCATAGAACAGATAGTAACGAACGTTGAATTGTTGTATCATTTGTCTTATTTGATATTTTGCTTCCTTGGGATCGCTATGCACCCATTTTTCTTCTCTGTTCTGGTGAGTATCTACACATATATATCGAAATATTTTCATCCCTGGTCTAGTCCATATTTGCCTAATCATTCATTATCTTCGTTCGCTGTATAGTTGTTCGACGTCGTTTACCGTGAAGAAACTCTACTCAATGTTATCAAGTCCGTAACCAGGAACGGTCGATCCATTATTTTAACTGCTGTACTGGCTTTGATACTCGTATACATGTTCTCTATCATTGGGTACATGTTCTTTAAGGATGACTTCTTGGTCAGCATCGATGAAGAAATTATGCGTGAGTTATTAGCTGGAAAGTTATTTTTTTTGAATTCATGAATGTGAAACATTAAGGAAGTTGCCTGATCCATTGATATCATGTTTCGGTGAAAAATTGATACTTTTCATTGGAATATAACCATTGAAAATGATTGAGATTGGGATAATGTGCAAAAAATTCACGAAAAAACAAATGTAATGATGAATTATGCAGCTTCCCTATTATTCTAAATACATTTTTGTGACTCATTATATATGTGTCCAGCTACTTTAAGTGAAAATATCGCGGGAACGTGTGACTCGAACAACACGGAAGACTGTGAAAAGACAGAAACTGTATCTCGTTACGCACAGGCAGGTCAGTATGCCCAATATGTTTACCGAGGGTAAAAATGTTCCTCCCAGTCGTGAATATCATTTTATTTATTTATTTATTAATTCTATTTAATGTTATAAAACTTTAGACAATGAGGGATCTGCTGTAAAAAGCGAAATTGTTAGCGTAGGCGGAGAGATTAAGGAAAGAGCTTGTGATTCATTGGTCATGTGTATAGTGACGACTCTGAATCAAGGCTTAAGAAACGGTGGAGGAATCGGCGATATACTAAGAGCGCCGTCGAGTACGGTGAGCGTTGATTTATCTCCTTAAGTATCGTTTTTTATTTTGAGAAAATTGTATCTCTGAAAGATTGAGATAGATAGTCGATAACAAGTTCCTTGGCTAATAGTCAATGAGTAATGTGTTTTTAGGAAGCGCTATTTGTTGCCAGAGTTGTCTACGACCTGCTGTTCTTCTTCATTGTAATTATTATCGTACTGAATTTAATATTCGGTGTGATAATTGATACATTTGCTGATCTTAGATCAGAGAAACAACAAAAAGAACTGATCCTGAAAAGCACATGCTTCATTTGCGGTACGTACCCCAGAAACTTGCATCGAAAGGTGAATATTGATCTCACGTTCCTCTCTATGTTCGGTAAATAAACAACACACCTAACAGCTCTTTCTTTTCAAGCATTTCGCTTCAGCAAAGACTGTTAATCATTACAGTATTGCTTTTTCGTGTTATTTAATCAAATCCAAGACTTCCTTAGTTGAATTACCCAAGAATTCACAGTCTCACGTCAACCAGGGTGACTTGACACACTTGATATTATCTTTGATTATATAGCGTTACTCTCTCCAGGCAACGTTCCGAGGCTCACTATAAGTGCAGAGACAAGATTGATCTCCTCACAATCATGCATTCATTCTTTTTTTTTATTCCAAAAAAATTGCTCGCTATAAAGTATCCCTTTGTTCTTTTTAGACTTAGTTCATAGATTTTGGGAATTATTTTTCGCATTTTCTATAAACCTTCGAATGGAAAAAAAATGAACTCGAACATGTCTGCCCATTTAATTCCTACAAATTCTTTCATCGCATCTTATTTTCGCATTCTTTTTCAGGGATGACTTTGAAACGCTTGGAATTTGCTTGCAAAGGCATTTTTTTTTTTCTATACTCTCATTTTTTCTTGCATTTTTTGAAAAGTCTGAAGAAGCTTATATTTGAAGAAATTCCTCCTTTTTTTTAATTTGATTTGAAAAACGTTATTCACATTCTAAAGTAAATATCTTCATCTTCTTAGATATTTTCATTGTTCGTTCGAGTTGAAAAAAATTAATAAAACATTTGCAAGGAATTCCAATCTGCATTCTTCCCACAATGTTGCAAGTCTTTCAACTTATCTTACAACTGATTAATCAAAAACTCCTCCTTTTTCACTCATTTTTACTCCCATTGTTTAATTTCTGTGGCTTCATTTTTTAGCTGATTATAATTAAATTCCAGAAACGTTTCAAGTCTCTCGTAATGTACATAAAAATTGCTTTCAAAGGACGATATCAGTTCTGAATCTTTAAATCGTGCTGCTAATAATTCTTTAATCCAGTTTTTTTAATGCGACCAAAAATCACCGACGAACATATGTTTTGGAATTCACATCTGCTCGGGACAGTCTCGGTATTGTATATTGATGAAAGTAATTCTTAATTTCGCAGGCTTGAATAGATCAGCTTTTGATAACAAGACAGTATCATTTGAGGAGCACATAAAGCACGAGCACAACATGTGGCATTATCTGTACTTCATAGTATTAGTAAAGGTCAAAGATCCTACAGAATTCACAGGTCCAGAATCCTACGTTTACGCAATGGTCAAGGTAATAGTTCGTAGAGCTTGCAGAATAAATTAATACTCGTATCAATGTATGTAAGCTCTATGCACTTTCACAGGATCGTAATCTCGAGTGGTTCCCTAGACTGAGAGCAAAATCATTAGCCGCTGACGAAGGAGAAGGCGAGCAAGTCGAGCTCAGAAGTTTACAGTCTCAACTTGAATCCACCCAACATTTAGTCAGATGTTTATCTCAACAGCTTACCGAGCTCAGAGATCAAGTAATTTTCAAATTTATAACAAAGATCTAAAAGAAAAAGTGGAATTTATTCATCTACAGAGTTTCAAATATGATCTTTTCTTCTCGCTTCTTGCCTTAAGATGATTATACTATATTTTTCATTATCCAAATTAGATGACGGAACAACGAAAGCAGAGGCAGCGTCAGGGGCTGTTAAACTCCGCTTCTGCATTCCTACACAATATGCCTGCGTAAACGTACTCATCTGTAGTCATAACATTTAGAAAGAAGAGCAAAAGAAGAAGAAGAAGTAGAAGAAGACTGTGAAATCGCCATATTCGAACGAATCTCAAGGTACAGAGAGAAATATGAAAAATCAGAAAATAAGTATAAGGTATATCAACTGTATGGGAACAGTTGATCAGATTGGAATTATAACGGTTTTTGTTCCTAATCAGTGGAAGCATTTATTTTTATTTTTTTCTTCATTTTCTCATTTATCAATTCTTAAGTGGTTTATCGTTAAAACGATACTTTTTCAACGCATAATTCGCGTTTATCTTTTATATAAAAGAAAAAAAAAATGATTATTAACATTTTAGAGAGAATTCGGGATCTGGATAAGTACTTGTTTGCGTTTTTAAATCCGTATCAATTTTATGATAAAATTTGAAGAATTATTATTAAAAAAAAATTAATTTCCTAAAAACTTTTCTTTTCGCCTCGATCTTACAACTCTGACTGGCCTAATTTCAATGTTCAATAAATCATATATTCAACTCATTGCGAACAACGTCTGTAAAAATCATATCCTACATTATTCTTCAATCTATCTCACCATTATTACGGATTAAAATGCATATAGTTTCTATTTTTGATATACTTTTCTTTTAAAAATAGGTATATAATATATGTATGTACTATATAATTCTCTTATTTCAATATCAATTAGGAAACGTATGAATTGATCATATAACAGGTATATATTTCGTAGATGGAATAAAATTCCGCTATGAAATAAATTACCAAAAAATTCTTACGACGAAACAAAAATAATGTTCTTTTACGTTTATAGAATATGTATTGTAGTTATATTTGATCGCAAGACCACTATCGTGGACCCACGTAATATATATCGTATACTAATTCTCAATTAAAAATGCAATTCTTTGTTTGTTTTTTTCGTTTTCACTATAAGAAAAGTAACTGTGAGATAAAGAAAAAAAAACAGAAAAATAAAGAATTTTTTTTTTAATTGAGACTATAAACAAAGTTAATAACGCTCAATAGAGACGGTTCAACGAATCGACCGTCAATAAACAATAATTGTTGTATTATACATGAATATAAAAAGAAAGAAAAGAAAAAGTAACGATAAAATATATATAAATACACATGAATAGTATCAGTCTCTACTAGGTATACCTATAATATATAAAAGTGTAGGATAGTTTTTCTTTATTATAATATATATGGGGAATAACGATCAGATACATAGGTATACATAACATATAATTAGGTATACCTGTATGTATATTACATATTGCATCATCGATCTTTATTGGGTCGTTGTGAGATAAGTTTAATAATTATAATTCTTTAACGATAATAATAATAATTATTAACGTATGCGAGCATATCGAAAATTATATATCTAGATAGTATATGAAAATTAGACAATCAATCGATAGTATATACACGTAGTAGTTGAGTAAATAAATAATAAATAATATACAATTATAATTAATATTGAATTATTATTCTGGAAAATTTTATTACTATAATTTTTTTTACATTATACAGGCATACATGGAAAGAACGGAATCAATTAAGACATAAGATTTTTTGTTTTTATATTAATAAAATTAACACGAAAATCTATCGAGTCTTGAATCGCAATTATCTCAACGAAAATACTATATGCAACTGCAGCCGATCGTAGAGAACATAACGGTTCTAGTTTTTGAAGATTATTTTTAGACAATTGGCGAACCACGAGTACATAACAATTTATTTTATACGAAATATTTCAAGATTTCATATAATTTCGAAGGGAATCGATAGTTTAATAATTTCAAATAATTACTATTCCATAATCAATTTGAGGCGACTGATTCTTTTCACCAATCGTAATGCCTAAAATTTTAATGCAGAAAAAATAATAATGGGATTTTCCTATATAGGAAGAAAGGATGTATTATTGAATAAGATCTCAAGATATTGGGTGAATGTAGTATGTATAGTATTTATTCATAAAAACTGGCATTTAGCTGCGTTATAATATTAACAAATAATATTTTAAGTTTAAGAGCTGATCTTGCAGTTCTTATGATTCAGGGAAGAGCTCATCCCAAGTGAAGTGCTTGCACATGTTATTTGAAACAAGTAAGATGCGTTCGATCACTGCTTTTTCAAGACCCGGAAGTAGGCTGGCCAATACTGAGGCCTTCTCGTCGTGCAAGAGTTTGTTAGTTACTTCACCAATCGCGGCATCACCCTCGAAAAGATTTTCTAGCTTAATATCATAATCCTTTATTTGCAGCTTAAGATCCATGCTCGGGAAATAGTACAAGGTCTTTCCACCGCGAGTTACTTTCTTGCCATGTAGGGTACCTCGGCCAGTGATAGTTGCTGGGAAAAAATTAAAAAATAAAAATAGATAAGTAAAACGTCGTTGAAAATCTGGGACAACGATTAGAAATAATTTGCTTGAAATGCTATATATATATATATGAAATAATTTATCTTACTCGCTGATAAAGTTATCGGTCCTTTTCCCTTTAATGGTATCCCTGCTACGGTTGCATCGATCTCGTAGTTTCCACGGGCGTCAATTTTCGGGAATGTAACGCCGAAAGAAAAGGTATCGGCATTTAGATCAACGACTACATTGTCGATTTTGAACTCCTTTCCTCCAGTTAGTAACAAGTTTTTGCCCTTAGCATTCACCCTGAAATATATTTAAGATAAAAATTAAACGAACTGTAATTTATCAGGGAAAAAATAGGCGAGATTCTTTTCTAGGTCTTGTATATTCTTACCCTGTCCCTAGGTTCAAGATCAATTCATCCAAAGTCAAAGGGTCAAGCTGCGGTACTTCAAGCTCGGGGATTCCCGAAATCAGCTTATCCTTCAGACTGAGAATGCTATTTTCAATACACTTGTTGATTTGAGGATCATTTCGTTTGCAGATATGGATGTAATCGGCTTCACAGAACAAGATGGAAAAATAAAAGTTTTTAAAATGATTAAACACAAGTTCAATAATCAGTGATAAAAGAATAATATCATGACAAAGGACAAGGTCCAATGAGAATTGGAAAATCGACTAATTTTGTACAGAATTAATATTCGTTGCATCTGCTAGTGTTCTTCATGGATCCTTCAATGAGGTTTTTGTCTAATCATATAAAACTGAATGTTGGTACGTTTTTATGCTTTTTTATATTTTTTACATGTTTTAACATTGAACACTTACGAATTTTAGCCTCCACTGATATCAACGCGGCAGTTGCAGCCAGCAATAATGCAAAATACTTCATTGTTGTGCGTGTTTTACGGTTTCTTCAAATAGTCCTTCGATCACTACTGAAGTCCAAATGTATGTGTTGACTGGTCCCGAAAAGCAACATCCTTTTATACTAAACGCAGTGTGTCTCATTGATCGAATTCATCTGGTTTAGCTGGTGCTAGATGCTACAAAAGGAGGAAATGCCAATATGGAAATAAGCTCTTGAGGAGGAAAGAACACGTTCAAAAATATAACGAATTGATTCGTTTCTTTTTTTTCTTGCTTTTCCTTCCCCTTTTCTTGACGTGACGATGCGAGTATAAACTCCTACCCACATAAAAATTCAGAATCAATTCTGTACTTCACTGTTCCGTCAATCAATTTTGATGAAATTTACGCAATTCATTCTTCGCGAATAGTCGAAAAATTTTAGCTCATACCGAAGAAGAACGTGCATTTAGTTCGGGAGATACAAGCAAATCGATTGGTAGAGTTTCATGAACTATTTTAATGACAAGATTGTGAATATAGTAAGTTATAAAATTTAAAATAGTATTAGCAAGTTACATCTATTAACAGGATCAGAAAGAAATCAAAAATTGTGAGGGTCGCGGCGAGATCGATATGGCATGGAACCCCTCATATATTCTTATACTCTTCCTCAATCGCTGCATAGTAAATTATTTATAGATATACAAGAAAATAAACCGACTGTGTGGTACATAATATTATGGCTTGCTACAGACCATGCACGCATGAGTATCACGTGCGGATTTCGAATGCAACTTGATAACTGAATATGCAAATGTAGACTTTTATACATTATCTTTGTTTGTACTAAAACGTTTAAAAACCGCTGCAGGTATTATTGCTACTCTATTGCTAGATAAATTATATTATTGATTTAATTTGGCTCATAGTAAACGCGCATCAATTTTAATGTTGAACATTTTTTCAACAAAAGTCTTCAATCCGAGTCCTGTTCTCCAATTAGATACGTTTATTCTTCAAAATCCCCTCATACACCTACGAATTACTTTTAGAGCTCGACAAAATTTCCAGCGATAAATTTTTTTTTTTTAAATCCAAAATTAACTAAAATAGTTGTTCATTTTTCTCTTCTCGATTGATACCGTATGGAGAAATGAGCCACAATTATAGGTAAATATTCTTATCTTTACAGATTATTTGAAATTGAAAACAAAGTCTTTTTCCTGTTGGTATAATTCGGTATTCAAATCACGACAATCTACGTACACACATGATTCCAGGGACATTTGATGGCCATATTATTTTATAAATAATTATTTTTCATCTCGTGAGTTTCGTTCTGAATTTTCATTACCGATTATTCAGTAGTTTCTTCTATTTCATTTTTTTTTCCTCACTCGCGATAGTAATTTAAAGTAAATAACTTTCTTTACATCATATTATATAAGGTGTAGGTATGTGTATGTGGGTATTTCTTCTATCAGCGATCAGATAAATTTATTTTTTACATGAATTCGATATACTGACTTAATTTTTATTTTATTTTTTTGTATAAAAATTCACAGTTCGTTTAACGTAGTCTTTATGTTAAATTATTATACTTGTATACTACATAGGTATAGTTATAAGTTTGTTTTCGTTTCTTGACAGAAAATTTCCACTCTTAAAATACAAATTCAAAAACACGCATGTGAATTATATCGATACTGCAGCTGCGAATAAATTATAGCGAAATTCTTGTCGTGACGATATAGAATCTTATTGTTCCCTCAAATGATGATCTGTTATAGTGCAGAAAAGGCAGCTCGAAGGTCATCTAGTATAAATTATATTCTCATTCATCACAATGTATAAATTGCATGAGTCCGAAACGAGTTTGGTGGGATATGGGAAAAAGGAGAACGATTTATCCCATTTGGTCGTTTAGGTCGGTCGTTGATAAAATCAGATCCGCGCTTCTTTTCCTCTGCTGTTCCTTTTCGTTATAATTGTTTTTTTCTTTTTCTTTCTTCTCTCTTTTTTAATAACTACATTTTTTAATATATTAGGCGTTTGTGCATCAACGCGCAATAATATTAACAACAGTTCTTGTTTTAATAATCCCGAAAGGGCAATTTCTCATCATCAAACATATAACGAAATCTTTACGAACTTTTAATCACAAGATAAAATCTGTTATCATAGACAATGTAAGATCTTTTTAAAATGAACCTGCTACTTAGGAATATGCCTAATTGACACTAGGGATATCATTATAAATATACAATTTGGAAAAATGTTAGGTACGATCCAGATTCGGCAGCTAATATTATTATAAAAATTTGTATCTGTAGTATTTGCGTTCTATTTTCTGGATGTTTTTCTTTTGTTCATGAGTCAAGGTCTTCTCGAGTCAGTTTTTAAATTCAGCAAACAAGTCGTTGGCCAGTCTGGAGCCTTATCGAAAATTCTATTACGTCGTAATATCTTAACCCGTGGGATATTATTCAGTCTTTTCCTCAATAATTTTTTTTCATTCATTATTTGCTTTCATTTGAAAAATAATAACTACTTCGCTGTCGTTTTTGTTGCGTTCTCTGCAGTATTCCCGTTTTTTATACAAGCACAATTCCTCTCGCTGTCCCTCGAATCTTCCGGTTCTCTCCGAGTTTTATAATATATTTATAGTAAAAAAAAAAGTAAAAAAAATTGACAAAAAAATTAACAAAAATCTAACGCTAATTGTGCCGCCGCAAGTAAATTTTTCAATAGCCTGGAGTATATGTGCTATAAATCTATCGTGCGATCTATAATACGGCTAGAAAATAATTTTATTTATAATTATATATTACTGTATATTCAAGATTATTATTATTATTAATATATTAGGGTGAATGAATATATATAAAACTTGAAACTCTATGCAAATAATCATTGTATACTACGTATGTTATCGTCTAATTGGTTATAATCGCTAACAACAGAATAGTAGGGGGTGAGCTTTATTACACGCAACCCGCAGATCTTTTGTGCGATTTGAGCTCTATAGTTGCCTAGCAAAGTATGGTTACCTTGGTTGACTATAGTAGACTCACCTCGTAGTAGAGAAATATTTGAATAACGAGGATCAAAATTTTAAGGTTTGAAAAAGGTATCAACTGCCAGAAATCCGACTCCTTAAATGAGGTATCAACTGCCAGAACCTTTTTTTCGACGTTTTTTCTAAGTTACTACAATACGCCTGAATATAGGCATTCGGAAATCACCAAATAGGCAACAAAAATTAACATGGGCCCTTCCGTTTACACGAATGGCATGCAGGTTGCATATACTCAGGCGCAATAATATTTACTTAATATTGTTCGGGGCTTTATGAAATCATGCGATTTTCATGATTTTCTACTTATAGGCAAGAAAAGGACAGGGAAAAATGATTCAACGATCGATGATTTACAATTTCAAGAGATATTTATTCAAGAATGCGCCAATTCACTATAATAATACATGCTTATTGCATAAACAATGTTATTACTACATGGATATTTGCAGTGTTGCGAGTCGCTAATTAAATTTGCAATGAAATTACTCATTTAATTACCCATTACTTTGGTAATGTTGCTTCATGCACGTCTCTCTATAGTTTAAGTGGACGTCATGTTAAGTTGGCTGAAGCAATTTATTTGTGAGAGGATCCGGGTGGGTTCGCCGCCTAGTGATGAAGTTATCGTCTCCACTTAGTAATTCTTCAACCGATCAGTGCTGAAATAATTTAACCCGGCAGTACGTCTACTTTTCCGACGAGATATCAACCAATGAGAACTTGCTGCTCAGCGTTTGTCGCTTAACAAAACGCGCCTTTACGAAAACGACATTTGAAAATTCGAATGAAAAATGGCGTCGCACAGTTACTAGTGTCACTTCAGTGACCGCGTTAACTGATGTCATTAGGTCTAAGCTTTCTTTATTGAAGACAGACAATGTTTGTAAACTAAAAATCCGTCTTTTACAAAGTTAGATCAGCACTTTACAAAATACGAATCGTTATTTCATTTAATATCTGTAATAATACTATTCGAAGAAATGGAAACTGAGTACATTCTTATATCCTGAATACCTAAAATTCGAATCGAATCTATTCCTTCTCAAATATACATTAACTTACTGTAAACAATATGGAAGAGGATCGCGATACTTCGATCAAGGATCACTTTCCGGAACCACAAAAAAGATTTTGGATGGTAAACAATTTTACTTGTAAACTTCATGACTTATTGTTTTTATCCTATGTCACGACTCAGGGGAAGTTTTTAACAAATTTTATAGATCATTCATGCTGTGCAAAGTTAAACTAAATTTTGCAACTTCATAAAAGATTCTTCTACGAAAATTCTATACGATTTAGATAATTGTAAATGCATGAGATTACACAAGTCTTAAGTCTCTCAAACTGTTAAACTATAACGTTATTCAAAAGACAAAATTCTTCGCGACTTCGTTCAATGGTAATCATCAAAAATATTCATTGTCAATTCAGCGATCTAGAAAACGTAGAAACAGCGATGCAGCCAGCGTTAGTTCGATGGATATATCAATGGGATCTGAAAGTATAAAGAAAAAAAAGAGGCGGAGAATCACAGAGGTAGCATCAAGCTTCTTCTCCGCCTCATCCTCGTCGTCAACATCAACTCCAAGTAAATTTGGAAGCGTTTTACAAAGGTCATTCGGCTCTCAATTCTCACACGCCGATCTATCTTTTCTTGGTGAAGAAACTGATTCGTCAGGAACGATGAAAAAGGCGTAAGAATATACCCGTTTTTAATTATATCCGAACTTTTATTCCTTAGTCTCAATCTTTCTCTTGTCTCTTCCAAAACAATAAAGTTCAAGAGGAAACACTGAGCGGCTAGATCAGCTTGCTATCCGCAGCTGGATTGTGGATATTGCGGAAGGAAAATCCGGCGGTATTTTAGACACAAGTCTGAGCAGAAGAGAAGTGAAACGGCAAGAAGCAATCTATGAATTATGCTGCGGTGAGGAAGTCTTGCTACGAGATTTGAACAATCTTAGAGAATTTTATTACGAGCCATTGATTCGAAGTGATATTCTCACTCCCGGAGAGATATCTACCCTTTTTGGAGATATTTCAAGCCTTGTTAACGTCCACAGAAAGCTTCGGGACGAACTAGTTGATCTGAGAGATCAGTCAGGGTTCACAGACGCTGTAGGAGATACTTTAATCAATTGGGTTGGTATTTGATACTCTTCGGACTTTGCTGTAGCAATGTTCAGACATTCTGCGCAAATTCTCTTTATAGAGAAATGGAAGAGACTACACTCACAATTTCATTTTACAAAGAAGTTTGCACGCCTTTCTGCTGGAAATCGACACTTACAAGTCTAGAATCAGATTTTTCTAAATACTTAACATAACTTTGGTGCAAAAGTATTGAGCTTCTAGTTCTAGAGAATCGACAAACTTTTAATGCTCTCCTTTTTTCAATTTCCAGCTACCAAGTCTAGCGGATCGCTATGTAGACCGCTGCAAGACTCAAGTATGGGCTAGGCATTTGCTGGATGCAAAACGGTCCACAAACAAGCGCTTCCAAGAATTTTTAAAAAAGCGTACAAGCGTTCCTCGCTCTGTAGACTTATGGACTTATCTAGACGTCCCTCGGTCAAGAGTGGTCAAATATCCTCTATTAGTAAACGAGATTCTGCGACACACGCCGTCTAATCATTCCGATCAAACCCTGCTGAGAAAAGCCAGCGGAATATTGTCCAAACTTTTAATAGAAATAGACGAAGCTATGGGTGAATCGGAATGCAAATTAGCTCAGAGCAGAATCAACCTTTCGCCAACATACGATCCTAATCAATCCGTGAAAAATGCCAATGAATTGATCACCGAAGGGCAGTTGAGAGACGCTAGAGGAACGGTGGGTCGAACTTGTCCCAAATATCCTTTTTCGCCAAGTTTTGATAAAATTTGGCGTGAATTGCGGCATTTTTAAAACTAAAATCTCTATTTTACAGAAACTCCATTGCTTCCTGTTTGACAATTGCCTTGTTTTGGCTCGCCCTGCCAGAAGACCAGGGAGAAAGTGTAATCCGTGTTTTCCTGTGGTATTGCGAGGCCAGTTTAATGTGCAACCGGACATTGAAACGGATGGAAAGTCTCAAGCTATTGGATTTAAAATTGGAGAACACACTCTGATCACTGAAGATGAACATTCCAAACGACATTGGATCGACTCTTTTCGCAGATTAGATTCGCTCGTTACAAATAGCGAAAGTAGCGAAGTTAATATCGATGAGAGCAAAGAAAACAGAGATACAAAAGCTAGTAAAATAAATAAAACCAGTAAATCAAGTCCCAAAACTACGGTGTTAAAAGAAAATAGGAAACGGAAGTCAGTCGGAGATTTATGCAATAGTCATTTTCCGATTTCTCTTAGAAAAAGCCTCCTCAGAGATAAGAGGAACAGTTTCGGTCTAGTATAAAGACATTTTTTCCATGTATTTATCATCTAAGAATCAAGATTATTTTCTAACAACTTTAAACTATGCTTTATTATCGATATCTGATTGATATTTGAGCACTTTAATCTTAGGAAATTCGAAAAAAGTTTTAAAACATTGGCTCGGTTTGTTTGTTTTTTCAAATGTACGATTTTTCGCATAGATTAGTTCGATTTTGAATGAACTCGATGAATTGAACTGACTTGAGTCAAAACTTGTACCAATATGGTTTACATTCAGTTTTAATATCACAATTCATTTTCGTATTTCTAGTATTTTTTTTTCCTTTTTTTTCTCATCATTATTCAGGTTCCGGGTTGTTGTATTACAAAATATTATCGAAGAGGCTCGAAGTCGCGATTTACTTCACTTCATATTTTTATCTATTCATTTTTTATCTACCAACACATTCGTCGTATGCATTTCAAATGATATGTTCTATTTTTCTATTCTTTGGAAATTGAATATGATTTTTTTTTTTTTCTAATACTACACAAGATTCAGAGTGTCTAAATACCGCACAGAGTTTGATCACGATCATCTTGAAAATCTCAAATCAAAAAAGGAGAACTTTTATCAACAAAAACTACCACGTGTTTCAGAATCTATTGCAAGCGGTTGTCGCATTACTTTGTTGCCTAAATCCTCCCATTTCTTTTCATCTTTGCGATTTTTTTGCGAATTTCGTTTCATCGTTTGAAGAATGAAATTCTATTAAAAATCCTCCAAATCAACGCATCTAACAGCTACGAACGAAGTAATAACACACTGCTTTCCGTATTTTCATGAACTCCGAATATTGTGAGTCGTGTTATTTTTGTTCTTGAAACGTTTTTGCACTTCTATTTAAGCTTTTCAAAATAATTCGTTGTTATATCCTCGGCATTTAGACACTCTGTCTCTCGTTTAATAAATTCATAAAAAAAAAAAAACAGATATGTTAACAACTTTTCCAGAACAACGTTCAGAACACGTTGTATGATATTTCGAAAGATGAATGTACCGACTTTCAATACACAGTACAAAAATTTCGACACGTTATTGTGTCGGTGATAAGAAACTATCTCGAAATTTCACGAGATGAGGAGAAGCCAGAAAAGTTACTTGAGGCAATTGGTACTGTTTTGATGTAGCTTTTTCGAGACTGATGCTTATTTTCAGTATTAGTAAGGCTTAATGATGAGTTGGTACAAGTTATTGGTGGCTAGTTAGAAATTGAACGCCGAATGACGCGTGGAGATGAAAACAACAACAAATATTGGCCCCTAATTGACTTTAACTGAATTTACATTGCACTTATTAAGTGAAAGCACGGTACCTAAGCAATCTACAACGTTATACTTCGCATCACATAGAAAACAATTTAATTGTTATATAAGAAAAACGGACACAGACTAAGACACGGCGATAAGCACATGTTATAAGGAAATGATTATTCAGTAACTAAACAGCATGCGAATTGTCAATAAAAAATTGTACACAAACATATAAGTATTATAGTAATTAGGATTTAGTTACTGTTATCAAATATTATATCAGTTTGTCTTCATTATGTTTCCTATGTCATGATTTTTTTTTTTTTTTTATATATGTAGATAAATTCTCGCCAAGTATAATATATACATATACGTATGAAATTTTTTGAACATTTATTCAACGAATTCCATAACAGATAACAAAGAGGTAAACTAAAATTGATCAGCGAATCATATCTTTGGAGATTCGGAATTGAAACGATTCAAACGAAATTGATATCGACGTCAATTACAATCATTTCTCATTCCTTTCAATCCCTAAATCCTCGAAAACTGGATTCTGCCATTAATCTTCTTCGCTTAAATGTTCATATGATTCTGCAGCAAACAGATGCACAATAAAATCGACACAGTCTGCGTTTTATCATAAGTTAAGTCCGAATAGGAAAACGGCATTAAATGCGTTACGATTTGCTCGGCTTCATTGAATTCCCATCCGGGTATCTTTTCTTGAAAGCTTTGATGAGCTGTGGGTCGATTAATCTGACTCCATCGACTTGATTGCCTAATGTTATCCAATTCGGTTGGACATTGTGGGGTCTTCCAAATAACTCGATCTTCCTAGTCCCAGGACTCATACGTTCAATAATCCCATAAATTTCGTCAGGTTTATGGCTAGTCGCCCTTACTTCAGCGACTATCACGTCGCTATCCAGGCCCCTGTTAACTCTAGGAATCCCCTTCATACCTACAAGGCAGTGTTCTTTTCCGTGGTTAAGCCAGTGCCCAGTTCTTCCAGTTCTTATTATACGCTGTAGCTGGTTTGTCTTTACCCATATAATTTCGTCTACTCTGTCGTAACCCCATAGTTGTAAACATTCCCTTCCCAGTTCCATCGCCCTTCCAGTTACCCAAAGAAATAGGAGTCCCTCGTCCTGGAGGGCGGGAATTCCTAGCTGACGCATTTCGTCATCTGACATTGTTCCGTAGGGAAGTTCCATGTGGATGTCCCACGGAGGGTCTGCCATTATTACAGCAAATTTACCAAGCACCGTCATGTCTAAGTATCTTAGGTCGCATTGGATCCATTGAGGAGGATATAGAGTGAGGTCTGAACCACCTGTGGAACCGTTGTTGTTATTGCTCGTTGTTTTTGTCTCTAATACCGCGGTTTTAGTCACCGAACCGCTTGTCGTCGCGTCTATTTCGCAATGGTCTTTCGGTTGGGCTGTTGGACCGTCAACTTCGTAGTGAACGTACCTGGAAAAGGATTTTTCAAATGTAATATGGTATTGATTTTGAAACCTTGACTACAAAAGGATTCAATTAGTCGTTTGCTATGCAAGTCTAACAACCAAAGGTCAGAAGATTGAAAGTTAGAAGTATACTAAAAGAGGGGAATTGCATGTTACTACTAAAACGTTTTTCCTTCAGAGGCGTTTTGAATATAGAAATCGTTATCAGGCATGAGGAACATCATGCGATTATTCTTTGATAATAAAAAACGTGATACATGGCGCAATGAATAAAGCTAATATTTACTTGCAAGTATCCATATGGAAGCAAGTGTTCAAAAAGCTACAGTCTCCCAAACTTTCGTCTGTATGTCCTTGCAGTATTTTCTTAAAGTGAAGTTTTTTGCATTTCTCATTGTATCCTCCTGGCCCAGAGACAGACTGAGCATTGAGCTTTGAGCAATCTATCCTAGTACCGTGCGGACAGAATTCCATGACCTGTGCACCGCCCTGAGACCTGAATCGCTCTGCCAAAGATTTTTCCTTTGATGTTTGCTTGGACAAAAGGTCCAGGATTTGTTCCCCAACCTTTTTACTCTCCTTTTCTCGTATCGTGGGCATCGAAATCAACGACATTATGTCCTCGGTATTTTTTTTATCCAATTTTGCCTGCTTTTCAGGAGGATTATCCTCATTGGATTCTGCCAAAGATATGCTCATATTTTTATCCAAGCCTGTTTTATCAGTCCCCGATAATTCGGATTGGGCATTTGTCTCAGTGACGGATAAAATCGTGTATCCGACAACATCGTTCTCAGTGATTTCCTTGATTCTAAAATGAAAAGGCACAAACCAAGGGGAAAAAATTATTGCCGGATCCAATACCTGGCTGAACATTTGTATAAAGAAGTAGAAAAAAAAAATATATATATATATATCTTTGGAATTAGAATTCCCAGAAAATAAAAACAATTTTATTTTCCCTTTTATATATTGATTCTGAAATTTTTTTAAACTATAAACTTTTCGAACTTTTTGAATCTGAATATGATCATCACTACCTAACAACATCCTGCGCTGATAGTTTTTCAAGGAGTTTGTTGATCTCAGAGAATGATATATCGATACTAAGGGACTTTCTGAGCTGGTCGCTTAGATCGGTCGATGTAATTGGTAAGTTTGTAGAATATTCTTGCAATATTCTTATTACATCTTGTTCGTATTCAACTGTTTCAGATTTGTTACCAATGCCGGTTGTTTCTGTAAGCGTAAAATAATCTAATATGATCAATGAAAACAAGATATTTAATAGAGTGTCATATAAACAATGCCATATAGCTACCCGCTACAGATGATTCTACAGCTGGTGGGGTTGAAGTTAATGTGAATAATTCATGTCTCTCTCGTTTTCTTTTCTGCAACTTTTCTCTAAGACTATTTCGCTTTATTTTTATTGCCTGAATCTCTTCGAATGCATCAGACATTTTCTCATATCTTTATTGCGATTCGATTAAAAAATTATTTACAAACTGACAAAAAATTTGAAATAGTGGAAAAGGTTTTTTGTTTTTTTCTTCTATCGATCAGATGAATAAAAGCAGTTCAATAATGTAAAATTTTAGGTTATGTTGGGCTGGCGAAAATACAAAGTAATACAACAGATAGAAAAAAAAAAAAAAACAAGCACAGAATATCTTTCAAATATTTATTTTTTAGATGTATTTTTAACATTGATTTCAATATGATGAACAGTATACTCCATCTACGAAAATTTCTAATCGTATATTGGCTCGTAATCGACTGTTGACAGATGAATGGATCAGAATTTTCATTGAAGCCGGTATATCCACTACGCATTTATTTCGCGCATTCTAGTGGCGCTTGTTTTAATCAAACTCATCTGATTGGTTCAAATTTTTTCTGAGTTCAAACCGATTGGTTGATCCGTAGATCCGCGTTCAAAAACTCATCGTGTTTTATGGTCTAGCTGATTAGATGGTCGATAGAAGAATGCGCGTTTCTTAAGGAAAATCGGACAACGTTAGGTGAGAACGGGTAGATTTTGTGAAAGAAATTTGAACCGATTTATTCGACATGGTGTTAATTACGTATTGTTATAATTCCTTACTTTTGTACAATTAATTAATCGCATAAAATGAGTCTATTTTTATTCAATAGAATTTATTATATGGAGAAAAACTCTGTTTGAATGTAGAGCTGGATCCGTAGTTCGTACTCCTGCCTTTTTACGTATGATAAAGCTTCCTGTGGGGAAAAGAAATTCGTATCATTCGCATCATGAGTTAAAGTTGTTGAATTTCATCCCGATTTATTTACGTACAAAGATTAGTGTAGCCTGAATATACTATAGGTATATATATTTACCTCGCGTGGCTCGAAGTATTCTCTTTCGACTTCGGGTAATCCCAAGAAAAACTTCTTGTTACGTAAGACCGTCTCATCGTCTGGTATGAACTGCAAATAGCTTCCGACCGCGGCACAAGCTTCTTTCAATTTCCCAACTGTAATAATATCATTATTGAAAAGAATTACAACGACTTGCAGTTGTTTATAAATCAATAGATGAACATAATATGATTGAAAATAATCTTACCTTTGAAATAAGCGAACTGCAAGTAATGATAGTGATCCGCAAGAATGTCGTGCAGTTGTTCCCCATTAACGTTATTCAACATGTACGGGCAGCTACGCTTGCATTTCAATTGGAATGTGAAGTGATCTGAAAAATGTCATTAATTTTCTACTTTATCGGTTAAATTTTTACATCGATGTGTCATCCGTACTTTAGAACAAAACAGTAATACCGATTCAAATAAATTCGGTATTTTCAAAACTTTGCCACTCCTGTAACGTTCGAAGCATTTATCAATGTTTGGATCTTAGTTCCTTTTCATAGACTTCTCTATCTCCTTACAAAATTCGGAAGGATTAAAAAGTTGTATCCAAAAGAGGGGGGAACCCCGCGTAGAGATTCGAAATGTCTTGAATCACGTGATAGCGCAAAAATCGTTTAATGTAGGAGATGACTATAGGCAGGGGAGAGGGATTTTTGCAAAAACTGAACCAGAGTTTCAAAAATTTTAAATTTCTGTAATAACGGATGATAATACTCACTCGCTATGGACATAGTGAAATCTGGATTCCAACCCTGGTCAAAAGGCCCTTCGCAGTAGAGTCGGCAATCATTTTCGGCTTTCATGTAAGCCTTCAACGAATTTTCAAGCTGTTTAATAACTTCTGGGTAATTTTCCTCGTGGTGAGCTGTCATTCCAGCTTTGTACATTGCGAGGAATGGATCAGCCTCTAAATCAACTATTTCATCTTCAACGACGTCGGGCAGATTTATGTAGAAACGCAAATTTTTTAAACTTAATTCGTTTTTCGTGTGAAAAATCAAGAATGTGAAAATTGCGTTCGCCGCATCCTGGTGCCGCTTCATCTAAATATTCGAATATATTCATTCGTTGAAAAATCTCGTAAGTCGTTTTCCCCATCTTAAACTTTCTTTTTTTCGTTTAAAATTGTTAAAAGTTTCATATTTTATGAAACTAGGATATGCCTACCTGATAATAGCAAATGTGAAGATACTCGTATGGTCTTCGTTCGATGTATTTCATTAATACGTCTGCAGGTACTATATTGGCCTTAATATCCTTGCTTTGCATTGTCTTCTTGCATTTCATTAGACACAAAGTTTCCTTAACTTTTTTTTCGTAAAAATGAAAGTCCTCTATATCCTCTGCAAATATTGGTTTTGCGGCGTTTGATTCCGCCCGACATTTGCTTCGGCATCCAACGAGAGTGGCTTTATATTCCTTGTAACTATACACACGATATTATAATAAACCATTGTGTAAACACACAGTGAACTATTGATTATCATCAAGTGAGAGAAAACGGAATATCACAAAAAAAAAAAAAAACAGTTATCTACAAGAGATATGATTTAAATGAACCGTTGCAAGGGTCAAATAATGGCGGGAGAGCGAAGAAACAGCCGAAGACATAGTAGATAATGTCGTATAATACCTTTGAATAGCTTTTTCAAAATCATTGATACAATTTTCCCAATCGTTGTCATGGTAGGAGTCAACTGCATTATCAAAACGCTGTGCAAGCGTAATATTCGCGGCCTCAGCATCAAGTACCGCAATGTCTGTGTTCTGCGGTTCAGACGTCGTTGCAGAGTCTGACTTTATCTCTTCCGAGGTAAAATCCGGTTGTTCTGAAACCACAGGCTCATGGTCCAATATGACGTTACTCAACTCCTCAACTTCACCGTTCACAGCAATCGTCGTAAAGCCAGCGCTCAATGCACACAAAATGATGGCAAACGATCTTAAAAGAGCAAACATTTCTTCTATCTAATAAGTAGCTTCTTGCACGATCATCAGCTGCGGAATACAGACTGGTGATGACGATTTATTCATGTAGTACTGTGGTCCACTCAAATCTATGATTTGTGAACCGCGATCTTGATCTGTGATTGTGGAATATCGCCAGACCACACTAAAAGATACGTTTATTCAAGCAAGACTGTGGGCAGCACACATGTGCAATCCTTGTCCTGGGCGTGTGGGATGGCTTATACAGGCCACATTAATACATACACGTCAAGTCAGTAGCGTCTGTGCTTATGATATGTGAGAATGTTCTCAACTTCGCAGTTCTCCGCATACTCATTGAATGCTATCTATAATGTGGGACTGAGGCTGATCTCATTCAACTCATTCAAAGGTCCACTGATTTCATGCCCATAATAGTCTAACGAAGAACCGCGACTTTTCTTGCGTGTTGAGTTACAGAACAAGAATACTGCAGGCCTGAATCTGAAGTTATAAATTATCATCCACCTTTATTTTACCTACGTACTATGTGATATCCACAAATGCAATTATAAACACATTGCGTTTTTCGACCGATATCAAAATCCCAACTTTTGACTTAAATTGAGTTATGAAGTCAACCGGAAATCGTTGGATTACCACCACTTTCGACTTTTACTGATTGATTTTTAGTCTGAAACAATTATTCCTTGTATTTTCACGTTGTATTTATTAACTTACCCAACTCTGTTTAGATTTTGTGCAAAAAGGAATTTCATTTGGTTCATAGGTTTTTTCAGAAATTATTTACATCGTAATCTACGCTCCAAGTAATACTTTATTTAAAAGAATTATTCTGCAGTATTCTTTACGAAAGTTCATTACGTACCAGCACGTATTTTCAAGACTCAGTTGTGATTTTTGGCGCATCACAACGAGCCAGCGAAATATAACTTGATAGAAAACAATTATTATGCAGCTTAGCTTGACAATCAACAATATATAATGATTAATTGTGTAATCAATATGAACTTCGTCCCTTACAGGTTTTTTTTTGTTTGTTTGTTTTTCTTTAATACAATTATTCAATTGTTTACACGTCACAACCGGATTCCCCTAAAGACATTCTTACCCCACAAAATCAAATGTCGAACTCGTGCAGCCTACACACGTAACAATGAAATATTACAATCAAAAAATCTCCCCTATACCATTTGAAACATGCAATTGCCATCGATATGAACCAACGATAGATAGATCGATCGATCGACGTTCTCGATAGATCATTTTTCTTAATCGACCGATCTAGAGTTTGGTCAGTTGATCGATTGATAGAAAAACGGTATAAATCATTTGGCGATCAATCTATCGATCGTTAAGCCCGGCATACCGATATCACCCGTTTGTAGGATGTACGAGTTCCGATCAAGGCAATTTTGTGTTGCATATTGTTTGCCTATAGATATACAATAAATTGAAATCACACTGAAATTTAAACTATATGTACTTAGTATAATATAACAACGACAAATATCGATCTATAACTATTGCGTAATACTAATTATGTAAATAAAAAGAAAGGAAAAAAAAAAAACAACAAAAAAAAGCACGCATATGTATATAACATCATTTCAGTTAATATTTTAGCCTCCAATTATTATCTAATATTATTAGAATGGAAACAAACTTACAATACTATAACTATCATTATCGACCCAACGACTATCGAACTCGTTAAGCCATACATTATATATTTATGCCGAATCTAAGTATAAATACATTTTTTATTATATAGGTATACAGATCAGCCCCGTGCCTTGAGAAGAAAAAAAAAAACAAAGATAAAAGAATGAAATAAAAAAATCGCTGTGAAAAACCTAGCTTCCGGTCAATCTAAGAATTTTTAACTCGATTCAAAAAAGATTCCGCATGACTAATTGCGACGGTGGATTGGAATAAAAAAATAATAATACTGTAAAGAATAAATGAATGGTATAAAAACGAATTAGCGGTGGGGGGATTAAACTGATTGAAACAACAAAATACAAGCACGAAGTTTTTCAACAAGTGAAAACAATCAATTAATTTTAATTTCATTAATTTTTCCGATTATGTATATTGTATATATTAGAAATGATCGGGGAGAGACTGCGTGCGCAATAATTCATCGTTGTAAAAGGGCTGTTGATATGTTTTTATATACAAAGATGATATACCCGAAAGTATTTATAATATCTAGATTTAAATTTCTTATTTTTTTTTTTTTTTTTAATTTTAATTTTCTTGTTTTTTCTTTTTGTAAAAAATAATAAATAATTTAATTTACCGCGCAATATTATGATTATTAAAGCGGCAGTATCATCAAGAAAATATTAATGTTTTTTTCTTTTTCCTTTTATCTGTTGTATTGTGCTTTTTGATTTCTTGTTTTCCTCGCAAAATTTTCTTTATCCCGTATTATCGCGGTGGTTCACAATATCATATTATTATCTAATTTATTTAACGAATCGACGATCAATTATAATTACATATTATAGTGATCATAATGAACACGGGATAACTGTTGATCAGTTATGATCATTATTATATCGATGGACACTTTAAAAGACCTTTTCCTAAAACTTAATATTAATATCTTCTATTCTAATTACTAAATTCGCTTTACGTCTTTGCATAAATTTGCAGACGATCGATTATTACAATTTATATTATCAACGTTAAATATTAACCAGCTATTTTCAACATATACAGAGCGTAAAATTGTATATAATAATAATTAATTCATTAATTAATCAATCAATCAATCAATCAATCAATCGAGCTAAGGAACACGGCGGATAAAGTTTATACGTTATACGTTAGCCTACAGTATTTTAACTGATTTCACACATAATTTTGTCTAATTGGTATCACCGCTGCGATCACCCATACATATGTTTCTCTTGCAGAAAAAATAAAGCTACATTAATATAAAAAAAAAAACCCTATTGATAGGTATAAGTTCTCGCTAAATCTTCAACTTGTAAAATTAATATTCTATAAATCGCTATATACTGTCTTCAATAACGTCGATTGGTAAACTTATCTAAAAGCTCCGTACCCCATATTCCACTATTTAGGTAATAGAAAACACAGGCCTTTTCTTTTTTCTTTTTTTTTCTTTTTTTTTTTAAAGCTGTTACATTTATCAGTGTATATGGTGTAGGTCATTTTTTGAATACTTTTTTGTTTTTGCTAATACCTACACATACATCAGATTGGCAGGTTTTTGATTTTCTTTGTTCGTCTTCTAATTTTTTTTAAATCGCTAGACTGTTTGACACGGTAAACTAACTGGTTTCAATAATTGTATTAATTGTTATTATATCGTTGAGAATAAAGTAGCTGTCGGTTACTATTCAAATTAATTCGAAACGTCTATATAATCTTTCGTGCCAAAATAATTTTGTATATGATCTAAATATACCGATCGCTAAATATCGTTGTATACCGGTCAGAAAATAATAATTTTTATTGAATTTATTTATTTGTTTATTTATTTTTGCCTAAATTTAAAGGCCAATGTGATATTATCCGCGAGCCTGGAGGATACGAAACTTGTTTCGGTTACTAGACCCTAGAATATTGGCAAAAGCTTATTTCCACTGCCATCCGCACGTTCAAAATTCAAAAATTTTTTAGTGTCTGCATGATGATAGAAAAAAAAACAAATTCTATATCGTATGTGTCGCAAAAAAACTACGCGACCCTAATTTTTAAAACAATTTGATCCCATCTGACGTCACGACGAAGACTTCGTTACAGTTTATCTGTTCGATTTAGGCGATCGGCAAAAATTAAAACAAACTGAAATAAACGAGTTCAAAAATCCTGTCGAAAAGCATCATTCCGACCTGTTACACTCGCCCACGATTTTTAAGAGATTGATATATTTTGAATTCTGAATTCATTTGCGATTCTACGGCAGCACGAAAAACGAATAAAATCCGAATGTCACATATTCAAATCGCCCCCAATTGCTGCAGCATTGGCGATAAGGCAGTTTTAAATCTTGTTACCAATCTAGTTTGCAGTGGTAGCTGTGATAATAATAATTCTATCACTAAAATTATCAACAATAACAATATTCATAACGAATAATAACTAATAACTAATAATAATAATAATATTAATAATAATAATAATAAATATACAGTGAAACCCGATTCATAAATTGCAAATAGTATATTTTACACACTTCTATGAAGTTTATGTAAAATTGCATTCATATATACCAAGTTCTTCTATTGTTGTATAATATTAAATAAGTATATATAATGTAAATTTGAAGAAAATAAAAAGAAGAAAAAACGAGAAAAATCAATAGAAAGAATTCATAAGTTTATTACAAAAATCGAATTGTGATGTTAGGTGAATATTCTGAATCGACGAAAAAAAAAAAAAATATATAATATATATATAATCAGAGATACAAGTGACTCTTTTCCCGCAGACTTTTTTTTATAGATCACTACAACAATAATGTAAATATTGAGAAATGGAGAAGCCCGTCTAACTACATAATTTTCAAGTCAAACTAAGGACGATAGATATCATACCTATAATTTATGAATTATACTATTTTTTCTTTCTTTTTTTCTTTCTTTCTTTATATTGTGTAGATCTAGAAATTTATATGGATCGGAGGAGACACATCATGCAAAGCTACTCGGACACCGGTTACTTGCGATAACAATTATATCTATGAATCGAGATTAGTGTTGATATATAATATATATAAAAAAAAAAAAAAAAAAACATTAAAACTAAGAAGGAATACTTGATATTCTTGTAACAGATATTCATGTGTGTATGTATGTATGTATTCATGTATTTACAATTCTAAGAGAATGATTGAGTATTTAGAAACCGTTCAATTATCAAATTTCTCGAAGTTATGCGACCTTTCGAATGATCAATATCGTTGTTACACTGTGATATTCTCTGTTTGTTACCTTTCGTAAAGAAAAAAAAAAAAAAAAAATCCAATTGAGTTGTCTACTGAATCAACCGAATATCATCTTAATCTTCAGTTGTTGTTTTTTTTTTTTTTTTTTACTTTATCACAAACCGTTCAATAACCGAGACTATGGCGACAGAAAATAAAAATAGATCGTAACGACAAACTTAAAATATTGTATACATAGTATGTAGAATATTCCGAACGAGATCAACTTGGTATTAGGCATATACAATTGAAAAAAGAAAGTATTTCCTGAGAACCGGTGTGATCCCGATACAAAAAAAAAAATTCTCTAAAAACACAATTTTCTTAGATTTCAAATTCTCGGGGTACAATGATCCGACTATTCTTTAACGTTTTGTAAACCCAGTTGAGTCTAATCTTTTTTTTTTTTTGTAATAACATATTATACTATTCTTAATAGCCTCTAATTTTTTGTCCTTTTTACGATATAACATACTATGTATTATGATATAGACGTGTGAATCGAACAAATATATTAGTTATTCTACAAGATGGATAGAAGAACAAAAATTAATTCGTTGAGAATTACGCCAACCGTAACTATACGCGACATTTTGAAGACGTGTCATTATTATATAGATGTACAATTGGATTAATAATTGTGTCAATTAAAAGAAAATAAACGTTAATTAAGTTATTGAACTAATACAATTTCGGATTTTTCACAATACCTATCGACGATCATTCCGTTCCCTTAAGTTTCTATGAAATATACTAGATAACTAGGAAATTAATTTTTTTTTTAGAATTCACAAGGTGTTACTTCTTTCCGAATCGCATTTCCAGTCATGAACTTGAGGCCGCTATTTAATAAACGCGATAATTTTTCTCACGCATGGGGATATATGAATAAGCATTACACCCCGGGCAAACAACGCAACGATACACATTAACTGTACAGAAAACACCAATTACCTGATAATGAAAACGAATTTAAAGCCAAAATCCTATCGGCAAAACGCAAATGGTTACTAACTAAGCAAAGAAAGATTGATTTTCGAATCTAATCGAATAAGAGAATCTTCTTTCGTTTCGTACATTGAAGTCAGAATTTTAAATGGATATATTTACTGCCAGATTTTATACCCAGAATCTGAATTTGTTTTGTCGAGAATTTAGGAGATCTGTTTATAGTCAATCCTGAAGTTTAGATTATATCCTCTTTTCACCGTAGGCACAAAGCCGTAATGTTATTATAAAATCAATATTACAAATATTGATGATATAAATAATGAATACAGCCTCCGTAACGCGTATTTCCAAATTTCAATTACGCAAAGATTCTTGAAATTTGGGAACGGCGAGACGGCGAAACCGTTAACTTCAAAGATCCGACTATCCTCAGATTCTTCGAACCCGTACAAAAATTGTTCAGAATAATTTTAATCCGGATGTATGTACCTGGCGGAAAAATATATACCAGATGATAATCGTAAAATTTCTCTTAAAATCCGTCAACAAAAATGAAAGGAATTTATTTTTCTACCTAAAACGAGGCGCTACCCGATAATAGATAAACAGCAAACGTTCAGTTGATCAGTTGAACAAAAATTGGAAAAAAAAAATAAAAACCTTCAGGGGATTCAATTGTTCTTCTTATTATCACCGGTCGAATTTTTCTCCTGGCTCGATGTCGGCGTTTCTGAATCAACTTTATACCTTTTTAGAACTTTTCTGCCATCTGTAGTTAAATCGTTCCAATTTTTGTCCGAAACTTTGAGGTCGAAGACACTCGCCTTTCGCTGCATAAGGGTTGACATTTGTTTAGTGGGTAATTCCACGGGCTTGGGAGGCTTGGGTGGTTCCTTTTCCGCTAATGAATCGAACCAGTTCTTATTACACAGTTTAGACTCTACTACGCTGAATTTACGCTGAGGAATTACACCCTCTGGTCTCCGCATGCGATAAGATGATTCCTCGGTACGATCAGCAGCCGCCGCAGTTTCCGATGCTGATTGTAGCCTTTCGACGGCATTCAGTACGCCTTTTCTTGTTATAACGAACGAAGAATCCTTGAAGTCCTTCCTGGTGTCGTTAGATTCACTGCTTTTAGGTATTTCAACGGTTTGATCAGACTTCGCGATATTTTTTGTCGAATAATCGTCGCTCTTGCTCCCAGTAGGCGAGTCCTTTTCCTCAGCTATTCGCGGCAATTGTGTGCTGTTCTGTATCCCAACGTTAGCAATACTTATCGATATCCCGTGCGTCAGTTTCGGGTATTCAGCCCCGCTTTTCTGATCCGTCACAGACTTTTTATCAGTCTTAGAATCGACCAGTTCCTTAAGGTGATTGCTGGCGTCGTTTATAGTGTCTGTGATAGCAGTTTGCGCGATTGTTACACGTGGTATTACTTTCAAAACTGTATTAGCCAGCGGCGATATAGACGTTTTACTTTCTGCCGAACGAGGATGCAAACGGTCTGGACTCAGCGCACGTCTCAAAAGAGGAGATCCTGGCTCGGCCGATTTCGGACGGCCGAAACCCTTCTTCTGGCCGCTAGGTGTAGATAGAGAAACTCCTGTAATCAAAGAGCAAGAAAAATTCATTTTCAGTAGTTCGAAATCCATGTATTATAATGAAAACCAAGATCCTGATACTCATCTGTTCCTCGAGAACCGAGAATAAGGAGAAGAAATTACTTTTTATAAATGAATCACAATACCTGGACTGTAAGACTGCGTAGTATTTGAACTTCCCGGCTGATGTCCAGTAGGAAATGCCAAAGGACTTGGGCTGCGAGTAGGGCTAGCAGGTATGGGTGATGGGCTAGGGGTTCGAGCCAAAGGCGATAGTGGTATATGTCCAACAGATTTCCTCCTGTTTGGTGAATGTATATTTTTTGCAGCAGTATGCAGCTTGTGTTTAAGTCCATGTAGCGTGCTGGGTCTCTGATAATGTGACTGATTAGCAACGCTGGATATATTCCCTATAGGAGCATTTGTGCCAGGCGATGATGAGCTCGGACTTGAACACGGGCTTGAGGTACTCGTCGAATGGTAAGACTCTGAACTAGATCTATTTATAGGAGGAGATTGAGTGCAGACGGTCTTAGTACAGGCACTGAAGAACGGCGATGATTCCTGGGGTGGTAAAGACCGAGTAAACGACTGGAACGAACGGCTTGGAGTAACCATTGATGGAGAACAAATTCCCGCTGCCATCTGTAGATGTTTTTTTTTTTTTTTTTTTGGAGAAAAAAATAGATTCACCCTTTTGTTACTTTATTCTATGTTAAAGGGGTTTCGCAGTTATCCAAAAGCCAATATTTCGTTATTTAACAACCAAACAAACACAAAGACGACAAAACTTTGATTAAACTGCAAAAAACGGTTCCTTCACGCTCTATATAAAGTCAAATGATCATTTGCACAAGTTAAGCACCGTTATTTATGTAATGAGTTGTTGGAAGGTGTTAGACGACGTTCACAGCTCAAAAAAAAGCATTGATTTCAATATAGGTATGATTCAGAAGGTTTGTTCGATGCAAAATTCCGTAAGATTGATAAAACCCTCGAAAGTAAAAACGTGAGGGTAGAGGATATAGAACGGAGACAAGATGTGATAAATCCTGTGCATATATTTAAGTTGCCCAACTCATTGAGGTCACATTTGTTTCCATGAATGATGGAACGTGGTTCAAACGAATTACGCAACTTCAATATTAAAACTAAAGAAAATAACTGAATAACTGAATGCATAAATAAATAAATATTCAAAATCATACCATAAGTGGAGGTTTGCTGTCACTGGAAAGGATTGGTGCCGACAAAGGACAACTGATACTTAACGGCTGTAACGACAAACAAAATACAGAACTTATTCGCAGATATATTTATGATTTGAAACTAATCTACGAACTCTGTTTAAACGTGAAAAATAAGTTAGGAATAAATTAACGAATCATGTTTATCTTTTTTTGTTATCTGTAATCATTTGATGAAGTACCTGTTGCATCTCAACACTAGCGCGTTTGGAACTGATTCTTCTGAACAGCGAAGTCTTTCTTTTCTTATCAGAATGATCACGCTTCTGTTTTCTCTGTCTATGAAGCGATTTTCTTGCCATCTTACTCTGTCCCAATTCTCGCTTTCTTCCGCCACTTTTTATGCTCGTATTCTCCAGTGGAGTACTTCGCAGAGTTACGTGATCCCCGCCGCTCAACATCAGCTGAAGAACTTGAGTGTGGTAAAGCCCCTGAACGGCTTCACCGTTTATGTGAGTTATCAGATCGCCGGGTCTCAGTCCGGCCTCAAATGCTGGACTAGATTGATCGACGGCCTTAAAGAAACACAATTTGATCATAAATTATTAACTGGATTAGAGATAATCGATAAAAATCCTAGGTTTTCCCTGTAGCTGGAAACTCTGAGTCACCTCATCCGGTTTTCACCTTTAAAGAAAGAAAAATCGAAATTCGGTAATGAATTACACTCACCATGACCAAATGATGCATCGTATAGAAGTCACTGTCACCATAGTAAACTCTGATAGTATGAACAGTGAATCCAAACCCACAGGGACCTCGTCTGATGATTATTGGAGGTTTTAGACTCGTTACTAACGGGCTAAGTTCTCTGCAAGGTGAAGTATCGCGCGATGAAGCCGTCGACGAGCCTCCAGGAGATTCGATTGGTTGAGTTAACGGTAGATCGTCTATAAGGAGAAGATTTTCAGCCAATTTAAACCAAGAATGAATTAAAAGTTCTTTTCATTTTCTCAATTCTAGGAATATTAACGATTAACTTACTGGTCGGTATGACTAGAGACAATCCGCTCGTTGAAGCAGACTTTATCACGGATCTAGACCTGTGTTTTGTGGATGGTAGTAAAGGCATAGCAAAAGATTCAAAAGAATCTGTGCTAGAATTGTGCTTATCATCCGCAGCGTCTCGGTTAGCAGCGGCTAGATCCAATCTAAAATAATATCAAACAGAGAAAAGATGACGGCGTTAAATAATTGACTAGGCGGTTTTACCTCGCGTCGAATCGCAACGTCATATTTGAAATAGTTTTAAAATAAAATAAAAGTGAATTTTTTGAATTTTTGAAGATCCGAAAATGACCATTCTCTGATCCCTGTGGGGGGAAAAGTTTTGGCTTTCATCCTCCCAGAATTAGATAAAACAAATTTGATAAAATTCCATGGCGTGGTATACTCGATCCCAGATAATATAAAATAAATATTTCAAAATAAAACACGATGCCAATTCGGCTAAAGAAAACTCACATGTGTTCGTCGTCAATGGATATACTGAACCTGGGCAGCTTGTCGCGTGTGTGCGAATGTCTCTTCCTCTGTATCTGCGGACTGACGTCGTCAGATTCAGTTTGGGAAGAGTCAGGAGTGCTCAGACCAACCGATAGTCCATCTCCGCCGGTGTTTTTATTAGTCGTCACCTGGGCTTCCCTTCCAAACATTGTCAAATTATTAGAATTGGCAACGGTTGTTTGTTCCGCTTTCTCAGTCTTATCAACGGAATCGTAAAACGAACTGTTCTTTATCGTCAGGGACTGGAGTTTATCCGGCAAGATATTTTTCTGGATTAATTTAACGGGAATTGATGATGCGGTTGCAAAACCGGGAGACAATTGAGCGTCCGAGGCGTCAGACTCTCCGCGGAATAACTGCTTCCTTGAAAAATCTAACTCCGGCTCTGAGGTGTTAAACAACGGCAATCTTGTCTGCGATATTTTTCTCGATTGTGGAGAATAAGAGGAAAAGGAACCAAAGAGAGGGGAGTCGTCTGTGTCATCTGTGTCGTCACCTATGTCGTGATTATAGCGATCCATTCGAGCTGCAAAAATAAACAATTTACGAAATTAATGAACAAGTTTTTGGATTCGTTTCTTATCGTTTAGTATTCTCCTCTTTGATCCAGCTCTCATAATTTCATAAAAGAAATTTAACAGCTTTAGATACTTACAGTCGAAGTAACTTGTGTCCTCGTCGTTTGTAAGCTGAGGAACAAATTCAGCCTTATGTCTCAACAGACTGTTCCAATCAACGCCACAGAAATATGGGTGTTCCTTGACCTCGTGAGAACCGGTAGTGCCCAAACGATCTCTAGGACTTTGTTGCAGAAGTACAGTTATTATATCCTTTGCTTCAGCTTGTACCGGCCAATCGTCGTTGTCTGGCCACTCGATGTCGTCTGAAACGAATTATAAAAGGGTGAATGAAATTCCGAAAGTCCGATATCGAAAGCTGCTCCTTTTCCAAAGAAATCACAAATAATATAGATCAATAATATTTCTCACCATTAACAGTATGTGCAAATAGTTCTTCGGGAGTATCACCAAAGAATGGAACGCATCCAATCAAAAATTCATAAAGTATAATTCCCATCGACCACCAATCAACAGGTTTACCATACCCTTGACGTAATATAACTTCTGGTGCTATATACTCAGGAGTTCCAAATACCTGTTTGTCGGAGAACTGTCTTGTATCTCTGTCGACATATCCTTCGTAAAGATTAGTCGCCACTTTTAAAAATAAGAGAAAGAATTAATGATTAGGTAAAAATAATCGTTAAAAAAAAATGTATAATTTCACTAATAAATAGTTTAACTTACGGGACATGAGTCCCATTTTGCTCAATCCAAAGTCTGTGAGTTTAATATGACCCAGAGCGGTGATTAGTAGACTGAAAAAGATAAAAAATGATGAAAATTTCATTGACAAAGGGACAGAAACACCTCGAATGGGTAGAAATTCTCCCATTCGAGGTATATGTACAGTTTTAAAATATTCGCAGTTATATTTACTTGTCAGGCTTTAAGTCTCGATGGACAATTCCATAACTGTGTAAATATTCGACGGCTAAAACAGTCTCAGCAAAGTAAAATCTGGCCATATCTGGAGGTAAAGGTCCGATATTTTTTAAAAGATTAGCGCAGTCTCCTCCTTCGACGTACTCCATAACAAGACAGAGGTGTTTCTGTGTATACAAGATAAAATTGAGCAAATTTTCTGTCATGAATGAATGTTCAATTATTTTCGTACCTTTGTTTCAAAACTACAATACATAGAAACGACAAAAGGATTGTCTGTGAAGCTCATTATATCACGTTCTGCGAATACTTGCTCTACTTGATTCCTGAGCATTAGATTATTCTTGTTTATTTTCTTCATAGCGTATCGTTGCTTAGTTATTTTCTCCTTCACTAAATAAACCGCGCCATAAGCTCCGTTGCTTATCAATTTCAATACTTCGTAATCGCTTTCACACGGCACACGCTGACTTCTTAATTCCTCGTCTTTACCTGGGCTTGAAGAAGCCAAAAGTAAATTATTCTCGCTAGAAGAAGCAGAGTCTTCGAGCTTGTTCAAATCCTCCTGTAACTCTGCGATAGAAAACAAGGGAAAAAGATTAGAAAATATTCACCTATTCAATCTTTATAGAGATTTCAAAGAAAGAAGATAAGACACACCTGAAATCGGGTCTCGATTTAGCGACAATTTATTTATTATATACTGCGGTATATCCGCTTTTATTCCTATGTTCGTCTTGGCTTGACCTTCGGCCTGCTCTAAAAGGTGGTAAAATTCTTCCGGATCAAATTCAAGGCATTCCAGAAGACGCGCCGGTCTTGAGATTACTAGTAATAATTTTTTAATCAGTCCCGTTAGTCTAGCTGCTGCTTCTAAAGACTTTTCTTTCGTCTGCGATTGGATTTGAAAATCAATTAAAATTATCACATCAAGTCTTAAATTGTTAATAAATTTATCATTTCTTTGGGGGGGGGGGGGGGGTATTTCATCACGGTTTACAGATTTTTATCCCAAAACTTACGAGTTTCTTATGACTTTGAAAAATTGAAAAGATTTAATGAGAATTTTACAAGATTTGATCAAATTTTTTAACAAATCCAAAACATCTCAACGGATTTCGTAAGACTTTAGAGTATTTCATGGAATTCTAAAGATTCTTTAGAACTGCGATTGTATATGAAGATCCGATTACCCCTCGATAATTTAATAACAAAATCTTTGTAGCCTGTAGATGCCATTACCTCCATTAACAGTATCTCCAAGTTTTCGCTCATTTCATAAAAGTATCTAGAAGTTATTAATTTCTCTTGTGATTTCTGTAGGCAGTCACGTGCCATTTCGATAACTTGATGATGAACAAATCTGAGAATAGGCAGTGAGTCTTGTGCTATATGAGAGGCAGTTTCATAATCGTCGATGTCATGGTTTTCATTGATGAAGTTTGTCAATCTTTCTTCCATCTGTTGCGTAGCCTGAGGAATATCGTATGAATAATTAAAACCAATTGCGTTGATAAAAACGGAGCTGAAATATCCCACCTTTGGAAACCGCTCCTTGTACAGCGTGTTCATCATCACTATTTCGCTGTCCATAACAGGGGAGCGACTCGGGCTGCTGTAAGTCCGGAATGAAAAGGTGAGAAATTAGGCAGTTTCATCTTTTATTTTTCTTTCAGAGATTCAATAGAGTCGAAAACGCTAAATCACCTCAAACTTCTTGACCTAGGACGATGCAGCGGGGATCTCCGCCCCTCGTCTTCAAGACTCATAGATATACAGCCCGGAATACTTGATATACTTGACCCAGGAAAGCCCGGATGAGAACCGCACGGTGTTCCCGGCTTAGAGAAATGACACGACAGCATACGGAGCTCGTCTTTAGTCGGTATGTTAGGTAGCTGATGGAGTCGCTCTTGACTCGAGCATTGAGACTAAAAATACGAAGTGTTATGATAGTTTGAATGAGGGGAAAGGTTCCGAAGATCCTAGATACGAATTTGAGACGTCTCTCCGTCTTAAATCTTGCCCAATACTTTTGGGTAAGTTAAAGTTGAAGAAAGGACAAAAGCTTGATGGCTTTCCACACAAATAGCTGAAAATTAAACAGTTTTTGATCAAAGAGACTCACAGACACGTTACTGGAGCCTGGAGTTGTTCCGTAACCACTGGAAGGTAGACTAGCAACGGACCATCTCCTGCCATCAGCGACTACGGTACTGGTGGCGTTGATTCTGGGTAAGTGTTAAATGTTTGAATGATTAAATGAAGAAGAGAAGATGAATTTGTTGAATTTCTTTTACAGTTCTTAACAAATATAAACGAAATAGAAGCTCGGATATGATAATAACAATAAGAAAACCATAAAATATGTACCTTTTAATTGGTGCAAAAGGAAAATGTGGACTGGATGACATCCTAGGACTCTCTAGGGGACTGCCTACAATTTGGGAAAAAACTATCGTTAGGAATAGGCGAATACCTCTGCTTGGTATAAACTAAATTTTGATAAACTAACTACCAGCTAACAGTAAAAATCTGTTACTAACAAATAACGTTAAGTATTTGAGAACAATCAGCAAGTTTTTCATTGAATTACCTCGAAAAGAATTTCAATTTCTTTTACCGTTCAACATTGCCTTACCTTTTTCATTGGTACATTTAATAACGTCTAAATTACACAAATATCTAATTTTATAAAATAGCAAGAATCTTTTTTTGGTCCAGTATTGTTGGACGAAACTTGAAACTTACCGCAAATTGGCGACTGGCATCGAGGGAGTGTCGGAGATGTTGTAGCGATGAACGACTTGCGATGAGCTGCCTTCGCTGCTCTTTTTGGAATATTGAAGTCTCGCTGTAAGGATGTAAAAAATTTACTTGATCCGATCCAATTCCATATATCTTAGGACACATTATGGGTTTTATCAATTGCTACAAACCATGTGAACGGAAAGAGACGGAGCGGATTTTCCTATCGCGGAGTTTCGCATTCTTACCAAATTGGAAATTTCACCTGCCGCTGTAAATACATGAAGTATAAGACGAGCTGGAGACACAAACTTTCATGTTACAAAGACTCTGCCTCGCATAGATTGATTGCAAATATTGTAAATTGATGTAATTGTGGGAAAAAACCTATCATACTCAAGGAATTTTTATTTAAAGAGAAAAAAATTTATTAGATTCTAGAAACTTTTAGTCTAGTCTGAGAATAGCAAAGTATAAAAACGATATTTGCTATATATTCAGAGAGAACAATACCCAGCATGAAAAGAATTTGGCTCAGAAACAAAACTAATAATACTGTCTTGGTCAGTCAGGCATGGTCTTACAATGAGGTGCAAAGAACAGAGTATGAGTCACATTGGTATAAGAATTTCTTACGGGATTTAAAAAAAAAAATTCCTACATAGAATGGACAAATCTTTTTTATAAGATCATACAACAAGCATCTCATATGATATTTGTGGTGTTCCTTTCTCCCTATGATGATAATACATTAGTATATGGCATTCTGTATCGATTCTACCAATTTACAGATCTAAATTCCTTTTCCATGGCAGGAAACAACCCATATTCTTATTGAATATTAATTCTTTGTACCATTTTGGAAAAGATTATGATATTATGACCTCATAAGATTTCCTTCCATATTGTTATATCACTTTTTCTTAGACGATGTTATCTGAATTTTCTCAAGTGAGAGTTAATTCAGCAGCAAAGCACAACTGGATGTATTTATTCTTGAGCTTAAAATAAGCCTCTTGTTATTCGGAGAGTAAGATATAAGAGCATAACAAGCCTCTAGAGCATTGTGTGCAAATTTGAGGGTAAAAGTCTTTAGATTTATACATTTTTATATATAATATACCAACTTGGAAGGAATATGTATGCCGATAAAGCTGTTCTACTTTCTTTGTAATCAAAAAGAATCACCTCAGAATAAACTAAATCTTTCATCAACCGGATTATCTCTCCATTTTCAAATCTCATTGTGAAATGAAACGATTGATATTGGTCAATTCAATAGCTTGACTCTTTCACTCGTTGGAATGAAATGAGTCAATAAATAACGTCGGTATAACGCTGAATACATCTGCCTTACTATCTTCATAATGAAAAGATAAATGCCTTTAAAATGAATGAAAATCTTCAGATAAAGGACAACATTGTGTTCTTCGATCATCAGAATCTTTGAATTTCCATATTTGGGAATAATATTAAACAAGAAGAAGATATTGTTAATATTTTCTAGCGCAAAAAGCACCAAAGTCAGACATGAAGTAAAAGAAAAAAACTATATAAATATGAATATAATTACCTGGTTGAGGTTGAGCTTGAGCAGTAGCTTCTCTACTCTCGACTTTAGGTATTAAAAAATTTCTCGGTCTATCCATGTCAGTTGTACCCTGAGATTCTTGGCTTTCGTTTTTATCAAATACTAAAATCCTAGCCGAGTTACTTGCCGAACGAAAACGAGCTCTGCTTGGCCTGTTTTTAGCCTGATCCATCGCTGAATATTAACAGTTGTGTTTAGTCGACGTTATTGAGTCGACGCTGTTGCTGCAAAACGAGCAAATATAAGAAAAAGTAATATTTACTTTTTTTTTAAATTTTTTTCATTTTCACACCTACCGAATAAAAATGATGAAAAAAATAAAATAAATGAATGAATAAATCTTGGTTTTCGTTTTTCTCTTCACTTTACTTTACTTTTCTTTTCTTTTCTCACTTGCTATTAATCTAGGCAGTGTAGAAATGAATCTTATTGAATCTGGCTCAAGTTTACTAACAACATTATTCAGGGTCGCCTAAAAATAGAAAGAGACTACTATTGCATATTGAAGTGAGTTGATTGGCGATTGACGAAATAGAATGAAAAAGAAAAAAAAAAAAAGATAGAACGATTTATTATTAAACCCCTTTCACAGGTGTTAATTATTGTTTGTTGTCCTGTCCTCTTTCTTTCATTTTATTTTATCTTATTTTTTTAAAAATATGTACGTACTTTTGTTTTATTCTATTTTCTTGTTTTTTTTTTCTTTTTCTTTTTCTTTTTCTTTTTAGGTTTAAATCGGTTGAATATAATCGACGATGTTTATCAACGGAGTCATTAGACGAGTTTTATTATAATTGATATCCATGTAGTGGTCTTATTATCTTTTATATTGTATATCTACGAACAGGTAAGGAGAGACAACAGCAACAGCAACAGCAACAGCAACAGCAGCAGCAGCACACCTTGCGATTAGCTTGTGCATTTGGTTTAAACGGAATGATATATTATTTACAATTTTTTTTTTTTTTTTTTCTTAATATCATTTATTTTATTCATCAGGACCTCCCGGAGCCCATAATTTTGATATAATAAACATCGCTGTTTAATTTATCTTTCTATAGACACTGTCAATTATACATTTATTTATATTATATTCGAGATATATTATTAATTACGAAACATCGCGGAGCTTTCGTCGTCGATCATGACCACCTCTGAGTCATGATGGTGGTATAACCATCGACCATAAACAAATTGTACCATATAGACCACAGAGGCCGACGACTGGAGGTCCGGGAAATGAAAATAGAGGGCGAGCTTGAAGCGTGTGTCAGCAGTGTGTCATAGAAAATATGAATAACCTCAGCATTCAGTTTTTTAAATTTATGTTATTATTACTCGTCTTTATTCCGATCGGATCTGCGTAACGATATTTTTTTCCAACATATTATCGATACGTTGCGATTAATTGTTGTTGTTGTTTTTTTTTTCTATCGACTTTATTTCTTTTTTTTCTATGTCAATGCTCAATGCGTTTTTACCGGCCAATTGTTGTCTCCAAGGAGTGGCTAATAATGAAGATACCATTTTGTATAGTATACGCATCTATTGTTGACAAACTGTTCATTTGGTCATGATAGCCTTGATGTTATGTTATGTATTGTATGCATACGAACAATATCGTGCAATAAAGATAATGCTTTTTATTAGTCACTTACGGCATGTGACAAACTGTTTTATTTTTCTCTTTCCTTTCTTTTAGTCACTGCCCATAGCTGCGATATTACTATACATCGTGTACCCTATCATACACGTAGCAATATAACAAAATTCCGAAGGTGTGTGAATCATTTGACACATGTCAATTGATCAGCTGCTCAATTGCTAAAATTTCGAAATCGATAAACATAACCATAGCGATACAGTCAACAATGATAAAGTAAAACAAATGAAAAGAAACTCGACTGGTAAAAGCAGGTGTTATAAAGTATATGTAGCTCGCACTTTTATCCATGGAAGATTCAAACCAGCATCATTTTAATTTGTCAATGATTTCAGGCATGTGACACGAAGCATTTCATATATTGTTTCTTTCGTTATTTTTTTCCTATGTATTTTAATCCGTTCTTCGATCAACATAGATAAATCTTAAGTCTATTAGAAAAAATAATTGACAGAGTGCTGCACAAGCGAGCTAAGTGTCGATAAAGTAGATTAGAGACTTTTCAGTGTCAGTAAGAAAGGCGGCTGTCTTTTGTCTCGTATATTATCGCCGACAGCGCTGATAATCTGATTTTGACATGTGTATGTCAATTGTCAAACATAGTCGAAACTACTGATGCATAAACAAACATGGCGTACTATGTCTCGAATCGTTCTTTCATCGTTCTGCTATTTAATTTGAACCTTTTCAGCTCCGCAAATCCTATAAAAGGTTAAAATTATTACACATTCGATTCTCCGAAGTTGTTTTATTATTCCTTTACCCATTAATTAGATTTTTCTGCTTTTTTTTTCTACTTTTTTTGTTTTTGTTTTTATTTTTTCGCAGCAAATGACTCCTGGCTATGGCCTAACGAAGCAGATTCAATAATTAACGAACGAAGACTAATCGACGCTCCTTCCTCATATCATAGCTCCGACTTGACTATGGAACAAAAAAATCCAGGCATTCTTCACCACGACAATTCATTATCGTCGGCAAATACAGGTCGGCAAAAATTTTCCGCATGGAAAAGGCCGAAAACAACAACTGCAAAATCTATTGGATTGGCTTTGGCAAAACCAACTAGCAGCAGTAGCATTGAAAGATCTGAGCATCATTTATATTTTCAAACTGATAAAAGTCCCCTATTATTCAAAGGGACACACACACATCAGTCAAGCATTCAGAGGGACTGGAGTTTCCCGGAAGATACCCTTATAGGGAGAAAGGCTGAATTGAGTACGGACTTTTATTTGATCAAAAGTTGTACTCGATGATGAGATCTAGTCCCTTTATTCCCGTCCCTTATTGTCAATTCTTATCAAAATTTTACATAGAATCCTTGTAACAATCTCTTCAAATCTTGTGAGAAACGCGTATCATATTGTAAAAAACTTACTAAATCATTATCTAGACTCTTGGAGGAATCATATACAATGAATGAATCTTTGTTATAAGATCATACAAGCATCTCATATGATATTTGTGTTTGTTCCTTTGCCACATGATGATAATATATTATATGTATATGGCATTCAATGTCCATTCTGCCAATTTACAGATTTAAATTCCTCCTCCATCGCAGGAAACAACCCATATTCGTATTGAATATTAACTCATTGTTCCAATTTGGAAAAGATTATGATATTATGACCGTACAAGATCTCCTTCCATATTGTTATATCACTGTTTCTTACACGATGTTATCAGTTTGGCGACTTTACTTCTTTAAAAAGGCAGCAAACTTTTCCAAACAGAATATTTCGATCCCAATTTCAATTACCGGCTCATGGCCTCTCTTACAATCAACAGAATGTGCCGAGTACAACAGAGCCATAGCGAACAGAAATGTATGGATCCATCCACTGACCGGTATTTGGCGTGCTACTCAATTGAGGACAAAACCTGGTCAGACCAATTGCAAAGGCTTAGAAAATCCGTTGATAATAGGTGGTATGGCTGCCCGATCGGGTGAATTCTCCCACATGGCAGCCCTTGGCTGGGTCTCCCCGGACAATGAGACGTCTTTTCTTTGCGGGGGTAGTCTGATCTCGAATAGCTGGGTGATAACAGCGGCTCATTGTACCCACGGACCGTTGTAAGAAAGTTTTGAAATTGCCGTATAAAATATTGGCGAAATAACAGCAAATAATGATTCAAAAATTTTGAACGATCATTTTTTTGTCGTTATATATCATTGTTCTCCGAATATTTGACTCCATTTCCCCCCCCCCCCCCCCCCCCCCCCCTCGACCCCTTCGACTTCTGAGATATTTTCATTTTAGAGGCGCTCCAAAAGTAGTGCGCATCGGCACTCAACAATTGAGCGATAATGCCACCGGAAAATTGATCAGGATTGAGAAAATCATGCGACACCCGTCGTACAAACCGCCCGCAGTTTATGCTGATCTAGCGCTTTTGCAACTTGATAAAACCCTCCAATTTGGGTCCAACATAAAGCCTGCGTGCTTGTACACAGAGTTTGACACTACGCCGACAAAGGCTTGGGCAACTGGCTGGGGTGTTACTGGAATCGGTACATAAATTGATGAATTAACAAATGATATAAAAGCCTGTTTTTTATTAAACATTATCAAAAATTTGAGAATCAATTCTGCCATTCGGACAATAAAATAAAAAGCCCCAAGATGAAAAATGACTATTTATCATCTATTGTTTACTCCTCATTTTTGTTCGTTAATATTTACACAGCTGAGTAATTTGGCTGATAAACGATAGCCCATTTACCTCATAAGATTGTACTATAAGCTCTGTCGTATTCCTCTTCTCAACTAATAATCGAATTAGAAACGGAGCGGGAATTGTTTAGACTTCATCTTTTCAGTTTTAAACAGATTTAATTCATCGCTAGATAGATAAAAGTAAATAAGGCGACTTTTTACGGACGGGTATGCGTCCAAATCGATCTTTAATCAACTGGTTTTATCACAGTAGTTTTCCATTCTTTTGAAGCATAATCAAGTTGAAGTTGGGAATTGTGAGTCACCGAATCTCAGAGTAAAAACACTTGATCCAAGTATTTGGATGAACTATTACTTCGATTTCAGATATCAGGGTCTCTAATTGTTCAGGAAAACAAATCTCTATCCGATGAAAGAAAGCGTTTTTCTCTTTCACAGCTTTTCAATTTTCTAGAAAAACGATCAATGCATGAAAAAGTCTTCCTTTCATCGGATAGAGATTAGTTTTCTGAACAATTAGAGATCCAAATAGCTAAAATCAAAGTAAACTTCGACTGCATTCAACTCTGATACCTGACTAACAACTCCTAGCTTGTACTCCATTGTCTTGAACTTCTCTGATGATGATGGATGTTTGCAAAGACCAATTTTGACGCATGCCAATCGTTCTAAAGCATCCCTGATTGATTTCTATATCAAATTTCAGCGGAAGATCAAAGTGACGAATTACTAAAGGTCCGTCTAGACATTGTCGACAATGTAGCTTGCGCACTGAATCTCAATCGCTCAATTGCTATTCCAAGAGGAATTGTACCGAGCATGTTGTGCGCTGGAGATATCGGCGGTGATTGGCACAGCGATACTTGCCAAGGGGATTCAGGAGGCCCTTTACAGGTATCACATCCCAATCATAAATGTCTTGATCAAATCATAGGCATAACAAGCTTTGGGCGTTCTTGTGCGATAAAAGATTCTCCTGGTGTTTACACAAGGATATCACACTACCTCGACTGGATCGAGAGGATTGTTTGGCCCGATAAAAATCAAAATAGGTAAAAAAAATTTTTTATGATGACAAATTCTGATGTGAATCAATCATTTCTATTATTTTTCTTAGCTCTTAGCGTTAATCTCATCTTCTTTCAGGGAGAGAATATAGATAAGTAATCATGACGCGCAGTGTTCGTCATTGATAATAAGAACGAGCCGTTTATTAATGAACAGAAATCTCTGTGTTTTCCTCACATCTTGAACAAACAAAATTCGTTTTCATATTAGTGATTATCTCGATTCTTTAGCCCTGTTGCCGCTTCTAGTAGAACAGACATAAGTAATCATCGATATTAAACTGATCATACAAATTCAAAGACACATAGTCGTGATAACGACTAGTAAAACGCATCTAAAATCGATATTTATCGTTGTTTGATAAAAATTTGTAACATTCTAAAGCATAGGAAACATAGTATTGTACCAATTAGTAATCATACAGCTCGACAAGAATAAACGTGGTGAAATAAGTTTGAGAATTTTACTTCTCTTGTATTAATTATCTTGAGTAGATGCTCAACAAACGTTGGATTAGGCTCCCGGTCAACACCTTATCTATAGTGACCTTTGACCATGAGAATCCTGGGCTCCGAATACGAGTAGAGACCTTTGGCTGATGTCTTTCAGCTTGTATCTAGCATCTTGTATCTTATCAAAGCCCGACCTTTAGCCTCCAGAGCAAATACTAGGAAATTTTTACGACCTAACTACGTTGCTGTATCAACTGCATGGTGCTACTATCCCCTTCAGAAAAGGCAGGACAAGGCAGGAAGCACTTACTTATCCAATATCGAACCCGCTTTGAATTAAATTCGTTTAGCTTCCACCCCAGTCTTTCTTCGTCTGGCATTCTGTCAGCAAGTTCTTACTGTGCTATATAGATACGAAATATTTAGTGAACAACAAACTCCGCTCACCTCACCTTATGGCGATTTTTATACACGTCATGTTCCCCAATTGAATTTTTCAATCCATATTTATACATTTTTTTTTTTTTTTAACACATGTTATTACTCGATATGGAACGTGTATTCTTGTTGGTTTATCTGTGCCTAACAGTTCTGTGCGTCGATACTAGTGCTGGTGAGCCTTTATCATTATAGTTGGTGCTTTGAGATTAACGAAAATTTTGTTTTTATTAGTTCTTCTACTAAATTTTTTTTCTTCGTCTAGTATTACAGCTGTAATCCTTTTATAAACTCATTTCTATTACAGTCTACATCAATGATCCAACCCTTTGCAGTCGTACGAAATGTAGCGGTGAGTTTCATTCGGTTTTTTATCTAAAAAAAAAAAAAAAGCCTCCGATATCTGATCTATCGGAATGTGAAAACATGTTATTGCAGAAGAAGATTCATTTTATCTACATAAAATGATATATTTTCTTTCATTTTTATGTAATTAGGAATTATTTGAGAATTAATGGGCTTTGCCTCGGATAGATTTAGTCCAACGAAGAAAAAATGGTTGTTATAGGGTACAGGCTGCATTGTTGATTCAGACTCTTTGAAATTTCAAGGGAATGTTCTAAAATGATTTCATTTCAAGGCAAATCAATAATATGTATGGGGATGAGGTCAGTATTCTATCGTTGTCACCACATAACGCCCTTTTCTACTCAACGTTTAATAAAAACTGGCTTAAAATCGAAGATTTTCATGTTTTGAAGTAAAATTTATCAAGTGTGACTGGTTTGCCCCGAAATCACATCAATGTAGAATATTTCCTCCAAATTTGAGGGCAAGGCAGAGTCCGCAAGATCTTATATAACTTCTAATAGGGTGTAAGAAAATTCTGTAAAAAAAAATAAAATTGGTTTGAAAATTGGTTTTACAGCTACTCCAGATCCTCTAGCAAAGTTCAAGTATACAGAGGGTGTGACTTACCGTTACGCATACAAAATAGACGTCAGTACAAACCTAGGAGAGAAGCCAAATCAGCGTCGCAACGAGTCGACTCTACAAATCGACTCCGTAGTCTTGTTAAGCTTCACTTCACCTTGCGAGGGAGTTTTGAAGCTAGCTGACTCTAGCGTTAGTCATAATCGCACAATCTATGACCCTGAATTCCCTGACAGAGCTGGAAAAGAGTTTAAAAAGAGCGTAGAAGAATATTCGCTGAGATTTGCATTTCACGATGGCAAAGTTCAGGAGGTTTGTCCTCACCCCGAAGAACCGATATGGGTACTCAACATCAAGAAAGGAATACTCTCCATGTTTCAAAATTCGATGAAAAGGTTTGACGTAGATCACTCTTCCCAAGAACTTGACATCAACGGTATTTGTGAGACGGAATACAAGCTTCACGAGGCAAAGAAGACGAGTTTGATAGTTAAAAAGTCAAAGAATATACGGACGTGTACAAACCGGTACAAATATTTATCCGTTCTGCAGTCGATGTCATACCGAAGTCCATACTCATCAAATTCGGCCGCTTTCATTGAACCGCTATTGAAGTCTTCGAGCGAATGTGAGATAACGATAGACCACCACATATACGAGGAAGTAAAGTGCGCAGAGTCCCACATGCTCAAGCCTTTATCTAACGGAAAAGAAACTGGGGCCAGAACGGACACTAAAATGTCTTTAAAGCTGATCGAAGAGTTGTCAGACTATGTTGAAATAGACGACGAAGATGAAGAGAAGGATTTTTCGCCGACCAGAAAAATCAACCTGTTATACGATCACGCTATAACGCCAAGACCGACGCATGGAGAACTGAGAATGTCCCGTGACTGCCTTAAAAATATGTGCAGGATGGTTGAGGGTGAAGAAATTGAACAGGAATTCTCCGAGATGTTTACTAAACTTATTCATTCCACTCGTCTCTTGAATTATCCCTCCTTATCAAAGCTGTTAAATAGAGCGAACAGCATCTGCAGAACTGGAAGGTAAAGAAAACAACCAAAGGACGTCGAGGTCTGCGACTAAACCACCACTTTTATACATTTCCAGGAAACACTTGATCAACGCTCTGCCGTATATCGGTAGCAACTCTGCACTGGCAGTGCAGCGTGATTTGATGATCGAGAAACAGGTTCCACTTGATAAAGTTAAGGACTGGGTGACCGGATTCGCGCTAATTCCACGCCCTGATATAGACACTCTACGGGCGTTAACTCCGCTGTTCGAACATCAAAATAAGATAGATGGTCCCCAATTTGATCTCTCTTACTCTGCTATGATTCATGCCTTTTGTAGAACAGTGAACAACGATTGTCTCAGTTATGAACCAGTAGCTCAATTTCTACTCCATATTGAAGCTAAGATCGGAAACGGATGCACCAGACGAAGCCAATTGCCTTCGGAAATGAAACAGGTAGATAACGGAAGATTGTCTACACGTTTTCATCTATAAGTCCTTAGGGGTTCTCTCAAAAACACCCATATTTCAGGTGTATGTAGTCCTTTGATCCCTTTTATCTATTCAAAGTTGAAAATGAATATCTTGTTTAATTCTTCAGACTTTGGAAGCTCTTAAATCTGTGGGAAACATGGGGCTCGATACTGAGAGCTTAAGAGACAAGTTAAAAGAGTGTATCGAAGGAGGTGGAGGATATCTAAAAATGGAGACAAGGATAGCTGCGATTGATGCCCACCGGAGATTAACATCGTGCGAACAAACAAGGGATAATTATTTTCTGAATCTTTATCGCAATTCTACCCAAGACACGGAGCTTAGAATAGCTTCGTATTTGCAGGTGATGCGATGCCCCGATTATAACGTTATTAAAATAATAAAACATACGCTTAAAGAAGAGAAAGTTAATCAAGGTAAGTGACAAAATTAAAAAGAAAACTTCAAAAATCTATAAGAGAAGAGAAAAACTAATCATTATGCAATTTTTATTCACAGTGGGATCGTTCGTTTGGAGTCATCTAACAAACCTTTTGAAATCTTCATCGCCGAGTAGAATAGAGATTCAGAGTTTACTGACCGACCGAGACTTAGGAATAAAATTCAACAGCGATATTCGCAAATTTTCGCGAAACTACGAAAGCTCTTTCTTCTCCGACGAGTATAATCTCGGTGCTAATTACCAAACGAATCTAATTTTCTCTCCAAGTTCTTACGTTCCTAGAACAGCGACTGTAAACGCTACCGTCGATGTCCTCGGCGAGTCTGTAAACGCCTTTGAAATAGCCGTTCGTTTAGAAGGGTTCGAGTATTACGCAGAGAAGTTCTTTGGCCCTGAGGGTCCGCTAAGCAACGATAAAGTTAGCAGCTACTTCGGGACCTTTCTCAGATCCCTGAGATCGGCTGGAAATGATAACGAAAATTACGACGGGGAGGTGAAGCGGCTGCCTAATGTAATACAAAATGATTTCGACCATCCAAGGATCAGTATAGCTCTGAAAGTATTTGGCAATGATCTGCACTACATCGTGCTTAACGGAGACCAAGAAATTAAAGAAACTTTGGCTTCTATTGACCCTTGGGCTAAATTCAAGCAAATATTATCAGGAAAAGAAGTTAAATACGAAAAAGCTGCCATGTTTTTAGACTCGTCTTATGTAGTTCCAACCAGCGCTGGTCTCCCTCTTCGTCTAGGAGCCTCTGGCTCAGCTGCCTGTAATTTTAAAATGTCAGGATCTCTGGACAGCAAGAGACTAGCAAGTAACGCAGAGGTCGAAATAATGGGAAACATAATGCCGAGGTGAGATTTCGGCCTGATCTCGACGGCAAGATTCAGAAACAAAAACTAAAAACCCTTTTACGACTTCTTACAGCGTCAGCATCGACATCACCGCCACAATGGTCGTCGATGCTTTCTATAAAAGTACCGGAATCAAGCTACGATCTAACTTGTATAGTTCCGGCGCTGTTAGAGGGCATCTGAACGTTCAAGGGATGCAACTAGTCAGCCTCAACATCGGTCTGCCCAACGAGAAGATAGAAGTCTTCTCCCTGCTGACCGACGTTCTATTCATCAGCACGAACGGACCTAATAGCGAAGAAACTCCTGTTGGATTGATAGTAGCCGGTAAAAGTCCAAAGGACTTTGAGCAAAGCAACTTAGTGCAGATTGTCAGCAACAGAACTTGCAGCTGGCCTGCGCTAGATAGACTCATAGGCCTCAAGCTATGCACCGATTACCAGTTCTCTAACGTGACCAAAGACCCCAAAGCCTCGTACTTTGTGCTCAATGGTCCTACTCTGTTCAAAGTATCTTTGATCAAGGCTGATCCAACGGCTAAAAGCTACCTGCTAGAATATAGATGGCGGAGAAGTGAGGTAAGATAATATCAAGGCTTTATCTCAGTAGGAAAGCTTCATTGTTTAAACTTATCCGTGTTTTATCCACTCTTTGACTTATTTCAGAACGAAAGTGTTATCAAAGTAGCCTTTGATACTCCCGGATCTAAAATCAAGAGGGAATTAAGTGCTCAGATATCTTTCGACGCAAATTCTCGTAACGTTTCAGTTGTTCTAAAAGCGGCTGGTAATCTGCTGGTTGCAAGAGGTGATTATTCTCTGAGAAACTGTTCATCATTTAATTCTATTCTTCAAACACCATAATTTGTCGATGACTCTTTACTTTAGGAACATACAGGAGAACTGATACCGAAGCTCTGCTTGACCTTGGCTTGGACATCAATGGAACTAAGCATTTCGATGCTAGTGCTGGATACACGCGGACCGACGGCCACTACGGATACAATTATAAACCCAGATTATATCTTGCTATCAACAACGAAAGAGTAGCCGAACTTTCAGGTAGACCAAAATGGCATTTTTAAAGGACTGGGATGTATCTGAATCCACTTTTATTACAGAAGTTCTAACTTCTAACTGTAACTCGATTTTGCTTCAGAAGATCGGCGAACTACTGAATCGATACGTTCCTAAATCTAAAAAATCTGTAACTCTTGTATTTTCAGGCACGATTCGAACGTCTATGAAGAGTGACGTATCGCAAAGCGATATCGACTTGTTGTTTGAGACGAAAAAGGTCTGGACTCGAGTCCTGGGCTATATAATGCGTCGCAATGTTAGCGTCGCGGGAAATATCAAGTTGGATTATCAACTGCAAGGAAAGCCAGGTTCAAATCCGGGGAAAAAGGAAACCGTCGAGGTCAAGGTTGAGCTGAGCGATCGTTCGCAGAAGAGTTTAACTCACAAGGCGGCTAATCTTACTCTAAAATCATCGGCTTATCCCCATCTAAACGTCGACGTTGTTGCTTGGTACCGCCAGGCTTTAGGCCATCTAGAAATTCACACGGAAATAAACTCCAGTCCGCACCTTAACGACGATGCACATAAGCTAACAGCTCAACTGGTTCTAACAAACTCTAGAACTTATGTACATAACGAAGGCTCTAAGATCAGCGCTTACTTTGCTATAACTAAACCGATACAAAAACTTGACATCAAAGTAGGGATAAACCATTTCTCTCATGGACCGGAGACCAGAACGCATGGTTTGATACGATATGCTCCAGGTAAAGTTTAAATTCGCATTCAATGAATCTCTGTAATTATTCTCCGAAAGAAAATCGCGATGAATGAATGAAAACTGACGATATTCTTCTTTCAGGAAAAGAAATAATGTTGATACTGAACATGAAGATGCCTCGTGGCGCAATGTTCAACATTGAAGCGCACGTTAATCTGACCATTCCCGCCTTCAATCCGATGTTGATAGACGTTGAGATCAGAGAAAAGGCTCGTAAAGAGTACGACCTGAATTTGGCCGGTACGTGGTTCAGCGGGCACAATATAAATGCTCGTGGATCGTACGTAGATCGTTCGACGTTGTCCATTGTCCATCACACTATAAAGCTCATTCTAAAGTCACCAAGCTTTCCATCCGACGTCATAATCAACTGGAAAGTATACATCGACGCCAACGATGTCTTGATAGATCTACAACTGGAGCAATTGGATAAGGGGAAAAGTATTGGTGATCCACAGGCCAATACGCTGCTCGAGCACTTTAATCAAAACAAATATGCTCTCGTGCTGAAACACTCGACTATAACACCGGCGAAATTTCTCAGCTACTTAGAGTGCAGATATAAAAGTAACGTCTATACCCTGACGATCGAAGTGGACAGAGAAAGAGAGGCGAGGGTTGAAATCCACCTAGACAATTGGCGAGACGTTCATTTCATCGCCAGAGGAATAAACGAGCCGCATAAAACGGAGGCAGGATTGGAAATAAAATGGGACGCTAATAGAGACCCGGACTTAAAGTTCGCCACTTCGTTTCAGTTGCTTAAATTTTCTGCTTTCCAAGAGAAGAACGTCACTACTACACTGATGGTTACTTATCCGGGACGATTAATCACCGGTTTTTGTCTTCTCGCTCTGCGCGGACGTAGCAATTACGTTTCTGAAGTTAAACTGGAATGGTCTTCCACCAGCGCCATACAGTTTACGATAAATGCAGACTACAATATGGAGCCGAGAAACAAGATATTTAAAATAGAATCTCAGCTGCTTACGCCGTTCGAATTATGGAAGAAGACTTCCTTGAATGCCAAGTAATGCAAACCGATAACCGACGTCTCATTAAGAGGGGTTTATCATTCGTCAAATCTTTCTGTGAATCTTGGGCAATCTCTGAAATGTCTCGAAGTACAAAATTGACGATTGATGAGCCCCTGACGCTTACATTCCTGTTTTATTTGACAATTTAATTCAATATCTCCTTTCCGCTGTTCTAGATACGTGAAAAACAAGAATGCGATAACAGCAAGCGGCAGCGTTTACTGGCAAGACTCTCAACACGTGATAATAGATTTATCAGGAGATCTGACCGACGACAATACGAATTTAGAGTGGAATGGAAACTGTGGATTAGTGAGCACGATCCACCCGATAAAATGGATAAATGGGAATATAACGCACAAACAACATTATGGTAGAACAGCGGATACCCATCTTTTGATTGGCTATTATCCAGACAAATTAGTGGACTTGAAAAGCTCGTGGGAATTGGCAAAGGAGGAAGATGGGTCGTTCAATATCACCGGAGTACTGCACATGATATCTCCTCTAGCCAGTTACGAGAGAGGAGACGTAACTTGCAGTCTCCGTTTTACTCCGGATTGGAAAGTCCACGGAGCGGTTTACGTCGACTTAGACAAGCGGAAGTACACAGGAAATTTAGTCGGCGATATAGCTAGGATCAAGGAATCTATGATACAGTTCAATCTGACTACACCGATCGAAAGGTTCTCAACTCTTAACGGGAAGCTGGGTTTTTCGGAGAAAGAAAAACACTTAGTGGCTAAAATTGACGCCCCTCATGGCGCCGTAGGGGTCGAAGCGCTCTGCCAACTCTTTACTAACGGACCCGACTTTAATCTTAAACTGGAAATAGCCACGCCGATCGACCTACTTCAAAGATCGCTTTTTGTCGCTAAATTGAACAAAAGAGAGGCAGATTTTAGGATCGGTTATAACAATATGACCGCCGGTTTTCAGGGGGTTTGGCACTACCTAAATCTAACAGATTTTCACTACACTTATATACTCTACACTCCGCTGAAGGGCCTGGAGGAGTGTGGTATTGTTACTAAGCTCGTAATCAACGGTGCTCCAAAAGCTTATCAGTCCCGCATCGATACAGAGTTTTCGTTGAGGCTGTCCAACACCAAATTTGGAATTGCTGCAAGCGGCGGACCAAAACCCCCGCCGTTTATCATACCCATAAAAGTCGAGCCCGTTACACCGGCCGAAGTAACCACGGAGGAGAGTTATGAGTACGATTACGAAGACGGTGATAATTACACGGAGCCAGAAGAAGAGAAGTTGTACTGGCAAGGGAGATTCCTGGTAACTTAATGATCCATTGATTTCTAAGAATTCGGAGTACAAAGTCTCCCAAATATTTTTCAATTCATATTTATGCTTATGAATTTCAGATCGACGTAGCGATCTTCGAGACAATTATTGGCGATCTTGACATAGACCAGGAAGACACATTGTACAAGATATTGGGCTCTTTGAAAATACCTCCAGGAGTTATTCGTTTGGCCGACAGATTCTACATGAAAGACATAATGCACATGAAAAACGATTTGCAGATTGATACGCCCTTCAAGTTTGGCTCGGAGATAACTTCCGCTTATGAATTCACCATGGATATCACGAACAACGTCTATACCGTGGCGACTGATTTTAGGATTAAAAATCACTCTCATTGGATAGAGGTGAGTTAAATAATACCGATAAACAATTACAACGAGATAACGATCGGTTCTCTTCATTGTTTCAGACCGGATATTACATAGAGTATAAACGCAGATCGGTCGACGATCTGAAACTCCACGTTGCTACAATAAAGATAAAATCACCGCTGAGATTCATGCCATATTTAGACACTAAAGTAAACTTTGAAACAGAAGAAAATATGTACAAAGGAGCCGTCACTGTCAGAGGAGACAATTGCACCGTGGATGTATCCGGCTCTATAGACGTAATCAGAAATTTAAACAGAACCATGTATATTTTAATGATTTTTGAATCGTTAATAACTCTTTATTATATTCATATTCCCTCGTAGACTGACGACGGCTTTCTCGACAGCATGCTACTGTTGAAAGTGAACAGCCCCAACATCATCGTACCAAAGACTAGACTGGTGCTTAAGAAGGACTTGACGTCTAAGGAAAACCGCGTTGAATTTGGAGTCGAAATATACGAGCCGGTGTTAAGAGTTGTACGTTTTTTGGAATATTTTAACATTCGAGATAATCGTTATTACAATCCCATTGTAAAACTCGAAATTTTATGTTATTTCAGTTCAATCTCCAAGGAGTTTGGGCCATCAAAGGACACGAGTTCATAAATGCTTCCATAGATTTGAGATCTCCAATTGAAATGCTCGAGAATGTTAGAGCGAATTTATACCACGTTAATTCGATATCTAATAACGATTCGGCAAAATTGAATTTAGAACTGGTACATCGATCTGTACAGAAGTACAAATTGATCGGAGACTACAAAGACAAGATAGTAAGCATTGAATTGATCAGTCCAATTCCAAATTACGAGAATCTTCAGGTTTTGGGAAACATTGTTAAAGTTAGCGACGGACTATATCAGTTCACCGGAGATCTGACCAACAATCGCTCCTCCAATAGTTACAAATTATCTGCGGAAATAAGGACCGAGAAAGAAGCGATATCGTCAATAAAATCGACCATTATTCCTGAGGAGGGAGATTCAGCTCCATTGGGAGAAAGTATCGCTTTAAATTTCAACAAAGAACCCCACGGGTTTAAGATCTGGAGTGAAAACAGCTTGAAAGATGTATCCGTTGATTTCAGTTACATAAATATACTGAATTGGAACGCGGAGGCAAAGATACTTGACGGTGATGACGACGAAGTTGATTACCAACTGACTGGTTTTGTCAATGCTCAAACCAACGGTAATCTCAGTGCCAATTTGCACGGCAAAACCCCGTGGAAGAGTTTGGAAAATTTCATGATCGACGGCAACATGTTGATATTAAAAAAGACCGGTAGCATCAGAACGAGTCATAGTTTTAACAAAGACAGTAGTAACTTTGAATTAAAATGGAGTTTACTATGGATGGAAGATGTCTTTGTAAATATACTCCTCGGCTATGACATAGATAGTGCAGAAAAGCACATCGACACCCAGCTCTTCCTCAGAAATCCGAGAAATTCATTCAGGAATTTTGTCACCGGATTCAATGTCGATATTGACAAAAACATTTGGAGATTTGGGGGAAACATCACCCTCGGTATCGTTGACGAACACAATATAGACGCTATACTAAGCTTAATATTACCTCCTCCTGACAAAGATTGTCATACTGTTTTGATCAGTTATCATGTGCAGAAGGAATCTAACGATTATAAGTACGCCGTTGGCTATAGCACTAAGATTTCTGGGCTGAATTATGCCTCCGATGGATCGGTGAGTATTTATTCATTATCTCCTCATCTCCTTATCACTGTTTTTCTTTCTTTCAAATAGCGCTATATTGATTCTCTGTCCCTCCTATGTATAAACAGTTCAAAAGGAATCCGAAAGACATGAACGGGCATCTAAGAGTGACCTGGGGCTTGCACTCTAGTAAAACAGTGAACAATTTGTTCAACATAACATTCCAAAATAAGGAAATTGGCTTTGATTACTCTCTGATAACGCCCAAATATATCCACGAGGAAACGCTCGTTCTTCGTATAAACTACGACACAGGATCTCCGGTCCACAGCGTAATCAATGCCAACGTTTACTACCCTTCGACAAAGGAAGTCGGTACTGCTCGGATCCTTTACGCTAGTCTTGCCAATATTAACGGATCAGTAAACGCCTCGACTTCAATACTCGGCTTGGACTATGTGGGGTGTAATTTTGTCGCCTATACAACCATGTAATTGTATTTATTATCATTATTAGTTAATAGAACCGAACCATTTCATTAACGAACCTGATGTTCAAGAAAGTAAATATAATTTTTCAGAAAGCGTAACAAGAGATATCTGGAAGCATTCTGGCCCGGTAAAACGGCGCTTTTGAATTCGGACTACACCTACAACAGCGAGAAGCTTGATTCATCGTTAGATGGTGAATTTCAAGTTGAAATACCTCTGAACACACGTCATAAAGGCCTGCTCACTTACGGCTACAAGAAACGTCCTCAGATTACAAACGGCCAATCCAAGTTGACTTATAACAACGATAGAATACTCGAAGGAGTGTATAACTCAAAGAGCGAATCTCGAGCCGGTCTAGAAAAAGAACGTATAGAAATAACGATTCAGAACAGCTTTAAGCCTCTCGGTATTCTTTACACAAATCAATACGAGTACAGCGGCGGTAACGAGGGAACAAATTATCCAACTGTTGAATCTAAGCACATTAACATATATAGACTTGGTAACAGCTCGGAATTCAATGTTGTTGGAGAGTCGAAGATAAGAACGACTCACACTGGTCAAGACATCGATCTTACAGCCATCCACTTTAATCGGACCGTCAAATTGCATACAGAATACAAAATTCTGTCCGGGGAATTCGACCACAACACTCATCTTAGCTTGGCCAAAGACGCTTGGGCCTCGTACAAAGTCAATATAATAAACAAGACTACCGATGATCTTGAAAACCAGTTTTTGGTGCTAAACTTTGCTTATCCAAGAAGGAACTTTACCCTTGATGGTTCATACAAGATAAACAGCTCGGATGTCAGCTCCGAAGCTAAACTCGAGTGGGATAAGGACACGGAGCAGCCCAGAAGCATAGGCACTGGTTTTGAATGGAACAAGATCATGACTCCGGAGTTCCAAGGCCAGCAGCAAGCCGTTCTAAGCCTCAAGCATCCCACCTTTGAGAAGGACGTAACTCTCACTGCAAAAATTGACAAAAGGGACCCGAGGGATTTACTGAACGTTGGATTGGTTGTTGACTATTCAACTAAGCCAGACAAACTTCTAGTACTGTCCGGGAAGATAAGAGACGAGAGCAACTGGCCAACGGATCGTAAATACAGCTACGAAATAATGGGCCAACATCCAGCAAGTTATTTAGATCTCCAGGTGAAGGGATCCCTTCATAAACACGAATTTATATACATTAAAATGCGGAACGGCGGAACGTACAGACGCAGCTATTCGGCCGTTGAGAACGGACAGCTTAACGCCTACTTAGATCTATCCAAATACGAGATTGAACTCCGCAGGGAAAACAAGGAGGCTGTTAAGTATCTGAAAGCCAGATATTATCCGGCATATCCAGAATACGTTATCAATGGATCGATGATTAATACGCCTGACCTAAACGCGACGGGATATTTCACCGTTAACGTTAACGAGAAGTTGACCTGGCTTATGGTCAATTATACACCAGGTATGATCAAAGAATCGTTGCAGACCCCAGCTCCAGCGTTTGCGTGAACCTTTACAATGTTTCAGATGCCATCGAGAGCCTGAGGATGTATGGGAAGATCCCTGATGCCAGAAACGCTGTTTTTGATATCTGGAGAACTTATGATCATGATCGCACTGTCTCAGACGTCGCTTTTTACCTACGTTTAAACCACTCTAGACTTGTTACGTCGACGTTGAAATGGAGGCCAGAACTCCAGGATGATATTACTGTAAGTTGGTCTATTATTTGGCGAAAACGTACCATGGGAGCGAATATCAATTTTTTTTGTTTTTGTTTCACAGAGTACAGTGAAGACTTCGTTCAATACTGCCTACCAAAGTATCGGGAGTGACGCTGATTATTGGAAACAATATATAAGGAGCGAAACTGCGAACGCTATATCCTTTGTTTGGGAGGACGCCCAGCCGGAGCTTACACACTTTGTAGACGATTGGAAGTGAGTGAGAATTATATAACTTGTATAAATTTTGTTAAAGGTGTGTGAGGGTGTAGACTAGTTTACCTACATGATGATTCATGGAGATTAGGTTCAACCTAGTAGTTGAAATTCACCAAAATTGCTAAAATTTCATTTCTCATGTATGAAAAATGTCGTTCGATGCAACAATAATGCTTGGATATATATTCCGATCTTTGATGTAGTGAGATCTTTGATTGTAATTGACTGAAAGAAATTTTCTTTATCACGTTTTCAGTAATCTGAAAGAACTTCAAACGGATTTGGAAGATTTGAAATTGTATCTAAACGATTCTTACAACGCGAATGAATTCTACATAAATGACATAGTCGTATTTGGCTCGTATTTGATAGACGAATTATCGCTGAGAAGCCACATACAATCATTGCCGAATATATTCAATGAGATATGGGATATTATGGGTGAATCCGGCCTCGCTATAAGAAACTCTTTGCTATGGGCGATAGAAGCTATAAAAGCCGGCTATAACAAATTGTCGGAAATAGTTTCTGCGATAATGAAGGGCGATTCAATGGCTCAGATAGCGTCGATAGTTGAAAAATTGGTAGAAAAGTATGACAACTTCGTCAAGGATCTCCACGTTTCTTTTATTAAATACATGGAAAGTCTTTGGGCAAAGATGTCGGTCGCCGCATCTGACCAGTGGTCGAAATTCCTCAACTACGTCGAGCCGATGTTTATCAAAGTGCTTCACTACCTTGAAACTGTTGTCTGGAAGGCGAGCGGTGAAATTTTGGACTTTTTATATGACAGAAAAAACGAGCTGATGACTTCTCCTTACTTCGATCGTTTCACAAACTTTACACAAGACGTTGACAAGATATACAAAGACATTACCGCCCACGATATTGTAACTAACGTCAGAAAATACTCAAGCATGATAATACAGTTCATCAAGGAGCGCTACTTCTCCATGGTGCCATTTGGCAAAGAGTTGAAAAACCTCATCGACGAGATTATAAGCGAATTACAGGAGCTGACGAAACTCCCTTCGGTCAGTTACACCATCGAAAAAGTCAGACAACTTTATGCAAAAGTAAAATATCTATACGACTACTTTGACGTTGGGGATCAGATAAATAGCGCTATAAAATTGATACATTTGAAACTAACTGATATCAGTCAGACAGCGTTACAGGCTGAGAATCGATACCGGGAAGCCAAGACAAAATTCATATTCAGTCCCCAGGCCGGGCTTTTATGCCTTGAACAAAAACTACCCATGTCTTGGCACGCCTTTAATCAAACACCAGAATTCCAAGAGATTGCAGAGTATCGTGCTCTGTCGGATGTTAGATCATACTTCGTCACCTCTAATATGACCTTCTGGACTCTGTATTATCAGTACAAACCCTACACTGAACCTTCCAGCTGGTTACCACCGTTCAAAGGTATATTTATAACTTTCTTTGTGTTGTGTCGAGGTGTATGGTGTGGGATAGACTATATGATAACACATTTGTTGATAATTTCATATTGAAATCATTATCATGTTCTACAGCGCAAGCGATGATCGCCGGTGGGCAACATTACATGACTTTTGACGGTAGTTATTACGAATTCAGTGGAGAATGTACTTATTTACTTGCCCAAGATTTCATTAGACATCATTTCGCCGTTTTGGTAAAGTACAACGTAGAAGGAGGGGAGACGACCCATGAAATAATTGTATTGATAGGAGGTAAAGCGATTCAGCTTGACGTGTTCAAAAATGTAAGTATTTATGGCAAACTGGTAATGATTGATGCCAGAATCTGTAATCCTTCTTTTCATCTATTATTTCTTTGCCTCCACTATTTAGTCTGTTAGATTATTGGACTCTGATATCGGAATGCAACTACCCGCGCAAATTGGAAATGGAGAAGCTTATATCTATCAGGAAGAAAGTACCGTAGTGGTGGAAAGCCAGCGGCAGCGTTTTAGACTGGAATGTAACATGAAGTTCGACCTATGCCTACTGGAATTATCCGGATGGTATTACGGAAAGACCGCAGGACTTTTTGGAACAATGAGTAACGAGCAGAGCGATGATTTTCTCAATTCTGATGGAAAGGTGGATAAGGAAGTTGGGGCATTTGCTCAGAGCTGGTCTTTGAACAAGACGCAATGTACCGGCGTGCAAAATCGGGCCTTCACCAGGCCACCAACAGCGGAAAAGCTCCAAATCTGCGAGGATCTGTTCTTAAATAAAAGCTCAGAGTTCAGCTCCTGCTTTAACATCGTTGACCCAAACCCATACTCGACTATGTGCTCTAATAGCAGAACCGAAAAGGAGGCTTGCACTGTAGCAGTCGCCTACATTCAGGTCTGCGTCTTCCATGATACGTATTTAAGGATACCGGATACATGCACACGGTGCAGCTTGGTGAATGGAACAGAAGTTAAAGAAGGAGAATTCCGAAAACTGGAAGAAAAGTACATCCCCAAATCCTCGGACATTGTTTTCATCGTTGAAGCAAAGAGCTGCAACGCAGACGTGAAGATTAACACGAGTTTAGAACTGCTCATTCCTCAACTGAAGAAAGAATTCAATGAATTAGAACTCACTGATCTTAGATGGTCCCTCGTTATATTCGGAGGAGACGGAGTCTACGATCAACCGAGGAACTTGGTGATAAACGGAGAGACTTTTACCTCGGATTACAAACACTTTTTAACATACTTTGACCACATTCCAGTTGGTAATGGAAATCAGGACGTATTTTCTGCTCTGAGATATGCTTCTCAGTTGGGATACCGTGCCGGTGTATCAAAGACTTTCATTTTGCTCCCATGTTCGCACTGCGATCCGCAAAATCAGACGGTGAGCTTTCTCCCAATGTTTAATTATGCTTTTCGAACCAGTACAGGCGATTTTAATATGGATTTCTTTGTTTAGTTGGACTACTCCGTCGTGCATCAAGTGTTGCTAGAACACGAGATGACGCTTCATATACTGATGGACGCTGATTTTGAATTAGAAAAGGCGAGGGAGGGAAGATTTTTGTACGGATTAGACGCGAGCAATTCTTACTCTAGAAAAGACGTGAGGGTATTGACGGGGGACAAAGATTTAAGGCGACAAGTTAAACTGTCTAAAAGTATTCTCGGATACTGCACACCCCTAGCTTTAGAAACAAACGGGACTGTATTCAGTGGTCAAAAGTTACGACTAGAAAAACCAATGGCTATTAAAAAAATAGTGAATGTTTTTTCTAAGCGAGTTGCTGCCAGCGCTACACCAGCTAATTGTCAACACTGCGAGTGTATATCTGATAACAATGGCATGACTAGAATGGAATGTATGCCATGCGTTTATCCCACCCCAGTAATTATCGACTATGTAAGTATCGAGGTAGCTGAGAGTTTGGAGTTTAAAAATTAGACTGGCTAAGTATTAGAAAGAAATAAGAAAACACTTCTATTTTACAGGAGAATTTTAACGAGGACGAATCCCTCTCCGTATTGCAACCGCACGATTACGATTACCCGCAACCGGAACCAGAGGGAGAATGACAATATGGGATGTAGAAATACGGAATCTGTTATCAAAAGATGGATAAAATGGATGATAAATAATCATGCGAAGGATAGCTAGGAGTAAATTTGTTCAATCAGCGCATCGATTACGACCGGTAATAAAATTAGATACTATTCCGAAGTCTAATGAGAAGATGATGCAATGATTGTAGATAAAAAACGAATATACTAATATGATCTAATACTAGTTAACCGATGGTATGATTTTTGGCAAATAGACCATCGTAATGTTAGGGCTTACTATTATCGAGATTAAATTTTAAGAAATTTTATTTATTTATTACGCCTATGTGTATCCATGGATATTTTTGTTCTATATATATGATACGAGATGATAACGAGTCAATATTTTCAACAAAAATAATATAAATATGTGTAATCAAATCTTAACAATTATAATATATGTTAAAACTTAATATTGTTTAAAAAGTATTTCAACGAAATGTAAAAAAAAGAGGTGAAAATAAAACATCATATATGAAATTTTTTTGAATTAATTATCGCCACGTTTTGGGTAAAAAATATATAATGAAGTTAAATTAAATTGAGGAACGATCGATATTTACCAGAAATGTATTTTATTAATAAGTATTCTGTTAAAAATATAACAATTCTAAGGATAACGAATGAACAGAGGACAGCAGTTATTCAGTTTTAATTATCATTAAACAAATTTATTCACCTTTGAATATTAGTCGTAATAACGATCTAACTCCGCGACAGTACAATAATACTAATCGTCTCGAAGGCATGATGAATAAATTATCGATTTTTATTTATCGTTTTCAATTTTACTTTTACTTTTACTTTGACTTTTAAATATTGTAAATTTATAATAAACTTCACATCCAAAATGGAATATACATATTTGGAAAATTTCTTGTTTAGTCATTTACTGCCAACGGTAATACGTGAACTTATTAGACGTGTAATAAAATTGCTTAAAATTGGAAAGAATAAACTCCGTTACTTAAACGCAGCCCGCAGCAGCACCATGAAAAAAATATTATAGTATTAAAATGATAGTAACCACAGAATCGGAACAGACTTCCAAATATCGACGCATTGATACCCGAGAAAAGAAACGCCCAAGTCATTTGTTAGAAGTCGACTATATAGTTTTTAAACTTTATCGACGATCTATCAGTTTAGAAAGAACCCGAGTCTAAAGATAATAAAAAATCTTCGGAGTTAGAAATGATTCGGGAAAATTTAACACCCTCGTTGTTTGGTCAGTTCGAAAACTTTTTCTCAAACTATCGCGTGGAAAAGTCGTCATCTACTGTCGTGCGCTTGCAAATGATTCGGAGCATCCGCAAATGTGAATTTCAACTTGTAAGCTTCTGCCACTAGGACGCCGATCTCAGAATCGGTCCAATTCTGGGTGGGCAAATTTTGTAGCATCAGCATCAAACCCTGTAAATATTCACATCAAGGTTCCATCACGTTATTCCAATCATAAAAATCGGGCGATTTTAATTACCTGGAAATCTGGCTGCTGGAGAAGATGCCGTCTCCATCTGAGCAGGAAAGCTGCACAAACGTAGAGTTGGAATGAAGCGAATCTATCAGATTCAGCGAGATAAGTATCCCATAATCGAATTGTACAATGCAGGGGTAATTCTCTAGTTAATAAATTATTCATCCACCTAAATGAGAATTGTAAATAGTCTACACCGTGTTGATGGAGATGCTGATGCAGCGGACCTACAATAATTCAAAATACATATTAGACAATGATTAATTTTTCAGATTATTTGAAAGGGTACATACACCTCGAATAGGGGTATTTCTCAAGGACTTGCATGTGTTCGAATCGTTCTTTATTGAACCACTTTATACTAGTTTGCCAATTTTTATAAGTAGAATCAAGTAAAAGCTAGGATTTCTGACTCATCGAATCTCAGAATTGGATGCAGTCGAAGTGAAAGCACCTGCTGCAAGGACTCTGATCAACCTGCGTTTTTAGTTCGACTGTATGCAACTCTGAGACCCGATAACTTCACTACTTCAAACTTTTGGTTAAATATGCTTAGAAAGACTAGGAAATTTCTGTAATATAACAATACATTCGACAATACTTCTATTTAGAGTGTAGGTACCCCCGTAAAGACTTTGGTGTTTGTGTTCGGTTACCATCGATCCTCTGTATCAGTTCTTTAAGCTGATTAACTTTATGCTGTATTCCTAGCTGTGCAAATATGTAATTGTCCTGTATTCCGTCTAGGAATTTAGAAAGACACCAAAAACTATCAGCCTCTATAACTCGTCTCTTATCCTCTGTGAGAGAGACTACTTCGTAATTTTCCAGGTCTTGCCAAGCTGAGGCTGGCGCAGCCTCTTGAAGAAATACCAGAAAGAAGGGAGTAACCAGGTCGTTCATTCCCTGCGTAATTTTACAAAATGAGGAAAACTTTAACTAACGGAAAATCATTCGATACCAAAGATTGCCGGTGATGAAATTTCACCTGAACATAGCCAGACGCCGGATGTCTTATTGCCCATATGTAAAGTATTCTTTCGAATATCAACTGGACTGTAGGTTGTTGGAAAAGTGTGATCAGTGGAGACATTCTTGGTATATCGATATGTATTTGACGATAAGTATCTTGGAATGCTTCGTCCCTTTCAGTATCGTAATATTGCTTTACTAAATTCCAATAATCTAGACGCTTGCGGTCTAGGACTTGACATCTACGCTCCAAATTTGCTGGCAGGTATTCCTGAGCAGTTTAAAGAAAAGGCTCGAGTTTAGAACCGGGAATATGACCGATATCTATGCGTTACAGGCGATAAACTTACAGACAATAATCTCCAAGTAACTGAACGCAGTTTTGAGGGAACTCCTGACCATGACAATTGGCGCAATTCGTCTAGATTTAATAAAGCTGCTTCCAGCAACGACTGGAATTTATCTACTTTACTTTCCCCATCTGAAAATTTCGTCTTCTTTAATTCAAGTTGGGTTCAGATGTTGCTTGTTATACTTCTGAGCACATCATTTATTACTATTTAAACAATTCTTCAGGTGAACAAAGGCGAACTATATCGAAGCATCAACACCTTCAGGAGAAAAGTGAACTTTATGTGTAGCTAAGTAACTTAAACGATTTAGCAGTTTCTAAGTTCTGAAGGAGTACCAAAGGTAGAGACGATCAATGAATAAAATAAGTGAACGAAATTACAAAGAGAAAAACAGGAATGCGAGTTAGAATTTATGATCAGTGCTCAGGGACAAGACATTACGACAAGGATGTATTCCTCGTCTCTTCAAATTCTAAGGAATTACCTTGTTCCTTAGAAGGTACGAAGAATTTGGGAGGTGCGCCCGTCTGCCTGAGAGGTTGCGGTCTGCCTGGAAATTGGTGCGATCTATGTTGTGGAGAACTGCTGTTTCTCGCGTCAAGATCTTCGAAATTTTGTTGATTATTTATGGCCTGTGATTGTTGGGTATTAATGCTAGCGTTTCTAAGCCTTAATGGCTGAACTGCGAGCCTTTGCAGAGCCTCAGTTTTCTTTTCTTCTGATATAATATCCTGTCGTTGATCTCTGCAATTTATCTGATGTGCAGCACCCGCTGTTCGATGACTATTTATAACACTGAGAGCAGCGGAGTGACTGACTCTTTTTGATATCTTGACATCGGATACTGTGCAAAATTCATCGTCACCAGAGTCCCAAGCATCGTCAACACTCTCTTGAAAATCTTGGAACGATGTAACACCACCCCCACTGTTGCCTAATACATTCGGCCCAATAGGGACTCCGGCTAAACCAGCTGGACCAATTTTTCCTGGTCTTACATCCTGCTTTAGACTTGGTCTAAAAGAGAGATGAGTTAACATCGTGAGCATCAGGGCCTACTGTGTGTATTCAAATAAGAAACTCAGTTTATCTCTTATACCATAAGAGGTGAAATAAAATTTCTGGGATAAAAGTTGTGCCGTTTAATGCGGTGAATTGAATGGAGTTGAGTTTCAACATATTTAATGACGACTGAACATTATTTCTGATCTTTCTCATTTACGGAGATATAATGTTGCGTTTCTAGGACATAATTAATGATATATACATACCGGCCGGGTACAGCGCGTGCATTCTTTCTCCAAAAAGACTGTTGACCATGATGAGGTTGTCGTTGATGATTTTGATTCTCCATAATAATATGGGAGCTGGTTAACTTCCAATTCCCAAATTTTTTGGCCGGAAAACGGCAGGCGAACGGTCGGTTTTCATTACCGTTTGAACAGCTGCTTAATACGTGAAAAAGCTTTAAAAGATTTTTTTCAAAACCCATTTTTTAAAAGTTTTTTTAGTTTTTTTTAGGTGTTACTCTAAAACTTTAATGACTTCGACGACTTTGATCGATTGAAACTCTCACCTGATTACCTCTCCTTATGTCCAAAGCTATTCGATTGTTTAGAAATAACTTGACTGATGTTTGAAATAAACATATGAATAAACAGCTATGTTGCGCAATTTTGAAACATCAATAATTTCCAAGTCGGTTAAAAAACACGACATTATTATGTAACCAAAACCAATTAATTTTAATATCTATTTATTATTTGCGATATAGCAATGACCTAGTTCTTCGTTTGTCTTTTTCGTTTTAATTATCTTGATAGGGGGAAAAAAATATATATATATATATATTTCGGACGGTATAAAAACAATAACAAATATTCGAAGAAATCGGACCAGAGGACGTCATTTTAATTCCTATTATCTATTTTTAACGGTTTTTTTTATCTTCCGTTAGGTTTATAATTCGGAATAAAATAATTGCGAAACTTTTCAACGTATGTTATTATCGCTTTTCTAACTCTGATAACGAACCCTAACCCATTTCAAATGATGTCATGAAAATAATGAAAAGTTAGGTTATGTGGGGAAACTAAGAGAATTCGATGTGTAAAAAATAAAATTACTCTAGGTGTATAAGTAGTATACGGATATTTAGAAATGTTGATAGAGTGATTGTTATTATCAACAATAGAGTGTTTAGTATGATATGTGTGGAAAATAGTGGACGGTAGTTATTGATAATAATAATAAGAGGATTAACGATGATTACATAAACATAAGACAGTGGTAATGATCTAAATATAGTGAGGAGCGATAATACTGGTATTTTATTAACTTTATATGGAGGTGTTTGTAGTACATTGAAACTACCATCGTAATTAATACAAAAGCCACGTACTTGGTTATAGAGTATTGAGGTTTAGGAATAGAGCTGCAGTATCGATTAATCTTCTAATTTATCGTTACCAAATATCGTGCTGTTCTATTTAGCTTGTGTATATCCTCGGTGTATATATAATATCGACAATAAAATTTCACACAGCGATGTAAAATAATAATATTTATGTATCATTTGTATCTAATATCCCTCCGTTTGTAATACTGTGATACATTAGTTTATGGTTAACAAACTGTACAGTTTTTCTTCTTTTCCTTTTTCTTTTTTTTTTTCACCCGCTGTATGCAGTGCGTGTAGTATGCAAGTGATGATGTGTGTTGTAAAGATGCGTTTTCATCGCAGCGACAACTCGTGGGCTTTAACGTGGATTGAGGAACCCTTCAGCCATTATGATTCGTTACGTTTATTCATTCGACCAATACTTAGCGAGCGCTGAATCGTGTCGCTCGAACGGAGAGCAGACCGATATTGAGGACGCATAACGATAAGAAGTTTTATCATTGGCCATTTCTGTTAGAGCGGACCAATCATATATCAATTTTCTCGCTAAAAAGCGATTGAGGAAAATTTGATGAATGTCATTTTTGAATCCCATCACCGTTTGAGATTCTTGCTTCGACAGAATCCCTCAAATTGTGAAAGGAACTTTCAACATCTGATACACATATATCGTTGAAAGTTTGACATTATCGATGCGATTTCTAGCGTTACGTAATATTCTTTCTCTTTAGTTAATTGTAATCGAAATTCAAAACTATGATAATAGCCATAGCAATGATATTTATGATATGTATTAAGTCGTAAAAGGAGAGAGAGAGAGAAAGAGATGATACGTATATTTTTTTTCATTATTGCTGCTGTCGTCACACACTTGTGTATGCAGCGTTGGATTGTATTTACAAAATAAATCGAAAAGAAAGACTAAGAAAGGACTCTGCGACGGCTCGCTTGAAGTCATGAATACAAAATGCGTGCGCGCACACACGCATCTTTGAAAATATTTAACATTAATATTTTTAAGATTGGAAAAACATGTTTTGATTCTAATTTTAGAATATTTTTACGATACGTTCTTCATTATAGTGAAAGTACCCCGTTTGCGCATCATGCTTGATAAAAGTCATGTCGATCATAATTGAATATGAAACGCTCTCGCAATTAAAACAATCAACGAAAATGTTAACTCCGAATAAACCTGCGAAGACGGCAATAAAACTTTGAATATCTATATTTCGAATCAGCAATTTGTTTTTCTTATAACCGCCACCAGATGGCTCAAGAGTATCAACTGGAACATCCAAGGTTTCGATACGCGGTCTCCTCAATGTTGTTCGTTCTACATTTCTACAGTTCTGCTGTCTTGTCCGTGTTGGCACGAGGTCGCTGTCTCCTGCGAAATACACATACCAATACACTGCGTGCATATAGCATAGAAAACATAATAACCATTTGTGCAAACCGGCGGAAAATACCGTTGTCTAATTTTGTACCAATACTCGATTGTGACTAATATCAAACAGATAATACAACTTGTTGTGTAATTCAAGATTAGGCTTTATAATATTTATCTTTAGTATATAAACTAGGACAGTTTAGTTTTGGAGAAACTTAAAGTAATCAACACGCTACATACTTAGTGAGTCTAAATAATCAATGAAAAACTGCAGACAAATAGTAAAGGTAAACATGCATTATAGATTGTGTGATAGAAAAAAAAAAAAAAAGAAGGTTGCTGAATTTCATTTCTATCTCCACTTTCATACCTATTCATTATTATTAACGTTTTTACATATTAAATTAAATACTGCAACGGTCTTATTGTTGAAAGATACACATGTTAAACATTGCAGATCGCGTTTGTAAATATGTAGTACATACATAATCGTTGAATGCAATATTAAATTAAAAACTTAGCGATAATCTATAAGTAGCACGTATGTAGTATTTCTGCACATTGTTTCCTTGACGGATATAACTACGGTTATTTATCTATTCATTTAGAACAGAATCGGAGTTTAAACGAATGCGGGAAAAAAAAAAATTCGTTTTTAAATTTCTCATCAGATAATAATACCCACGTATTTATATATTTGTTATTATGACGATATTTGTGTTATATTGTCGTCTATGTCACGCACTATATTTATAAAGTTACATAAAAGGTAACGGGAAACGTAATATAACTAGTTATTGATAATTATCGCGCGATTAATGTCATTTAATTAATGACAAAGTTCAACCGTTACGAGAATGTATGTATAATGTATGTCTTTATCCTGAAACATAAAATTATAAATTAATTAACGAGAAATCAGAGAGCTCTAAGTATTCCATCAAGTTATTAACGGAATAGTACTAATTTATAAAAATCACAAGAACAAAGCTATAGTCATTACTTTATGTACACATCCTTTTTATTTCAAATTTCAAAACGCCTGATACCTCAACTTGAATTTTAGTTGCATAACTAACATTCAACTTTTATTACATTTCAATTTACGTACAGAATACTATACAATTATTTATGATGTAATGATTTCCGTGTACAATATTTTAATCTTATGATTGTGTTTTTTTTTTTTATTTTAGCTTCATTCTTATCTCATCCTATTTATGATTGTTTCATGTTGCCATTACTCATTCAAGGAAAATATCCAATGGATACGACTGAATTGAATTGATTGTTGTTATCCATATATCCTGCCAGTCCTTGCGACCTTCTGTATAAAAAAAAAAAAACAAAAAAAAACACACAAACACATGCATTGTTGTTGCAATAGGTTTTTTTTCCTTTCTTATTAGTTTAAGTACATATCAGTTTATACTTTCAATTCTGTGGTCAGACTTTACTGCATATCAATTTCGGGTGAAATCTTATAATAGAATGCAAACCGCAGACAATCTTGATTTTTTTGTTTTTCTTTTCCTATATGACCTCATTTTACATTAAAATTATGTATATGTTTAAATTACAGTTTATTTAAAATAACGATGTCTAACACGGAGGAAATCGAAGCTGACGATGAGGTAATTGTATCTTCTATGCTGTTTAATTGTACAGAATTTCATCTATTTATGCAATTACATTGTTTTTTCATATTTTTCTTTATCTTACAGTTCCTCGACGCCCAGGAGAGCATTCAAGCGTTAGTATCATCGCATTAAACTTTGATCTAAAAATTGGAAATACATGTAGAGAAAATTTAAGCATTTAACTTAACTTTCTTCTAAATTTTTTTTTCAGTCCCACTAGCATGGACTTAGATACAGCGATGATAGAATCAAAGCAAGCAATCCACTACTTTTTCAACAACGACTTTGATCAGGCAAAAAAGATCCTTAAACCTTGGGCCGACAGTAGTATGTACCATTCTCTTGGCAACAGTACATTTGCATTTGTTGAGGCGATACTCACTTTTGAACAAGTAAGAAATGAGACGAGTGATGATTAAACGTGCCAAGAACTTTGATTGGCAATAAAAAATTGAAAATACTATATAGCTCTTAAATTAGAATTATTAATATTATTTAGAAACACATAGAAACGGCATCTGAGACTCTGAAACAGTGCATGTCTGTTTGCCAAAAACAACGCAGAAAGAATACCATTGCCCAAAATATTGGTAAAATTGTCAAGAAGACTAACTACGATAATTATACAACTGGTAAATTTATATTCATTCAAATATCAAATATAATATATGCAGAGAAATAAGTTAAGAATTTTCCCTACTTTAACTTTTAGATTTAATAAGAGAACACGATGGAATAAGATAGCTTTTTACTTAATTTTTTTAAAACATGACTTTCAAATAATGAAGAAATTTTATTTTATTCAACTTTCCAAAATGGGATTATAATCTTACCAGTTTCTCTTTTATAGAAACTATATATTGGGTGAATTCATAATCAAGAATTCGATAGCCAACTAAGAGATTATCGCCGATTTTTACTCTTAGTTGGCAGACTTTAGGAATTCACCCTGTGCATGTAGTTTTATTTTTTTTTATTTTCCATTTTCACTACCGGAAAATATTGACCTCCTTTTTATCACAGACGATTTTTTTTTATATCATTATAAAGATGAATATAATCAAGTCATTGGTATTCCCTTAGATGAACTACACGCAGAACTTTGCTACGCTGAGGCTCTGTTGATAAAGAGTTTACTCACCTTTATAGAAGACGAGACATTGGTCACATTCGTTAAGGCTGGATTTAAGATCAGATCCTGTTATTTATCGTTCAAGTAATCAATTTCATTATATCATCATTTATGATTTATATATATATTCAATATTTTCAGAATTTGAATTTCAAACTTTAGTTTATTGCTTTTAGGGAATGCCAGACCATACTAAAGACAAGAAAATGGACAAACGACAAGCACAGAATACATTTTGAGAGTGGAGTACGCATGGGTATTGGTACATTTAATCTGGTGAGAATTAAAGATTCTTTCAATTTTCATTTCAACTCGTATTTCACCTCGAACATGCGATAATTCTTGTGCTTCTATTATCAGATGATATCGCTACTACCAGGAAGAATAATCAAGCTATTAGAATTCATAGGATTTTCTGGAGACAAGGTAATGAATATTATCATACCATTTAAAGACTAGGTGGGTTTAGCTTCATAGCTCTGATCAAACATGGAACAAAAATTTCATAAGATCTACATATCTATATCTCAGCACCTTTCACTGTTCACGCTTTCATAAAAATTTATGAAGTTTCATAATTAAGTTGTTAGAGCTGCTTTATGATACTTTGTTGAATTTCTATAAATTTGGAAATTATAATAAAACTGGGATTCACTGGTGGAACGTATCCACTCCACCCGGTCTAAATATCAATTTACTTCACTTTGTCTGACAAAATCTTTCCCCAATGGCAGGCCTTTGGACTTGAGCAGCTGGAAGCTGGCTACAACGAGCCGAACGGACTTCGCCAAGTCCTGTGTGCTCTCACTCTACTCTCTTTCAACTTGATAGTAATGTACGTCCTAGCTGACTCTAGGAGTAACTTAGAGTGGTGTGAATCGGCGCTTAACGACGAATTGATTCTATACCCGAACGGCGCCTGGTTTTTATTTTTCAAAGCAAGACTAGAGCTGGTAAAGGGAAACGTCGAGGACTCTGTACTGTGGTATAAAAAATCTTGGAAGAGTCAAGAGATATGGCCTCAATTTCATCATCTTTGTTATTGGGAATTGATGTGGGCTCATTGTCTCCAAAGGCAATGGGACGAGGCTTTAATATACGCAAATTACTTGGAGTCAGAATCGAACTGGTCTAAAACTATTTACATGTACCAAAAGGCAGCAGTTCTTATGATGCGTAAGGACAGGGAAGAGCCAGAGGCGAAGAAAATTATTAAAGAATTAATGGGTCAAGCTCCGACCCACAAGCAAAGAATAGGTGGAAAGTCTTTGCCGATGGAAAAATTTGTGATAAGAAAGAGCGAGCGATTTTTTTCACAAAAAGAAAACCTCGTTCTTCCTGCATTCGAACTTTTACTAGTATGGAACATGTTCAAAGTATTGGGAAATCGGCCCGAGCTGCTTTTAAGCATATTCAAAATAGTCGAAGAAGAGGAGACGTCGTTAAAACTTCAACCGTTAGTCTATTTAGATATTTTCTAATATGTATATGAAATATTTTAGTCATTTTATCATATTTCAAATTATTACATCTTGATATTATTTATCAAAAGATCCGCGTACCAGGCCGACAACGAAGCGCTGGTATTATTACTTAAGGGAACCTGCCTGCGGCATATGCGTAAACCTCTTCAAGCCGAAGAATGTTTGCGAAAAGTATTGCTACTCGATAAACAAGTTAAGGACGATACATATCTGCTTCCATTTGCAGCAGTTGAACTTGCCTTGTTAGCTAGAGATCAAGACAAATCGCAAATGGCAATTACTCTTCTAGAAGATACAAAGTGTGTATAAACTTTGATAATATATATATAAAAAGAAAGATTAATCAGCTATATGAAAATTGAATGAAACGCTCATTCATATTTATTTATTTTGTTTGTTTGTTTGTTTTTCAGAAAAAATTATACAGGCTATTCCCTCGAGTCAAGACTTCACTTCAGAATACATTCCGCTCTTCTAGAATTGACGGGTAAAAAACCTGAGGAGATTATTGGAATAGTTGTAAATGGCGTTGGCGAAGACGAATCTAACGCCACTACATCAACGCATTTATAAACAATGTTTAGTACCTTACTAGTACTCGTTAGGAGATTTTTAAATATACTATTAAGAATTGGAGTAAAACAAGAAAACAAAAAACCAAAACAATTAGATCTCTCAAATCGTTTGAAAACGTAACGTACTCTATAATTGTTTGTACAATACGTATATTAATGTGGTATATACATGTGTTACTAAGTCTTATTATTCAGGTATTTCAGTCTCTCTCTTATTTCTTTTTTATTTTTCTTCCAAATGAAAATTCAATATTACCTAATTGCTTTGCTATAATAATTATCATCGCGATCCACGACGACGAATTAATAGTTTTCAATATAACATATGTAATTTTATCGACTTATGTATACGTACGCAGTCGATATACTATACTATACTATATTTTTTAAATCTGGTTGAAGCTTGTTAAGATTTTACGAAGAGTTGATTATATCATATCTGTGTTTATATTTATATATATATATATATGTAGTATATGTTTAATGCTTCTGTTGGTTGTTAGGGTTGACTTAAAGCGTGGTTTTTTTTTTTGCTAAAAAATAAAATAATTATTATTATTATTTATATAATTGAATTATAAGTAGAAAGATTATGAATAGATATATAATTTATTCGTTATTTAATATTATTATTATTATTATTATTTAATGCGGCAACGTAGATATATAAATTATATAATTATCATTATTATTAGATATAGAAAAGATAAGCCCGCGTATTGATATTAACTAAAATATAATCATATATTATGTCTACATTAGAATTCGCATTTGATATAATTTCAGATTTGGTCTTCATTTTTTCTTATAAACAACGATTGATTCCAATGAGCTAATCTGTACGCCTACAGTTTTAAACCCTTTTGAAATTTGTTGTTTTTTCTTTCTTTCTTTATACATAGACACGTAGGTGTAATGTTTTGAAAATCATGGATCGCCTTTCATGATAGCGATGAAACACAACAAATTCGTGACACTATTTTGCTTTAAATTAAATCTTTCATAATTCTCATAAGAAAAGTATGTGATATAACTATAAAAAATTTTTAAAAAATTAAAAAAAGGTAAAAAAAACTTTCGAATACGTCCCTTTTTTCTTTGATAACTTTTCGTTCTATACGGGATGAATCGTCCGTGGTATCGCATAAGGGATACGGGCCTGTCGTCGCAAACGCTTGGCCCCTTTCTATTCATACTTGTTATCGTTGTATCGAGAAAGCCTACTTTTATGCCCTCCTTGTCCAGAGTCTAGAACAGGTATGTGTCATATTTGAGACAGTAACAACAGAGTAGGGTTTCTGATGGTTTTGACCGTACGTGAAAATAAAACCAGGGTTTTACGATACGATGATAACAAGTTTGAACAAAAAGTAGCGAAGCACTTGCGATTCGCCCCCTCCCTAATGCGATACCACGGACGATTCATCCTGTATATTAAAATACGATAAAGTTACAAACGAGATTTCTTACTCTTTCTTTCGAAAATAGATAAGAAAAAAAAATATATATATATGTATATTTTTCTAGCTCGTGTTTATAGTTATAGCTATATTATTATTATTATTATCACATAATAAAGTTCTAATCTATAACATTACCATAAGACGTATTATTACATTACCCGTGATCTGATATAATTAATGACATTATTATACATGTGGGTAGCGATTTGTCTTATTATTATTGTTATTATTATTATTTCCAATTATATTTAATTTTACTAGTTTATTTTTAAAATAAACACGAGTTGATCTCTCTATCTCTCTACCTCTTTCTCTCTCTCTCTCTCTCTTTCTCTTTCTCTCCTTATAAATTATAGCGATGTTTTCATATACTGTATAAATTAGGGTATTTATATTCATTTATATTCATGCATACTATAGTATTTATTATAAACGGATGAAAAATAATATATTGATGAATGTAAATCTAGGTCATTAAGTAACCAATTATGCATAATTACTACAGTTGGAATGATGAAAGAGTTCTTTTTTTTTTTCAATCTTTTGATATACAAAAAAAAAAAAACACCCATATATTAAAATATATTACAATACTCAAATATAGGATATTGTGTTTGGAACAGCAAAAAAAAAAAAAATAAGGGAAGAAAAAAATCCAACAAAATAAAAGATTAAATTAAATAGAAAAAGAATATTTATTCACTCTTTTTTTCTATATTATCATATATATATATAAAAGAAAGAAAAATAATTAACACAGATCTTTCAAAACCGATTATACATAGTATAGGTATAAATATAATAATATAAATTATAAACGAATGTTTATTATACACGGGTGAATATACCCTGGTATAGCATTAAGCGTTTGCGATGATAAGGGCCCCTTCCTCATACGATAACAGGAGATATTCACCCTGTATAATTATTTTCTCGAAGCTTAATAAGACATTAATTTTATTTCTTTTTCACTACTACTATATACTATATGTATACTATGTATAATATATATGTGTCTTATATTTTTATTATCAAATTACATTATTTTAAACATATAATTATTTCAATAGCTATTAATCTACAATTTAACACCAATTAATTCCCTTTATTTAAAAAATATATATATATATTTGTTTTTTTTCTTCAAGCTATAGCCATCTAGTTTAATTGTATTTTATCATTTTTATTACCTCGTCTTTTTTTTTTTCAAATTTTATTTTAATTTAATTTTATATATAAAAAAAAAAAAAAACTGCAATTCGCATCTATTTACATAGTAATTTAGTAAGCACGTTATAGGGTATATACCACTAAACACACATGACATGGTAAGGTGTTACCTTCGATAAAAGAGAAATTAACGTAACTTTGATAAGTTGCGGTTGAATTATTATTATTATTTCATATCTCTTTATTTTATTTTATTTTCTCAATTTTTCCTTCTGTTGCTTCTTCAATTTATCGAGTTTCACCAAAGTTACATACGTACTACTTAGATTTAGCAGGGATATAATATTCATTAAATTTAAATTGTAGATAATTATTTATTATTATTATTTTCTTATATTTTTTCTTCTTATTTCATTTTCTTTCTTTTTTCAGTCAATTATAGGTGTGTGTATATATATAAAAGTATTGCAACGAGAAATTATTATGCCTTGGTTTAAAATTAAATAACTACGGAGGAGAAAAAGAAGAGAAAAAAAAAAATTGTATCTTATCGTGTCGTATCTTACAAAAGAAAAAATTAAAACGAAGAAATAAAACAATAATACAGTGATAACGAAACTTTAATATAGCACCAGAACTTAATTACTAATTATTACAAAGTCTGTGTCGGGGTCACTGAATACGTATATCACTCTTATCATATTCTAAAAGAGAAGGAAAAAATAAAAAAACAAGAAAAGAAACAAAAAAAGGAAGAAATTTTCTTTTAATTTATCACACAATTATCCTAACATAAAAAAGAAAACGAAAAAAAAAAACTATGCTTACTAATTAATCACCTCTGTTTCTAATATAAATTTAACAGTGATATTTCATTTCGTTTAGTTAATAATAAAACTATATAGACCACCTGTTGGGATCAATTTTAAAAAATATCTAAACAACCACCGTTAATCTTTCTTTTTTCATTTTTATTCTTATACTTCTTCTTCTTCTTCTTCTACTTCTTATTATTAATTGTAAACTAATTATATTCACATCTCATTGTGTTATAATATTTATTTTCATATCTTATCTCTTTTTTCTTTTTCCTTTCTTTTTTTCTTTTTTTTTTCTTTGTTATTTTAATACCAAGGATTATACTTTATTCTATTATCTTATATCATTATAACTAATATTATGCATTTACTTAAATCCTATACTTTATTTATTTACTACATTGCCCATGTAAAGATAAAAAGATGGTATGTCGCCCATTGCTAGTGTATATTATCGTATATTTTAATCATTTATAGTTATAATCCTATTATTGAAATTCCTATTTTTACATTTATTTATTTATTTATTTAATAATTCATTAGTTTCGATTACCTGCCGCCATGTTCATCGTTCATCGTCAAATGATATATGTATATATATATATACAGCCAATATTCGTATCTCTGGGTCACTTGTTGATGCTTGACGATGAATTCACAATGAATTGATCACAGATTTATTCAACAAGTGACCCGCAGATACGAATATTCACTGTATATATATATATATACTTAAAAAATGATTTTATTTAGCTGTTAAGTCTATATATCGACAAAAGCTTATATTTTCATTTTCATATACATAAAATCCACATTTATACGCATCTAAATACAACGTATCGGTATCACAATGAACAAAAAAAAAAAAAGAACGGCGGGGGGAAATTCTCAATTATCCAAAACACAAACATTGTTTTCATTGAAATAGTTTTTTTTTTCTTTTCTGTCAAGAGAAAAAAAAAAAAAAAAATGGAACATTTCCTAATCTTTTCTTTCATCATCTGCTAGAAGGCTGTGCAAACATTGCTTATGGAAAAATTCAATCGCTTATCATTTCTAATATCCGCGTTCGATAATCAATTCATTTTTTTCTTCGAATTTATCATATAATTAAAAGATTGCAATTATCAGATTCGTTGAGAAGACCTCTCAGTGTTAATAATCTCAGAGACAAAAATCAGATCTCTTAATGTTTGAAATTTTTTGTCAATTCATTTCTATCTTCCAGTGATTAAAATAAAGACAAATCAATTTTTTTCTCTTTATCACATCATGTAAATATATATATATATCTAATATGCGTATAAATGTTGCCCTCAAGTCATATAAGCAGCATGGATTTAAAACCCTTTTTGTCTATACAATGAGAGGATTGCTTAAAAGCGAGTAGAAAAACACTCTGATTTAAAGCCTGTAGCTGAATTAATTAAATCTTTCTTTCTTTCTTTCTTTTTTTTTTTTTCATTTTAAAAAGCTGCCTTGTTACATTAAGTCGTCGCATAGTATGAGTTGATTAAAGCTGCGTCTACAGGCTCCATGCAAGATGGACAAGTCAAAGAGCGCAATAACCAATCGTCGATGCACACGGCGTGATAAGTGTGCATGCAAGGTAGATAGCGGACTTCTTCCCCCGTTACTAACTCCATCATGCATATAACGCACTCTCCTTTTTTTGTCCCGTCGTATTCACCGGTTGGCAAATGTTGTATTAGTCCAATCCGCTTGGCAATTCTTACTTGCTGTTCTTCGTCGCTAAAACCAATACCTATAGGGTTCATACCGACTATTCCTCGACCTATTCCTAGTACTGTGGATTGCTGGTGACGATCTCTTGTTCCCAATTGTGGATAGTAGGCACCGGCTATCTCCTGAAAATTAGAAAAAAAAAAAAACAACAAAAATTATTACTTTATATCCACGGCTTCATGGTATATTCTCTGATTGATATATATATATATATATGATGTGAGATTGTGTTTCATTATTTAATTAAAATCTTGCTAAATTTCTGATATAATTATATCAAATTGTTGAATATTTTCTTTAGAAGAATATAAAAGAAGAAGAAAAAAGAAAAGAAAGAAAAATAAAACAATAATATTTTTAAATCCTATTTGTAATGTTGAAATCCCACAAGTGGTCTATGATTACTTATAGACTTACGTTATTATAAATCCCTCTGGAATTTTTTCATCCCCTTGGTATTATTTAAACTAAATCTTATATGTATTAATACATGTCTGCATTGTATAAGTACTACATAAAATTTCTAACTTCTTTTTTAAATGAACTTTAAGCCATATACGAATATAGAGAAAAATAGAAACGTCTAAGAAATAAAAAAAACAACATCGATGAAACGTTGCGATTGTAACTTGAAAAAACTCCATTGTGAAACACGAGTCAATGAATTAATGTGATTAAATATTAAACTAAAGAGAGAAAAATGAAAATTTACATTATAAGGTGGCGGAGGGCCTAGAGCCTCCTGTGAGGAACCGCCAGTCAAAGCAGGGTCAGTACTGCTGCTTAGTAACGTGGTGTTGTCCTGTTGACCGCCTCCACCGCATTTTAAGCAGTTTCCCATATTGATAAAATTGGATAATGACTTTTGTGTTTTTTATTTGGAGAGAAAAGTAGACAAAAAAAAAAAATACGAGAACAAGAAATTTTCTGTTTTTATTTGTATTATTGTTATTATTATTGTTATTATTATTATTAGGCACTGCTATTATTATTATTTCTTCGACCTTCGTTGTTAAGTTTACGGTTTTTTTATTTTGTTTTTTTTTGAATCAGAGAGAAAGGATTGGTTTTTTTTTTTTTGTTAAATGAGAAGTCGAAAGATCGTTCGAGTTGAAAACAACATCTATGAGTCAGTGACTCTGCAGTGTGACGTTTATTGTCTTACAAATAAATAATATTATACTCGATTAATATATAATCTCATAGCAATTTTAACCTCCATTATTTTAATAGTCTAATGATTGTATGTGTATTGGTATTAGGGTAAAAGTGTTTTCTTGTTTCTTTGTTTTTTTTTTTTTTCTTCTTGTTTTTATAGGTTTGATAATTCGTACGCTGACATAGTAATACCGAAATACTACTAATGTCGCATTTACGAATATCACGACGTTTACGTTTATACGTTTACAGTTTAACAAATTGACAGCTACCTCCGACTACACTTATCTCAGATTTTATTGTTGTTATAATTGACTCGAATCGAATCGACTTTACTTTATTTTATTTTATATTATTTTATTTTATTTGACTCGACTTGACTTGACTAGGACATCTTCTGTCAAATAACTAAGTCACAGTCATCAGAATACAGCTGCTGAGATATTTGATCATCGATGTTATAGATTTATAATAGATTTACAAACTTATACTTATACTACAAGGCTGATGTTTTCACATTGCCAACCTGGTGGTGATATTCAATACTATAACAAAGAGATGAAACAACAATGGCGGATAAAATTAAACTTTTTTTTTTTCTTAAAACGATTCTTTTTTCTTATAGTGAACTATAATCATTACACAAATAATATTGAGGAGGTATATAGTACATAATTATCATTATTTATAAATAAGTTTAATAATTTATTGACAAAAAAAGACGAAAGGCTGACTCAGATTCGACCAGATTCGACCAATGATATCGGTTTTGCTTCTAGTTTGTGCCGTTTGAAGATTTCAGCGATTACCATTCCTCTCTAGAGTTTAGAGATCCTAGGTCTGAACTGTGGAGTGAATTTAAGCAGAAATGTGAATTGGTCTTTGACAAAGAGCACAAATTCGATAACATGGTATAAAAATAGGACAATAAACCCGTTGTTGTTGATATAAAAATTTCAAATAAAAAATACGCTAAACAATAAAATTTGGATAGCCTAAATCTGAAGGATAAGCCTGACGGCTGAGTTATTGTAAATGAAAGATAATCAATCAGAGATTGAGGTTCAATAACATTTCCGTGACATGTTTCCCAACAGTTTTGTGACCATCGACGATCTATAACATTTAGAAACGCTTATATCGTATATGTATATCAAATAGATATGTACGTCAGTTAAATAGCCTATAAATGGCGTCCAATTCTCTCGATACAAATTGCAATGAAAAGCGACGGGGCGGTCCAAGGTTTCGCGACGTTACTCGTCGACAGAACAAGGATTCTGACGTAAGTTTATTCATATCTTCTGTACCTATGAATTCCGGATCATATTCTATGCTCATTTGTTGTCGGTTCTAACCTAATCTCATATAATTAGAACCCTAACTTGTTTCACTCTAACCTCACATATTGAGGGATATCCTAGTTCGTTTTTTTTAAATTGAGCGGTTTCTCTCTTCTTTTGTTTTCGTTTTCAGCAACAATTTTCAGCATTATTAACTGCTTCCTGTTTCTCACTAAGCTTTTGTTCTTCTTTTAAGGACGACTATGAAAGTCCAGATTTGGAGTTTGTCTATGACGACGCTGACACCCATGCGAATGAAATTGCTGAATTGTACAGCTACACCGAGAAGCATGAGCTCCTCTACAATCTCAAGGTAATATGATATGTCCTCAATTTTAAGTTCCATTAGTTTAGGCATAAAAATCATCGATATCCGATCTTCTTAAGGCGTTCGAAGATCAGATGGAACAGTACAAACTACAGCCCTGGTGGCAGACCTATTCGAGACAACAACAACGGTCGATAATTTATAAACTCCTCGATCAACTCGAAGTTTCTAATAAACAGCTTAGAATGAAAGCTGCAAGAGCTATTTTATACCTCGCTCAAGGTTCCTGGGCTGAAGTACAATCAGATAAGGAACAACAAGACTGGACAAGGACCAATGTCATGCTGTTGTACGAGGCTGGTGTTTTTCCGGCTTTTGTTGAACTTCTTAACATTGAAATTGAGTGAGTTTAGGGAAAGAGTCTATCGAATTTTGTATGAGAAAGGAGACCTAAATTGTTTCTAATCTCTGATCAGGCACAGCGCAACAGCTACATCAGCTTTGCGCAAGCTGGCCGTCAGTCTGGCAGACTCTGTTGATCTGCGAGTAATTTTGTCCGTTTTATATATCATTACGGAAGTTATGAGGGTCGAGGCTGCTGACATTGAGAACAGTCCTTACGTTAAAAACTTGGAAGCTTTTAAGGAAGAACTCAGTACGTTTGGTCTCTTCCTAATTTCTCACCTAATACAATTTGTTTTTACGAAATTTTATTCCTGGGATACAGAAATTTTTTCATCTTTTTTTCCGCACAGTTAATCCTTACGGAGAAGAATTACTGGTTGTAAAGCTCCTCGGTATGGCGACCCGCTTTTGTAGCGGGTCAGCTTCTCATTTTCCGATGAAAAAAGTTCTGTTACTATTGTGGAAGGTGATACTAGTGTCTCTCGGAGGTATTGAGACTCTGAGACAATTAAAGGCCACTTATCGAGCCGAAGCTGGACTGGACAACCAAGAAGAAGATACAATAGAAATTGCTAAAGGGATGAGGTCCTGCTCTCCACCAGCTAGCGCTGCTGATTTATTAGAAACTCAGAACCAAAAGAGAAGCAATAGGTCCTTTCGTAGAGTGAGTTTCAAGATAAAAAAAATTACATACTCTTTCAGTTGGATCGAAGTAAAATAATATTACCTGGATCTGATTGAATTTAGAAATTCAGATATGATCGATTTAAGTGTTATTAAACATTTTTTAAATCTTTATCTTTCGTCAAAAGGCAAAAACGTTTAATTTTCAACATTTTCCATGCAAATAATCCGAATTCCAGTACATGCAAACTCCAATCGAGTTCCGATCTCACACTTTTTGTGAATATATCTTTTTCAAAGTTGCTTTTGAGTTTAATAATCGCACATTCTACACTTAGGTGCTAATGAAACAGAGTTCGCTTGACGAGCCTGAACTAGTAATAGACTTTGACGCGGCGCGAGGAAGTCCTGGAATGGGAGGTAGCGAAGGTGATAGAGAAATGAACGAATATGATGAGCAGCGGGGCTTCGAGGATCAATATCAGTACACAGCATCGCAGCACAATCAGTCAGAATCGAGATCTAGTACTCCAGAATCTACTAAGGCGAAAGGTAACACCTCGACTTCAATTATGGGCTAAAAATAATCACGAGTGGTTCCATCAATCCTTCACAATCAATTTTACCTAACAGTAGGCTTGCCCTGGACCCCTAAAGTCAGACAAAAAGATGTGGACACCTTCTTAGCTGTATCCAGGATGAAATTTGTTGGATACAAACTGCAAGGCGATCGAGAAAGCTTGGCTGGACTTCCGCAGCCAATTCACGAGGGTGTAAACACCCTGAAGAAGGTGAACACCGACGAAGATTAAATTACGGAGTATTTCCACCCCTGATTATTAACTCTCTAACATTTTTTTTCAGCACATGTATACTTCGCTGGCAGAAATTCAGGTGCAAAAAGAAGAAGAGATGGCGAGAAATCCAATGAGCACTCCTGAGCCTATGCCTCAACAAACTCCAACCGAAATATTGTACCAAGCAATACTGGCAAATCTTCCCCAGTACAAAATTGCTCTGTTAAAAATTTTATTAGCCGCTGCACCCACCAGCAAGGCAAAGACGGACACAATTAATATAGTAGCCGATGTCCTGCCTGAGGAAATGCCGTGAGATTATGAATTGAAAATATCGTTAGTTCATTATCGAGGTATAAAATCTGTGTTTTACTCATTTTTTTCATTCACGTTTTCAGAATAACTGTACTTCAGTCGATGAAACTTGGAATCGACGTCAGTCGGCATAAGGAAATAATAGTCAAGGCGGTATCCGCGATTCTGCTTCTATTATTGAAGCATTTTAAACTGAACCACGTTTATCAGTTCGAATTCATGTCCCAGCATCTAGTATTCGCCAATTGTATACCTTTGGTTCTGAAGTTCTTGAATCAGAACGTCATGACTTACATCGAAGCGGAGAATTTGTAAGTTCGATTTGTTGTTTGAATTAAAAATTTCATACTCTTCTTTATCGCAAAGATTTTTATCGCACAGCATACCAATCCTGGACTTTCCTGCCTGCGTTATCGGAGATCAGCCGGAACTCACTGCCGAAACACTAGAAATTGGAGATGGGAAGCTCTACTGTTGGCGCAACATATTTTCCTGCATTAATCTATTGAGGATTTTGAACAAACTTACCAAATGGAAGCACAGCAGAATTATGGTGCGACCTTCTTTTTTTCCTCTTCAAAAATCTTATCTTATATCAATTGTATTGATTTGTACTTAATTTAATGTTACTCATTTAATTACGATATCGCAGATGCTTGTGGTATTCAAATCCGCCCCCATACTCAAGCGAACTTTAAAAGTTAGACACGGAATGATGCAACTATACGTACTAAAGCTTTTGAAAATGCAGACCAAGTACTTAGGAAGACAGTGGAGAAAATCTAATATGAAAACTATCAGTGCTATATACGCAAAAGTGAGACATCGTTTGAATGACGATTGGGCTTATGGAAATGGTGAGTATTATCCATTGAACTATTTCAGAGAAATAACGAGGAATTATAAAGTGTTTTCTATCATTTTTAAAATTTTTTTTCAGACCTAGAAGCAAGACCTTGGGACTTTCAGGAAGAGGAATGCGCGCTTCGCGCCTGTGTCGATCGTTTCAACAATCGAAGATACACGAATAACGTTAGAGACAAGGAATTGGAACCGGTCGATACGTTTATAACATCGGTTCTGGGCACAGACGTAGAACTAACCGAAGAATTTAAACAACATTACGAACTCTGGCTGCAACAAGAAGTCTTTCAAGCTAGTATTAATTGGGACGAATTGTTGGAGTCCTCTAATTATGAAGTTTAATTAATTTATAATCAATAATTATCGTAATTGAATCACAGATATAGTATCTATGAAATGTTCTTCGAAGTGGAATTTTCGTTTTCTCAGATCCTATCTCATCTTTATCGTTCTTGATTCTCAATTATTAACAAAATTCGTATAAAAAAGGAAAAAGAAGAAATGAGTTTGTAAATACTATTCCAATTCAATTCTTTCAAAATAGAAGAAAGTAGAGAATTGGTTTTTTTTTTTTATCTCACTATCGAGTAATGTACTACACGTTTAGTCGCAGAGATGTATAGATTTAGTTGAAAAAAAAAAAAAAAAACTTGAAGTTTTTAACTCACAAAGTATAATCCATCGATTGTGATGATTAATACTTTATAATTCACAGAAAATATTCTAAGTATTATTTTTAGTTTATTCGATTGAATGATGTAAATTACCATTTCGTATTTCTCTATAAACAATTTACGTTTACCTTTAACCATCTTTTATCGTACAATAGACTTTAAACAATTATCATCATCAATGAAAACTATTTATCCTGTGTGTGATCACATGCTATACATCATAAGTATTCTAATTTCTATCTATTAATACAATTTTACATGAAAAAAAAAATAAATAAAACAATATTCGAATATAAATATAATTAAAACGGACGAAATTGGTCGAATAAAATAGTATATTATCGTCAATTTTTATTGTCTCTCTACGAACCTCTGCTCATAATAATGATAAAAAAAAAGACAGAGTTCTTTTCTCTCATTTCATTAAAATTTATTGGAATGTAAACGTAAACTTAAACGTACATAGTTTAATTTGAAAATTAATGACATAACAAAAATGATCTGTAGTTTAAACGAGTTTTACAGAGTAGTTAAACTTAATGAACTTTTTATCGTCTAGATATATTTTCATAATTTTTTTTTCATATATTAAAATATCTTAAACAACGTGATATTATTATTTTTTTCTTTTTCTTCTTCGTTTGTTTTGTTCATTGCTTCGCATGTTTTTTTATAAAAAAATTATTGCATTTTTACAATACAATTAACAATAATAATTATTCTTAATTGTATTTTGAATCATTATCAAAAATATTATTAAATATAATAATAAGTAGGTAGACGATGACGATGATTATGATAATAATAATAATAATAATAATAATGATAGTAATAATATGCTTAATAGCTCTCGTGTAAATTTAACATAGAAACTATATTTCCCATATATAGAAAAACGATTATCAAAATCATTTCTTAGACCGAATAAACAGAATACTATTATAATATCACTGGCTCGTCAGACATAAGTTAGTATTTTCTAACTTTTGTGTCGTATATAATCATCGGAAAGAAAAAAGAATAAATATAGAAACACATAAATGAGAAAGAAAAAAAAATTTCTGTCAAAAGCATTGAATTGAACGTGAATATTCATAATTATTTGTCGGTGAGAATCGAAAGATATTCTCAAATTTTCTTTCTTATATAAAGAATATCGATTTTTCTTTGTGTGATATCTTGGTATTGATTTTTATTTTTTTAATTTTTTTAAACTTAATATGAAACGAACGAATCTCACGACCTGCGATGAAACTCTATATTTAATTATTGATCGTCTGGTTTTACCCATTTGTAGGAACCGTAGTATTTGAAATTATTCTCCTTAGCTTTTTCGTTAGCTTCTCTCGGCCCTCTCGACCCGTATCTAAGAAAAAAACAAAAAAATGGATTTATGTTAGTTGAGATGATTGATAACTTTCATAGCTATATAGGTGCGAGGATCTCATCATACAAACGATACTTACTCGTAAGTTATCGGTTGTATCTTTTCATTTTCAATCCGGTGAAGAAGAGGAGTGAATATCCTCCACGCTTCTGAAAGTTCATCGCTTCTTACAAAGTGCATTTGTGAGCCACAAAATACGTCCAAAATAAGCCTTTCGTATGCGTCTGGTAATTTAAGCTCCTTAAACAACGGACAAAAGATTAATAAACATCGTATCTACTATTTTGACGATTTTAATCAAACCATCAATTCAAAAATAATTGATAAATAATTCCTCACCTTGTATCTATTGCTATAAGTTAAATCCAGCTCAGTTTCTTCCATGTCAAAAGTTATACCAGGTGATTTAGTCATCATCTTAATGTAGATCGCTTCTCCTGGCTGCAGTCTGATCACCAATTCATTCCTCTTTGGCTTACCGTCAAATATATCTCCCGGTACGTCTCGGTACTGAATTCGAACCTCAGCTTTACGTTCGTTTAATGCTTTATGAAAAGTAATCCAAAATTTAGCACATCTTAGTCAGTTTATTTATTATTTTTATCAAAATTCAAGAAATATTGGAAGATTCAGTTAACGGTAAATTCGTAAATGATTTTCATATTCAGATCCTGAAACAAAATTAACTGAAACCTATGGAGACAGGGAAGTATTCTCACCTTTGCCGCATCTCAATATGAACGGCACCTTATCCCATCTTTCATTGTTAATTTTGATAACGGCCATTGCATAAGTGGGCGTATTTGAACCCGCAGGTACTGTAGGGTCATCTAAGTAGCCCAATTTAGCATCTGGGTCAGTGGCGTTAGGATTTCCGACATATTGACCAAGTACAACGTCGTCTAATTCTAAAGAACTAATACATCGCAGTACCTTGACTTTCTCATTCCTAAAGAAAATTTATGAATGATGATTAATTATGGTAAGAAGATGAAGTGCGTTTATGGAAAATAGAAACTGTTATTATATCAACCTTATATCGTCCGGATGGCAAGAAGCGGGTTTTTCCATTGCTATTAGAGACAAAATTTGAAGCAGATGATTCTGCATGACGTCTCTAATTATGCCAAATTCATCAAAGTATCCGCCTCTCCCCTGAGTGCCGAACGGTTCCTTGAAAGATATTTGGACTGAAGCAATGCTGTCCCTATTCCAAGTAGGGCTGAATATCCTGTTACCAAATCTCAGAGTCATTAAATTCTGGACCATTTCCTTTCCCAGGTAATGGTCTATGCGGTACAATTGTTCTTCCTTAAAGAGCGACGCCAGATGATTTGAGAGTTGCTCAGAAGTAGCGGCGTCGCGCCCGAACGGCTTCTCCACAATTATTCTTGTCCAGCCTCTGAGAAGGAAAAAAAGTATTGTATAAAAAAGCTGTGAAAACTGGTCTTCCTTGTAGTTCTTATACTCTTTTTGTACTCACTTTTGCCCCATGCAAGCATTCCTGATGTGAGACGTTGATACTTCGAAAACAGAAGGGGGTAAAGCTAGGTAGAAAAGCCTGTGACCAGCGGCTGATTTTTCATGTTTTTCAAGTTCCTGATTGAGGATTTCAAAGTCTCGTCTTGTGTCGTAACTCCCTGCTACGTAATGATTGAGCGTCCAAAACTGTTCGTACATTTGTTCTTCTTCTGGCTTCACATTCATATACTTATCGCATTTCTCCCTCAATTTTTTCACCGTCAATTTACTTCTAGCGTAACCAAAGAACGTTGTAGTTTTTGGTAAAAGTTTGTCCCTGAAGAGCCACCACAAAGTTGGGTAGATCTTCTTCTGAGCTAAGTCACCCTAAAGTTTTAGGAGTAGGGAACATGATCAACATGGTGCATGTGGATAATGATATTTTGTTAATTCTACAAGTCATTTTTCTTCATCTCTCCCAATTATCTCTCACTATTCTTATAAAAAATATACATTGAATTCTGTTTTTTTTTTTTTTGTAATACTTCAACTCCTGATTGAGGTAGAAGTTTGCTGGATGGTTTTAGGGCCAATAACAAGTTGGAATATTTGAGAGATGCTAATTTCTGTCGTTTAGAAGCGATTAGTGTTTCTCATCAGTGGTTCTGTTATCGTTAGAGTCTCAACATTTCAAACAAGCTTCATAACAAAAGTTACAGTGGAGATATAAAACAGCGAAACAAGGCCTGCGTATTGAGTTGGAGCAGAATCTGAGATGTTGGGTAGAAGTTTGGTACAAAAAATTCTTTGATCTCACTGAAAGTTATACTTTCATATTCAATATTGTTAATGTTTTAAGAAAAAAATAAAAATTTGAGTATTGTGTGCTTACAGATGCTCCAAGAGTGACAAAAACGTGAGGAATCGACCGGTCAAAATGAGTTCCTTCGAGGTGATCCATAGTCGCAGACTTCAGAGATTGTCTGATGAATGCTAGACTCTGCTCTGCAGTGGTTTCTGCATTGAAATACAAGAGTTACTTATTAAGTACTATCTTCTCATAGATAATTCATATATAACAATTAGCAGAGTCTAAGGCCGCTAAGGATTAACCGTTTATCTTATAATCAAATTATAATTTCTCATTCTAACGATTGAGACATTAAAATATCACGTCATTGTCCATTATCCATGTGCGTTAAGTTTATCACTAATCTACTGAATTTAAATCGGTTGAAATTATCTGAATAATTTATTTTTAAATTTATCTACAAGTCTATATATATATATTAGCCTTGGTTTATCTATCTAAAGTATCAATCTTGTTGGTAATTATCTAAACAATATGAATATCTACTGATAAAAGGATAATCAGTAATTATCCAGATTACTTATTGTGCAACCATTACGTCTACAGTTGCAATAATAGGTTGCAACTTCATTTTGGCAAATTGATAAGGTCCTTATTGAACTTTTATTATTACAAGAATACGTAGGTGAGTACAGCTAAGAATTTTGCTGACAAATACGAAATATATTGCGCAATGGAATTCTCCATTCGGAGGTATATTTTTGAAATAAAAATTCGCAACATATTTTACACGTAGTCAGGGGCCTTGTGAAACCGAAAAATCAAAGTCAGATCATGTTCTTGCCTCCAACCTTTCGATTCTGTGTTTCAATAATATGTAATGACTAACTATAATGATATGCAGAATCAGTTTCAAATGTTATTTTAGTTCCCGCGTATTTTCGACTAACGTAATATCACCATAATTGAATGCTCCATCAAAGTCTTCGTAATGACATACGGAAGTCTTTTTTTACGTCATATAACCGAAGCAAAATTGCCGCATTAACTATGGCAATGAATATTCCTACGGGGTAAAAACAATTTACATCTACGCAGATTGTGAATTTTATTTATTCCGTAACTCCGATTCAAATAGATTCAAAAACGGTCGAACTTTGACCGTTGATTACGAGATAATCTATGGTAGATCTTCTAATCATATTATTCATTGTCTGTTAGTATTATTGATGAAGAAATTTTTTCTGCATACTCTGACTACTAATTTCGCATACGCTCAACTTCTTGATATAAAGTTAGTGATTTTTTTTTTTTTCTTGTTTCCGCTTCCGCACGCGTGGGTCTATCATTTTGGCGTTGATGAAATGTATAGAGTTTCACTGGAGTAATCAATAACAATTCAAAAACAAACTCCATACTTTTAGTTTCGAACGCACCCCGCGGCTTCCAGTTTAATATATTTATGTTATTATTTCCAACTGTCCATGAGCTTGTTTTGGATATTTCATACCTCTCAACTTTCCGACGGTTTAATAGTAACTGATTTTTCGCTACTCTTGCAGAGTCTTATGAGATGCGCATTAAAGAATAATGTAATCTGACGATGAATGTATGAAGGTACGAGGTGCGTGTGTGTATGTCCACTTATACACACATATACCTACTTCACGTAATAAAAGTAGTCGCATGCTCCTCAAACACGTGGGCATCCTACACGACCAGGACAAAACCCACTACCAATTAGGGGAGGGTGGGGCAAAATGGACCCCCCCATGTCTACTATAAACACATATATGACGACGTAGATCGTGTAGAGGTGGACTGCGGTTGATAAAACCAAAAAATAGGAGGTGTATTTCAAGTGACTCATTCAGTTTTTGGCTGTTCATTAAAGAAAATAGCATTTTTGCATAAACCAGTTTGCCGTTAGGAACAATTTTTTTTTCTTTTTTACAAAATAATTATGCATTTAAATATATGAGATCTCACTGTCAATAAACTTGGTGGATTTTTGGTTTTGTTTATTTTTATTTTATCTTCTTATCTCTATCGTACGTTTCCTGCTTTTAGTGATCCGCTAAAATACGAAAAAATAAAAACATCAAAATGAAATTAATAGCCAAAAATTTTCGAGTCTCTCACTAGTATTGACTGAAGAATGACTATATACAGTATTTAAGTAACGATGCTGGAATTCAAATCGTGGCGCGCGTTAGCTGCCGGCTTTCATACTTATACGCTTATTTAGTATTTCTTGCGATACTCAAATTACGCAAGCGGACTTTAATCGTGGAGATTATCATAGGTGTGTATCATCTGCAAGCTTTTAAAAGCGAAGAAGACAAAAGAAGGATGTCAGTAAAGTGTAATTGATGAATGTTTTGAAAACTACCAATCGGACGTTATACTTAGCTTTCATTTTTTAGAAAATATCGACAAATAAATGTAAACACACAAGATATAGAAAAAGCTCACCGGTTATACTGCTGCGTATTGTAAAATATACAACTTATACCTGCGGTCCACGTCTAGTCTGTGGTGTCGAATGTAAGTTTTAAATTTTCGCTCACGTTCGATCGGAGTTTTTCGTAAACTGAAAAAGATGTCGCGGTAGGTAGTTGTTGATCAAAAATTCATTTCAGATGCGCAGTGAGAATGCATTTACCTCGTGGTCGATGGCATACTACGTCCCATCTACACGTGATTCAAATTTTATCCACCAGTTGGACGTTCGAGAAAAATAGCAAAAGTTTTTTGTTCTCATTTCAATGTTATTCACGCCAATAACTTAGCTAACAGCATCGCAATTGTTCCAAAAAGTTTTATGAATTAGTTTATGAAATTTATCGATGCTTAGTTTACGCTATATGATGAGCGAGAGAATATAGTAATCCTTGATACTTACTCAACGTCGTAGTTTTGTTTCTTCTGATAATTCGAAAGCGAAGATATATCAAATTAATTTTTCCTTTCGCATTCAATGATTTATACAGAATAGCATGTACTTGAGATATTAATACTCACTGGTATTCGCGAGGAGAAGAAAAATTTCCATTACCGACAATAACAGGTTTTCAAATTACATACATTGTTATTCTCCGCTGAAACTCATATTCATATCAATTCTGTATTTTGCAATGAGTTTAGAACAACATTAATCTCAGTATAGTATGTATAAGTAATCAAAATTCATCAATTCTGCAGTCAGACTCCGCGTCGTGCTTTTGTACACGTTGGCAATATGTTATATGATCCGCGAAAGGTAATTATGTCTCCATTACATTAAACATACCGGAAAACATACCTCCAACTTTATTCTTTATAAACGATCGATTGCCATAGAATGAAAATTGATTCACATCTTAGTTTGGTACAACAATTCGATAATCTGCAATCGGCGTAGCCTTAGTCGGTCAAGAAAAACCACAACGTATCGCCTTGCAGGTAGATGCGGTCCTTCGATCGGATTTTTATCTCATACGAAATGATTAAGCCGTTCATCACCGACCATCGGTTCAAATAAAAGAAAAAACAACAAAAAACAAAAATTAATAATAATCTCAGATAAAACTTTATTATCAGAAGATCGATGATGTGTGGCAAATTGTGAAAAAAATATATTATAATTTTTTTACGAAAAAAAGTTGCCCACTTTACAGAGGGTGCCTCTCATATGCAACTTTTAACGTGTATTCAAAAAAATGAAAAAAAGTTATATTGTAGCTTTTAAAGATATTCATTACAGTTTATACTAAGATACTGTATAGTTTCGTATTCTACACATCTGTGGTTAATTAAAGCGTCGGTTGTAATGAATGTCGGAAGCGTCAAGTCCGCGATAAGATATAGACTGGAGTAACGTCCTACTTGAAAAAAAAAGAGGGAAAATTCATAAATATCGATCTGAATATATATATATATATATATACTATATATATAATAGGTATATAATGAGTTTTTATCATAGACAAAAAAAAAAAAAGAATTCCTTTCCCCCCTCGCAATTTTTTTTTTGTCGTTTTCTAACACCATTGATAAGCCTGATCGTTTTATTTTTTAGGGGCTGATATTATAATCGTCGCATTAATAAATACATCGACATTTATGATTACAACAGTAATCTCACTATAGGTCATCGCGTGACTCACACGTGATGTCCCGACACGTGATAGTCGATTTTGCTGCTTTGAATGATTTTCCAATTCTTATTAATTGATTTTTTTTTTTTTGTCTTCGAGGTTATTATGAAACTGGCTTGCTCGCTTATCTACGTATTTATTTATTCATTGATGGCCGATTAGTTTAACGATAAATTCGAACCATATGATTCTCCTTTTACCCCTGAAAAATACAACGGCCCTGGTTTTTGCTCTACTGCAAGTCGAAGCGATTTATATCTCTATTAATTTTGCCATTCACAAGGCTTATGCTTGACCTCTAGCCGAAGGCGATAATATTATGAAAAAGATTTTAAGCGGATGCAGGATCCACATTCTAGAACTGTATATATTATATGTTAATACAGATATACATCGTCCTGCATTCAATGGTCATTTTATCACATGGTAACCCATTTAACGTTCAACCCACTACATCAACCGGCGATCTAGTGAGTCACACGAATTTCAACACTGACTTACCATACTAATAATTTCAAAATCAATTACATTCTGTTAGATATATGTTCAAAACGGTATTATCTGTAACTTATATGAGTTTTGAATTGAATAAAATAGAGAAATCTAAGATAACAACTCATAACTCAGTCATAACTCGCATGTTGTATAATCAGTGATGTAATAGTGACAATAATTAATGATGATTCTTGCAGTGTCCGTGAAGGAGATTTGACTGAAAAAAAAAAAAAATCCTCGTTTAGATATAACGTATGTACATTGTATGTACTAACGTGACGATCGATCGCAGTAACGATTATCGTATATAGAGGGGAAGGTCGGAGGCCCCTTTTTTACGTTATACCGTGTATTTTATTTTTTTTGTCTCTATACATATTTTATGTATGCGAATATAAGTATTGTATTTGCATATGCGGTTTGACGTCATACGTTTAACCGTTTCTATTCGCAGGCACTAGATGTATGTATATATATATACACGTATGTATGTACAATAGGACTTAAAAGAGCCTGAATTATTGTCGCGTCATTCGTCGCATATGGCCTTGCAATTTTTGAATCAACGTTAACGTACGATTCGGCAATCATAAACCTCGACGAAAAACGTGCGCCGTTTTATCTCATCGTCAAAATTCACGATATTATGCGATATTTACACAGCTCGTCATCGATATTACAAAAATGTTTAAATATCAATTAGATTTCAAATCTAACCATTTTTTTTTATTTTTTTCCCTTATCAGATTCAGCGATCTATAGATCTTCCGATCGGGTTATTACGACTCCGCAATGGTCAGGCGACTTTCGTTCATTTATCCAGTTTCAAACTTCGAATTTTTTTTCTTTTAAGATAGTCAGTTTCGCTTCTGATCGTCTTTTGTTTCTCTTTAAACTCTGTACGTATGTAATTAACATTGTACTTTCTAGCTTAGAAACTTTTATGTAATCATTTCCAGTAGCACTTATCCTCTACCGTGAAACGATCATCTACAATAGCAAGTCACGCTGTACCTTGATTGAAACTTATTACATTGCCAAGGTAGCGTAAAAACCATCGCGTCGTACTCGTTCGATATTTGAATATGTATTCAATGCCTAGGTTAAAGCGGGAGGCGTATCAACTATAGTTACCTCACATTACGCGACGTATAAGCATATATTAATATACTATATTATTCTCGGAAAGGATAAAAAACGATCGAAGTTAAACCTATATCCACCTTATAATCATTTTAATCATTTCATTGGTTCAACGGTCCTAGAGGGGTTTCCCCCCCCTTCTTAATCGTATATTATTCACTATAGAAGCAGTACCACATATGAATCATGATTTATAACCTACCTTCACGTTTCATCCAAATTATGCATACGTTAATAAGAAATAAAATGAAAATAAACGTGAAATGTTAACTTACCTTTCCTTGAGTTCGCCATCTTTTTTTTTAATAATTTTTTTATTTTTTTATGTGCGAATTTCCTGGTGTGAATATAGACTGTACAAATAAGTATAACCGAGATAAGTATTCGCGGTTTTTAATCGTAACTTTGTCAGACGATTTCTCCCGACTTCGTCACCCACTCGCAATCCGCGATCGACTGACTGTAATCACAAGTTATACATGCTTGGTAGGATGATATAATATGATATTCCCACCTGATGATCCCTGACAATGACCAATCGTCGACGGTTGAATAATCGCCAACGATCGAAGTCACGTTATTATACCATTAATGATATCGTTCAATGATAATTATATATACATTTATAATATTAGGTTAGGCCTAAGCTCCGAACGATCAAGCAACACACACACACACACAGGCGTTTAATGAAATGCGCCGACAGGACGCGTTTATTAACAGAGTCGATATTGACTTTCGTTTATGTTCTTGTCCTTGATGTCTCGATACTCCTTTCGTAAATGTTCGCACAAGTGTCCATGAAATCTATCAAGAACGCGATAACTCAATGTCGATACATAAGTATTGAGTGAAAAATCATGATATCTTATATTGCAGTAGAAAAATATAGAAAAACATACAATCTATCATATCTAAATTATATTAGGAGATACAATATTCTTTTTCTACAATTTTCGTCGATGTATATCCCTTCATCATTCATAGCTATTCAATTCTTTCATTCATTGAATCCCGTCAGAGTAATAATCGACATATTTAATCTCATTTGTCGTTTCTAGATTAGATTTTTTCAATATGTGGGATTATGTTCTCGATGCGCACAAGTGCATTAAATAACTTGAATATCTTCACATCGAATCCACTGCGGGATTGATTGCCTGTTTTATGCTAAGAGCTTATACCGTGAAGAGGTCGAAACTGTCGAAAGATTAAAATAGATGTGACACACACAGCGCCATCAGTCGCCGTTTCGTATGAAGATTTACTCAAGCTGTAGGCTGTATGATAGCACAATCTATGGGGACAATAGACAGACTACTTATATCCATGCGAAGAATGAATATTGTAACGTCGGTAAAAATGGTTCTACGGCTTCACGTTGTGGTAAGGTTACCACATCAGGGGACTACATCCAACAGATAATTTCTATGTTCTGTTTTATCGGTCGAGTACTTGCGACACATCAAGAGTCTGTAATAATTTTTGATACTGATCACTGATAGATAAAGGGCGTGATGCAAACTCAGAATTTGGGATTCATAAGAAAACTACGAAAGTTTTGAAACTGCTTTAAAATAGCGTAACTGACGACATTGATTGATGTAACTCAGTCGAAGAAGTAGGGAGTTGCTCGCGATTATAAGAAGAGGGAAATGTTTCGAATACAAAATTATGAATGTATTATGGACGTAACTTCGAATAAGTTAATTTATCGCGAATGTAGTGGCATGGCTCAAAAAAAACAATAGCATTAATCCAAAACCTGAGACGAATGATTTACGAACAAATACTCCTCTTGCCACATACGACGTTGTACAAATATATGTGTGATTCTGTCGCAAAGTATCTAAATCCTGTGTTCCAAAAGTATATGATCGGCTAGATCAACGAATTGTTCAGCAATATTCTTCAGTCATACACTTTCAGCACGCAGTTTTTATTGAAGTAGCTGTTTCCAGTTTTAGCGCTGCAGTAACATAAGTTTTTATTATATTGATTGAAAATGTTACGAATAAATAGTTAACTCATCGATCGAATGACAGATTTCATTCATGATGGAAACGGTGCCATTGATAATTTTTTTAGTCTGGTAAAAATTTTGAAATTTATGACAATATACCAAAATAATCTCACTCATGTGGCATTGGAAAAAGAAAAAAGCCATACGATTCGCTGATTCTTTGTGAGGGTATATACATATGTATGTGTAATATATGGGATTAGTGTTATCTACATGGTTTTCCAGGATGTCAAATGCACAACATCCGTATTATCAAATATGTCATGGTACATAAGCGAAAGCCCAATCACCTTGAACATATTATGATCAGCATTTCTCTACAGCAGGCAGCGTGGCTCGGATCAGTAGTCTGCGTCATAGACTTCAGATTGGTGATCTCAAAAATGGTTATTGATGCCGATTCACAACTATCACAGTTCATAGTCGTTGAGTCCTAGCCGGCGCCACTCCATGTGGCCAAAAATTAATTAGCATGTCTTTTGTGCATATTATTAATCCATTAAGGTATGTACTTCTCAAATTTGTTAAGTCATTCTTTTGTTGGATTGGGTGCGTGAAGGTATAGGCATTTAAAGAAATCAGTATTTGCTCCTTATTCCATTCGATCAATGTAGAAACGTCACTTTTTGTTACTAATTTGTCAATTTGATAAAACCAAAACTTGTCGAGATATCTTTCTTTTATTTTCAATAAAAATGGTTTCTTAGATTATTTTGGTATCCTGAAAATACCTGACTTGAACCAACCCTGCAAAATAGTCAATTTAGTATTTCATAAGACTACGAGCTGCTTGGTGTTTTCAGTTATCAGTTTCAAAACTGACAAATAAAAGATGTCACAAATCGGACCCTGGAGGCAAACTTTGTATTAAGATAAGGAGAACAAGTTTCGACTATCTTTACTTGTCACATATTCCTTCTAAAAGGTCAATATCAATCTTGACCTCAAATATCATTACACACATACTTATGGTGATACTGGTATCTACACTTGGTTTGCAACGCATGTCTCAACACGGTTGTAGCAGTACAATTCTGACCGAGTACAAAGCAGGTTCCTTATAATTATAAATATTTCACCACAAGCCGATTTTAATAAGACGTTTTTAAAATTAGTTAGCCCCATTACTTAGGTATATTGTGTGAACAATGCAATATTTTTGTAACGAACAAAGAGGCGATTATAAAACCAATGGACCGTATAACTTTTTTGCTAAGTTCTCATTTGCTCGAAAACGGTTAAAACACACAAAAATAAGCAGAAGTTCAAGAATTAAAAACTATGATTTTTTTTTTTTCTACTTTTCTCAAAGTTTGGAGTGTGAAAAAAATTGTGTGTAAATTTGATGTTTAAATTCAATGAATTGTGGAAGTTCTGGGCGATTTTGAAAGGTGGTTTATTGTGAGTAGTCGGGCGGCCAAGTAGGCCAAGCCATACATGAGGCCTCTTTGTTAGCTAGCATGTATACAAGGATCAAATTCTTTGCCAATGATTTTACTGAATGAAGTTGTAATGATCAGGCTGTAATCAAGCGTGCCGCAATGAGTAAAATTTTCTATATTGTGCGTTGTGGTCCAGCTCAAGTGAAGTTACAAGGGACGTTACAAGAATTATAGTGTTGTAGAATGATCATAGTTGAGCCATTGGAAGACTTTTTCCATGTGTGTTTTCTTTCTCCCTTTTTTCTAATAAAGAAAATTAGATGCAGTCGTTGGTCTATACGTCAAAATTGTAGACTACTATTGCATTCCATAGGAGAAGAATAACTTCGACCTATTCAATGATTGAAAATAACACCGTTCATCTTTTCGTTTTCAGGATCCAATAAAGTTATCATCATTGTCGGCCTAAGAACCTGAGGACAAAAGCAATGTGAAGAATCTAATTTACATAAATACGCAAAAGTTTGAGCATTTCCGAATGCACAACTCTGGCGTCTTTGAGATGTTTTTATCTGCTACCATGTTATCACGAGGACCAAAGCGTTTGGCGTTATCAGCGCCAGTGACCCTACTCACCCTGGCCTTAATATCGTTAGGATTATCATCATTGAATTTGGTGGCAGGTCATTCGGCAGATATAGTTCACACGTTCTTTGACTCCGACGCAAAATGCTTGAACCATTTGACGGTGGACACAAATAACGGACGTGTGTTCGTCGGTGGTGTAAATAAACTCTACCAATTGTCGCCGGACCTTGATCTCGTAGATAAAGTAACTACTGGTCCGCAGAACGACTCGACGGAATGTTCAACAACTGATCACTGTCCACCTGACACAGTTAAAAAACTCATTGACAATGTCAACAAGGCTCTAGTAATCGACTACTCTACCACAAGACTGATCTCATGCGGTAGTCTTTTTCAGGGTAAATGTACTGTCAGAAATCTCCACAATATATCCGATGTTGCTCAAGAAGTTCCGGAAGCAGTAGTCGCAAATAGCGCGACAGCGTCTACCGTAGCATTCATTGCACCTGGACCACCTAATCCCCCAGTATCACAAGTCATGTATGTCGGTGTGAGTTACACAGCTAATTCACCGTACAGATCCGAAATACCAGCGGTCAGCTCCAGGTCATTGCACAGGGAGAAAATGTTTGAGATTGCGGTTTCCGAGGCTACCTCCGGGACAAGAATGTTCGTTAACTCATTGTTCAGGAAACGATTTCCGATAAATTATGTTCATGGTTTCAGCAACAAGGGGTTTAGCTACTTCTTAACCACCCAGCCGAAGAATAACGAGACTGGAAGTGAGTTTATATCAAAACTGGTTAGGGTTTGTCATAATGATCAAGACTACTATTCTTACACCGAAATTCCCATCGATTGTACAAATGAATCGACGAAGTACAACCTGGCACAGGCCGCGTATGTTAGTAAAGCTGGGTCAGACCTGGTCGGACATCTTGGTATAACTGCACAAGACGATGTACTATTTGCTGTATTCTCGGAGAGCAATGCTAGATCTAATACACCATTGTCTAGATCTGCTTTGTGCATTTATTCCTTAAAAGCAATAAGAAAGAAGTTCTTGTCCAATATTCAGCACTGCTTTGCCGGACACGGACAGAGAGCATTGGACTTCATAGCCCCGAGTCATCAGTGTATCCCGACCGTAAGTGGTTCTTGTCTAATTAAGTTTTTTTCCAAGCATTGAAGAGGCTGGGGAACAATGTCAACTTTCTGACACCGTTTTATGACGTAATTGTCGATAATGTGGGAATTTTTACACTCAGTGACAGTCACCCTCAAAAACTATGACCTAGGAATGAATGTCGACACTGGAAATTAGGTGTACACTTCTTCATTATAGATCTATCTGTTTAAATTCTTTCGAAAACAGCCAATCGCAATAAAGCAATTATTCATTGTTTGACCAACGAAGTAAACAAATCTTGTTACTCTAGTTTTTTTCTTTCCAAGAAGAAGCGCTATAAGTATATGGCAAAATGATTATGAAAATTTGTCGGATACTTTCTGAGGAATAGCAATAGGAAAAGAAAATATTAAATCTCCAAATATCTGCTGAAAGTTTACTCATCGGCATTTATAAAATGACTATCAGAAGAAAGAAAAAAAACGATTCATGTCTGCGATTGTTGTCTTTGTATATTACAGAAGCTGGTAACTATCAGCGAAGATTTTTGTGGCTTAGATGTAAATACGCCTCTGGGTGGTCAGGATCCTATCGCTGCTTCACCGGTTTTATCTTTCGATGAACACCTCACTGCCGTTGCCGCAACATCAATTGGTGATGACACCGTTGTCTTTGTCGGCACCAGCGATGGATATATGAGAAAAGTGAGTTTACCTTCGTCAAACATTGATTGTTATACCAATTCTAGCTCGGCTAGTACATTTTCATTTCAAACTAGATGTACACGTGTGCGCTAAGCCAATATTCGATGTCATTGTAAGTAAATTCTGATTCTCTATCCGTCTTATTTGATACATTATCTATCAGATATTTTTATTATTTAAAAATTTTCGCTCCTGTTATACCTGATAGGTAACAGAAAAATGTAACATCTTTTAGTAATGTGTAATATCTTGTTGGGTAGTGTGTTTTAAATCAATCATTTCTCATGTCCAAGATTGTCTTCGAAACGGCGACGTTGGCTGTAAAGTACGGGAGCGTGGAAGTGGACCCAGGATCACCAGTGAATCCAGACCTGCGTTTTGACTCGCAGTTGATGCATTTATATGTAATGACGAAGCAAAAGGTGTCAAAAGTAAAAGTGCACCAGTGTTCGGTGTACAAAACTTGTCGGGACTGTACGGGTGCTATAGATCCATACTGCGGATGGTGTACGTTAGAGAACAAGTGTAAGTTGAGAAGTGATTGCCAGGATGTAGCTACCGATCCCTTGTACTGGATTTCTTACAAGAGTGGAAGATGCACGACAATCACAAGCGTCACACCTAATCAACTGCAGAGAACAACAGCCAGAACTTTGAATCTGGTCATAGAGAACCTTCCGACATCGTTCGAAAAGTTTCTCTGCGTTTTTTCAGCGCTAGACAAAACTCTGATCACGAATGCCAGGCGGAATTCTCACGGCGTAGACTGCACAACTCCAAGAACTGATCTTATCCCATTTATACCACAAGCTCAGCATCATTTCACCGCTAAATTATCGGTCAGAATGACTAACGGACCTGATCTGGTAGCTACTAATTTTACATTCTTTGATTGCAACTCGTACAGCTCGTGCACACAATGTGTATCCTCAAGTTTCCCTTGCGACTGGTGCATCGATGGGCACAGATGCACTCACAACAGTGCCGAGAATTGTCGTAACGATATTCTGGTCACTGGAATTAGCGTGAGTATTTGATGCGAAAATTTGATGCTTCAGACATCTCGGCTCTTCACAATGTAAATTTTCGTCTCCTCTTTTTCGCAGAGAATCAGTCCGAGCTACAGAAGCGGACCTGGTTTCTGTCCTATAATAAATGGAACGGATTCCCAAGAGATTCTAATCCCTTCTGGAATAAACAAGTCCATTCGTGTCAAAGTGCATATCATTGCGGTAAGCATAAGTTTACTCAAGTTCATGAATGATTCTCTGTATTATTCGCAAAGAAAACTCTAGAGACGGTAGCACTGACATTCCCCCCCTACTTCAATTCTTCATACCTACACAAAATGAATAATACGGACGTAGCAAAATTTTCGATGCTCTAACTCCGAGTTGCATAAAAATTCAGCTCAGAATTTAGTGTAGGAATTACAAGTTTTATTGACAAAGCGGGTGGAAATGTCTTAGTACAGGATCTAACATCCATCATGTAGGTTTCAATCTAGAAACAACTATTAGTCGAATCACAAAAGGTAGGACATTTCCGTATCTCCTCGAATCGTGGCTTGAGTATACCCCGTGCCCCGTCATTACTGTAATAATGGTTTTATATTCCACAGCAATTCATAGTGCAGACAAGATTCGTCTGTCAATTCAACATCGAAGGTCGTATCACTAGTGTAAATGCTCAGCTTTTAGGAGACAAGATGTACTGTGATGCGATCAAATTTTCGTACAGATCAAAGGCGTCTAACATAACAGTTCCTTTCGCTGTTATCTGGGGAGGTTCTAAGCCCCTAGGTAACCCGGACAACGTTCACGTGGTGGTATATCGTTGTAAAGACATGGCAGACGACTGTGGAACGTGTCTAACCCTGGCCGAAAAGTATGGTTGCGGTTGGTGCCAGAGCTCAGAAAAGTGCGAGGTCAAGGATCAGTGCGATCAAGGCACTCATGGTGTCTGGCTGAACAGAAACCAGACTTGCCCTAACCCAGAGATTCGCTCTTTCAAACCACAATTGGGGCCCTGGGAAGGTGGAACAAATGTAACTATACAGGGCAGAAGCCTGGGGAAAACCTTCAGCGATATTCATTCTGGTGTGTCAATCGCTGGTCTTCCCTGTCAGCCTTACCCTGAACTTTACATTAAGACAAAGAAAATCGTCTGCCGTATCGACGGTCCTGTAAGTCCGCAGGATCGAAAGGGGCCAGTGATGGTTAAGATTGAGGATTTTACATGCTACTCTAAGCACAGTTTCGAATTTGTCGATCCAGTGATAGAATCCATATCACCGAAGTTTGGTCCTCGAAGTGGTGGTACTGTAATCAGGATAACTGGTCGGCACCTGAACGCTGGGAGCAAGATACAGGCCTCAATCGACAACCTAGCATGCTCGATAATACGCACTGAGGCAAACGAGACTCTGTGCATGACAAGCGCTAGCAATAAAACAGGGGCTGGTACTTTACAAATGAAGTTTGACGGCGGGACTAGAGAGTACGACGGGGTTTTTGAGTATGTCGATGATCCCACGATTGAAACCGTTGAGAATGGCATTGACGGGTCGGCGAAGAACCCAAAGGGGATCCCTGCAGGAGGTATAAAGATATCGGTCACTGGGAAGAACCTAGGATATGTACAAAACCCACAAATGTACGTGTACTATGATGACAATATGTTTGTATCTCAGTGTGCTATCTTTAGCCACACCAACATGATATGCAATTCGCCTACCATCAAGCTATTACCCGAAGTCGAAATTGATGCCGAACACCCACTCTCTCTGGAATATGGATTTCTGATGGACAATGTTGCCGGAGTTCGAAATTTATCATATGGGTTTGTAACTTTTTTTTATCCATTCAAATTCTCTCTCATTGACAAACATTGTTTAATATATTGTTTCTTTGCGGAGTTTCAATGGAGCAAATTAATACGTACCATATATTTACTCTGTAATCAATCAGTCCCTACCAGGGCACAGTTAGGGCTCTATAAACCCACTTCTCCGATCAACTGAAAATCAATTTCATATTTGCTAAAACTGGAGAGGAGCTTTGATATTAATTGAGTAGAAATTTTCACCCCAAATCATTTACTCAAAGTTTCCGGGACTTGTCCATAAGACCACCTTAAAGGTTCAAAAGTATGTCTTCTGTTAGTTGAAAATGATCGAACTGGTGTATAAATAAACTTGATTAACTCCGAGTAGACAGTGTTTAGCTATAAATTGAAATTCTTTATACAGATTCAACTACTTCCTCCTTTATCCTGACCCCATTTACGGAGAGTTTGATGGAGAGGTGAAATACTACGGGGGCGATTATCTCACCATCAACGGTCAGCATCTAAACCGAGCTTGTCAGGAGTCTGACGTGATAGTCTACATCGGTAATTCATTCTGCAACGTAACATCCCTTTCTAGACGTCAGCTTACGTGTCGACCTCCGCCAACCCAGCCACTGCCCCTAGACACCGAGGGATTTACTAACAAACAGAAGCTTCCGGAAGTGATTGTAGTGGTCGGAGGTCTGCTGCGATTTACGCTAGGAAAACTAAGCTATGCTTCACGGCCTGGATTTGATGAGTGTTTCGATTGCGGGTTTAGAGAATACGACTACAATTCCACTATCAGAAGCGTTACCCCTTACCAGCTGCAGAGAACAACAGAGCAGACTTTGAATCTGGTCATAAGGGATCTTCCGAGTTTGTCGGAACAGTTTTTCTGCGTTTTTTCGGTACTAGGCGAAACTCTTATTACCGAGGCAACTCGCAAATCTTACGGTTTAAAATGCACTTCCCCAAGCACTGACCTTCTTCCATCGATCCCAGAAGCTCAGCATCATTTCACGGCTAAATTATCGGTCCGAATGACCGGTGGAACTGATCTAGCCGCAACAAATTTCACATTCTTTGATTGCAACACATACAGCTCATGCACACAGTGTCTATCCTCGAGTTTTCCTTGCAACTGGTGCGTCGACGCGCATATATGCACTCACGACACTGTTGAGAATTGTCGTAACGATATTTCGATCACAGGAATCAGTGTGAGTAAAGAATAACCCATTGTCTCAATACTCGTGCCATTTTGGTTCTCGAGGATAGATCTATATTTTTATTCTTTCATTTCCATAGAGAATCGGTCCGAGCCGCAGGAGTGAGCAATTCTGTCCTATAATGAACGCAATATCCTCTCCAGAGATTCTAGTATCTTCTGGAGAGAAGGAATCCATCCGTGTCAAAGTGCATATTATAGGGGTAAGTGTAGTGGTATTTAGATTTTCTTAATGACATTCATTTAAAACAATACGAGATATCGAGATATTGTAATTTTTTTGCTTTTTGCAGCGATTTATAGTGCAGACGCAGTTCTTCTGTAGATTTGAGATCGAAGGGCGCGTTATCACCGTAGACGCTGACCTTGTAGTGAACTCGATTTACTGTGACCCGATAAAATTCTGGTACACATCCACGGCACCGGAGATCACAGTTCCACTCGCCGTTTTATGGAGCGATTTTAGGACCCTAGATAACCCGGACAATATCCATGTGGTGGTATACCGGTGCAGAGACATGGCAGCGAACTGTAGCATATGTACAGCCCTAGCTGAAAAATATGGTTGCGGATGGTGCCAAAGCTCGAACACGTGCGAGATCAAGCATAAATGCGATCGTAGTACTGGCTTGTGGTTCCAGACGAATCAGAAATGCCCGATTTCAAACGTTTAAAATGAATGTAAGAATATATCAGAAATAACGCCGATGATATGCCAAGAATGAACGTTCCACAACTCGCAGTAATACACTTACTAGCGAAATTTTTTCCAATAGATAGAAACCAATTTTCAACATGCCTTGAATCGAAATTTAGGGGGCTTCACTGGTGAGACTGCTGCAATCTTCAAGATTGAATATAGTCAACAAGTGTAATGATTACTGTCGAATAATGATTAGCCGGCATACAAATGTAAGAATATAAATAAAAGAAAACGGAAATGGAACAATAAAAATTATGAAAAAATATGTAATTGACAATTAGTCATCATCGGATCATATTGCGGGTGGAAAAATAGTCGGTTTCTTGAAATTGGAACTTATTTACCGAGCGTTTCGTCTTACCAGCGTCGGTAACACAAATTTCAAAATTATCAATAATGGTATCTCGCAACAACCAACAAGCAGCGTTACCGATCGCTAAGTCTTAGAAGTTGTTAAATATCGCTCTTCGCAGCACACGCTAGCAGACGATAGATTTGGAATTTTTTGATTCAATTTAAGGTTATCTTAGAGAAATTTGAAAGGTAAATTACAACGAATATACAATTACTGCATCGTTTAGTAAACAAATCTCCCCATTTCATAACCTGTTTTCTATTATTTTAACTTCTTTTTCCCCATGACGGCACAAGCTTACATATTATAGGTATGATAACGAAGGACCTTTCCGCTACCATAACCTCACGAACTGTATTATAACAAAAACCATCAACAAATAAAACGCCTTTTTATGTCGTTTGAAATAAAATGATAATCAATCATATTGAATGTATCGCATGTCTTGTATAATATTTCTTGGAAAATTTTGTAACGAAAGCTTTTATTATGATTTATTGGTTATGTTGTGTTCATTGCACCTTCTCTTTTTCTTAGAACAATCAACTATGTATAGACACTGTACGGGCGCAATTAATTTCCTTAATTTTCATTAGATTTACCAAAATGAGATTAACTCCCTTACTAAGAGGCGCTCGGACCCCTCAATCAGAGATCAAAACACCTTTTCAAGCAATTCTTCCGCTCGCTTTGAAACCCAAGGTTTCAGGCAAGGGAGAAAAAACATCAGGTATGTATCTACTAAAATGTAAAAGTTTGCATAAATTCCTTTAATATTTATAACGAGTGGACCAATTCCGATGAAATTTGGCACACGAATACTTTGAATATTTCCTAAATCCTGTATCAAATCTTAACAGAATTGGCCAAGGGGTTTGGGAAGGAAAGGTAAAAATGTGTTTTCCCAAATGTTGATATCTCAGCTCCGATTCGTATAAAGTTTGTTCTATTGATGCAAAATGATTCAGAATTGTTGTCCTCAACTTATGCGTTCAGATTTATAAGAAAATTGAGACTTTTACCTCAATACCTAATAAATATTTCCAGATGTTGCGTGCCTCCAGGAAATGGCGGTGCTTTTTGCATGCCTGAAGGACCACGAATTCAGCGAACAATTGTGTAACAAAGAAATACAACAATTCAAAAGTTGCTATACTGCGAGTGTGGAGAAAAAGTATTTAAAAAAACAACTGGATGCAAAAGGAGGCATCGGAGCTACCGCCGCCACTGCAAATCCTTTAACAATAAATCGTGTCATGCGAAGATTTCCGCCAAAATAATACAAAATGAACAATGTCAATAGAAATAGAAAACTAGTTAATGTATTAATATGAAAAGAAAAAAGGAAAAAAAAAAAAAACAAACTAAAGTTTTACATAATTTTGGACTCGAATTATTTATATTATATGATGTTCTGTTGTATACAACAGAATATCTCGAATCCTGGCTAAAGAACAATTGTTCTAAATTTATTTTCCAATATCGTATCTCTTTTGGAAGGAGAAATAGGAATAGATTCGTGTTAACGGTAGAGAAATAAAGCAACGCTGTCAGATAATATAAATAAAATGATCAAGTGTATATATTTCTAGATATTGATTACATCGTATTACAGTTGACATGATCAGCTCAGAAATTGAATGATAGTTTAATAGACTATGATATATAGAAGTAGAATGAAGCAACGTAACATTGCTGCTGAGAGTAATGGAATTTCCGTTAAAACGGACAGCTTGAATTAAAACTGCTTATAAAATTATAACGAATTAGTCATTTTTTACTTACTAATTCTGAAAAAGTCATGATAACGTTGCTTGGCAACTGGTTTCAAATTTACTATCGTAACGGATATTCGTAAACGAGTAAATCACGACGTTTTTTTTTATGTCATTATTGATATCGCTTAATTATTGTCATAGGAAAACACAAAGAAAAACTACAGACGTAAACTGTACATGTTAACTACGTAGATATGAAAATGTAGTTTTTTCTTATTTTTAAAATATCGTAATCAAATGAACCGAGGACAGTTCATTTAAAACAACAGTGTTACACACGAATTGGTCCATTTGGATTTTGGATTTTACATTATAGATTCTAGACTCTGGTAGATCCGAAAACAGTGTTTCATTACATTACAAACTATATACAGAGACGATTGTTATACTGGTATTGAACCGTGACACGATCTAAAGTATATTGTAATTAGTTATTAAAGAAATTAACTTTTGGAAAGAAAAACTAATACTCTTTCATTAGACCTCCGATACCTCAAATCTACTGACTCTAATCCAAGATTAAACATCATAAAGACTGGCAAGATTTTTGATATCCTGATGAAACGATATGTGAAGCACTGGGCCACTTTTTTCAATCTCACATTGCAAAGAGTTCAATCTCAGACTAGAAACGACATATTTAAGAAATTGGAGGTGGAAGTCTGTACTGTTTTCTATGTATGAGGGTTTCGGGGTGCTTGTTAACTTCAATATGGTTTCTCAATTCCATTACAATTTTTGAGATTTTTTTTTTGCGAACGTTTTTACGTCATTCGCATCTTTGAATTGATAGTTGTGTGAAGACATAAATTGAACAATGATTTTTATTCATTCCAAAAGGGATATGGTATTCGAATAGCCCGTTTAAAATGTAGAAGTGGTATGAACGTGTCATAATTTATTGTCTTGAACAATATCTCGTTGATGGATTGTACCTATACCTAAGTAAAGTTATTCTTAATATACAAAGTATAAAAATGGAAAATTGGGCCACGTTAAACAGGTATCTAGTTACCAATAGAAAATATTATTTAATTCTTTTTTTTTTGTTTTCTTGGAGATTCTGTTGCTTTATCAATATGTATACTATATACTATATACTTCCAGACGATGATTACAATCATTTAAACTATTCATTTTGATTAAGTATCGTGTACTAGGAATGAAAATTTAATAATAATACTAAACTACTAACGTGCGCAGATCTTGTGCATAGTTTTAGATCTAATTCTGAAGCATGAAGAAAAAAAAAAAAAATAGAAAAAAACAAAAAGAAACAATGGTCAACGTCCCAAAAGTCAGGATTATTAAATACCAATTATTCAACTCAACAATCCACAGTTACTTAAGTTATTCTTAATTATAACATCAGTCACAGCGTCGAATACGAATTGAATATTACTCGTGTCCGTTGCGCAGGTAAAATGGGTGTAGATCTGTTTTCTGTCTTTTCTTTTGTTTAAATTTTCGAATTTCATTTGAATATAGGCTGCGCACTCTTCGTACATGTTATCGCCTTTGTATTCAGGAAAGCATATGGTCAACGGACTTCTGGCTATCTTATCCTCGAATAAATCCTTTTTGTTTAAAAACAGGATTATCGATGTCTCAACAAACCATTTACTGTTACATATGGAATCAAACAACTTCATAGACTCTATCATTCTGTTCATCTCTTCGTCCTCTGCCAATACCAGGTCGTAGCCACTTAACGCGACACAAAATATTATCGCCGTCACCCCCTCAAAACAGTGAATCCATTTTTTACGCTCTGATCTTTGACCGCCAACGTCAAACATTCTAAAAGGAAGAATAAAAACATATAAGACATTGTTTTTCATCACAACTTTTGTTGAAACACAGATTCTCGCTGCTTCACTTACTTGAAGTGAAGTCCTTTGAATGAGAAATGAGTCTCAACAATTCCGGTCGTTTTAACTCTGGTCCTGAGGACATCCTGCTGTGTCGGTATGTAGTGGGGCTGGGCAATGCGATCGAGAGCGTTAAGGTAATAAGCAGCTGAGTCATTAAGCTGATATTCTCTACTACGTGTGAAACAAAGCTGTACTCCCGCGTCCTGCCATAATCTCTTCATTAATAAAACTAGCTCTCCCGTTAGCTCACCCTCTTCTGCTGCCGATGCTAGAGTGAAAAATTGCCTGGCAATATCCTATAAGGTAATATATTGAATATTAGCTAAGTTTCAAGTTTTAATTAACGAAATTCAAATATCTATACTCAAATAGTATATTCAGCTGAAATCAAAACTTATATCTATTGAAAATTGTGCTTTTCTCATTGGTTTCAAATTTTTTAAGCCCCAAAGACCTTTCCAGGTCACTTTCAGTACCTTAATAAGTATAATTTCTGATAATTAATATCCGTTAACAGATTTTCATCAATTTTTTAAGTTTTCAAGCTCTTCTTAATCTCGGAATTCTTTATGCTGTATTTCACAATTTAATTGACTTTCAAGGTTCAAATTGGGAATTTTAATTTCAATCTAGTTTTGAATGATTTAAACAAATGTTTAAAAAATAATGAAAACAGATGAGATACTGAATAAGTTTGATAAAGAAAATTCTTTAAGACTACCAGAGAGTTATCTTCCACATTTTACTTTTTATTTTCTAGAATGACTATTCTCACCGCTCTATTGGGGTCTGCAAAATCAATCCTGAGTTGACCCATGGCTCGTATAATTGCCATAAGACTTTGTATGGTATTGCTGTAAACAACCGGTTTGTACTGTTCGCATTCTTCTTTACTGTACCCAGTTTCGTGAATGATTTTCATCTGTTTAACGATCGTTGATTTACCAGACTCCCCAGCACCTTTAAAAATAGACGAATAAATAGGTATAAAAAATATTAAAAAACGGGAAAATCAACATCTTTGAAATTATACAAGATTCATGAGATCCTTGTAGGATTCTCCTGCCATTTTTATGAGTTAATATTCACTCTTCTAAGAGACCAAAATTTGTCCATTGTATATAATTCTTTTAAAAGTAATACTACACGATCTTTTAAGGATTTCAAAATATCATACAAGTTTCTCCTATGATTCTTCTGCTAAGATTCTGTAAATAATTTTTCAATGTAATGTATGTTTGATACGAAGATTGAGAATAATTTCTATTTAGTATACACATAAAAATTCAGATTGCACTAGGCATATTTTGAATGTAGATTCCTAGGGGTAAAGTTAAGAATAAATTACCTCTACTAAAAATCTAAGGGACTGATAGTTTTTCAGCTACGAAAGATCTTTATTGACAAATTAAAAACCGTGTAAGTTACATACACGGGAAACCGCTCAACTTACAATCATGACCAGCTCTATCTGTGTCACCTATAAGTTCTGTGATTGGTCAACAAAGATTTTTACCCAATACTCGGAAACTATTGTTTCTTCTGAGTTTTTGATGAAGAGAATTTAATCTTAGAATTTCACAAAGAATCTACTCTCAAGATATGGCTCATTCAACCTGAATTATTCTGTACGTATGTATGTATTTATATTTTTCTTTCTTTTTCTTCTTTCAAACAGTTTTATTTAATACTTGAAGTAGTATCTATCATTGTTTCAGGAAAGAGTTGGATGATTGTGAAACGCATGAGTCTACCCTCCTTCACTGCTGAATCATCTAGTCAATATGAGTGATGCACAGGCTCACTTTAATCAGGCAGCTCTATCGGTTACACTATCGTATCCGTACATATACTACCTATGATTTATAATACATCACAATATCCTGTCTGTTCCAAATCTCCAATCAGTATATAGATAGATACATACATACATACATGATGGTATACTTATCTAAAACGTTTTCGTTTATATCACTGGTCAATTCTTCATACCTTTACCAGCTATAATATCTAACATCTAATCGATATCATTCATCAAACAAAACGTAACATGTGAAATAAAAACAGTAGAAAAAAAAAAAAAAAACAAGGTAAGTATTGAAATGCTTCTTTCTCTCCTGTTATTCTTTTGTTTGATTTTTGTTTTATATTCAACGAACGACTGTGCTAAATCGAAACAAATGAGTTCGATTGGTTTTTTCGTTTTTTTTCGCAAAACATCGAAGTACTGATCTTAATTAATTTTCTTATTGTGAAAAATTATCGCTTAATTGTAATCGTAGAATCGAATTAAGAAAAAGAAAAAAAAAAAAAAAAGGAAGACGAAAAATTGAGAATAGTAATATTTTGTTTTCTATGGGAAATTACCAAGCAGCAGGAGTTTGACCTCGCTAGCAGCGCGTTCACCATCGATTCTAAGATCTTTGTCAATTTTCTTTGATCTTTCGGCAGCCTCTTTGTCGCCGGTTGTGCTTACGGCGCATCCCATTTTAACGTATCAGTTATTTATTTAACGCCCCTTAAATAACGAACCTCGAACGTTTTTTGTTTTTTTTTGTTAATTCCTCGTTATTATTGTTGTTGTTGTTAATATTAATAATGATATTATTGTTATTATCGTATTGTGGGATAAAGAGAATCTCAATCCTCGTTTCGTTACGTTACGGGTGACACTTGTTGCTTCACGTTGTGCCCCTCGCAGTTACACCCGTGTGGGAACCGCGCCCGCCCCACGCACCAAGCACCGCGCACAACAAACACCGCCTGGCCCGTGGTGTAAAAAGCAATACTAACAAAACGGCAATAACTATAAACTCTTCTCACTGTTTCAAGTGTTTTTATCTTATTCTTAGTTCGATGATATTAATGTTACACGAGGTGTGGCGCACACTTTTGTCACACATCACCGGCTTTGAACTTTTTTTACAATATTAAACGACAACGAGGTGTTACACATTATATCGTTTTAATATTCTCACAGATTTTTTTTTGATGTTTAAAACATTGACGCGCCCACACTAATTTTCTATGACGCGCAACACCATTTTCTATTTGAGTATCGTTCGTAGGTCCGAAGCTTGGTACAGAATATCACGTTATGGACGACGGGTGTTGTTCGATACGTTTCGATGTTAGGGGAGAATCAACCAATAAGAACCATGCGAGGCCGCGTATTTTCATACACGTGGCGCGATCTAGCGGAACCCTTTCGTACCTCGATTTATACGCAAATTTTCGAATCCAATTATGGAACGTTTTTAACAAGAAGAAGTAACAAAATGACAATCACTTTAGTAGTAAGAAGTATTGTTACTTAATGACTTCACTTGATGAATTCGTAATTACGAAAATTACTTTCTAGATTTTTTTTGGCAAAGTAAACGACTCTGTTTTTTTTTTCACTGATAACGTCTGTCGTCTTTGTTTTTAGTCAAATTTTTGGGTTTCCTTGCTAGAAAGTATATATCTATTCATTTTAGATAAAAAAGAAACTGGACCTCAGATATTTTATTTCATCGGATCTCCTTTCAGGGAATGCAATTAGTAACAGAGATCAGTTAGTGATTAGAAAGGTTTACAAAATAAAAATAAAATAAAAAACCTTATACTTCTATCTAGATTTTCGTTGTGGTTGATTTATTCCAACTTCAATCGAATGCCGCAGTGACTGAGAACTCATTAATTAATTGATATTTACAGGAAAGAAACAAAACAGACAAGCATAGATGCGATACGCCGGTTAAATTTATTACATTATATTAAATTAACAATTAAAATAGCCCGCCATCATTTTAGAAAAATCAATTTCCGAATTCAAAGTCATCATCATACGATACGAACGATTCCTGAAATCAATCTTACCGGAAGGTGGTGCCACCTAGTAGTAGCTACCGCGCGACGAGACACGGCATTTCAATATCCAATATACACTAGGTTTTGAAATAAATCGAGATCATTGATTCAGATCAGTATTTTAAAATAGAAGAAAGACAAGGAAAACCGTAACAGTCGAAGACAATTTATCATAAAAAAATATCTGACTGATATGATTTTACTTTTTTCTATGATAAAGATTATCAGACGAGGAAAACAATCAGCCCTGACTTTGGTTACCAACGCTACTCATCGGTTTATCTATTTGTTTACCCAACCCCATAGCACTCCTCCACTGTGCGGAGATGTTCGATATAACAGAGAGCTATTGAGGAATAGAATAAAGAAAAAAACGATCGCAGCATTATTGAATTCAATAATAGTAATAAATACGATAAATTAATGATAGAATAAAAAATCAAATTCGCCGAGAACGAAGTCATTTGAAAAGCTAGAAGACTAAGAAGAAGGGAATCAACGTTCGTTTGTTTTTCGCGTCTCTGAAAACGCGGGACGATATTAGAATTTCAAATTTCCTTCGGCATATGAATAACAGAATATCATTTGCATCTATATTTGAACAAGATATGTACAACGAAAATTGAACCTGAGGCTTTTGATAATGCTCAAGAATCTGCTACAGATAATACCGATCAGTTGATACAGTTGAATCTTCCATGATCTTCCATAAGTTGACCGTTTTTTCAAAAATTGAACTTCCCCAGCTCAAGTCGCAACTCTTCAATTTGCGCAATCGCAATGCCTAACGTCTACGATGACATAACCTCAAATCTAGATTGCGCGCCATCATCAGAACGGTTGACGATGAGGATTGGGGCGAGAAGGCTGTGAGGGGAAGTAGTTAACTATTGAAAGACTGATTAGTTATCATATGAAAAATAATTAACTTTGGAAGGGTCAATTTATATAACGGCCTCGGCTGTAATATTTTATTACATTAATCCAACCTAATCCCAACCTGAGTTTACTACTTTGTTATAAAGGAATTCAATATCGCTGAACTTGCAATTATATGCGATTACTATAAATATAAATGGTCAACTCTAGACCGTGAAAATATTCCCACCATATATAGGTAGTGCGATATAAGACAATTTGTCTACACAATGAATTTGAGGGATTATAGCCAGTAGTCCATGAAATGATTGTCTTGACATTTGAAAATAGCAATTTGTCGAAATTTCCGAATGAAGAAAGTACTCTGCATTGCATTGTCATGCATTTATGGATATTTATTCAATACGCTCGAACGTGTTTTTCTCTAGACTAGTTATTTCTCAGGTATATCCGAAGGTAAGACTTTGCATATACAAAAGAATTAGTTGGTAAATGGTATCACTTATTCAAAATTATTCTCTGACACGTATTATCTTGTAAAAACTATATTATATGCGTTATATTCACATATCAATTGAAAAAAAAATACGATAAACAAAGAAGATAACAGAGATAGATAAAATTCCTGATTCAGATAATGTATTAGTAATAATCATGAAATTTGATAAAATTACAAGCAACTACTACTTAAATAATGGGTGATAGATTTTTATTGCAGATGTACTTCTGCACTGGCGATGACCGCAGAGAGAGATAATAGTTCAGAGGGTAACCCTGAGCCAAATGGAAATGAACTGTAAGAAATTTTCGCCAATTACGGAGTGTCTATAAGCTGAAAAGTGGTCATGAGCTAATTACATAATGGACTTAAGCTTATATAATCGCAAATGATCGAGGACTGGAAAACTTATCTACATTCTGATTAATTATTATCTAATCTTGAATGAATAAAATCTATTATTACATCTAGATTCTTGTGTCTTGTTGTGGGATGAGTATGAAAGATTTTTTGAAAATCTTATTTGAAGAATCTCTGGCGATCACACAGATTTGATTTTTTTGGTATAGACACAGTACACCTGTATGTATGTATAAATCACCTAGTGTATGTATATGTGTGAAGAGTTATCTTCATAAATTCAGTACTTGTAGTATATGTACTACATACACTATAGGTGATAATTTATTCACACCTCTGCACATATAAGATATCAAGTTTGAATGTATGCGATAATTGAAGCATAGTGGAGAGATAACTGAGCTTTTTTTCATTCAATCATAGTTCAGCCATGCGTGTACGTAATATATGTAATAGACTCAATTGAGGACATGGTTAAATGAACCTATTTAACTTATATTTAGCCTACGACGTCCAAACCGAGCGAACATTTACACGCAGGTGTATTAGCGGTAAGAAAAATACATGACACTTAATTATTTGACCAGAAATATAGTACAAAGCCAGCTTGAAAACATTGAGCAACAAAAAAATACAATCAGGGTTTTCAGCATCTTCAATAAGCACATTTTTCGACTTACTTCTCCTCAGATCTTTTGTATCCTTATACCCTACTGCAAATTCTTTTGTGGAAAAACTTACAAGGGATCAATCAAGGAATAGTCATATATCAAAATGGGATAGGAATTAACTTATAGGATCATGTCAATATCATGTATGAATATTGTTCTCAAATTGTAGATTGTATAATAAGGGTCTTATATGATCTTGTAGGATCTTACATGTTCGAATACATGAGGCTGAAAACCGTGTGTGATCCTTTACTACATTACGAGATGCATATGAGTCCTTTGAGAGATTTTTATTCTTCTTTTCAAAGACTAATAAGATTCTCATTTGATTTTACAGGACAGATTTGTCCATATGATTTTTTAGAGAAAGGTTAAAGAGAAATCATTTCGCAAATGAAAGTCCAATATTTTCGATACTTTCTTTTTAATATTATTACGATTATAGACACTAAAAGTGATCTGAGGTCGAAATAAAGCGCGGGAAAACGACGAATCGTCTACCGCCGCACTATTCAGAATATTGTGATGGTTTAAAGAAAACAAATAAACCCCGATCCTTTCCCAAAGGACCTAATATTATTTTAAATTCTTTTTTTTTTTTTAATTGCTTATGAAGCAATATGCATAATTCAGATTCGTTGTCAAGTTGACTATCAGAGGAAACTAATTTATTGTTATTAGTTGACGATAATTTTGATAATATTAACCCTATAGGGTCAACGTACTAGTATGAATATTTAGCTCCGGCAGCCAATATATACTGATAACAGCCACCGCAGTTTTGCGATAACAAATTTACGCTCACGACAGCTTTGTTAGATTATTTAGACGGAATTATGTATACCTACTATATGTATTGGTAGTATGGCGACCTTTATGATTAAAAAAAAAAAACAAAAGAAAAAAAAAATAAAAAAAAAACATCGCCTAAAACCAGACCTTACCAAACCGGTACAGGGGGTAAACACGCCTAATTTATTCTTTTCAAGACTATACGTCGCATGGGAAATGATTTAAAACATATTTTAGGCCCTTAGAGAGACACTCTGCAATTCAATGACTACTTTCAAGACTAAACCAACTGTTTTTTTTTTTTTTCTCTGTTTTTTCTTCAGAAATTACTTACACGCCATGGTTTTCTTTTTTGAAAGCCGGTTAAAGAATCTACGAACAGTTTTCTACCTAGCAAAAGTTATGCAAAGGATTCAAAAATTGTAATTCGGATATTACAAGGCGTCAATGATAAAGAAATCCACAGGTTACATACATACATCATGTATTATAGTCGGCATTAATATAAGTATAGCCACTCCGTCTATACTGCAAGTATAGGGGTGCATTAATCAGAGAATTCGATCTCTAGAAAAGTATGGTAAGTGTAGCTGAGTGTAACTCCTGAGCAGACAGGAGTACCAAATAGACCTAGAATAACGCATTTTTTTTTTTTTTTTCTTTTTTATGCGGACAGGATTTCATAAGAGATTTAAGTGCTAATAAATAAAAAAACGAACGCTATAAATGCTTTCAAAAACAGGACGGCTATTTTGACTACTGAATTACGAAATTTGTTGCTTCTTGTGTAGATTACTTTACAAAACGACAGTATTGAGTATAAAAGGCTTATAAAATATTAGCGATTATTGTAATTTCGAAAACAAGCCTTCAGCCCTAAAAAAGCCAATCAACTATCACGCTATGTGGTTTCAAATAATTTTGTTCGAAAAAATTAAAATCGCGATTCCAAACGGGTCAGAATTCGCTAGGCAATTTTATAAAGGGGGTCAAGTCTATGCGAATAGCGAACTGTGATATACGTAATAATTGAACGGCTTTAAATTTGCACTAGTATAGCGCAAGGAAATGCGAATCAACTATCTGCTCATTTGGCCCCTGCGCTATATTAAATAAATGAGGAGAGAGAAAGATCAATTTTGAAATTGGATTAACATATTTTGCATATTAAATAGATTTTGCGAATCTTGTGACACTATTGAAGCAAAAAAAAGAAAAAGAGAGCAAAAAAAAAACTCGATCTTTATCTGCATCTCCGCAGCTGACCATAAGCTAGGTCGTAATTCTCATCGCAGTATTGTTGAAGGACGCATGTATAGTAATTTCTACATAGATTTGAATGACAATATATCCATTATCTAAACAATGTGCAGAATATTTATAATGATAATTAAAAAGAAATTCATTAAATTCTTGACCTTTAATAACCAGTTCATCATTTATATATCAGTTATTCTTGTTATGTTTGTAAATTTTATTTTTTTTCTTTCTCGCATACATTAAAAGCTGCGAATACGAATGTAAAAACTCTATAGAGGAGGCATTTAATGAGAAATTTTAATAAGTTCAGGTATCGATTTCGCGTAGTAAGAAAATTTCACACCGCGCTATCACGATATTCAGTTTTGAGCTATAATCTTAACGTTGTAAATTCTAACTTGTTTCAAGTTTGTCGAAAATAAATTGAGGACATCGAGGGATTCGTACGATCACCCAGAAAGAAAAAAAAAAACGAATTTTCATATTATATGAATAAATATACAATATCGCGTGACTAATGCCTTAAGGTCGTAATCAAAAATTTTTTTTGTCTTGAAAAAAAAAGACTTTGCCACCATAAAAACGAATTTTTTTTTTTTCTTCTTGGCGCTTACGACCTTATGGCATTAGTCACGCGATATATTAATGGTTCTTCTATTCGTCTTATCCCCTCTCTAAATTTTCAAGGTATAACATAGATGTTAGATCTACTCAAACGCTGACTGCGAATAAGTTTCACATATCTCTGCATGCATCCAACGGGCCGATTACTTGAGAGAGATTAACGACTCGTATCGCCGTATACTATATATATTTTTTGAACTTTCGACTCACTGACTGTAATAAAATTCTTTATCACATAATAGTTAATAATTATTACACTTATGTGACAATGTAGTCTGATTGTACAGAGCCTACGTGGTCGAATTTTTTACTTATCAATATTTCAATTAGTCAGCTGATTTCGTTTCATATCTAATTTTGTTCTTGTTTCCGCAAAATTTCGGAGCGAAAAATTATAGAGAAAAACAAATTCGTCGGGAATAACTTCACAATTATTTTTACGCAAAAGTGAAAATTTTCAAGAACGAATGAATTTATTCAAAACGATCTTTGCGTTCTATATTGAAAACAAAAAAAAAACAAAAACAAAAAAAAAATTGTTGCCTCTCATTTTTACGGTTGCAAAATTTGAATATTTTTTCCACTTCAAGTAAAACAGATTCTAACTAAGATTCTCTGTCAAGCCCGAAATCTTGGCTCACGTATACCTTTACTGAACTTTTCGAATGTCAGAGATCGTTACTGGTATCTCCCACGACCATTTTAATTAACATATTTGACTAAAAAATGGTAATATACAAGGTTTTAATCAAACATTCTAACGTGGCAAAATCATTGCGTTGAGATTTCTGTTTTATTTTTATTTTCGTTCTTTTTTTGTTATATCTTTGCTCACGCAAGGTCTTGTTTAATATTTTCATTTTATGTATTCCTTTTTCGATCGTTAGAATCGACGGCATATACATGCAAGGAACCATGGTATATATAAAAAAAAAAAAAGAAAAAAATTCTAATTCAACATTCCAATGCTCGAGAAAATAATTTCGGCAAAGATCTATCTACCGGTTTTCTTTCGTTTTTTTTCTTCTCTTTCTCTCTCTCTCTCTCTCTCTCTCTCTCAATATCTTGTGGAATTATTTTATATTCTATTTATTCCTTATCGATGATTATAACTTAAAACGTAACCGGGAAAAAAAAATAAATAAAAAAATAATAAAAAAAAAAAACGGAATGTATAAAAACTTCGTAGTCTCCGTAATAAATTTATTTTCGAAAATATATACACTGTGGTGTCTTATATATATACATATACATGCAATACCTGAAAGATCGGCAAGGGTATTATGCCAATTTATTCAATACAGATTCGCAACTATAAAATAACACGTTTAGAAAAGATAGGAATCTAGTCGACGATATATAAGTAGATATGTAACTTAGTAACTAGTGTCGGACTGCTGTAGTACTCGCCAATCCGGCGGTTAGTGAAGACGCGCTTTGCGTCTGATCGCCTGTTTAATACACACATATAATCTCGTGTTAAGTTTTAATTGAATAACAATTGAACGTGTTGACACAGAATACTTGCTTCAAAGCGTTTCAAGTGTTAAATTACGTAGCGCATAAGTTTGAAATCTAAAAACTGATCAGATTTTCGAACAATTTCCAACGTATTATTACGCTAATAAAAACTGAATATCCGCAACGTATCGATGTATACATATTTTAAAAGATTTGAAATTTGAATCTGAACGTATTTTCGAACACATTTAAAAATTGCTATACAAAAACCGCGTTCGCATAATTCGAATGCAACCAACTACCGAAAAAGTATTTGAAAATAAGTATAAATAATTTACCGATTCGTTTAGAAAAGTTTTTGAACAAAAATTTTTGTTTGAAATTTAAAACTTAACTGCAGTGTTACGAGAACTATCGACAGATGTAATTTTACAAATTTTCATATCTGATATGAATGACAGCTAGCAAGAAAGAAAAAAAAATCAAATATATATGAATATAAATATTAAAAATTCTTTTACAAACATTTTAAAAACGTTCGAAATTTAAAACTCAGCGGATTTTTCCCAGGTATTCCGAACGTCCGTACGATTCTTTGTATAAATAGACATTTTTTTTTTTCTTTTTTTCTTTCCAACCGGAAATCAGAAATTTAATAGTGTTATAAATATTTTTTTAAACAGTAGAAATTTCATTAAACAATAATGTTCGATCACGTGGATGTATTGTTCGAGCATGTGCTCATCAACTATCGATGGTTGTTTGTGATCTTTTTTCTAATGCCTTTATCACTCGGCTTCGATATATTCAATTACACCAGGAATTGGATTGTATTTAAACTGAGTAGTGCTCCGAAATTGCATGACAGAAAAATTCGGGATGTTCAGAGGCAGGTGAGATTTAATCATATAATTATATATAATTCATATATTTGTTTATAGTATAAGCATAAATACCAATTCGTTGTTTACACTTATAGAAAGAAAATAAGTTTAACGTATGAATATACACACATGACTCCGAGTCAATTAGCCAAATATTAAAAAAAAAAAAAAAAACTTTATATCTCTCAAAGATATAACACACGATCTAGTCTCGTTACCACGACGATAACGATCCGTTTAAATATGAATGACCAACATTGACGTCGATATTTCACCGTTTATATCCTCCTCGCTTTAACCATGGCCCTTATTACTTTCATCGATCAAATATTATATACCTACGTCAGGACAATGTTCAAAGCGTTTAAATAAACCGCTCGATCGAATTTCTCGCCCTTGATGATATTCAAATTACTCGGCAAATATATAATATATACAGGTTCAGATATAGCTACGAGCTATTGTTTTAATCGAATAATTTACCTGTTTTTTAATTTAATTTAAGTCTTTTTTCGATTTTTTTTTATGATTTTTTCCGCACTCAGTAGATAAATGTTAAACATGACCGTTTTTTTTGCGATTTTTATACTTTTAAAAAGTCGCGTGTGACTTTTTGGAAAATGGCAATGGACATTTCACTAAATAAATGATGGTCATGGACCCCTACTATTAATTTTTCGACTCTGATTTGAATTTCGAACACATTGATTTGAATATAGAAAAAAAAACCTCTGTAGGTAATTTGAATTGGCGGGAAATAAAAATTTGAAAAAAAAAAAAGAAAATTCTGATGACTTATGCCGTGTGAACGCAACATATCATTTACATTTATGATAAATAGATTATTATACCTATGTTCCCAGATCAAAGAATGGAAAGAGAATGGAGAAGACCGCCAAATGTGTACAGGACGTCCTGGCTGGCAAACCATGAGCTTCCGACAGCCACGCTACAAATCTTCCATGTTCAAAATTAACATCAACTTGGTGGATGTTTTAGAAATTAATGTTGAAGAACAGGTAATTATATTATACAGTTCTGCCATTTAGTTATTATCCTATTCTCTATTTGCAGTTTTTGCTAACTTCTGACCATGTTATTTCAACTTTAAAAACCAAATATATTGATTCCATGATCCAGTTGCAAGACTAGATCCATACCTCATCTTTAGTTTGATATTCCTATGCAGAGACTGGGTCCTGAGAAATCAAGACTCTAACGCTCTCGCTCACTTATACTAATGATGAGAATATATTCTCAGTTTATAATATGGTCACGTGTTTTGAATTAGTACTCAGATATTCTAGCGAGATACTCTAGAAATATTGCCCAAGGTTGATACACCACCGATCTATCTATATCTTTTTATATCTCTCTCACTTTTAATTAGTCTCAAGCCATATTAGTAGTATTATTATCATAAACAATTATAAATTATAGCCTAATAGTACTGAATTAATTTATCGTATCCTCATATGCCTCTGTTGCAAGGTACTATTTACAAGTCATTTTCTCATTTTTTTTTCTATCGTTTCTTGTTATTTCTTGCTTACATGCGAGAGCCCACGTGCATACCATATACTTATATTATTTCAGTATCTTTCTTAATCTATTTTTTTTATCTGTCTTGTTCTTAGTGGATAATCGTGTCCCGCAAGCGATATAATCAAATGCTTCTTTTTTTTTTACCCCTCTCTGATAAAATTTATCTATAACACTTGATTTTAAAAGCAAACTTTGTTTCAATTCTGATTACAGTATGTAAGAGTTGAACCGATGGTAACGATGGGTCAATTAACAGCAACGTTAGGCTCTCTTGGATGGACGATACCTGTCCTGCCAGAGATAGATGATCTGACTGTCGGTGGGTGTTCGAAAGAACTTTGACCCTACTGTAGACTTGATAGTCTATATGAAGAGACTTTTTTGAAATTACAATATTTTCAGGTGGTCTTGTCATGGGAACTGGAATTGAGACTAGCTCCCACAAGTTTGGATTGTTTCAGCATATCTGTCGTGCTTTTGAGATAATTCTTTGTGATGGATCCATAGTGAAATGTACCAAGGAAAATGATCCTGATCTTTTTTATGCCATTCCATGGTCTCACGGGACATTAGGATTTCTTTTGTCGGTTGAAATACAGATTGTCTCAGCTCTGAAGTACGTAAAGCTGGAATACGAATCAGTTACTTCTTTAAAAAAAGCCTGCCAAGTCTTCAAAAGACAAACTTTCAAGAAAGAAGACAATCAGTTTGTTGAAGGACTCATGTTTTCTAAAGAACGAGGTGTCATTATGACTGGTAGGGGCCTTAAAGTCAGTAATTGTAGTAATAGATGTAATAAAACTAGCGGCATATCCTTTGGTTTTGGAGAATTGTTCACCTCCTTTGTTTGCACGTTATGAATTTCGTTTGCTCATCTCATTTATTTTATTTTTTTTCACTTACATTTTTCTATAAGATGAATTTTCTTGTTCTCTTAAGGAAATATGGTTTCCGAGGCAGAGGAGCACCTAGTCAATCGAATTGGTCGTTGGTACAAGCCTTGGTTCTTTAAACACGTTGAAAGTAAATTTGGAGATGGTCCAAAGCTGGAATACATTCCTTTGAGAGACTATTATCACCGGCACACAAGGTCTTTGTTTTGGGAACTACAAGACATTGTACCATTTGGCAACAAGCCCATTATTAGACTGTTACTTGGATGGATGATGCCGCCAAAAGTTTCCCTCCTAAAGTTAACACAAACTGCTGCGACTAAAAAACTCTACGAACATAATCATATAATTCAGGATATGCTAGTTCCCATCGAATATCTAGAAGACAGCATCTTGAAGTTTCATCGAGCTGTGAAGGCATGGAATATTGCTTTTAAATTAGTCTAAAAACAACTTTATCCCATTTCATTTCATCTGAAAACATTTTCGAGATCGATTCCAGTGATCCTAAGACATCCCAGTTAAAATGAAATCGATTTCTATGCATTTTCTTATCCCTTAAACTTGATCAAAGAATGAATTTCACTTTAGGTTTACCCGTTATGGTTGTGTCCATTCAAACTAACGCCTGAGCCAGGCTTGGTGAATTCAAGAACCTCGGAGGAGAGGATGTACGTGGATATCGGTGTCTATGGTGTGCCAAAAGTGATGGATTTCAAGCCAATGGAAACGACGAGGGACATAGAAGAATTTGTCCGCAAAGTACATGGCTACCAGATGCTGTATGCTGATACATACATGACTAGACGAGAATTTCGTGAAATGTTCAATCATATTCTTTACGACAAAGTTAGGAATAGGTTGCAATGTAAAATAGCTTTTCCAGAGATATATGACAAAGTTAAAAAAACAGCCAGAGTATAACTGGCCAATTCTCTCATTGTGAGTCCAGAACTAGGTATACGCTAAAGTATTGATAGAAAATACCAAGTAATTAAATCTAGCTGAATATGTAATGTACACTATTTTTTAGATAAATAAAGCAAAACGCTCGCGGTTAATATTTATTAGAGTTAATCCATGTGGTGATGATGATATTTCATTTGAACCCGTCAAATAATAATAATATGATGTAGATACATTTTTTTCTCCTTTCATGGCGAGTCTCTGTTTACATTACGTCCATTATTAGGCGATAATCTTCCTAAGAGTTGTTTGGTTTTTTTTTTCTTCTCTTGCTATGCGTACTTCATCGAATCATTTACAACTCTACAACAGTTCCCAATATTTATTCTGTGATGATGTACGTAAATTAGTATTAGAAATATGAAGATGAAGATCTGCGACTATTTGGTGAGTTAATATTTTGTATAATGCTCGGGAAATTTGCAACTATCCTTGATACCTTTCTCCCTCACAGCTGTTTTCTGCGTTCGCTATCGCATTAGCATTCGCAGAGGAAAAAGCGGACACCCCAACAACCCGGGAATATATAAACCAACAACTTGGAGAGATCAAAGTTGATATTGCTAAGTCCCACAGCTCGGATCCTCCGTTAGGTAAATTTTAAGGAATCTGAAATATCTGAGACTCAAGATCTCTGAAGAAAGACAACATTCTCTAAGCACCAAATGGCTAATATTCCATATCACCTAATTTCTTTATTTTCGATCTGAATTCGTTCTTCATTGCACAAAATTGACGCTAATCCAACTTAATTCAAATCACAGATCGAACTTACGACGTTCGATGGAATCAATTATGGGAACAGCAAGTAAATTCTGATAACGCCTTGTCGTTGAGCTTCTCTAATGAGACGTTTGTCCTGGCTAACGAACGTGTTCTTCATGTACAGTTGGATGTATCTGCTAAAGTTATGTTGCGTCAAGTGGCGATAATCAGCCAGCAAAAAGCAGCCAAATTTATTAGAGTGAGCGCTTTACTCTTTTCTCAAGGCAAAAGTAATACATCAACTAGTTTAGTTTTTCAATTCATCTGCTACTTAATCTTGCACCCTTTTACGCCAGACTACAGTGTGGAAAGACTCGCTGTATCTTTTAATATGCCAAGAAGACGGGTCATGCAGTCTTCATGTTGGACCGAACACGGATGAATTGCGCTATCGCCAAATAGTCAAACATCGAGGGCTTCCCATGGATGCGCAATTCTTTACTCAAGTGAACCAGCTGTACCTTGTTGTAGCTGATAACAGCGGCCAATTCTCTGTTCCCTCTGTGTAAGCTATTTAAAAGAAGAGGAGAGATTCATGAATTTCTTCATTATTTGTTCCGAAATTCATTGCTCTCTTTTTGTGCAGGATTTATCGCTGGACTGGAACCTACATGGATGTAATAGCAGAGATAGCTACAACGGGCGCTGTTTCGGTTACAACTTTCAATCACAAACATTCAACGATAATAATATTTGCCCAGAATGTTCAAGGCCGGCCTAAGATCGGTTCCGAAGTGTTTAAATTCAAGAATGGCTTAGTTGAGAAGATACAATTTTTAGCTACAGATGGACCCACCTCAATCCACCACTACGAGTATGATGGAAAGGTTTTTCTGTTAGTAATAAACGAGATGAGTGCTAGCAGAGTTTTCTGGTGGGATGGTCAGTGGCTTTTGTTCTATCAAAATCAAAAACTGATTGCGATTAATTCTCTGAACTTAACGGCGACTTATAATGACCAACTTTTTCAGGCAAAGAGTTCTTGAACTGGATGGAATTACACGAGATACAATCACCGACAAATGTTAATATAGTTTATGTCGGTGGTGATACGTTGTTGCTAGTCTCTCAACAGGTAATCCTTTCTGATTAGTATGGGAAATAACGAACTCCGTAACAGTTCTTTATTCAAATCGCTGCAATTTTTATCCACAAGTTTTATCATTGCTGAAGTAATTCCTCCCATTTCTTGATTGCAGAACACTTTATCACTGTACAGGATCATGAACCTCGCTTACACAGAGTTAAATTTATTGGAGATGAAGGATAGGCATATGATAACGGATTTCAACGCCCGTGTTAGTGGAAACTCAATAATTCTGGTACTGGTTACAAAATCGGAGGGAAATTTCTATCGCATAGAGCCGGTGGAATTAGTCATCAAAAAATCAACTACAAGTAAGATACCCCCAGTTTTTGAATCTCCAAGTCCAAAAATTATCGCCTTATAATTTATTCCTCACAGAAGATCCACCCCAAGAAGCTGACCGTACTTTGCAGTATCTGAAACAGCTCGACCAGCTGCTAATAGACCGTATGCCGGCCATTGAAAAGGCGTACAATTATTGGCCATCTCTTCTGCCATTCTCAGAAAACATTGTCATCTCTTCTCCTCTGGAAATAGAAGACCTTGTGATAAGCTCCGGCAGCATTCTGGATCTTCACGTTTCAAGTCCTGCAGACATTCTAACTCCAACAGAGCTAGCCAGTGGTTTAGAGCAGTTGAATCTTGCTGCAGATTCTCTGATTTCACAATCAAGCGAGTTTATATTTTCAAACGAGATGACGGCGCTGACGGGAACAGTAGTTGTCAAAGGTGATGCGTTCTTTGATGAAATGCATATTGATTCTTTGAACGTGGGGGCTTTGAATGAACAGAAGGTCAATTTTGATGGCGTTTTGTCATATACAAAAGATCAGGACTTTTCTGATCCACTTCGAGGCAATGTTATCACAATCGAGAACTTGGAGGTCGATTCTCTCTGTGGAATTCCATTTAAAAGTGAGTTTTGAAACATGGGAAATTTTGGAGTCGTAAATAATGGAATATTTTTATCCGCAGACTGGCTAATGACGAATGACACTAATCGAACTGCTCTAGACCTCGTTTCGGATGACATCAAGATCCTCAACGACACAGTTTTAGTCCAGTCTGATCTGTTGCTCGACAATCTTGGGGTTTTAGAATTGAATAATTTGGATCTGAAGACTTTTGTCGATGATTTATTTATCGTTGGTTCACAACAAGAAATAGCAGGTCAATTTTTAAAGTGGAAATCAGACCCTGATACCTACATTACCCATTTCTGTTTCAAATTGTTAGAAATCCGAGGAAACTATCTGTACCAGCCTTTTCTCCTCTGTTCTTAGGTAGCATATTCTACAAACAAGGATTAAGCGTGTATGATCTAGAAATTAATGCTACAAATGGCATTAGCGCACATCAATTATTGACCAAAACAACCGACCAGCAACTGGGAGATGTTTTAATGAAAAATGTGTACATCGACGATCTTATTGTTGAAACAATTAACAACGTTTCACCATACAAAGCAGCGAGAATATCTGAAGAGAACGTCATTTCAGGTATATGCTTATAACGTTATTGCTGAAACGTATCTTCACCTTGTCTCATTTATTCTTTTTTTCTCATTTCTCAGGTCAAGTTACTTTTCGCAACCTTCGAATCACTGATGAGTTTGTTGTTGCTGAAGGTGTTTCAGAGCTTTTTGATCTGCGACCGATTCAACTATACAGTACCGTTAAGATAAACGGTGATTTGGTCATAAGAAGCCTCGACTTGAATCCTGAGAGTTTACTTGATTTGAACGACCTAAGAGTAGACGTGAATTCTTTGTTCAGAGATTATTGGACTAAATCTACGAATCAAACGATACTTAATGACGTTACTTTAACCAGAGGAATAACAATAGATGATTTGTACGCTGATTATTTGAATGGTTACGAAGAAGATGACTTTTTGTACACAACTGCTACAGATATACCAGAAAAATTTGGGAACCTACATTTTAAAAGGCTTGAAATTGACGGTCTGTTACTCGTCGGCGGGAGAGAACTGGCGGAGTCTGTAGCCTCTGAGGATACTTTAGTCGTTAATCAAAAAATTGAGATAAAAAACCTTGAAGTTGAAAATCTAAAGGCTCAAACTTACAACAAAATCTCTGTCCAAGATATAGCAAGAGGAAGAATTGGTGTGAAAATTCCTGGCAAAACAAAATACGAGAATCTTGTCATAGAAAATGGTATTAGGGTTCGAGAACTACTGGTTAAATTCCTGAACAATAAAAACTTGACGAATTTCTTTGAAGAAGCTTTAGCGGTCGATGAAAACCATGTAATTGATTATCTGGAGCTAGGAAAATTGGAAACTGATAATTTTGATGTCCAAGTATTGAACAATCTGAAGATGATTGACTTTGACAGAATGTTAAAATACAAGGATATCACTGCTATAAAGAATGTCACTGTCGACGGAGATCTCCTAGTGAATGGAAACGTTAGAGCCGAATTTATAAACAATATGAATTCCGCAGATTTTATTGAATTCTTATCCAACGCCGACATAGAACTAAAAGGCCATGAGATGTTCGATAAATTCGTTGTCTTTGGAAATTTGAACGCCAATCTTCTCTGTGGTATAAAAATAGAAGATTTGGCTGCTAATACCCTGTCTAGAACTAAACCCCAGAGAATTACCGGACACTATTCTTTCTACAAACTCCAGGCTGATGTTTTAGTCGCTGAAATAATCAACGAGTGTAATGTTACGAGCTTGAAGCTCATCAGTGAACCGCTGATCATTGAAGGGGACGTTACTTTTTCAGATCTAATCGTTAAAGGTGATATCATCACTGGGTATTTCAACAATCAAGATATTGCAGAGGTACTTATGGATCCGCTCTCTTTTGTTACTATGAAAAAGATCCGCATGAAATAAAATTGCGATTATTCTTGAAAATCATCCTTATGATAACAATTTTCAGATCTATGAAGCGGCCTTGGATGTTCCTTTCACTCGCATCGCAAACCTATCAATAGACGGTAGTATTTTTTGGGAGGATTCAGCAATGGAACTGAAATCCCTCTCTTATCTGTTCAGCAATGCTGTAACTAAGAATACAAATCAAACCATTACGGGGGAGGTTGTTTTTATGGACGACATTAGCACCCATCGTTTAACTTGTGATAAAAATATCGGGAACATAGACATTTCTTCGATCGTTTTAGACGCCGTTTATCCTATGGGACAGTCAATCGTCATGAAAGGACAGAAACTTCTGACAAAGGGTTTAACAGCCAGACGATTAACTGTCTCCGGCAATGTCGATATCCAAAATATTAACAAATGGAATATCTTGAACCTCAACTCTTCAATTGTCAGAAAATTTGACACCCAAACTATTTCCGGGTCTATGACCTTTCATAAAGATGTTACTATCGAACGATTAGAAGTGGCAGGCACAGTTCATGGCCTACCGACCACAGGGATCGTAACTTTCAACGATAAGCTTCCAAGTAACACTAGATTCACAAATCTCGAAGTTCAGAATGAAGTAACTGTTAAAAAATTGGACGGAATTGACTTTAAAGAGTTCATCAAAGACAGAGTGACGCTGAATGGACATCATGAGATTTATAACGATGTTGTGTTTCTGGACCCGGTCATTGTTAATCGTAAGTAATTGCATTTATTATAAAACTAATCTTAACTTGTAAACTGTTGTAAATACTAGTTCTTCGTGTATCTTTATATAGAAAATGCAGGTTTATCTTCCATAAATGATATCAATGTGTCCGACGTTGTGCTCAGAGACACTGAAGAAGCTCAAGTAATATCAGGTGAAAAGATATTCCTAAGAGACTTCAGTGTCCATGGTAATGTCACAGTTGACCTGATCAATGATATGCGCATAACTGAAGAATACAAAAACGGTATTTTCAACAACGAGGATATCTCCATAGATGGAAATGTCGTGAGTATCACGCTTTGTTATCTTAAAATACTCCGGCATACTCATACATCACCAAATTTTCTGTTCTCAGATATTTTCAGCAGATTTTCGTACATTCTCAAACATTTCTGTATACGGATTTGTAAATGGAGTTAATGTAACTCAGTTTTCTGAAGACATGTCTGTAGAAGCAGTAACAATCATTAAAAACTTGGAAGAGAATCAGGCCTCTGTGGACAGAATGATAGACAAATCTCTGAACTATACTAAAAAACTACAAGATATATTCTTCTACTTCGATGCGCAGCCAGAACTCATTATCAATGCCCCAAATATCCACAAAGTTCAATCTCTGACAGTGGGATCAATGACCAAATTAAATCTCTACGGTGCAGAGAAAGGCTGGCACTGCGGTCTGCCCAATTCCTGTCTCTGCCCGACTCAATATGTAGCAGAGCTTCTCGATTATGAGTGTAAAATCTGGAAGATAAACGGATCTCGAATAATCTATAATGTGCATGATTCGAAGGGACGCTTTGGGATGAATATTATCAGCAACACCACATCCAGTGACCTTTTTTGTACCCAGAAAAATTCTCGCAAGGAATTCACTACCATCTCTTGGATGACTCCACGTAAACTATCGACGGGAGATATCACAGGAGAGATCAGAAACAACTCCTTAGAAATAAGCGGATATCTTAGCGATGCTAAAACTTTTACTATTGGGGGTGAGAATACTGCTGATTATATGATCACAGATGTTTATTTTCCTCTTGTAATAATCATACATGTAAAATCATATAAGATCTCACAATATTCTACAAGACTTTCCATGAAATATTGCCAGTCAAGTATTATCCAACTTCTGATATAATCATCGATACTTCAATATTGAATTAACTTTCACAGAAAAACTGTACATAGTATTGGCCATTTACTACAACGCTGAGCTAAAATCGCACGACGTTAGTTCGTTAATCTATGAGATAGACTTGAATAGCAATGAGATTAAATTGGCGCAGGAAATTCCTACGAGTAGTGCTGTTGCCTTAGACGTATTTGCAACTAAATTGCATGGAATGCATCTCCTTATCGCATGTGGACGCGATCCGGCCGAGTCTCAGCTCCATCGTTTTAACATACGAAATTCAAAGGCAGGAAGCAGAATTTTCTAAAAATATTAAAGGAGTTGATTAGAAGACTATAAGTTTAATATCATTACAGTTCGAACTTTTGCGGACTTTTCGTACTGGAGGAAGCCTCAATGTTAAGAGTATTATTCAGGGAGAAGAATCTTTCGTTTTGCTTGACGATCCGCTGGCTAACTCAGTCCACATTTTTAATTATAACATCGAATTTGATAATTATCATTTTTACCAAAGTCTTTACCACGGATCGACGGTGAAAAATATTGAAGTATTTTACTCAGGAGGTAAAATTGAAGCTCTAATTTTGTTTCTTTTCACGATTCTGTAATTGCCTTCCGTCTTACGTTATCGCTTCTACTATATTATTTGATTTTTACAGAATTCGGAACGAGTGACGCATATGTGATCGTTACTACCGACGAAGGACGATTCTTCTTATACGAATATATGTTATTTGGGGTAAAAATGAAGAGACTTGATAAAATTATTTTCTATATTCTACCTACTATACATTTATTTTATTTATTCTTTAGGGATTTCAATTACGCGCCCAACAATGGCTCGACGGTGTTCAAACGATGACACCATTCCAATTTTCTCGGCGTCGTTACATTTTCGCTGGTACCGTGACAAACAGTACGGTTTACAGAATAATCGAACAAGGACCGAACTATTATTAAAAATAATCGCAATTTGTATCATAATAATGCATGTGTAATTTATAATATCCTACGCAGAAAGCGTGAAGGGAAGAAGAAGAAAAAGAAAAAAAAAAAAAACGAAAACGAAACAAAAACTAGAAGAAGAAAAAAATGATTAAAAGATCTTGTTGTTACTAATTTATATATTTATTGTTGTTTAAATAATTATCTTATTTATTCTATTGTATATACTATATTATATATTTATCATCAATTATTATACTTCTATTATTGTACAAATTTATCATACAAAATATATTTTCTATTGTTGCCTAAAAAAACGAACAGCTGTTTCTTTTTAAATTCTAAGCAAAAACTTAAATTTATGTTCGCATGCATGTATGTATGGATGTATGTATGTTTGTTTGTCGTTGTCCACAGTTTTCTTATCAACAGTTGTTTATAATTGAATAGATGTTTCAGACTTATTAATGTACCTCGTTTTATTTAACTTATAATTAACGTTTAACGTTGATGATAACGCGCATTCATCGGATTCAAAACATCGCGGCATTATATCTGATATCGGTTCACGTGTCGTCATCGCTCCATTATGATCCTATTTTCATAAAAGCGGCTAGCGACGTTACTCTAATTGGTAAATATGCAATATTTCTGGTCACGTGTTCTGAAAGTTTCATCGCTTGTCGTTAAGCAAGGACCATGAGAATGCGGCTGAAACAGTGTTTCCCCTTTAAGAACGGAGATGGCGTAGTTAAAAATTGACGTGATCGTGGGTTAAAAGGCCGCCGGTTCAATCTTTTTGGTTATAAAAAAAAAAACTGCTGGCTGGCAGGCTAGCCTACCAAACATCAAATAGACACGTAGAATTTTTATAATTAATTTAATCGTCTGCTACTACCGCTACTTCCGCCGCTGCCACTTCTTCTGCAGAAAATAAAAAATAAAAAAAAAACAACAAATTATTTCGCGAGGTTTGTTTATCGAACGTTCATTGAAACTGCAATTTTATTAATTTCATTTCCTCACTAATTATTCATCAAATATCTTACGTTATCAAAACTCCCACCGTCCGTAAGCTTTGATATTAAAAAGCCATCATAAGCTCAGAATGACATTAAATCACTCCGAAATCCATTTTCCATTAATTTCATAACTGGACGATGAATAAGCAGAAACTTCGTTAACCTTTTTTTTTTAAATAATTTCAATCATCACTATTTTCATTTTTCTTCGTTTTTTTTTTTGTTTTGTATTAATCATTATTTCTCTTTTCAGGAATCAACCCAGGCTCTAAATTAAGATGGCTGTGAAAGGGCTGATTGCATCCGTTGTACAATTACTTACCCAGCAATTAGAGGACGGAGATTTGTCCGCAGACTCTAGAGAGAGCCTTGAGGTTGCGATACAGTGTTTAGAGAGCGCCTATAACGTACAAGCCTCCGACGCTCAACCTAACATCAATTTATTAGAACTTTATAAGAACGCTGTTGATAATGTAAAACCTGATTTTGGTCCACCAGCGTCACTTGAAGCTCAAGTAGAAGCTGAGAGGCTAAAGAATGAAGGCAACGCTCTTATGAAGGCTGAAGCATATCACGAGGCACTGGATAATTACACTAAGTATGTTTCATATGCGTCGACATTATTCCGCTATGAGACACAAACTTCTCCATTCTCTCTTTATTTTTTGAATATATTGACTATATTGATCTTCTACTAAATAGAGGATTTTCAACGCCGCTGTATTATTCGCATAGATGAAAGAAATCAATTTTCCCTATTTTGTTCCAGAGCGATTGAACTGAACGGTCGCAATGCAGTATATTATTGTAACCGGGCTGCCGTTCATAGTAAAATTGGTAATCATGCACAAGCGATAAAGGATTGTCATACTGCGTTGGCAATTGACCCTTCCTATAGCAAAGCTTACGGTCGTTTAGGACTGGCTTATTCAAGTCTAGAAAAGCATAAAGAGGCAAAGCAAAGTTACCAGAAGGCTTTAGAAATGGAGCCAGGTAATGAGAGTTACAAAATGAACCTACAACTATCTGAAGAAAAACTTGCGCAACAAGGAGTCGGCTACATGGTTCTTGGCAATAATTCTGCCAGCGGTGGAGGAGCCACTCCTAATATGGACCTAAGTTCGTTACTCAGTAATCCAGCGCTGAGAAATATGGCACGCCTAATGTTGTCTGATCCAGGAATGCAGAATATGATGAGCGATTTAATGAGCGGAAACGTCGAGCAAGGAGGGCGTATGGAAGCTCTAATTGAAGCGTAAGAGTTAAAAGCCAGGGATTTATTTACGACACAATTTAACGTTGGCTTATGTATAATTTTTTTTTCATTATCTAGGGGTCAGCAGCTGGCGCAACAAATGCAAACCGCAAATCCTGAGCTGATTGATTCGCTAAGACGTCAGATGGGAGGAAATCCGAATGACCCAGAACCGCCGCAGGAGAATTAAAAATAATATTTGACAAGACTGTCCCCTGTAAGAGAAGCCTTCTTTCGGTTGTTGCTTTTATTCTCAATAACGAGATAACGAAATCTGTAGGTAAAATGCCTCGAAACTTACCTTTTCTTTAATTTCGTATGATTTATGTTGAAGTATTTTTGAGCCTATTACCTGACTCATATAATATTTCAATCTTGTTATACAGTGTGAATATAAATAATGAGATTTTAAGAAAATCTTAAGGCATCCTTGTTTCTCAATTACAACGCAATACAACGTAAACACTACTGAAAGTCGGTTTAAACGGTATCGAGATCACAACAACTATTGAAAACAACATAATATTCCTCGTATTCATATATTATCATATGGTTTGCGAATAAGTTATCAGAAATGGTTTAATCTACAATTGGTAATCGGAACTGTTACTAATTTTAACCGTTGGAGTCGATAAGGAACATTATTATTTCGTGCGAAATTAAAAACCGTTTACCAAGAAAACTAATCCAAAAGCTTACATTTTAATTGTAAATAAATTCAATCACAATTATACAAACTCAATTACATATCCACAACTGTAGTAAAATAGAAATATTTCAAAACGTTTCTAACTTCATAATCGCCTGGATATTTAAATTCCTTTGTATAAAATACGATTTTCAAGTTTTTTGGATTATTTTCTTGAATTTTTTTTTTCTTTCTTTTTCTATTTCTATTTTCGCTATAGTTACGGCTCTTAAATTTGCAAGGAATTAATTCAGCGCGATAAAATAAGAACGAAGTCACTTTACGCTTGTACTTATTACAGCAAAATATTAAAGACTTCCATGTGTAAAATTACTATTCTTTATTCTCTTTCTTTCTCTCTCTCTCTCTCTCTTTCTCTCTGCTCTTTCTATCTTTAATTGCCAGGTTTTTGTTTTCTATTTTTGTACAAAACTTTAATGTGTACAGATTGATTGATAATTATGAAATTATGAATTCTTTACATTTTTACCGTCATTTTATTGAGGCACTTTTATAGTATAATTACTAATCCTCGATTATGCAGTATATCATCATTGATTTAGAAATATTTAACAAAAATAAATAAAATAAATAAACAATATCTAGGTGAAAATGAAGTAAGAAAAAAAAAAACAGAAACAGAAACAACGCTTCGATGTAATATATCGATTGTATTGAATATAATCAAGCATAATATTTTTTGCCTACTTGGGTGAAAAAATAAAAATAAATAATTGAATTAAATATGAAAATAAGAAATAAACGAAGCATTTAGTGCCTGTTGAATAAAAAAAGAATGAAAGAAAAAAAAAAAAAAAAATTGTAGAAGGCTAACGTATAAAGTTCCCCTGAATTATTATCTACATTCATATTATACTATTGTTGCACCTGCGGACTTAATTCGAAATATACACACATACTATATACAAATGTATTATAAAAGTGGCGAAAATATATTAAAAAAAGGGAAAAAAAACTAAAAAAAAAAAAACAAACAAACAAACGAAAAATAAAAGAAATAAGAATACTATATCCTAATTCATAAAATATTAAATGAAGTATACATATCGGACTATAATAACTAACGAATGAATGATTACTTTGTTGTTTGATTTCATCAAACAGTAATCGTCATACCGAAAATCTGAGAATGGATATGAATGAATGATATGAAATTTGAATTTCGAACCCTAATCTTCGGAAAAAAAAAGATGAAAGGATTGTCGGACTCGGCGAGGGAGGGGGAAAGGAAAAATGCAAAATATAGCGGATATAGTTAGAAGATTCTACACCATGACCTATCCTGATTCTCAGTTTATTTACAATAATCATAAATCAAGCAAAGTTCGTTGATTCCGGTATGTGTCATGGGATGACGTCACGCGATTACCGTCCACGCGTTGGTGTATGTGACGCAGTGGCCGGCCCGTGACATGTGTATGTACACAAAATGCACACATCGCAAAACCCCATCATCCTTCGCGATCGCTCGTGCCACCGACTGAGGTCATCCGCTAATATAAATATACATATAAGTATGTACGTATGTATGAATACGTATATGCATACGAGTGTTCACCGATTGTCAGAATATTTCATTGAAGAAAATTAAAATAATCAGTGATATCATGACTCATATCGATCATCTATAACTGCCGACATTCAACAGTAAACTTATTTCTCATCATTGATAATACCGTAGATAACGTTTATAACAATACGAAAATAATCAAAAATTTCAATTTTCAAATATCACAAGCGCCGCGCCTTTTATTCTTTCCTCTTCTAGCTCCCTCTCTTTTCACTCTTTTCGTGCCTGCCGCTAGACCGACGGTGGCGCAGTTGTGCGGCGTCTACCGCAACTTTGGTTAATCACGCGTTGTGATTGGCTCACGCCTCTGACGTCATAGAAATCTTGGGATTTGATTGGCAGATAGGTAACGGCGCTTCTCCTACTTCTATACCCGCCACCCCGAACCGCATCTCGGTTAGATTATTGAGGTGTGGCCATCGAGGGGGCGGCAGCCATTTTCTTGACTATCTGTCGCATAAGATTTCAGGTAAATACGTAATTTTATTTAAAATAACCGGAATTCGGAAGGGTTGTGCTGCGAGCCTGTGCCGCGCAACGTTTTGCTTCGTGTATATTATGTTATTTAGTTTATTCTGGTGAGAGTTTATCCCTATAACCCGATAATAAGCCTCGCTCGCGACTCACAACGCGTTTGTTTTTCTTTTCGTATATATACGTGCACACATACATATATTCATCCATACATACGTACGTACGTACGTTCGTTCGTTCGTTCCTTCGTTCGTTCCTTCGGACATAGGTATACTATAAAGTAGTAAGAAAAGTAAGAAACAGAGCGAGAGGGTAAGAAGGGAGGGAGAAGACGTCGTAGCACGATATTCGAGGAGTGGAGAGTGGCTAGTAGCGATTCACCTGTGATAGTGAAAACAAGTAATCGAAACAAAGAAATATCTAGAAGAGAGACAGAAGGAGAAGAACTAACGAAATAAAGAAAGCGCGAAAGAAAGAAAGTTAAACGTTAAAAGTATAAAGAAAAGTGATAACTCTGAGAATCACAGATCATCATAATTATTGCGCGTACTCGAATAGCTGTGTGCTTCTCTTTCTACTCTCTCTATCTCTCTCTTCCTCTGTACTATCTCATATCTCGGAGTTCGAAGGCCGAGGCGGAGGGTAGTTTCCTCTCTTTCTCTTCGCATATCCGTGGCACGGTGTCTGCTGCCTGCTACTGACTAATTGTGAGTACGCGTCCTTCTCTCTCACTCATTCGATGTGTGTGTCGAGTGTGTATGTGTGCATGTGCGTGTGTGTTTCTAGCGTGAGATTGTGCTCCTCTATAGGTGGCTAGAACAGCGAGAAAACTAAAACGTATCAGAATTTAATTGTATGTGCGTAAGTAAATATTCTTAAATTATACGGAAATAAATATATTATCTATATTTTTTCGACGTTCTCGACGTCGTCGTAGTCGTAGTCGTCGTCAGCCGCCGTTGCCGCTGCCGTCACCGCCGCCACCGCCTTCAAGCGGTCGTTTTATATGCAATATTATAACTGATATCAGGAATTTCCGAGTCATTTTAAGTTTCTCTACATACAGAAGTCTGTCTGTCTTTCTGACATATACCTAAACCGATTACATACATATTACTTGACGGTTGGCCAATAGATATCGTTCGTAAATTTGATCGTAAGTAATCAGTTTTCGGATGTAAGAGTTGCGATTTATTTCGTTCCACCTTTCTTATTACTTTTTTAGTTTTCATTTTATTTATTTATTTATTTTATTGTGAATAATTTTCGACTCTTATCTTGGTAATTATTCATTTTCGATATATTCATTTCTCTCCAACTCATATACGACTGAATAAGTCAGGGAATTAACCTCATGAGCCAGAATCCATGCTTCATCATTTTTACTCCCATATATATATACATATATATATATTTCACCTTCTCTTCTTTGTTAATATGCAAAAGACTTTATCCGAGCTTTTGTCGTGACAGAAAATTCAATTTTTACCTATCGTTGATTCACTCGACGACCCCACCCTTGGTTCTTTCTTGTTTTTTTTTTCTAACAATACTGTCATTTTTAGTCTCAGACTTCAATAGTTGATCATTTTCACATACATGTGCTATTGGATTTTAAAAATTTTTTATATAGGTATCAAACAAATCAGGGAATTAACTTCGCGGCTCCAATATCCATGTGTTAAAAATTGTCTCTCAATCTACATTTCTGAGCATTTTTTTTTCCCTTTACATGTCATCTAAGTTGACGGTAAATTCACTTTTTACCTGTCGTTGACTCACTCGACCCCACCCTTGTTTTTCTACAAAACTTGATCATTCCAAATCACAATGTGCAATAACGAAGGATTTTTGGTTCCAAACTTCACTCATAGATAATATTGACTACTCATCTTGGGTGTGTTATTGATAATTCATTTTTTTTTTCCATCTGTCAAGCTGCTCGCAAAAACATATGGTATAATTTGTTGTGCAGGCCTTCATTTTGTCGTTTGAATAATTTTTCACCTATTATTTTATTATTTTTTTTTTCTTACCGCAAAGTGTGGATAATTTTTCATTCATCGCATATTTCTCATCAATATTATTGCGTTATAATAATTACCAACCATCCAATGCGATTGTTGAGAACAATATTATTTGATCCATTAAGAACCCCTCGGATTGAGGGAATAATTACACAGGGAATAAATACACAAGTCTTTGCGTTCAAGATAGTAGATTCTCTTAATGAACAATAAGGTTGAAGTTATTGATACACATTTGTAATTCTTAGTTATTAATAATATCTTAGAAAGTAGGCGTTACGATATGAGTATTGATATATCATAAATGTATATAAACACCTTTATATACATATTATATGAAAATATATGGTTTACAGAAAACTATATAATATGTACTTGAATGTAAAATTTTTATTTGTTAAATGATTAAGAAAAAGGAAGAGAAAAGAGTTGATATCTATTTCTGTTGCTACGAAAAGCAGCTTGTACAGTACGATACGAATGATATTGCTTATATATATATATATATACATATATATTGTTTTGTCTTGTGCTGTTCCGCATGTAAGTTTTCTGCAAGTTTCTTTTACGTCTACAAAGATAGTGTAAGTAATTAGCTGTTTTGTCGTTATTCATAAATAATGCGAAGAAAAGAAAAAAAGAAAGAGAAAAAAAAAGTACCTTGCACAACAGTCGTAGCATTCGGCGATCCGCATATTTTAAGTTAATGTAATTCATAATACACCGATACAATTAACAGTTTCCAATTGAACCCCACAATTTATCCATTCTATAATGAATATCATGACGTCCTTAGTTTATCATTGGTTTGTTTATCTATGAAAGTGCAATATATTTTTACAATCCGTCGTTTTTCCCAAAATATATTTCCAATTTATATTATTGTATCATAGATATACACGTAGTGGAATATACATAATATTCGTTGATCTTAGAATACTGACAAGAAATATGGAAAAAAAGATAACAGTGTAAAAAAAAAAATTTAAAACAGATTTAAAAATAAATTTCTAATGTGTGGTATTTTGCGCTGGTCTCCTAGCTCGCTATCCGTTCTAACATATAAAATGTCCACTTAAAACAGAGACGCTGAAAGAAAGACTTTAAACATGGGATGCATTGTGGGCCGGAGACTCGGCCCTGACGATACTGGGTACCCTGGATCAGGTACGGCCCAGTACATTTCCTTTAAAGCTTTAGCCCTCGTAGGTCAGAGATGTTCAGAAATTTTTTAACATCGTATTACAATCGTTTGAAGCTTATTATCAATACTTGAATAGTTAGCTACCGGTGATATAATAATCTACACATGAATATCAATCAATTTGTATTATCAATTTATTAGCATTTCCTGTAATTTGAATATTGTAGTTATTCAACTGAGTCCATTGACACCGATATATAGATCGTAATTAAAATTAGTAGTATCTGAGTTTCGTTTAATTTTCTTTTGCCTCGGTTATTAAATATATATATCCCACTGTCAAGGGTGTGCATAAGGATGTGCCAACATTTTTTTTTTTTTTTGCTTTTTTTTTTACCCCCTCTATCAATTCTTATCTGGCCACACTTTTGGCATAAGAATGAACATGAGGAGGGGTTCCTATGAATTGAAAAATTTGTCTTTTTTCTTTGGCATGAGCCGGTGCGCATCGTACTCCTAAAAAATTCGAAACTCTAGTGCTTCCAGAAAATGTGAAGTAACTAATACAATACAAATACTGTTTTTCGTTTCTATTCTTATCAAACACACATATTGAATCTGAAGAATTTACTAAAAATTATTCATGTTTTGTCGACGATAAAGTCTCAGTGTGGGTTTGCCAAAGTATTATCTACAATTCTTTGTCTATCTTATAACGCAGATGATTTTACAAGCGAAAAAATCAACACAAACCTTTTTCGTTCTTTAAATTTTCATAATTCTACCCATATATTAGTTAAGATATGTACCAAACTCGACTTTGGATGAAATTTATGAGAAAGAGAATTTGGTGTATAAACCATACTGTATCACATTTATATCGATAAGACATTGATCGCTTTCACAGAATTCTATTATCTTAAGAAATGGGCCTTAGGAAAAAAATGTAAGCACGAAGCAGTATAGTGTTTGTGTTAGTTTCAACACATTTCTAGCTAGAGATGCTAAAATTTTTAACGTTGAGGGTATTTTACCCCCCTCTAAAGTACCTAGGGGTCTTGATCAAAGGTTGTTTTCATACTTTAATGATTGGCCATCGTTCTACGAGGGTTACGCGATATCCTAGACCATCTCGAGCTCCTCGTAAAAACGATCATCCTGTATTCTTTATTTATTTTTCACGCTTTACACACTTTAATATCGCTTAATAGAGTCACCGCTTACTGTGTAAGTCTATTTTGTGTAATACCTGACTTTACTTTATATACCACACAACATTAACCAATGATATAACGTGTATAACATGTAATACAGGCTCATTTTTCTTCTTTTTTGGTTTTTTTTTTTTTTTTCTTTTTCACCACTTCTCTTCGTGAACCTGTACTCTCTACAGCATGTCGGCATATCAAAACCAATTATTCCAGCCTTTAGTTCCTCTGTAAATATTATCAACTTGATAGCCAATCCTTATCACAGAACGAGTGTTTCCCATCACATCAACGTTTTCACACACACACACACACACACACATATATGTATACATGTATATAAATACAGGATGTATGCATTTATTTAATTTCTTTTTTCTTCTATTTTTATATCGTCAAACACCTTAGCTGACACAATTAGATGTTTCTAATAAAACTGTAGCAATTTTAGATGATTATTTTCTTCCTTCTGAACTGAACTGAAAAAAAAATAAAATAATAGTCATGAAGTTGAATATCCAGACATTTGACGAATGTACAGTATCATTAGTATGTTGAAGTTAAGAGAGATTAGCAACCAAACGCTTATAGGTATCGTAGAAGGCACGTACTCACCTGATACTGTTATACACCTATGTACTCTTTTTTATTTTTTTATTTTTTTTTTTCTTATATATATATGTATATAAAGATAAATTCCGCAACCGATCTTTATCTTTGATTCCAAGAATCAGAGTCACAGTTTATTTGAGAGAATGACACAATTGGTTTTCAATGGAAGAAATTAAAACCTTTTCCCGACGAAAACAATATAACACGAGCATTTTTTTATTTTCTTTTGTTTAATTTCTGTAAAAGTTATTATTCGTTAATTATTCCTTAATTGTCCTGTTTAACAAAAGCAGAAGAAAAAAAAATAAAAGTGAGCTTCGATCTATGATCAAAGTTTTTTGTTTTTTCTCTTATTGTTCTCTATTTATTTTCTAATTTTCAAATCTTACAAATTTTACAAATATGTCGTGAGCGTGTACCTTGTGTGCGTATGAATGTATAAATTGTTGTACATATTATAACTATCTAAGTGTAAATATTTGTAATTTTAAAAATGCTTTGAGCACTGTTAATTAAGGCAACAGTTTGTTAATAACACTTTACGACACGCTTTGATTAGGCCAATTATTAAGAATTATACATATAGTAATTTACTCGACGCAGTGCACAACCTTATCCCTAGTTAAAACAACTAGCTTAAGAAAATTTGTTGATATTTAGTTTTCTTTACGACACTAAGTCTATTTAGAAGATCACCACCACCCCCCAACTAGCGTTGATTTTGATAGAAAATATTGTTAAATATTAGAAAAATTTGTCAGTTTTTTTTTTTTTTTTTACTCCGAGCACAGAGTGTAAAACATGTATAGAAAGGCCTGAATGAGAGATGCGCAAAAAACAGTAAAACGAGATTTTTAGAACTGATTTTTGTGCACCTCTAAACACACACATACATATTTGGATAAATATAATTGTTCATAACTTGTTGTTTCTATTGTCACAGGATTCATGGCGGCGATTAGGAAGAAATTGGTGATCGTGGGAGACGGTGCCTGTGGTAAAACTTGTCTTCTGATCGTTTTTAGCAAAGATCAATTCCCCGAGGTTTATGTACCAACTGTATTTGAAAATTATGTTGCTGACATTGAAGTTGACAGCAAACAGGTAACTTGAAAGTCGAATGAATCCATTTTGAGTTCAAAATAAATGAAGATTGTTCCTCTATTTGAGATCTACGAATGATTGTGTCTCTTTTTAGTCGCGTAGATTAATAAAGAAAGTCATTGTTTTACAGGTAGAATTAGCCCTTTGGGATACAGCTGGTCAGGAGGACTACGACAGACTCCGACCACTGTCTTATCCGGACACAGACGTTATTCTGATGTGTTTTTCGATCGACAGTCCAGATTCGTTGGAGAACATTCCTGAAAAATGGACACCTGAGGTTAAACACTTTTGCCCAAATGTGCCGATAATATTGGTAGGGAATAAAAAGGACTTACGCAATGATCCCGGCACAATAAAAGAACTTGGTAAAATGAAGCAAGAGCCAGTTAAACCTGAAGAAGGTCGTGCCATGGCTGAGAAGATTAGCGCCTTTGCTTACCTCGAATGTTCTGCCAAAAGCAAGGAAGGTGTGCGAGAAGTTTTTGAAACGGCGACCAGGGCTGCGTTGCAGGTAAATATGAAAAACCAATTTTTACAATTCAACGCCAAAGAATATTTCGCTATTCTAGAAGAGATGTTTTTTTTTCTTTTTCTTTTCTTTAAATAAATTATTCTCTTATCATTGTTCGATTTATTCAGGTAAAGAAGAAGAAGAAGGGCAGATGTAGGCTTCTTTAAGAAGTGTGCATCCCTGGCTGGGCTGAATTGGATAAAGAAAGTATGGCGTTTGTGTTGAAGTAATCATCGCCGATGCTCATCTTATGTCATTGGCCCTCGTAAAGAAACTAAAACAACATAAAAAAGAAAAAAAGAAACAAAAACAAAAAAAAAAAACAACAACAACAACACCCATAATATAATAATATCTTACCTTTAATTAATTATTTTACATAACAAACATAGGACAACGTCTTAACGCGCGACCTCTGTGCCGTTCTACTACACAAGAATTTCTGCAAACAAAGAAACAGAGAAAAAAAAACCAATAAACAATAAACAAAAAATTAAGCAAGCTAGCAGAATTTATTATTAACAGATCGGAGCAGAATGCGGGGGGGATGGGGGATGGGATAGGGGTGGGGGTGGGGGTGGGGGAGAAGGTTGAAGAGTAGGATTGAAAGCAAAAAAAAAAAAAACACAAATAATAATAACAACAACAACAGTAAACACACATGAAACACATTGTAACAATTGTCCAAGAGGAAAAAAGAAAAAAAAAATGTATTCTTCATAGTTTAACGAATTGTGTGCTGCTGCACGGTTCGAGAGCGATTAAAACGATCATAAAATGAATTTTTTTAATTACTATATAAATAATAATTATCTTTATCACATACTCTAAATAGTAATTCTTATCGCTATTATTTTAAAAATCTAATTATAATTATTATTATTATTATTATTATTATTATTATTATCATTATTATCATTATCATTACAACAAGACACAAGCCCGTTGTTCTCTTTACATTATTACCTATTCTTTTTAATTCTACATATTATTGTAGTCATTATTATTATTATTATTATTATTATTATCATTATTATTATCATTATTATTATTATTATTATTATTATTATTATTATCATTATCATTAATATTATTATTTTTAATAATATTATTATATTATTTGGAGAACTAACGAATGATGCGAGGGTGGTTAAATTGTTACGAAATTATTATGGAATATTTCTATATATTATACATATAAACGCTACGAAGATATACGTTTTTTTTTTTTTTTTTGAAAGCGAAGGAGAGAGCGAGAGGGAGAGAGGAAGAAGGGAAAAAGAAAAAGAAAACTTACCATACCGAAAGTTGATATAATTTTTTTTTTCGATTTTTATTCGAGACAGTATGTAGAATATAATACGAAATGAAGAAAAAGAAAAAGAAGAAGAAGAAAGAAAGAAAGAAAAAAAAAGAATAAAATACTAGGCAAAAGTAAACAAATATCTATCAAAGACTTGAGACTTTCAAACGACGAAATCGTTGCGTTCTTGCCGACTGTATTGATTTTTTTGTTTGTTTTTTGTTTAATGCCTGCAGGTTGCAAATTTCGCGCGAATTGAACAAATTCAGAATTACTTCCATAACTTTATACATAACTTTATATATGTGTAAATACATGCATACATATATACATACGTACGTACGTACAACATGCATTGCAGTTTTTCCGTTTATTTTCTATCAAATAGGCGAAACTATAAATATCAGTTCGACTAATTACATATTACTTATAATTGAATCGTCGTTATATACGGATAATAACGTGAAAATTTATCTTTTGCAAGTTAAAAGGTAAAAAAAAAAAAATTGACTTCGTAGTTTCTGAGCGTAAAGGGTCGCCGGAATAGATTAATAAAACGAAAAATTTGACGCATCCGCTTATACAACTGAATGAGACGTTTCGTGCTATGACTATACAATGAAAGTTATACAGTAACATTTCAAGCTCTCAATTGTCTGTATTTTTTTTATTTTTTTTTATTTTCTCCCTTTGTCTGACTTGAGCTTGAATTTACGAGATAAAGAAATGAAAAAATAAAAATAACTAAAATGTGACACAATTGTCAGACTTTTATCATATCTATAATATGAAACGTTTTATACCATTGTTAGCGTTGATTCTCAATCGAATCGTGCGAGCTAATCTTCAAGCCCTTTATTTTTTACAGTCACAGATATGCTCGCATCTGCTATAACAATCATAAATCAACAAATAGGTCGATAATATGTAGTAATACTACATATTATCTATACTCTGTATTTGTGCGTTTTTTTTTTTTTTTTAATTTTTTTATCTTCTACATATGATATATGACTTTGAATACCACATTTGGATCCGATTTTATATCCTGGCAAGATAAGGATAAATTATTATTATTATTATTATTGTACAACACTAATTGTTAAACTATACTTTTTTTTTTTTTGTTTTCTTTTATTCGTCTGAATCATCAACGGAATATAGGTCTATCCGCTAAATTTATCTAACACAAGGTTGCAGCATCTAGCCGATAGGTCGTAATCAATGAAAAAGAACAAAAAAAAAAAATGAAAATGATAATGAACAATTTCGTGGAAATATTATTTTTCAAGGACAAACGATTCATTTATCATTTTCACCGTTGGTTGGTTCGATCATTCGTTATATATACTTCTTTTTAAATTCGTTCGAACATTAAACGTGTTCACATCTTTCTAGTTGTTTTTATGAGAAATAAAAAAAAATTAAAAAATTAAAAAGAAAATGAATAGAAAAACAAAAAAAAAAAACATACATAATAATAATAATTTTACATACTATTTATCTAAACATCTTCGCCTTTTATCCACACTATATTTAAAAGTTAAGTGAATGACGTAAGCCTCAGATTTTGAAGGCTGAACCTATAAGACTCACATATGAAATTTAAGGGATCGCGAATTGAACGGGGAGAACCACCTCAAGGAAATCGTGAAATAGAGTTAAAAAAAGAAAAACAAAAGAAAAGAGGAACGAACATTAACAAACGCAGGTCATTTCGTTTTTCTTTTTTGTTTATTATTATTATTATTATTATTTTTTTTTTATTTCCTTTTTTTGTTTATCAGCGACAAATATCTTACTGCGATTTTAAAGAGTGTGGAAAATACATAGTTTCGTTAACACCGACGTGGAGCCAGTTTCCTACGCGAAAAATCGTGTCAATGGATTCTGTAAATAATACAGACGGTATTTCGTTTAACAATAAAGACGTCTGATATTGAAATAGGCTCCACTGCGGCTTTAAGCGGGTAGTGCAGAAGTCGATTTCTTCGCACGTACAGACATGGTCGTCGTGACTGTTTCAAAGCTCGTTGATACAAACACTCGAAATTTGAGTTATAGTCAACTTCGGCCTATGTATTTAAATAACGATTCTTTAGATTGAAAAAATAAAAATAAAACCAGGCTTGTCTAGTTTCTGCGTGTTTAAAAGAAACAAAAGTAAAAGAAACAAAAAACACAGTTTTTTAAACAGACATGATGGTACTTGCGTGAGTTGCAAAGCGAATTTTCTCCCTTTTTACGTCTGCACAATTTAGCGGAATCGATTCCACTACCCCCTTAAACGTCATCTGCATGATACGTAGCAATTTATTCACGCCCCTCAAGATCGTGAACGACGAAGTATTAAGTAATACGAAATTGAAATAACACCGTAGCCTTTAGGCCGGGCGAACTGATGGGGTGAATTGATGGGGGATTGCGAGTTACATAAATAATTTTGAATCGAATAAATAGGTAATTGTTGTGTCAATAGGTATGTATATGTATATACGTATAAGCAGCACGTAGAATTGTCTACATAACTGTGAATTTTGCTACCACGTAACTGTTGCCTATAATATTATACCTACTATATTGATATGACTGCGATGTAATACCAATACCAACTATTTTGAAACATCGTATATCTGCTATAAAGTATGAAAACTTCAAAACTATCTGTACTTCCTGTATGTTTTTTTATAAATTCCACAGCTGATCTAGTCTCGTCGCATTCAATTTTCATTATTATTTTCAAGTTCCCTTATATCATAAGGTATTTTTTCAAATACGTAAGAAGAAATTGAAGAAGGGCCCCAACAGCAATCCTTTTTATTATCATCAGTTATAATCTCTGGAATACTGAGTTTTAAAAAGCATTGACTCCACTCTCCTAGGCCTTTTGTGTCGACGCACGTGGTACGAATAGAAACAATTGCAAGTTTTTGGCGCCAAAATGCTTTAGGCGCGGTTCAAGTCTGGAAGCTTCATTCTGAAGCAGTTAAAAATTCAGAATTGAATGGAATCGAATGGACAGAAAAATTTTCTAGGATTCGGCGTAAATTTTAACGATTTTTTTCTGCTAGAATGGACTATCAATCGTATGGTCATTAATAAAACACTTCAAAATTTATTATTGGCATTTGTGTACAATTATTGAATCCGGAAATTATCAGGCGGAACCCATAGCGCATGCGTTCTTCTAAAAGTCCAGTTCAAATACTGCGTATGAACTGTAACTTTTGAAGTCTTATGTGCTTCCACCTTAAAACTAACCTAGAATAAATTCAAATCGCGAATGTATTTGGTGAAAGGTTTCTAGCCAAGATTACATCTGATAGAAAAAAAGCACGAATAAGAGAGTGCACGGTTTAACCAAGTTCAACTCTCAGAAGTCTGATCGTTTATCGAAAACCACGGTTATTCGTGAATCCTTGAAAGAATTTTAGGTTAGAATCATCACCGGTTCAATATAGTATAGATCACAAGCTCTCTTATGATCAAACTATCGAATAATTGAGCCTGTACATCGTCCGGTTCCATAAATATAGAGGCATACGCATTATACAATACAAGCTTTAGCTGTATGAAACTTTTCGAACACAACAACAGACCTAACCTATATTAGAAGATACATCTCGTGATTGTAGCTAGGATTATGAAACTACTCTCTTCCTGCCTCATTTTTACGTCGTTTAGAATTCGTTTGCTACATGTCTCTGCCCAAAGAATTCGAGGGCATAATAAAGAGGAACTAGAGAAACGCTGGATCGAACCTTGTGGATTCAACACAGAAATCGTCATCTACAATCCCATTGTTAAACACAAAGTCCCGTTCATCCTAAGGAATAAGGGATATGCAACATGGTACATGTGCGGACCAACGGTTTACGATTCTGCACATATTGGCCATGCTTGGTTGGTGAACTCATTCTTTTTCCTTTGCATTCAATTTTATATGGATTTATTATGCAGCTAAATTATATTCAGCAATTGAGCATAAAAGTGATTCACAAACATGCACAATGCAGCATAGATACTTCATGTATCCATTTCCTCAAACCCAATATCAAAGATTTAAGAATTTCAAAACTATTTCAGTTCCTATATTAGACTGGATGTAATCCGCCGTATATTGGTAAACTACTTTGATATTAACTTGGTAACGACTATGGGAATAACTGACATTGATGATAAGATAATAAAGAGATCAGCAGAGAGTAAAAGAGACTGGAAAGAACTGACCAGGTTTTATGAGACAGAATTCTTCAACGACATGGCTGCTCTCAATGTTCAACGACCATACCTCTGCTCTCGTGTCTCCGAACATCTACCACAAATAATAGAATTTATACAGAAAATTTTTAACACCGGCGGTGCCTACGTTGCTGAAGATGGTACTGATGTTTCACTGTCTATGAACTGCTATGTAATAGAATAGTCGTAGTTATCAATGATGTAGATCTGAGTATTTTACGGGCTCTAAGGGAGTCTCTTTTGTCTGCGATGTCCTACTATTATTATTTGGTGTTTTTTTTTTTCTAATTTTAATCTCATCTTTCTGACTATTGACCAAACTTTTGATCTAGGTTCGGTATTTTTTGATACTAACAAATATGAGAGCTATGGAAAACTGGGTGTCAAAGAGCCCAATGCTCCCTGCGTTGGTAAACGAAATAGCCAAGACTTTGCCCTGTGGAAGGCTGTGAAGCAGGGTGAACCTTTCTGGGAAAGCCCCTGGGGTCCTGGTCGGCCCGGATGGCATATAGAGTGCAGTACAATGGCGAGGTAGAGTTCAATCATGTAAATCCAGAATCAGATGCCTTGATTTTACATGGACTTTACTTTTTAGACATGTGTTTTTTCAGCGAACAATTCGGAACAAATATTGACATTCACAGTGGAGGCATGGACCTTGCGTTTCCTCATCACGAAAATGAGGAAGCTCAGTCATGTCAGCATCACGGGGTATCGCAGTGGGTAAATTACTGGTTACATACTGGGCACTTGCATGCTACCAGAACAAAAATGTCAAAGAGTTTGGGTAACACCGTGAGCGTTTCGGAATTACTTGGTTCATATACCGCGGATCAGTTCAGACTCTTTTGTTTATCATCTCATTACAGGACTGGTAATATTTTGGTTTATTGTCAGCCCAGTTGTTCGCTGATAACTATATAAAATGTAGATTGAGTTTTTCAGGGTTTGAATATACCGATCAAAGCATGGACGCCTCAGTAACGATTTTGAAAAAGATCGAATCATTTATCGATGACTGTAATAATTACGTGAATGGGACATTGCCTGAGGGAAACGTGGATGAAGTTGCTGTTTTACAGGTCAGCTCATTCACTCTTTATACACATGCTTCATTTGTTACATAAATTTTAATATAGGGGACGTTTAAGATGAATGATCCTAGATAAAGGAGCTGGAAATAAGAACTGAAGCCCTGTAACGTGCTAATCAGTACCCCAAAATTGAAAAATAGAGTCAATACCGAAAGCCCAAATTCTGTAAATCGAGAATATGATGACAATTCAATTTTCAGAGCTTAGTGGAAACGAAAGAAGTCGTTAGAGCAGCCTTGGCGGATGACTTTGACACTCCGAAAGCTATTCGCGCTGTAACTAGTCTAGTTGCGTTAGGAAATAAGATGCTACACTCGCCGGCTGTAAGTTATTGTAAAAGTAATCATGATGTTGACCAATTTAGAGCATACGTATTTTGGGCGGAGAAAAAAATGATGATAAAATAACTGCATAGGCCGAAGGAAGAGCACAGAATCGTGCCATCGTAGCGGCTCTTGGAAATTACGTAACGTCAACGTTGACGTCTTTTGGTATGGAAATAAATACGAAAAGCACGCGGCAGAGCAGCGCGCAAACATCTGATGTGATTGATAATTTTGTCAAATTTCGATGCGACGTGAGAAATTTGGCGTTAGAAGATAAATCTAAAGATAAGAGGCTGCTAGAAGCCTGCGACCAAGCGAGGGACAATCTTTCCCTACACGGAGTTCAGATAAAGGTAAGGAGGACGAATTTCGAGCTACAATAACAGAACAGTTTTAAGTTATAAGGAGAATTGAAGCCTGATTGATATCATATCGCTTTCTCCATTGTTCTAACGGAGAATCAATGCCTTGGGGATCAGGTTTCCCTATAGAACTGTTCTTCTATGTAGATCTGATATCTTCAAGGATAGGAACTGTATGACATTCGATTTGACGATATTTCTTTTTTAGGATCACGGGAGTAACTCCACGTGGAGTATAGGAAAGACGAATAAAACTTGAAATTGAAGACAATCATGAAACTGTTATGTTGTATTATTCTTAGGCTACGTCAATGAAGATAATTGTACAAAGTATGAAAGCTTCTGGTCGTAAGTTGCAGAAATATTCCTCCACCTTTCCCCTATACCGCGTGGCAACGCTCGCATGGAAATCCAAAAGTATTTCTTTCACATTTGGATAATAATTCGCTCAATTTTCGATTGAAATTTAATATTGCGAAAAGTTTTGAATTGTAGTAAGTGCGGATTTCTAAATTGCCTATTCTTATTAAGGTGCTTCCCTACACAATTCCACCAGACCTGAAAACATTGGGATAAACGCGTGGAGAAGGCGCTATTGAACGAAATATCTCTGCCTGGGTAGAAAATTTAGTACTAGCCAAACCCAATTTGACTATAAATGTATGTCCGCGAAACAATTATTGCTGAAACATACTTCGCGATCCGATACAGATCTCGGACAGATTACTTTTGCAAGTCTTAGTATGTACCACGACACTCATCGGCCAAGTAACAGTGACGCTCACCCTGTATCTTTGACTCGATACTGGGCCCTCCGGCTTGCCTCTGTTTCACCGTATATGCCAGAAACTTGATTAATTATAAACGATTATTACTTAATTAATCGCCAACAACAGAATAGTAGGGGGTAAGCCTTACTACACTCAACCCGTAGATCTTTTGTGCGATTTTAGTTCTATAGTTGCCTAGCAGTTGGCGCTATCGGCGTAAGCAGACCTACGACAATGGCGTCCCCCACCCCGCGCCAATCGTAGATAAGCCAAGGATGCCGTGCACAATGTGGAAAAGTTCAGTAAGCGGCGCGGCATCCTCGAGTGAACATGGGTGACAGGAGTCGAGGAAATTCGCGGCTCGGGAAGGCTGACATCAACGGAGGCACGTTGGATATGAGTGAGTTTGAAATATTTCGATCAATATTAAACGACGGCTATAAATAATCGACTATTTTCAAAGCTCGTTGAAAACAAGTGAAATTGTAATTGTATTCAATACTTTTCCGACAGATTCTACGCGTCTCGTATTTTAATCGTCGAAGTAAGTAACCGTTGAATTGCTACCGGCAGGCTTTGATTATAATTGCAGATATTGTTCATTTTCAAGTAAATTCTATTCATACCAGGGAATAAATGTGCGAAAATCTAGACTTCTTACGAACATTACCTTTCGGACCTGATTTTGAATACAAATATAATGGGCGAGAGAGTTTCGTTTGATAGGTTCGCGATAATTATCATCCCCCATTATATTATTGGCATATAATTCCGGTTTATTCTTTCATTCGATTCTTTGACGGCATTATCGGTCGACGGGGATGAGAATGAACATCGCTGTTACTCTAACTGCATAGATCCTGCATGCCACTTGGTCGGAGATGGACGTCAACCAATACTGCCCGGCTAGTCCTGGATCAACGGTCGACCAAGATAATGGTGAGCTTTGTATTATATTAGCCAAAGACCCAATTTAACTATAAATGTATAACAATCTACAAAAACAATCATCGCTGAAACATACTTCGCGATCCGATACAGATCTCGGACAGATTGCTTTTCCAAGCCTCAGTACCACAACACTCGTCTGCCAAGTAACCGTGACGCTCACCCTGTATCTTTGACTCGATACCGGGGCCTCGGGCTTGCCTCTGTCTCCCCGTATCCGCCAGAAACTTTGACGACAACTCGGTTTCGCTCAGCTGCAAGGAATACGATACCGACGCGTAATAATATACCCACAGGTAAGATATTGTCCGTCTCGTTATAGAGTAAACCTAGGAGAGAAAGCACACTTAATTCTTGCAGATAGCAATAAATTGTCTCTTTTTAATGACAAATCTGGAATATGATCGATAGATCTCGAGAGAATATGTTTACCTTGGTTGAATATAGTAGACTCACCGCGTAGTAGAGAAATCTTTGAAAATAAATACAAGGGTAGATTGCTGTAGGCCTAATTAGGCATCACATTTATTTTTTAAACATGAAACATAATTCAATATTGGTGATAAATTACTCTAGAGTCTCAAGTACCAGTCATAACAATCAAAAGATTGGAAAATCTATTCATGCATGTACTAGTAATACTAGCTTATTGACATTCTCGATTCTGTTGAAAATAGTTGAAAGTTTATATCACATTCAAAAATGGTTCAGGCAGGCTTACAAAATCAATCATAAGAAATATATTATAATAAATTTCATACAGATGTATAATCACAATTAGAAATTCTTTGGTACTTAGTCGAGAATGTTTGCTTGAAAAACACATAAACCTAATCTATCCAATGTACCCTATGTTTATCTAGTTTTTATCTTCACAGGCGTTGTTCATCGAGGGAAACTAGTTCCTGCCTATCCTCCACAAAACCTCTTCAATATCAGGACAGGGGATTCACACCAGGGAGTAAAGCAGTCCAAGCACCGGGGGAATGACCGCAAGACAACTCTGCACCACGGAGTATTAATAAAGTAGCATCAGCGAATGGTTCGTAATTACAATTCCTTTTGAATCAGTTTTGATAAAATCTCGCATCTGGTCTGGTCTATAATTATTTTAAATTACTTTACTTTATAATTACTTTTACTAATTAAATCGAGTTCAATTACACATTACCAAACTATTGGGTAATTGAATAAGTAATTTCATTAAAAATGTAATCAGTGACTCGCAACACTGCGAATATCCATGTTATAATAAGATCGTTTATGCAATAAACATGTATTATTATAGTAAATTGGCGCATTCTTGAATAAATATCTCTTGAAATTGTAAATCATCTATCGTTGAATCATTTTCCTATGTCCTTTCCTTGCCTATAAGTCGAAAATCATGAAAATCGCATGATTTCATAAAGCCCCGAACAATATTAATATATATAAATATAACAATATTAATATATATAATATAAATAATAATGCGCCTTGTCATATGCAACCCGCATGCCATTCGTGTAAACGGAAGGGCCCATGTTAATTTTTGTTGCCTATTTGGTGTTTTCCGAATGCCTATATTCAGGCGTATTGTAGTAATTCAGAAAAAAGGTCGAAAAAAAGGTTCCGGCAGTTGATACCTTATTTAAGGAGTCGGATTTCTGGCAGTTGATACCTCGATTTTAGTAGCTTTACGATGAAATATCTACTGCCAGAAAATCGACCAATCAGGAGGCTGCTTGAGCCAATTTAGGCTCAATTTCTCGAAAAGGAGCCTCCTGATTGGTCGATTTTTAAATTAAATCAAGTTACGGCGCTACAGAGGCTAGCCATCAGCAAAATTCTGGATTTCTGGCAGTTGATACCTTTTTCGTCTGGCAGTTGATACCTGCAATGATACCTGGAAAATAACGTATCAACTGCCAGAAATCCGACTCCTAAAATAAGGTATCAACTGCCAGACGAAAAAGGTATCAACTGCCAGAAATCCAGAATTTTGCTGATGGCTAGCCTCTGTAGCGCCGTAACTTGATTTAATTTAAAAATCGACCAATCAGGAGGCTCCTTTTCGAGAAATTGAGCCTAAATTGGCTCAAGCAGCCTCCTGATTGGTCGATTTTCTGGCAGTAGATATTTCATCGTAAAGCTACTAAAATCGAGGTATCAACTGCCAGAAATCCGACTCCTTAAATAAGGTATCAACTGCCGGAACCTTTTTTTCGACCTTTTTTCTGAATTACTACAATACGCCTGAATATAGGCATTCGGAAAACACCAAATAGGCAACAAAAATTAACATGGGCCCTTCCGTTTACACGAATGGCATGCGGGTTGCATATGACAAGGCGCATTATTATTTATATTATATATATTAATATTGTTATATTTATATATATTAATATTGTTCGGGGCTTTATGAAATCATGCGATTTTCATGATTTTCGACTTATAGGCAAGGAAAGGACATAGGAAAATGATTCAACGATAGATGATTTACAATTTCAAGAGATATTTATTCAAGAATGCGCCAATTTACTATAATAATACATGTTTATTGCATAAACGATCTTATTATAACATGGATATTCGCAGTGTTGCGAGTCACTGATTACATTTTTAATGAAATTACTTATTCAATTACCCAATAGTTTGGTAATGTGTAATTGAACTCGATTTAATTAGTAAAAGTAATTATAAAGTAAAGTAATTTAAAATAATTATAGACCAGACCAGATGCGAGATTTTATCAAAACTGATTCAAAAGGAATTGTAATTACGAACCATTCGCTGATGCTACTTTATTAATACTCCGTGGTGCAGAGTTGTCTTGCGGTCATTCCCCCGGTGCTTGGACTGCTTTACTCCCTGGTGTGAATCCCCTGTCCTGATATTGAAGAGGTTTTGTGGAGGATAGGCAGGAACTAGTTTCCCTCGATGAACAACGCCTGTGAAGATAAAAACTAGATAAACATAGGGTACATTGGATAGATTAGGTTTATGTGTTTTTCAAGCAAACATTCTCGACTAAGTACCAAAGAATTTCTAATTGTGATTATACATCTGTATGAAATTTATTATAATATATTTCTTATGATTGATTTTGTAAGCCTGCCTGAACCATTTTTGAATGTGATATAAACTTTCAACTATTTTCAACAGAATCGAGAATGTCAATAAGCTAGTATTACTAGTACATGCATGAATAGATTTTCCAATCTTTTGATTGTTATGACTGGTACTTGAGACTCTAGAGTAATTTATCACCAATATTGAATTATGTTTCATGTTTAAAAAATAAATGTGATGCCTAATTAGGCCTACAGCAATCTACCCTTGTATTTATTTTCAAAGATTTCTCTACTACGCGGTGAGTCTACTATATTCAACCAAGGTAAACATATTCTCTCGAGATCTATCGATCATATTCCAGATTTGTCATTAAAAAGAGACAATTTATTGCTATCTGCAAGAATTAAGTGTGCTTTCTCTCCTAGGCTTACTCTATAACGAGACGGACAATATCTTACCTGTGGGTATATTATTACGCGTCGGTATCGTATTCCTTGCAGCTGAGCGAAACCGAGTTGTCGTCAAAGTTTCTGGCGGATACGGGGAGACAGAGGCAAGCCCGAGGCCCCGGTATCGAGTCAAAGATACAGGGTGAGCGTCACGGTTACTTGGCAGACGAGTGTTGTGGTACTGAGGCTTGGAAAAGCAATCTGTCCGAGATCTGTATCGGATCGCGAAGTATGTTTCAGCGATGATTGTTTTTGTAGATTGTTATACATTTATAGTTAAATTGGGTCTTTGGCTAATATAATACAAAGCTCACCATTATCTTGGTCGACCGTTGATCCAGGACTAGCCGGGCAGTATTGGTTGACGTCCATCTCCGACCAAGTGGCATGCAGGATCTATGCAGTTAGAGTAACAGCGATGTTCATTCTCATCCCCGTCGACCGATAATGCCGTCAAAGAATCGAATGAAAGAATAAACCGGAATTATATGCCAATAATATAATGGGGGATGATAATTATCGCGAACCTATCAAACGAAACTCTCTCGCCCATTATATTTGTATTCAAAATCAGGTCCGAAAGGTAATGTTCGTAAGAAGTCTAGATTTTCGCACATTTATTCCCTGGTATGAATAGAATTTACTTGAAAATGAACAATATCTGCAATTATAATCAAAGCCTGCCGGTAGCAATTCAACGGTTACTTACTTCGACGATTAAAATACGAGACGCGTAGAATCTGTCGGAAAAGTATTGAATACAATTACAATTTCACTTGTTTTCAACGAGCTTTGAAAATAGTCGATTATTTATAGCCGTCGTTTAATATTGATCGAAATATTTCAAACTCACTCATATCCAACGTGCCTCCGTTGATGTCAGCCTTCCCGAGCCGCGAATTTCCTCGACTCCTGTCACCCATGTTCACTCGAGGATGCCGCGCCGCTTACTGAACTTTTCCACATTGTGCACGGCATCCTTGGCTTATCTACGATTGGCGCGGGGTGGGGGACGCCATTGTCGTAGGTCTGCTTACGCCGATAGCGCCAACTGCTAGGCAACTATAGAACTAAAATCGCACAAAAGATCTACGGGTTGAGTGTAGTAAGGCTTACCCCCTACTATTCTGTTGTTGGCGATTAATTAAGTAATAATCGTTTATAATTAATCAAGTTTCTGGCATATACGGTGAAACAGAGGCAAGCCGGAGGGCCCAGTATCGAGTCAAAGATACAGGGTGAGCGTCACTGTTACTTGGCCGATGAGTGTCGTGGTACATACTAAGACTTGCAAAAGTAATCTGTCCGAGATCTGTATCGGATCGCGAAGTATGTTTCAGCAATAATTGTTTCGCGGACATACATTTATAGTCAAATTGGGTTTGGCTAGTACTAAATTTTCTACCCAGGCAGAGATATTTCGTTCAATAGCGCCTTCTCCACGCGTTTATCCCAATGTTTTCTTCTTCTTCTTTTTCCTTTTTTGACTTATCGCCCGTTAGGGCATGTAGTCGAATATCCCAATGTTTTCAGGTCTGGTGAAATTGGGTAGGGAATCGACTTAATTCTTGAGAGCTTCAATAGCTAGCAGTTCTGTTTCCATAAAGTCTGCGTTGGTAGTGCCATCTCTGCAAATATAAATTAATAGCATTTTCGACCACAGAGATATAAGAATAGAGTACGGGAGTCGGCGGAGCGCCCGTAAGTGGCAGCGATATCGGAATAGAAAGAGAGACAAGAACTAGGACCATCCGACTCCCTATTCTTGTCTCTCTTTCCATTCCGATATCGCCATTTCGGCTGACTCCCGTACTCTATTCTTATATCTCTATGTTTTCGACTGGACTACACCGAGTTACACTGGTTTAGTGTAGCTATTTCCATTCTCTTTTTTTTCCATGAGGAAGAGAGAGACAAAGATGGCAACACTACACCAGTGTAGCTCGGTGTAGCTCCAGTCGAAAATGCTATAACATCAAACAATGAGATGAAAGGTTCGAATATCCGGTTCCGATTTGAATTTTCAAACAGAAACCATAACATTCGATCTCAAAAACGGTATTCACTCGATGCTGTGCTACAAACAGTATCGCAAGCGTCATAATAGTAACAATGACGGAACGAGTGACATTGGTGGTCGGTGAAGATCGCATAGAGGCATCTAGGAAGGATTTAATATCAAAAAGCGAGTATTTTGCGTCTTTATTCTCGCCAAACTTTCGGGATTCGTTGAGCGACGAGCACCGCATAAATTATGACATCAATACGAAAACGTTACGGGTAAGTCTTGAAACAATTAGGATTCCCGGCTTATATTTCTCGCCACAATCTCAGCATTTCATCTCTATCTTTATTCCCGTTTGCCTCATCTTCAAAAGACTTTCGTCAGCTGGACCTCGGACCACACGACCTCCTCTGTCGGTGATTATCGCCGCGTCAAACACAGTCTGGAAAAATACGTCGGAGATTCGGGAGATTTTAACGATCTCTTGCAGCTACTGCAAATGAGCGTGTTATTCGTTGCGGAACTCCTCATCAAAGATTTGACAGACTTGATCGCGTGCCATTGGCTAATTCCCGAGAAATCAGTTCAGGTCTGGGTACTGGCAAAGGAATTAGGCCTGAAAACGCTTTGCGACCTTGCCAAAGTCGTGTGCATTGATCGGTTTCACGATCTGCCCGATTCCTCGCTCCTTGAACTACCTGGACAGGATTTTATAGATATAGTTGGAAACGTTCGCATCAAAGCAAATCCGAATTACTTACTTGGTCTGGCAAAGGAATGGATTGTGTGCAACGTTACACTTGGTGAAACTAACACCTTTCAATCAAGTTATCCCTTTACATTAATGGAAGTAAACGCCATATGGTCTATGGACTTCGAGGTATAGGATAGGATATTATGACCCTCACTCATTATCGAAAGATAGATGATTATTAAATGTATAAAGCTCAAGGCTTTATGACCAATATTTTTTCACCGTAGAGAAAGTATGAGAAGCAACAGTGTGAGCGCAATATCCAATGTATAGTAGGACACAAGCGCACTGACGATAACAAAGATAAAATGTGTATCTATTGCTGGGACGGAACTGATTTTTTTGAAATAATTGAATTACCAACGTCCCCCACTATTTCCAACAACAGTATTGTCGGAATCCAGGCCGTGGGTCGAGGTACGCTGCATCCAAGATCTTCTTGTACATTCATAATTCTTTTAATTGTAAAGTTTATTCCATGTTTTCCATATCATTCTTTTCAACAAACGTCCAGGTTACGACATCTACCTAATGGGTGGGGAGTACGGCTATAATACAGGACATTTTCAAATGGAAATCTGGCGATACTCGATGATTTCAAAGACCTGGTACTATGTAACGAGGTGTGGATCTCTGCGTGATAGTTTTAATTGAATTTTTCATCTGTGAGACCTCTCTCAAAATAGCTGTCCCATATCATTCAATTATTTATATTTTAAGATTGCCAAGACCACGACGGCATATGGCAGCTGCATTTTTAAAAGAAAAGCTAGTTCTCGTAGGTGGTATGGAAAAAATTCATCGTTCATGTTCTACCGTAGATATATACAACATTTATACAGGTCAGTGCCTGACATTTGATATCTGATCGCAGAACGCAATATCAAAGTGAACAGATTTGATTTGGAAAATTTCATCACAATTTTTTTTAACTTTCGAGGACTCCAGTTATTTTAATGAACAAATCTCTCTCTCTCTCTCTCTATGAGGTGAGTGGTGCAAGGGTCCAACTGCTGGTGAAGAATTTACAAATACGTCGCTGAGTTATGCGGACGATACAACATTAACACTTTATGGCAATAGAGGTGTATACAGCTTTTACTTAGACAAGAATCTGTGGGAGGCATACTATGGCGTTTTTCTTGGAATCCTGTACAATGAGAATGGGGACTTATTAGATACTGAAGATATTCCCGCTCAATTTCTAATGTCTTACAGTAACATTATATACGTCTTAGGTCAGCGAAAGAATGAGAACCACAATAAATATCATAAGATATAAAATAAAATTTCCTGATAGATATGATAAGATTCAGAACAAATTTCTCTTCAAATATGTTATACCTAACTTAACAATTTTGCGAAACCTTTAGAAATTTCATCGAATCATTTGAAATCTTCTGAGATTCTTGGTGATCAATTAATATGAAATCCTACCATCGTGTTTTATTCCAGATTCCGACGATTTTAGGCCCTCCAGAATCTGGGGTCTCGAAGATTATGAACACTTCGAATCATGGCTTGTAGGCAATTGCCTGACGAAGTTTGATAACCAGGTTTCTAACGGGCCATATTTGATCGGATTTTCACATAAAGATAGTGCAATCTGTGTGGAGCTGGTTAAAATAATTAACTGTGACACTATGGAAACTAAAATTGTTTACAAAGAAGAGAAAAGCAATTTACTAGACTTATGTACCGAAGATCCAATCGGCTGCTTTAATATTTTTAATCCAGATAGTTTGAATGATCTATTCGTATTTAACAATGAGGAGGAAAAGCCGGAGCCCGGCACGTGATACATAGATCATCTTGTTTTTTTTTTTTTTGTGATGAAACAAATATATTCCTATTATCTCAGGATATCATGTTTTTCCATTGTCGTTATAATACCATACCGTTAAGTTTATGTGATTTATAAATCAATGTATGTATACAAACGTTTTCAGACAATAAATCTAAATAATAATAAACAAAAAATGAAGAGAGAATAATTAAATTCACGGTTCACTCTGTTATAAAGCGATCCTCATCGACATGGAAGCCAATTTCAGTCAAGGACATGACATGACATGATCTATTGAAATTTGGCGTAACTGTAAAGTGTTGTTTTTGTAAATATTTGTTCTCATCATCAAGCTAGTATGGGATCGCTTGTATACAAGCTTGTAAAATTTTGAGAGGTGGCAATGTTTATTGGCATTTGGCACATACATGTCATTCTAATTCCTAAAAAGTGAAAGAAAATGAATAGAAGGATTGAGATATTGGTAGAAGTTGTACTCAGTTTAAAGCGAACTTTAATTTGGTAGATAATCAAGCGGCTATGAAATATAAAGACTAGAATATGAGTGAAAAAAAATGTTATTTCATCTTACGATTTTTAAGACTTGATTCAATTAATAATTTGCTACACATAGATGTACTGTTAATTTAATTACTGTGTATAGAAAATGATAATTGGATAATTGGATTGAATTATTCTCTACATAGGTAATAGTTTATTTTCGCGTTACATTTATCGATTATTCTATCTAACACAGTTCTGCTTTTCTCTCTAAGCCTAAATTCACACTTTGGATTATTCAAAATCAATATTGCACGTCTTACACGTTGCCTTCAGAGCTAAGCCTGCATGTAAATTTCAATAAAAACATTCACACGCAAGAATCCCCGATTATAATCAATTCTCCGTTCAAAAAATGAAACCCGACTTTTGTAAGATATTCCGCGCCTCTCCAAGGTGTGTTATTTCCAAATAAATTGAAAAAAGAATTCTAAGCGATAAAATTATTCAAAATATCATCAGCTGGAACCACAGTACTGTTTTTTCTTTGACAATGAATCTCTGCAAAGACATCGTGTAAAACATGCACTGGGTTTTTAAAATCTAAATACACGACAACGAGACACGTAGGTACGGTAAACTCGTGCTACTTGAAAGTTGAACGCATTTAGTTTCTTCACATTTAGCTGTAAAACAACCGAAATCACAGATTTAGGCTGTTAGTTGCCTGATTAAATAATAAGAATATTAGATCCGACAAGAATGTTGCACATTTTGTTTCTTCTGGTTCAAAGTATATTCAAAACTATTATTTCCGTTATCATCTATATAGACGTGTAATCAGCTTATATGTATGCTTTTGATTAAAAATGTTAAACACTGAGGCCCAGCGACACAATTCTTCCGTCTAGCTGTGTTCAAAGATGTTCAACAGGACTGCGCTCAGTTCAGAAATTTTTGTTAGATACATCGCATACCTAAGAGTCAAATAGTACGAGGAATTTCGTCGAGAAATCGAGCCTCGTATACAATTCAATTTAAACTCCGATGAATAATCATTCCTGTAAAATTCGTGGCTCAATTTGTCGATGAAAATTCCTCTGTTCTGATGTGGTGAAATCTACCAATACAGAAACGCCAGGTCTGTGGCGCCTCAATAAGTGTTTGTACGCGTGATGAATAACAATAATAATATAATATGCGTCATTATATGTATATATGTATATAAATGTAAAATACGTATACCTATATATACATATGACAAACTGAATTGGAAATAAATATTTCATGCAATTTCATACATATATACCATATATTCATATATGCATATGTAACTATATGTATGTATGGATTTTCATGCGGTTTTCTTCTTTTTTCTTTTTTTTTTTCTTTTTTTCTCAAATTTATTTTCTTTATATAACGATTTTTAAAACATTCAATATAATATATTTATTTTGGTATTTATTTCTCTCTTTCTATCTTTTCTCTGTTAATCGTTAAATTACTCCGGTTTCTTATTTATATCTATAAAATCGTTTGATCCTCGAACGTTATTTTAGATTTCTTTTTTTCGTATTTATTTCATTTTCTTCTCCCGCCTCTTAATCTTAACGTTCAGTTAATAGTATCCATATTATTATATTATTATATAGTGAGAGTGTCCTGCTGTACCGTTATCTATATTAATTATGTACCATGCTGTTTTTTTTTTTTTTCATCTTTTATTATGTATAAAATAGCGCGCAGGGTAGTAGTTGAGTATAGATCGGTCGATACGGTCCCCAAGATTCTTTTCCGTTTTCCGATAACCATTCCGTCAAACTCATGCCAACGGGCTGTCATTTTCGTACAATTTCTGAAGGCGATAGGAAATAAATGAACGAAAACAGTATCAATATATTGGTCAAATTATACATGACTATGATCTTCTGTCTATAAAAAGTTACAATGTCTTACCAAAAGACTATTGAACACTTTCTGTCCATTCGATATACTGGAAAGAATAGAATATAACTTGCGACTCAACGCAATGTCCAAAAATTAATTTCATGACTTTCTGCTCAATATTCGAGCCTCAAACTTACCTATATTTACATGTGCACGTCACAGCTTTACTACCTGTGCTTGCGCAACTTCTGATTCCTATTATCGATTAAATTTCTCTGTCCTTCTGTCGAGGTACTCATAGTATAGGACGGCGGTCGGTAAGGTCTCGGACATCCTTGTGCTACAGATGATAGCGGCGACGGGGAAGGCGCGTATTGTAGCCGAGCATTACTCGGCATACCTGATTTTTCCCAAAAAGAATTCATTACTATTTATCCAAAAAGCGTGAGGATAGCTTTGAGGGCTTGAACAGGTCTAAAAATTGTATATATATACGGTGAATTTCAGAAATGTATAACTCTGTCGTTAAAGTCGTACTATAGCATCCTCTTAAAGCAGGAAAAGTCTTTTCCAGTATTGAAAGACAGTTATTTTCTACATTTAGATAAAATTTCAGTATAATACAGCAAGCGTTAAAATATCAAGGTATACATTGATGCATGTGCCTATAGAATATTCACACTTATACAAACATCAGTACGATTTCTTATAACAGTGAGTTTATAACGTAAGCCAGTGATTTATTGATTCCAAAGAATGCAATTCAACAAATTTTATTACCTTGGACGATGTGGACGCCTTGGCACATCGGAAGCTGGTACTGAGGCTGCGGATTTCTGTCCCTCCCACCAGGCCCGTATATTTCATGCCCAGCATCTGGGGATCGACTAGTTCTCCTTAGACTAGATGGTGTTGAGGCTCTTATACCGGTGATCTAAATACAGAAAAGAGCATTGTGGTCATAAAAACTCATGGGCAAAATCCTCTATTTTCTATTTACCGTAGGGACAGCTTGTCGCAACATAACGTTAGGCACAAGAGTTGCACCAACATATGAAGAGCCCGGTTGTCCACCGCCACCTGGAACCGAGTGGCCAAACGTACCACTGGTTATTAAAGCTGATGGTCCGTACCCATTCGAGTTTACATACATCAGTGGAGGGACTCCAGACATCTGCAACGAATCAGATCTCGATTCTATTCCTTTCTTATTTTTAACAGGTTTTTTAAATAACGTGAAAGCAGTGACAATTCGTGGACTCTATCATACTTGATTATTTGTCGGCGTATTCGGCGGCGTAGGAACTCCGTACATAACAGGGGTTGGCTGTATGCTCGATTGTCCTGGGTTGTAGTAAGCTGGAATGACATGGGCTGCTGGTTGGTAGGCGAATTCCGGTTGGGAAGATTGCATTCCGTGCATAGCTGGCAAAGTCGGTATTGTCGGAGTCGGATAGCCTCCTACGTAGCCAGCTGTGATCAATTTGGAACTACTTAGCAGCGATTTTTTACCTTATTGAACGCATCTATCCCTAAGAGCCTTTCGTTCTCAATTTTTTTTAACTGTATGTAAAACACAGGTGGTGCTTTTCATTGTTAAATCTGAATTCTTAATATATCAATAAGTTTTACTCACCAGTAGGCTGATTTGTCGGCGTAACGCTACCCGCGGGATGATTGTACGAATAAGTAGCAGTAGGATATCTTTGAAGATGTTGTCTTGCATCGACAGGATTTTGACTGTTTGATATACCAGCCGGTGACGGTGGTACAAAGTACATCGCTTGTTGTATCTGAAAAATAATTGCGCATCATATCATATTGGAAGGAACAAAAAACGAAGCAAATCCTCAGCTAAGAATTTCATAGTTTAATACTAACTGGAATTTGACTAGGATGCGATTGCCAGCATGCGTTAGAGCCCTGCTGTATACGATGCATTGGGTGATTAGTAGTCTGTGTAGGATGCTGGTAGGCTTGCTGAGCCACAGATTGGCAAACGGTCTGTCCGTCCCCAGCCGCCCTTTGGTCGTATATATTCATGCCTAGAAATGAGCCGGATAAGTCTGCGACCTCCTGTAAAAAAACCGAATGAGTAAATGCATTTATGGGCACGATTTAATCCATCAAATCCAGTTCATCCTTACCTCAAAGGGTTGCACAGGGGCAGCCTGAACCCCGGGTATCTGGTAGCTGGCAATCATTTGATTTTGACCACAGCATACCATCTCCGCTCTATCACCACCCTGCGCTGTACCCTCGACTCTAATCTGCGTTGATGTGGGATAAGGGGATATTGCAATAGCTGACGAAGGTCTGGCGTGCATTAAGTAAACCCCTTGATTTCCTGGCTGTGAATTCGGTGATACATAGCTAGCGTATTGTGTCTGAGACGCAATTTGCTGATTCTGATTGTAATTGTTTTTGACTAGAGTTTGCTGCTGCCCTGAGTTTCTCGGCTGTTGCGGTGTGCCCGGGTTTGGTGTGTTGGGTTTTTCGAACGGTAGACTAGGGGAAGTTGAAGAATTAGCGAACGAAGTAGCTTCCTGATTATTCTTCTCGTATCTCGATCGCCTTTTGTGTGATTCCGCAGCGTTTTTGGACGGGCTAAAGCTCCCCCTGGCGGTTTCCGGCTCCCCGGTACCTCCGGGTACTCGTTTATCTCGGATATCTCGATCTGGCTCTGGGGGCGACTTGGGCGGATTTTCAGGATCGAATCGGTATATTGTTCCGTCCGAGTTTTTGTACGGAAGATTGGTCTGAGGGTCTATTATCACGCTGCCCACTGGTACACTGGATATATTAGTCACTGCCCAGATCACTGTCTGTTGACCGTTTCCCTCGGGGCTTGAGGAAACCAAGTCTCGGCCTGATACACGCGAGCTACCTGGACCAGCTGGCATCACTGGGGAAGGCGACGGCGACGGTGATATCGTTGCGTCGCTGCGTTGACTCTGGGATTTGTAGCCACTGCTGGACGGACTTAAACGAGAACATGTACTCGTTCCGGAATCTGAAACATGTTTGATTTCGATCAGTCGAAGAGGTAGATACGAATGACCGATTAAAAATACAGTTAGTATATCAAACTGTTGCTATTTTTCATTTGAAAAAGAAAGAACCTTGTTTAGTTAGCCGAGCGCCTGCGCTTCGTGTCGAAGTAATGCTATTATCTCTTGAGAGCATGCCGCCTGCAGCGTAGCCACCAAAACTATACGATTTTGGGACGGAGGGTCTGCGCAGAGATTCATTTTCGTGGAAGGATTCTACCTTCAGAAGCATTGGTTGCCTGAAATAATATATATCAAATATTAATAAAGTGTGATCATTCAAGGAAGGTAGAAAAGCTGCTGCGCAACGCACCGAGTTCCATGATCAGAGACAAGCGTATGCGGCATCCTGGGCTTGGAAGGTGCGTCAGAGCTCTCTGCGGACGACCAAGGCCAAGAAGTAGCTTCTGCGCTTTCGCCACTGCTATCTTTAAATATCCTGCGTCTGGCCCTTTCGTATTCTTCTTCGCGTTCTTCAAAGCTTTTACTGCGCCTGCAGTAGTCTGCGATAAATCTATCAGGAGATTTGAAGTTGAAATTGTCCTCAAAGGAGTTCGAATCCCTCTTTAAAATGCTGCGTTTTGGTTCCTCGGTCAGAACAATATCGTCCCTGATGCTCTCTTTGAATCTGGTGTCCGGTATTCTGGTGTTTTTAGTCCTTGTAACAACGACGCAAAGCCCGGTTTGGTCGACGTTGTGTTCCATGCCAAAATAAGCTGCTACACGATGCACCAGCATACGATTGTAAGATGACATGTTTGGGAACTTGTGACAGACCCTTTGTCTGTCTCTGGCAAAGTCGACTAGCTCCCGTTCAATCCGTAGTAAAACTGTGCGGTCCTTCTGGTTACGGTTCAACGTATCGCCTATGAACTGCTCCAGGTCGATTCCTGTGCTATCTGTGTACAGCTCTGTACTACTATCTGTAAAGTGGAAAGAAAGCATTGATTAATATAGGCGGAAAAGCATCTTATTCACCTGCGAAGACACAGAGTCTGTAGAATAGGTATTTCTTTTGGAACGAATAAACGAACCTCGTGAAATGCTAGGTGAATTGCCATCAAAGCTGCCTTGAGAAATATTTCGGTGTCTAACTTTGTGTCTAGACCCTGGCCTGCTGACAGATAGTGTATTATTGTTGTTATTATTGTTATTGTTGCTATTTCCACACTGATTAGAGCAAGGAACGTTGCAGGCGAACAACGAAGCCGAAGACGAATTTGTGTTCTTCTGGTGTTCTCCCCTGTTTCTTTCATTGTTATGAATTTGTTGTGCCAGGTTTGTGCTCCTCGGTGAGTGCTGCAACCCATGACTAGCTTTTGACGGAGGTAAAATTTGCTGCGAAGAAGGTGTCTTCAGCAGACCTGAAGACGCATTCAAACCACAACTGCTGCAGTTTGCAGTCTCGGTCGTATTACAAAGGGTCGTTTTACTCTCGTCTATCACTGGCGTGGTATTATTCAACGAAAGAGACTCTGCAGAGCCTCGTTGCCCTGGAAATAGATAACATGTAAAAATTTCAAGTTTCTATTAGTTGGACCTTGAATATGGGTGTATAACAGAGACTGGCATATGTCAGTCCTTTAAAAATATTTCCCCCTTAGTGAGAGAGAGAAAGTGTTTACCATTTTGTAAAGAGTTTACGCATGGTTGCGGGACGGGTGATTCGATTGCTTTCTTCTGAATATCGGGTGATATAGTCGATATGTTGCTATCCTGCATGAGCTCATTGTTGTTAAGTTGTTTCTGCCTGGTAGAATTTGAAGGCGAAAGTGTGACGGATATTTTCTCAGAATCCTGAGGCTGGACGCCGTTTGGTTCTCTAGGGGGTGAAGTGGATTCTCTCATCGCGTGACTTCTGACTAGTAATTTTATTTTGGCGTGAGACTGTGGGATAAAATATACAAGGGTTTTTAAACTGCCTCTTATAATTTCAAATGAATATCTCTAGGATCCCAAATTCCCTACCCTATTCCGCTGGTTTTTATTAGGATGATCAGATTTCTCAGAAACGTTAACAGCCACACAGGCCGTCACTGGTGTGGAACTAGAAGCGGAGGCTGATAACGGCGACGAGGAAGTGGGGCAGGATTCATTGACGACATTGGCGGTTCCGCCGATCATATTTGACGCCGATTTACCCGACTTTGTACCGGCTAAAGGTTCGTGCCCGTTGTATGGAAGAGAGGGCATAATCCTAGGGTTTCTAAATCTATAAAATACAATATATCAGTAAATCTAGAAGAGAGAAGAGTCTCCATTGTGTAGTAGGTAAGTTGTAGAGTCAGTTGTGCTGCTAATTCAGGCAAAAAGTTAAAATAGTAAGTTACGCGTACTTAAAATTGTGGTAAAATGTCAGCAGCTTCGATAGTCTTGATAGTAGAAAGCCAAAGCTGCTAGATCCGCATCAGCTGCTAATGAATATCTCGACCGTTGCATGAGTTCATCTATGTATTAGAGATACAATATGTTGACTAAAAGGCTCAAAATTATTTAAATTCTTGAATAGCTGAGTGGGACAAAATACTGTGTGATAAGATTTGAGTAATTATATTACAATTAATGAACACAACATATTATAATTCTGTGTTTGTGATTAAGTTGCAATTTTTCTTATTCTGCTCTAAGAACAAAACTCACGCTTCATTCTCCGTGCGGATGATCTTCTCGCAGTTAATATTGAAGACAAGACGTCCGAATAGAGTAAGTACAGAATGAAGTAAGACTATAGGTTTAGAGAGCAAGATCAACGCTGCGGTAGTATGGCTTGGTGGCGTAGCGGTGAAATAAAACCGCTGGCCGATTAGCCGCGCTAACGTCGTCGAGCATCTCTAGATACTCTGGAATTAGAAAATAATCTAATGATTAACTAGTTTGGGCCTATGACGAACTGATCTAAAATTCATTAGTTTTGGATAAAGAAAATATTCTTAGTTAGGTGAAAGACATGATATTCTGCGTATGCTATGGATTTTCTCCACGGTCAAGTTTTTGATAATATTAATTGATATGAATTGGTGCGTTTTTCTTACAATCCCAAACATGTTTTGTACAACATTATTATAGATAAATCCAGATTACTCCATAATTGATATTCTAATCATGAATAGATATCATGCTTTGAAATGATATAAGATATAAGTGATCAGGAGAGATACAACAATGTTCAAAAATCTAAAATGGGAAAATAATTATACTGGACATTTTTCACATCGGTAATGTTATCTTGGGATTAGTTTATAGAAAGAGGGATCAGTTGCGGGGTTCATTGAATCTTTTACACTGAGCACAGAATATGTGTAATGATTATTATAAATCTCTGGGTGAGTGGTACGATTGTAAAAAATCATGATATGCCTTAAATGAAAGTATGCAACTTTTTTTATGTCTGAAAGAGTTTTTTTTTTGTTGATTTTTTATGTCGAAGCTGAACAAACAGATGAAATCAATGATGTTCATAGTGGTTTAGAGTAATGTTGCTTAAAGAGGAGAGGAAAGAAGAGAGTATCTGATATTATTGTTAATGCGTAAGAAAGCAAAACAAAAATATGTATATCGACGTAATAAATAAATGAAAAATACATGGTATATCATTACCTTAGGGAGGGGAAGGGGGGGCGGAGGGGAGGGATGGAGCGTAAAATAAAGGCCCATCGTGATTTATAAAAAGTACTAATAAGATCGTATTCAATGATCGATAAATAAAGGACAAACCGCTGAGAAGCAGACCGCGAAGTATGTAAGAATGCGACGTCTGACAGGTGACAGTTGGTTCTACGACGACGCGCAACGCAGTTAGTTAAGTTTTCGTTTTTAGGTTATGTTATCTTACGTTCTAAGAATCTACGACCGAATGATAATTATTAGATGCGATTGCGGTAAAGCGATTAAAATAGGATGTGGGTGTAGATATGACGAGAATTTTTCAAGTCGGAGCAAACTGTAGCCGACCCAATGCCTATAATAATGAAATCATGATACTAATAAAGGTAAATGCTAATTCTGTGAGGTGTAACATTGTTGAGAATGAAAAAAAAAAATTGATCACTCACACAACCCCGTTATGCATGTACTTCATGTCCGGACTGTTTTTTCCGTTATTTTCTACGTCATGTCCGCATAGTAATCGGGAGCTTTCGACCAGCTATACGACACAAAGTGATGTTATTGGTTCTCTTTGTTTGATCCGACCAATCATGTCGCTTTTGTGTCTAATTACGGGAGCTTTTCGTATACAACACATATCGACACAAAGCGATGTTATTGGTCCTTTCCATTGGATCCGATCAATCATGTTCAGTGAGTGTACTCACTCTCCCCCTTAATGTTAAGCTCCCTGTGGCTTACTGTATCACGAGTGCCTTTGATCTGCTACCTTTCAGAAACAATGTCTAATTGGTAGGCTTTGTAATATTGACTAATGACATGTTTTCTTTTCTTTTTTTTTTTTTGGCTTCAGTCATTCAGCGCATAAATTTTAAATCTGTTCGTAGTACTTTGATGGAGAGTTGACCTTCTACATGATGCGTTTTTCATTTGCAAACGATTTGTTAAGCGGGTTGTATTTCTAGTTGTTTTTTGCTCGCTAGATGGCGGTAGAAGTAAAAGACGCGGAGCATGGGGGGGTTTAATACATATGTTTAAAATTGACAATGAGAAGAACTCGAAGCTCTTCGACTGTCGGGCTCTTTCTCGCAGCCTGCGATCTACGAATAGAATTCGAATTGTCGAGCAAGATTTTTTTTTTTTTAAACGCCACAGTCTCGACGAAATGGCGGGGTTTCGTCAACACAAGCAAATAAACACGCGTGGGCTTATCTATGTTATTATACTTACATACTATGTTTACTAAACAGCTATATGTATGAATACATATACAGGGTAAGTCTCTTCAACCGTCCAAAATGGGTGGGACTTACTTGCGGCAAAGGCACGCCGTGATTCGTGATTAAGCATTACCAACCTATTCCAACCCTGATAATTGTTTACCTGATTGGCTGAATGCGTGCCTTCGCCGTAAATAAGTCCCACCCATTTTGGATCTTTGAAGAGACTCACCCTGTATGTAACCACATAGATATGTGTATGAATACGTAGATTGAAAGTCGTCTGGGTACATAATTACGACTTCCTGTATATGCGTACGCCTTCGCGGCGGTAATACAGTATTTCGGGCGATTCGTTCGATAACTTTGAACGGGGCGATATTTTGAGACGTTCTAAAAATAATCACCATCGAGCGCGATATCGCTTCTAAACCTATAAATATATACAGAGCTTACCTCTACCTGGTACGCGTGTAGTTACGGAGTTAACAGCGACTAGCAAGCTAGCGAACTTTAAAGAATTAAAAACTTTCTTTCGATACTAACAATTGATATAATAGTTATCAAACATTCTACCTTAAATGTGGGTATTACTATCATCCCACATTCCCGTCTAGCATGGCTATGAGTGCATTTCTAATTTCATACAACACGCCAGCACTCATACAGCGTATTATTATGTATTGCGTTATTATAACTTTATGCTGTAATATTTAGAAGATATGTTCATACATAATATTAAATAAATTTTAGTATTGGTTATGCATATATATATGTGGCGCGGTACGACGGAAATATCTATATCTATGAGTGCATCTAACACGTTACGTATACGCGTAATCGTGGGGTGGCCGGCGCGTAGCGAATCGTTTCGTCGACGACAGCGCCGTCGACAGCCACCTGAACCACCGCGGTACCAGGTACTACACACTCACTCACTCACACACATACACATACACATACATAATATACATAAAGTTAGACCGCACGTCCGCACGTATTCAAGAACTACATATATCAGTGGCTCAAGGTCACGACAACGCTATCCGACGAAGATCCCACTTCCGTTCCTAGCCAATTTCCTGACGTAGTTTTTCTTCATCGATCGCGATATAACTCAGAGATTATACCCTTGCAATGGGGATATGTTCAAATTGAGCGAATACTCAACAAATTCACTATCGTATCAAATAATTACTAATCGATTACTTTTTCGTCCACCTCTTCGTAAAATTATATAATGAATCATCATCATCATATTTAATAGGATTCACGATATCTAATGGATATAGTCTTGAAACTATAATACTTGCGAGGAAATTGCCATTTATTGTTAAGAAATTTTGTGTACCAATTCGAGGAGCACAATACATTGATTGAGAAAAAGAAGCTGGAAGCTTCGGTGTAATGATCAAGAGTTCTGTTTGTCTTATTCATTTTTTCGAATATATTCAAAAAGGAGCGTGTTATTTAGAACTAGTATTGTCCGTTAGTTACAATTAGCTATAACTTTTGTAAAGAATTATTAAATGAAGTAACATTATAGTCAATTAAATTGATCATTTTTCTCCGCGTGGTTGTTATAATATCATGTATTTTGAATGGTAGCCACTGCAGTACAGCAGGTATTGTATACGCCGGTTTGCTAATACTTGAATGACGAATTTTCAGCTGATGTAAGCGGGTACGCCCGAGTAAATTCGCATAGCTCTCTCTCTCTCTCTCTCTCTCTCAGCTAGCTCTAAGTCTTTTCTATTTTTATTCTTATTTGTTACTATCTCTGCTACTGTACTCATTGTTATTTTGCTCTCTATGTTATTCTACTTTCTCTGTTACTTTTGCTGTCTATTCTACCAATTGTCCAATATTGTCATGGTCATAAATAAAGCATCTATCTATCTATCTATCTATCTCTCTCTCTCTCTTTCTCTTTCTCTCATCGTCAGCTTGTGCGACCGACGTCGCGACGTTCGGTCTTTCCGCGACGTCAGCCACAGCTAATTTCAGCCTCGACGCTGCCTCAAGTTCCACCTGCAACTCCGCGCCGCCTCGTCCTCGTCATTCCGCGGAGGTTGACCCGGAGTACCAGAGAAAATTGATTGAACCGTTCTCGCCTCCTTGGCGCCCGTGAGGTCCGTCGTCCGCTACCCGCGACCAGGTTGTTTATATACATATTAGATGTATAGTCAGGGCATTTGCGGATTCAAAGTATTCCTCCATCCGCTTCGAAAAATCGTTACGATTTTGTGTAACCGAAAAAAGTCGAGGATTTAATAGCTTTTGAATACGGGAGGGTTAAAGTTAACCAATCAGGTTGTTCAGTCTCAGCAAAGAATAACGGTTGCGTTATCGCAGGACGCCGTCACCAGTTAGCGCGCACTCTGTGCAGCGATAGCCGTGATTGGGTCAGCTGCAACTCGTTCTTATTTGAAAATTATAAAACCCTGAAACTTCTCTATACTGATATTTCTGTTGACTGGAATTCTTGCATGGACTTAGTAATCTTTATTCAATTGGTGATAAGAAAATTTGGCGCAGTATATTTTACGCGGTATAAAAGTGGCAGGGAAACATATGTGAGTAAATCTCACAAGTATTATCATACATTTTTTATATTATTTGATTTGATTCTTAGTTTGGCCGCAAGTCATGGGTTTTCGAAAAAGTTCCCACCTCTGAAAATTTACGCGGAAAAAAGAATTGTGAGTTATGACGAGAAAAAGAGTCACGTAACCGAGATAATTTAATAAAAGCGGAAACGTCGATGAGGAAAAGTTTTCTACTTTCATGGATATTTTCATATTATGAAACAACAGGATTAAACTTTACCTAATTTTATTTGTCAATGAACGGAATCATCGATATTAATCAACTCGTCAACGACAAGGTCCTTGTCTCACTGACTTTTAACGGATGATTGAAAAGCTACTAGGTTAAAATTGCCAGACATCTCAATTCTGGGAAATATCTATTGCTGAATAGTCAATGTGTTAACATTTTCTATTTCGGTGAAAAATAGACTGTTTAAAAATGTGTCGAATTAGACCGTTTTGTCCGGACTTGTAAACAATGTCAAGCTCTCCGCCAAGAATCAGTTTCTTTTTTTTTGTTTCAAATTCCGACAAGTGCATATATGCCTAAAACTATTATTTACTAATTGTTATGGATTATCGTTATAAAATCCGTATCAGGTTGTATGTATATACAACAAATAATGATCAATATTTTCATAAACTAATATAAAGGTTCAGAAATGTTGAAGGATCCATTGTTATTTGAATCCCGTTTGATCTTTCACATACAAATGAATTTTGTTTCATATTTTTCAAGATTCATTTACATCCCTCGTTCGAATGCTCTTCAAGATTACGAGTAACGGAAATTCTATCTGAAAGATGCCCCGCCTGGGAAATGGAATCAACAACAGATCGAAACCATTTGAACTATTTCTGCTACTTTTTTTTTTTAATCTTTGTAATCGCTTTACCAAAATGTCGAAAGGATTGAAAAAAAAAAAAAAAACTAATACATTAACGCGTAATTCTACAGATACTTCGATTCACAAACTTCGGCACAGCAGTCCCTACGAGTGAATACTAGTATACCTTGTTCGCAATTTGTTTCTCATCATAAAAGCTCACACTAAATTTTTGAGCCGCCTCATACGCAAATTCTAACTTATTTTTAATAAAAAAAACCATCATTTGGTATCATCCCGCATAATAGTCATGCATGAAAATCATACGGCGGGAAAGAGGAGGAAATGAAGGTACGCGGTAGTAAACAGTTTTTATAAGGGTGAGTTGCGCGTCCTCGATTATCAGGGTGAGAAATAGAAAGAGGAAGAGGAAGCGGAAGGTAGGGAGCCGTAGGTCAGGGTCGCGCACGCGCGCCTCAAACTACCGAAGAACTCGATGGCACGAGTTAGTTCGGCCTTTCGATCAGCGGGGGCATAAAGTTTGTCCTAGTTTATAGCGCGGCGGTTTGCAACGGCGTTGCGTTGCGTTGCGTCGCGTTTCGTCGCGTCGCACCGCAATGCACTAAATCTCAAATACGCCTTGGCACTTTTTTTTAAGCTTATAAATATAACATGGTTTTGATGTTTGATACAGATAATTCAAACTTCGATGAGACGCATCTATTAATCGTAAGTCAATCCCCGACCACGGGTTGCTTACATACTTTTAGCCTCATGATCGCCTGCAGTCGACGTCGTCACCTCTTCTGTGAACCACAGGCCGCAGCCACCCCTGGGGTACCTGCAGACGCCCGTGAAGAATAGAATAGAGTAGTGTTGCAGGGGATATTATATATATACTGTTTTAGAACTGATTTCGCTGCCAGAAGGAGAGGAGAGGAGAGCCGAACGCTAGTACGCGACTATATAACACGCAACGTCCTCCTCGTACCCGTTTATTCGTGATACTGCGCGAGGATTGAAGAGCGAAGACGAGGCGCTATGAGTTCGTCGCGCCTGCGCGCTCCCTGCATTCACCCCTACCAACAACGTCCCTAAACGAAAAACTCCGCTACGAGGTGGGTGCTGCAGCCTCGACGCTCCCCGCTGGAGTCCTGCGGAAATACGATGTACTATGGATATTATATCCATAATTAATAAAAAATCATAATAATAATAATAGTAGTAATGATAAACATTAATACTCATATGTATGTATAATATGTATAAAATCGTGTTTTATGCCGCGGAAGTATTTAGCCGCGATAAAATATCCACGGTGTATCGTCATTCTTGAATAAAACGCAAGGGATCGCGTAAGGGAACAAAGAAAAAGGACGCGTCCTTCTCCTCCTCCTCCTCCTTCCCCTCCTTCTCCTCTACTGATTCGTTAGTGGGCGAGGGGTCGCGGTGCCGATGCACCCCGAGTTACCATGGCAACGACCTACTTCCCCCTGGAGATTACGGTGGTAGTGCGACTCGCCGAGTGACCGAGTGACCTACTGCAAAAACCACCACCCGCTACCATCCCGTTGAGCAGTGGACTGCAACCACCCCACATCCGTCCTCCCAATTTTTGTTTATTCATGTAGACAATTATTATCGGTTATCACAGAGTTTCTTGTTCTGTACTAATGTGGCATTTAGTGTACACAACATACACATGATAATTAATTAATGAATAACACAGAGATAAGATTTGTATAGATACTACATCCCGTTTTTGGAATTCGAATTCGTGGGTGCAAAATTAAGGTCGTACGCGTTTGCTTGTTACACTATATGTGTGTACTTCAAACGTCGAATAAACTAGTTTGTTCGAAATCAATTATTGGTATATTTTTTTTTCTCCCAGCATCACTTCTGGGAAAAATCACTACTTCACATTTGATTTATATAGTATCGTATTTATTGCGAAAAAAAAAAATAGAAGAAAAAACTGAGAAAAATGTATAAGCGATCACGCTCACGAATTAGTATTTATTACTTATGAAAATAGAAGACGAAAATTTCAGACCTTTGTCATAAAGGATCACGGAAAGGATGGTAGAATAATGGCGATTGATAATCTCTGTTTTTTATACCCGGTTGTTTATTGATATAACAATATCATAGGTATCTTATTTTCGGGATTAGTTGGGCGTTTCACAATTATAGGCACTCTTGTAGAACCTGATAGAGTACCTGATAGTTATTTATTCATGGATCATATATTCATATCAAAGGTATTCTAAGCTAAATACCAGAAGCCAGTATACAAATCGAAAAACGAACCGAGATAAATTTACAAAAAAAAAAAAAACCTGATTATGAAAATAAATAAGCCTATAACGGATGTAAAGTCGTAAATATAGCTTTATATAAATAATAATCGAGTAGCGGTACTTTTCTCAGTATTATACAATTAGTAAATATCCTATTAGCGATTTACAACTTTGATTTCTTATTTAAAAGTAATTTTAAGTAGGTAATAAGCCAAAGCATTCGGAGTTTAGATCATTGATGATAGACTTGTGAATTCTTATTGTTAGTCCTACACTAGTATACTATGTACATTTCTATTGAACACAAGAGTAAGATTCGTCCCAGACGTTTGGTAATGCAATTATAAATGACAGCCTAATTCCTTTATCTACAGCATGTCCAATTCTAGATCCTTTGAGCCCATATATCCGCTCGAATTTAGTTCCATGCAAGATATAAGACAAGAGGAATAGATTCCTCTCATGGCTTGGTGTCTTGTGTATAAAATAAAATTAGCTTTCCACGTTATATTTTCTTATAAGATTATAACATGCCACCCTATAGACACACATCCTTATTCTCTAGAGCTACTCTCTTAGTTTTTAGTCATCCTCTGTACGCTGGAAGTACCTGGCCTCGATACGTTTGCATAGGTTGACAAGAGTAGGATAGCTCTTGACGATGTTAGCCAGAGCATTGTTTGGCAGTGGCGTTGTCAGGATGGTGAAAATGTGTCCAAAGGCGAGAGCATCGAGTTCGTTTGGACTGCTACAATGTTAGGAGTTTGTTTTAAAGTAAACTTTTCTTAAATAAGAACAAATCAATAATCAGTTAAGCTCAGAAGCGAGGTGGCACGGAATACTTTTATTGCAGGTCTTAGTGAATGGGTTAAATTCGAATACTAAAAAGCCAAAAAAGATGCAGAGACATGAGAGTCCAAAGTAAAAATCGTAAGCAGTTTTCAGTTGATGTATTGAGCATTGATGTCTGTTCTTTTGATCTTAATACACGGCAAATGAATCTTCTGTTAAAGGAGGCAGGGATTCAAGAGACCCAGCATAGTCCCAAAGTGAATCTTGGGAGGTAGTATCAGTTTGCGGTTGTAGCCCGGTGGAAAGGTCAGAGTCTTTATTAAAATAGAGACTCTGTACGAGGTGGGAGTGATCGATGAGCCGATGAAACCTGCCTATAGTAGCAGATATCCCACGAGCAGTGGAGAGGAAAGGTGTGGTTGTCAGGGCATGGATGTGGCCGTATACCAAAGCATCCAGTTCTGTGGGCCTTGAGAGGATGAGGAACTACGATTTAGGACTGAGAGGAGCATTAGGCATTCACAACCAGTTGACTAATGAATCTTGTCTCATACTCACTCATCGCCAAAGAAGTATGTGTTTCCCTCCAGTCTCTCCGCCAGTGCAGTACAGCAATTTTTAACCTCACCAAAGACCTCGTCAAGAGTTTTATTATACCATCCCAGAACATTGAGTTTCTTAGTGATCTGATACTGCTTCTGCCAGTTGAGTAAGTGATTCAATGGCCAAGGATAGACGCTTCCATGTCTTGGCTTAGTGACTGAATTAAGAGTAGCCTTATCCACCCAACATACATATTGCTCAGCATTAACCAACACATTGTTAATCAAAGATATGTAGGCTCGCATATCAGCCTTATCGGTCGGTCCAAGATTACCGGAAAGGGCAGAGCCTTTACCATTGACAAAAGAAACAATGGGATCAAACTCTGATACAAGAAAGGCCCCACACTGTATAAAAGGAACTCTGCCAGATGGAGACATGTATTCAGCATTGCTTCTAGGCTCAATTTGGAATTCCAAACCACACATTTTCAAAAATGCCTGGACTGCCAGACAGTTAGCGTTGTCAGGTAGCAGAATTTGTTCCACCTCATAAGGTTGATATAATTTTATAGGTTGCGGCCAAGGCTCTTGAGCTAACAATAAAGTGAAACAGAAGAGTGATCAGTTGTTAGCTACCTCATTTCGTTTATGCCTTTTATTTCTATATCTAGGTTACGGTTAGGATTAGGTTAGGTTTTGTTTGGTTTAAGGAGAAGTTGAGGTTATGTTATGTTTGAATACGGCCGTTATGTGTAGAGTTAAATTATGTTGTGCAATGTCATCTTATGCCATGACGAAGTGAGCTCGAATTAACCTGAATCGAGTTAGTGTTAAAATATGCGGTCATGATCGCGAGGAACAAGATGAGGAAGAAAAATTTGAGGTTAGGAAATTACCTCCCATCTCCATGGCGATTGTATCGGAGAGTAGAACGTCAGGCATTATGACAATTATTTTGACGGTTGATGATTATCCTGACTTATTGATAGAATAATTAATAAATAACTTTAAAACTGTTTAACAGCAGAAGAGCGGAGCCGAACGTGCGTCGAGATATCGATTATGTTATAGAGTTATCGAAAAGCGAGTGAAGAAATCGACTTGCGAGAAATCGATCACATCCTTATTTTGCTTTTTCGAAAATTGAACAAAGGAACATAAATACGTATTTTCTCATACCATGAATATCCAGATATTTTTCTCCGCAAATGCTTATGCAGCCTTGTATCGAGGCCAGAGGATCATCCTGCTATCAAAAAAAGGAACGTTTTTCACTTGATGGGATGAATAATTTAACGTCTATGATATGCGGTAACCTCGTCGTCATCCATACAGCTGGAAATAAACGCCTGCATAATACGCGCTCTGAGCGGCAACTCGTTGGTCTCGTTCATCAGAGTGTCGTACGTTTTTGAAAACATATTGTCAAAACACTTAAATATTATAGTTATTCTATCGGAAGACAATAAATTTTGACATATATCACGAATATCACGGGAATCCAAACCAACGTTTATCTTATTTCAGAATGGCCGCCACTATGATCAGTTGAAAGACCCAAATTATTATCTAGAATATTGTAGCCTGTTTATGATCATATGATACGTGCAATGAAATTTATTTGAATTGTTTTCAATATATTTTTTTATTCTTTTTAATCCTCTCGTTTGTAAATTGTTCAACAAATAAGCCATAGCTTGACTAGTCGCCTACTGGCATGCGCGTCATTGATGCGCATAGGTAGTTGAGCTGCAGTCAGCAGTACCGACCGAGCGCCTCGAACTTCCTCTTTCAAACCAGGCAATATGTCGAAAAGAGGTGAGACCGCTCTCCGTGAAAAATAAATCCGTGATAATCGCCGTTATAACAGCGAGACGTTGCGTGTTTTGGTGTTTAACGAAAGCAGAAAGGATATGTGAACACGAAAATGAATATATTTCGGGTTAATTGAGTACGACGTAATAATATCAGCCGTTTTTAATACTTGGCGCGAGTAAACGGCACGGACGCGACGTCTCGCTTGTGAAATAACCTAATAACAACACGCGCACTTAACGGCTATGTATCAATACCTTAATTTCTGTTTAAGGTCGTGGTGGTTCGGCGGGAGCCAAGTTCAGGATTTCCCTGGGTCTACCGGTCGGTGCAGTCATCAACTGTGCTGACAACACAGGTAAGGTTAAACCAAAATATATAATATAAAAGACAAAACTAAACCCACATACTGCCAGCACATCATCATTCAGTGCATTTCAATATTTCACCACACAGCTACTATGTAGTAATATATCTCTTTGGATCATCCTATCTGCTGGAAATTGTCTGATTACAATTATCCATGTGGCCACCTACGCTCTGCTCTAGTCACATATTACACAGCGTATTGAAGAATAGATCAAAGTATAGTTGGTCCTCGCTCTGAACATGCCGTTCAATTTTAGATGAAGTTGATGTACGTAACTTTGACGTAGAACAAAAATGTTCAGAAAAAATTCACTATTTCATAACTCAAATGTTGTTTGAGTTGCTAGATAGACGAGGTATAAGAAGTGTTTTCACTCAATCCGAAAAATGATGCACGTATTTTGCTATTTTTCAACTATTCAAGTCATGAAATTAGAAATTTTGTCCCATTAGTTTGTTGCGTTAACATTAAGAACTTAAATCACATGATTTTGAAGTTGATAGAAAATTGACAAACTGAGAAAAGACAGCAAACCTGTTTATAAATATTGAATTTGACACGTTGTATTAAGATATTTGGAAATAATGGCTAGATTAGTACAAGAAAGAGTTAATTCTCGCGTCATACTTAATTCCATTGGTGATTCACAGCTGATTGAATATTTCGATGGAATGGAAGAGCAGGGTCTGAAATATTGGCCTATGATAACATTCTAACTTTCATTTGGTTTTAATTTACAAATTCATTTTTTTCAGGAGCGAAAAACCTCTACGTGATTGCGGTACAGGGTATCAAGGGTCGTCTTAATCGTCTACCTGCGGCTGGATCCGGTGACATGATAGTCGCTACTGTCAAGAAGGGAAAGCCCGAGCTCAGGAAAAAAGGTCTGTACTATATAAGATTTGTTTATAAAAACGACTTGCTGTTTCGTTTTCTGGAAAAAATAATAAAATATGTACGCTACACGATTGTAAAGACGTACAATGTATTGTAATATTACCTTGAATGAAAATAACGTGTACTTTTTTCTATAGAGGGTTCTAAAACATGAATCCGGATGATCGAGATTCTATTGTATGTGGTACTTTGTGTATTTCGTCAAACATTGACTGATGGTAAATTTGTGAATTGCAGTAATGCTTGCGGTGGTTATTCGCCAGCGTAAGCCTTTCCGAAGGAAGGATGGGGTGTTTATATACTTTGAAGATAATGCGGGTGTTATTGTCAACAATAAGGGCGAAATGAAGGGCTCGGCGATCACAGGACCAGTGGCTAAGGAGTGTGCTGATCTTTGGCCGAGGATTGCATCAAACGCGAGCAGTATTGCTTGAAATCGTAACACCTTGTATAAACCCTAAAAATTGATATAATAAACACGAACCTGGACTTGTCTATGGTGGTTCATTTATTTATTACGATATATTTATTTAATTGATCCAAAATAAGGCTACCCAAGATAACAATTCCTGCACTTACTTTGCCAAGGCTTACTTCTTTTCAAAGATTCGATAATATTGCATGAGAATATTTATTTGTGTATCCAAAACTATATTATCAGATTGTTAGAGATTGCACATAGTTGAAAAAAAAAAATTCATTCAGCCCTCAAAGTACCATTTACTCCAAATTTCTCATATCTCTTTATCAATTAGGGATTCGTTTATGTGATACAACATAAAATTTCTTTCAAATCTCTGTCACGTAATTGGCAATATGATATGCAAGTCTTTATCTTTCTCAACCAACAATGAGATTCGTATATAGAGGACTCATCTACGAATGTTTCTCAGTTCTAGAGTTATTTTATTCCCTTAGTAAGTGTTTCGGTTACTCAGTGGCGGAGTTATCCACCGTGGTTCCGAGGTATGAAACATTATAGTCATGCAAAGACTATCAACTGTACGCTTAGCGTATTGGATTCTGTCCTTATGAAGTTGGCACCACAGTCTTGACTTCTTCTATCCTTCATTACTACATAGAGAAGAAAAGAGACAAAAGACTGTGGGTCCAACTTCATAGGGACAGAATCTGGTACGCTTCGTATACAATACACCCTTTTTTTGTTTTTGGCTTACAAGAAAAATGGGTGAATTTCTAAAATCTTCATTCCAATTACTATAGGTTCCATTCAATCTGTTTTTTTTTTATCCAAAAGATTATGTCTTCAGGTAAGTTTACAAATTCTTTTATCAAAATTCAGTTCCTTGAAGCAATCCCTAGTCGCCCACCTCGTTTCGGTCGGAATAGGACATTAAAATTCAATTCCGAACTCATACGTTCAAAAATATGTTCGTTTCGTGCGAAAATAGAGTATACGAAATTTCATACGCCATTTCTCTATTTTATCGTGAAACGAACATGTTTTGGGACTTACATGTTCGAAATCGCCAATAGAATTTCGCTGAAGAGCCTTTTTTCCCGTTTTCGGTACCCGGTTAGAGATATTCAATTCAACAGCATCGTTCAGCCCAATGTTTTTAGAACAGATCGAATCGGTTAGTAAGCCACCTTAAACGGGCAGCGCGAAGCGCGCTTCTATCACTATCGCCTCTCCTCGTCTGGCGTTCTGCTCTTACCACTCGACCGCTTTCACGCGCTCTGCCGTTTTCGGTCATGTTTGGACGTATTTCTCATCTATTTCGCAGCATTTTAGCGCAAAATGATAACAGACGTTTTGTAGTACTATACATCTACCTTCGAAATCTTTTTGAAAAATTGAAATCGGACGATCTCTGATGCATCCAGGCACGTTGCAAGATAGTGCACAAAAGAATTCATTAAATGTGCAAAAACTAATGAACCTACAGCGCCTGTCTTTTGCACACATAAAGTACATATCAATCGCTTCTGTTTGGCGGAGGACCTGTGCTACGAATCAAAAAATAGCGGAGTTAGGAGTCAAATCGAGGGATTTTTGGCCACTCGCCACGTCTCTCCTTACTTCTATCGCTGGTCCAGATGATTCTTTCTAGTTTTATCGATATTTTTATAATCTGGGGACCAAGGGCTTTCCAAAACCCCTCCTACATATCAATTTCCTATAAGCCTAAACCCTTGTTTTTCAGGGGTAGTTTTCTATACCCTGACTGAGAAACGTGGGAGGAATTGGTGAGATATCCCTCTGATTCAGGAAAAAATGGAAAAAAATCAGGTTTTTCGGCGTGAAATCGACGAATTTCTGCCTCTCTCCTCTCTCTTAACAGTTAACAGACCACAAGTCTCCTGATTCCCAAGCTTAATCTTCGCTTTCATTGCGTTCGTTATGCCCTAAACGGCTACTTTTTCTCAATACACTTGCGTACGTCTTACGTCTTAAAGTTTAAAGACTATTTTGATCAACTCGTAGCAAGTAGTTATTACGAACAGGAGCTTCCAAGCTGTGAAACCCCGACATCTACCTCGTGGAAAAAGTGCTCAAGAGCAGTGTTAAAAAAGATACTTTGATTTTAGTATAAGTTAGTTTTTCAATGGTCTTTTTTTTTTTACTTTTAAACTAAGTCCTCTGGATTTTCTGTTTCAGGTCTTCATTTCATTTGGATGCAATGCGATGAATTGTCTGATTATTTTTATAATTGCTATACAGGGGGGGGGGGGGGGGGTGGGATGTTGCTCTTCATCTGATTCATGATTATTTAGCGGGAAAATTTTATAAGAAAATTGTTGAGATTTCAAATGATCCATCAAAAACTTCAGTAATTATCCACGAGATTTTTTGGTGAAGAATTTATGGTAATCTGACGACCTCGATGAAGTTCGAGATTTCAAATCTTTCATAAAAGTCGTATTATCCTACAGTGGAACTCTTCAGATTACATCGCGGTTTGTTTGAGTGGAGAGAAAGCATTACTTCACACATAGAGATCATCCGCAAAGATAGTCTCAGGGAAAACTTTTCTGAGTGATACATATATTTATATTGAAACAGTATGACAGGCTGCGAATCCACGAATCCCCCTCCTTTCTCTCTTTCTCTCTTCGGTTTTCATTCACGTAATTGTTTCCTCCACTGGCTAAAATTCCACGCATTGCCTATATTTTCTCGATCTTCTTCGATTTTATATAATATAATTCACAAAACTGATTCTATCTATTTCACTTTTAAAATCTACGATACTATAATCATCCTATGTGACCTATTATAATATCATAAAGATATTTCTCCTATAAAACGTATTAAATATTAATCCTGTGTCCCGTATATCGTAATAAAGTTTAATATTTCTCTCTTGTACTCGTTATCAGCTCCTGCATTTTCATCCTTCCTTCCTTCCCTCTCTCATTGATATCATATTCTCATCCCCACTTTAAACGCGTCATTTCCATGATTTACATCCTTTGCCCCCTTTTTTTTTCTCTACTCTCTCCACAACGCGTAACTTATCACGTCGCTACGTTATTCACCGATGTCTTGTTCGTCAGACTCTAGACTACCGTAATAAGTGAACTGGAATATCCTCTTCACAATCCGTTGTGCTTTGATCCTGAATACATCATGTCAGCATTTCTGTATCTCTTCTTAGTCTTATCACCTCATTTGGTATTTTGCTATAACATAGACACTAAGTACCCCATCATCTACGAAGATCCGGAACCCACGAAGTATGGAAACTACTTTGGTTACTCAGCTGTTCTAAGTTTTAAAAGAAACCCTGTCCCAGCCTGGTAAGTACCTTTATTATATTGTTTCTTAAAGTTCTAGTGCTAGTTTAATTATTATTTACACATACGACGAGCCTCCGTATAAAAAATAAGGCGAGCCTGCTACTTATTGTCCAGTTTTTCCTAAACTTCAGGAGCTTATTTGTCGGCGCTCCTCGATACTCTAATGGAACGGGAAAAGTATATCGCTGTAGTAATAGCGAAACTCGGACTAATATCGGAGTTACTTCCGGATGCGAAGGGCTCCAAATATCGACAGCCTCCGCCCCGAATGTAGTGGACATAGCCAGGGACAATTATGATATCACCCTTCGTATGGGGAAGACCGGATGGCTAGGGGCGAGTATGGCCATGAGGGAATCCACGAACCTAACGGTAATTAGATTCGCATAATACGTACTACCTACAGAGATGTGGTTTTGTTTTTTTTTTTTCTTTTTCTTTTTCTTATAATTTTCATTTTTTAACCGATTTTCATTCTTCGACAACAACCAGGTATGTGCACCACGTTCACTGGTTAGCGCAACGGATAATTGGCACCCGAATGCTTTCTACATATCCGATATGCGCGGTTTTTGTTTCTACGTGCCTAATGGCTTGAACAATATTATGTATCGTGACAACGACATTATATTGAACGAACTCAGTGAGTAACCTGCATCTACGAGAAATATGAATTACATACATTTAAAATGCCGATCGTCTTGTGATGGCGCAATATTTTTTATTATACTATATAGTATATGACGTCATGGACATGTTTTAGCTTTACTATGTCACGTCTAACAAAGGAACAACAATTTCGTCGACGATTTGAGTCTAAACAGTAATACGAAATTCTTAGTAATCATTTCTTTATGTTTGAATTTAAATCAGATCATATGGCGCGTGAATTTAGTCACTTCAAACGTAGATTTTCACCGATTAATACGATATGAGAATGTCTTTGACTAAAAACTACACAATTCTTACAGAAATAACGTATCCCACCTGTAGGTATGTGTTCTTTAATTGAGGTACTCGCAATCAATTCTTTGTTAAAAATTTCTGACGACAGTTTTGTCGCGCATTGATAATCATCACTATAAATAACAGTATATATAATAATAATAATAATAATAATAATAATAATGGTGATATCTTCTTGATGTGTTATACTTGCGGTCAGTCTATCGCAGTTGATATTGTATTACTGTATGGTATTCAAATCTGAACGATAAAATGCATGGTACATTTCTACCAGCGAATTTTATAAGATTTTTCCTTACTTTTCTTTTCTTTTCTATTCTATTTTTTGATCTGTGAATTTTTAGGATTTCCCAACAACATGCAGATCAATTCTATATATGGATTCTCCGTGGACTACTCTGTGAAAAAGGTTTGCCATTTAAATGATTCGTCCACCGAAATTTTGTATATGAAATGAATTTTTTTTTTAATTTTTTTTTCGACTTTTTTTAAACACATCTTCCGCTTCATCGGTTATCCAACATCTGGTACCTAATTGTAATATTTCAATTTGAAGTTTTACTATTTGTTTGGATACTGTGATATACACATAAGTTTCAATAATCAATATAAATCTATAATAAATCAGGACTCGTATTCTGAAGTCACTCGTATGATAGGGCAGCCGAGATTAGACCACGTGGAAATAAGACGTGGAGAAGTGACCCAGCGTCGGAAGTACAATCTCGAGGATGAGGCCAACGTTGGTACGTAAAATCATTCAGTAATTAAATTGAGAAAATAGTTTGTTGATATACATCAGAATCTATCGCGTTTATTCCTCAAGTTATAATTACAATTATCTGATCGTAATTTTTCCAGGCTATTCGATATCTTCGGGATATTATTTCGATAGTACAGAATTGGTTTACGTCGCCGGAGCACCAGGATGGTTAAGGACAGGCAAAGTGAGTCTAAACACTTCCATGTATGACTGATAATTGGATATTTAGATTTAGACAAATATCGTAATCATCGGGTGATTATGATACTTACCCCTAATTTACGATGAAAAAAAAATAATAATTTTCCCAAAGGTAACGATCACTGGAACATTGTACGGAGTGGAGAAGTTTATCAAAGGAACGGTACTCGGCGAATACTTCGGTGCAAGTCTAGCCACTGGAGACTTTGACGGCGATGGTTTGGACGATCTCGCCGTAGGCGCGCCACACTGGGGTGAGGTGGACTTCGGTCGGGTCTATACATTTTGTGGCAGTGCCGTAGGCGTAAGTATAATAGATCTTTATGCTTTTTATTTTTTTCAGGGGCTTTTTCCGGCACGTTTATCTTACAGTGCATCTGTGACCCAAATTTCTTGTCCTCTCAAATCTCCAAATCTCAATACAGCTGTACTACCTCGATATAAGCTCCCTCGTTACAAGCGAATTTTCTCCTTGAGCGAGCTTTATAGCTTCCCCCATTCTACCTGTGTACGCAAGGTACTCCCAGTGGTGATGCTCACTGACGCACTGACACATGTGCGATTTTCCAGTAGTGGGGGAATGCTTCAGTGACGAATTTCTTGGAATCCTATTCCTCTAACCGTTCTAACAGTCGCTTATAGAGAGGTAGTACTCTATTATGAAATGATCACAAGCGATCATAGAGCAATCAGGTTTGAATTATAAAACCAACATGAACAATGTCCTTCGAGATTGCTGCGTAAGCAATTAGCACTAGCACTGATCGTGCATTGCGCAAAAAAGCGATGAGCTTTTTGGCTAAAACTGCTGGTCACTCTTCTTATCACCTTGATGTTGTTTTTTTTCTTCAGCTACGTCCTCAATTTCTTCTTCAGTTTTATCTTTGTCTTAAAAATTGATCTATATATTTTTTTTTTTTTTTCATTATCGAAGCGGACCTTCGAAAGAGGTCTGACGCTAGATGGAACAGTGGGGTACGCACAGTTTGGTTACACCTTGGCTGCAGCCGATCTTGACAATGACAAGTACTCAGGTAAGAATCCCACTCACGGACAGAAGATCGCATAATGTCGTGATACCGATGACGAGAACATTAAACAATCAAAGAAAATTAGAAATATATATCATCGCTTATTTTTGTAGATCTGGTTGTCAGCGCACCGTGGGAGGGGTCCGGTGTCGTCTACATTTTCTACGGTTCCCCTAATTTCAGGATGAGACATTCGTCGGCCGGGATTACCCAGCGAATTGAACCGTCGAGAACCATGGGCCTCCACCAAGTCAAAGGGTTTGGATTTGCCCTTTCACATAGCGTCGATATCGACGATAACGGATACCCGGACCTAGCAATTGGCGCTTACAAATCCGGCCATGCCATTGTACTACGTAGCAGACCTGTTATCAAAACGAAACTTAGTCTTGTTGCCAATCCCCGCACGCTGATGCCGTCTCCTGGTCAGAGCTTTGTGGTCACCATGTGTGTCGAGTACAGCGGAGAACAAGCGCCTTTAACTCAAGGTTGTGAATAAATATAGTTGACTGCAGGAATTGATACTGAATAAATATTCGCGGAGAACAACGTAGTAATATTATATCTCTTCCCACTGCAGAATTTGAGTTCCAAATGACAGTGGATGAGGTTCACAGGCGAGTTGAAGGAAGATCCCCGATTATCTTCTCAATGTCGTGTAACGTCGATCAGTTATTATGCAGGAATCAGACTATAAGACTTAGGGTACAGTATTACATATAATTTTTTGTGGTATATTCAACGATTGATCAACCCTGCAGTGTAACAGATTTTCTTTATTACAATTTATGCATGTTCTCGCGGTTTAGGACGATATCGTCAACGTCGTCGATGACATTCCGGTTCGTGTTAGGCACAACATCAAAGAAAAAGGTTCTATATCGTTTATCCTTTGGTAGATACAGTCGGACCTCGTCTATCGCAAAGAAATTTTCTGCTCTATCGCTAAGCTGTGCACGGCGCATGCGCGCTCGATCAATAGAAAGAGTGGGGACCCCATCAAGTCTTGCAATAAGCGAGGTCCGACTATATACATGAATAATAAATTACTTATACAGTCAACTAATGCGAGTTGAAATTTCAGACGTGGATGGCCATAAATTCTGCTCGTCTTGCCCGGTGCTGAGTAAGAAAGGTATTAAAGAAATTGAAGAAACAACAGTGTACTTTAATACAGGATGTAGCAACAGCGCAATATGCAACGCACATCTCTCCGTCGACGCTAGTTTCAAGGGTATCAGCAGGTAAGATCGCAGGGTTTATTATAAGTAACGGCTTGTTTTTTATCATAACTTTGATGTGAAATGAAAAAATTTTCAATTTCAACGCAGCACCAATAACGAATGGGTCGTCGGTTCTGGAGATATCAGTTTAGAGATTGTCGTGAGTAACATGGGCGATCCAGCGTACCAGACTCAAGTTACCATCGCTTTGCCAGCTAAAATTGGTTTGCGCCACGTGGTATCAACCTGTATACCAGATACAATTGAAGATGCCATTACCTTAGTCTGTCAAATTGGTAATCCCATTCGCAAGGGTGATCAGGTAAGTTATTTCGCAGGTGTTCGAAAATTTAATTATATAGTGACGAACAGCGAAGATTCAGCCACGATCTAACTCGTGATTTTGGGATCCATGTTCTCGACCGATCAACGCAATAATTTCCGAAAATATATAAGGGAGAGTGGGGGAAAATGGACTCTGCGGAGCAAAAAAGTTCATATTCATGCTCAAGTTTTTTCATCGTCAATCGGTTTTTTTTTTTTTTCAGTGACCCATTTTGCTCCACCCGCCCCTGTGTAAGAGCTTTCGCAGTTTCACTAGGTCTGACAGGGTCAGAAAATGCCTTTACCTTTTATTTTATGTTTGTCAATCTTTCGAATCGATGAACGATATTGTACTGATGATATCCATACCTATTACCATATTGCATATTTTTTAATGACGAAAAATTGTAGACAATCTTGATCACCGACCTCGACATGGGATCTATCGTAGAATCGGCTGGTGGAACGGAGCTACCCTTTACCATAACGAGATGGACGCGCAGCGAAGACCACGGAACGGATCAGAATCCAATAATATTGAATTTGATTATCAAGAACCAAGCTTGGATCATACTTACAGGGTGAGCCTGCAGCTTTAATTATTATCAAAATAATTATTGTTTGTAGTTTATAAACAAATAATAATAATAATAATAATAGTAATAATTAATTCACTCATACATTAATATCTTATTATCAATTATTACAGTTTGGCGGACCAAGAAAGCCAGGACTACAGTCTTGCAGAGAACAAATCGATGGTTCCTATTCGGCATTCATATCATATCTTCAAGGTCGGGGAAACCCCAATTAGAAAAGCGCAATTGATAATCAACGTGCCTGTCGCGATTGTCGGGGAAAATCGTACTTTCTTGAATATTACGAGTACCAGTGTAAGTATTGGCTTCAAAAGTTTGACTATTATCTACCGATGACAGATCGGTCAAGTTATAACCGGAACTTTGGATTGATTAGTATTCCGAATAATCGACTATGAAGGTCAATGAAAACCGATAAATCGGAGTTATCGCACCCCGCTAAATAAATGTTTTACTTTTCTGTTATTCAAGCAGTTTACCGACAGTACCGGAAAGTCTTGCACCATCCATGGTGATGCTGCCTTAACAGGGCTTGTTCCATTACTTATACCACATAGTGATTTTGAGCAAAGAAGGCGTCGTGAAATTTCAGACGCTACTGACACATCAGTAACGACGGATGAACCGGATAATGATGAGGAATTGAGAAACGATAACAACGGGGATGGGGTGACCGTTAACAGGCTAGTTACCGAACAAATAATTCATTTGAATTGTACGACGAAAAATAAAAATGTTTTGTGTGTGGAAATCGTGTGTCAGTTCAAGCTTCCCAAAACTTCTAATGACTCGGCAACTTTGGCTTTGGATGCAGTCTTCAACGCCAATGCTTTTTATAAATGTAAGATATATGAACTGAAGTTTAAAGAACTCCTTTTTATCAAGCCTTATAACTCTTTTATTAATCAATCATTTTTGATCTTGATTTTATTTTCATTGTATTTTTTCTTGCCTTTCAGCGAACAAGGATTCACTGACCGTTAAATTCAGAACAAATGCGGACGTGAGAGTTATATTGCCAAAGACGTTAGATCCAACGTTCATTCAGTAAGTTATCGACTGGCAATTACAGACAATCATTTTTTTTGTATATTAAAAAAAAAAAGATTTTGTAGTTGTATTTCTCTCGTCTATTTTTTCAGGCACAGCAATACGACAGCGGAGGTGTCGACGATGCTCTACAACATGCCAGAGCCTGAGAAATTGGCTGGATGGGTTTATCCATGTTCGATAATCTTGGGTATCCTGCTGTTCTGTCTACTGGTTTTTATTCTCGTCAGAGTAAGCCGATGATTATGTTATAGCAGTGAAGAAAACTTATGTTGATTAACAGACTTGTAGCCATAGCGCTGCCAGTCGTATGACCAGGAGAAATATTTTCAATTCTTATTTGCGATCGTACTATTATTTCTATACTGACAATGCAGACTGTTCTCGACTCTGCATGAACTAATGAGTCTTATAAAAGTTACATCCCTAATTATTTTACCCTAGGATAATGAAACCGAGACCTCAAAGTCACGAGGTGAAGGTTTCCGCTAAACGGCACCATGCTTCTTTTCTTTGGCAATTATTTTGATTTTTTCCTCTGGCTACGTCGTATACGATAATTGTTTATATCTGAAATGCATAGGCCTAGGTACGTCGATGTGAAAAATTAAAATGAAAACAATTACAGGTGGGATTCTTCAACAGACCAAAAAAGGAGAAAACTGCAAAGGCCAAAGAGAGGGTGAGTGATGATGGCGATTATATATTATTCATTTATATTTTACGTTACCTAGGTTTTTAAACTCCCGTACATATACGCGAGTAAACAAAAACAAATCAAAAAATTGAAATGATAATTAATTTGTACTTGTCGAAATTATATACTTGTCCACATCTTTGTACCTCAATATTTTCAGGATTTGATATTGAAGGTAGGCGGAAATGGCGATGGGGATGACGAAAATTACGGTTGAATCTTTATATACAGATTCAACTACATTAGAAGACGAATGAAAAATAAGATCAACTTACTGATATACCTAATAGTATGTGACTAAAATACCGTTCCAGTACACGACTAACTATCGATATTTCATTCTTCAGATTCATTATGATAATCTAGTTTGTATTCATAGATGTGTTTATCATTTCGTCACTTTTCACTATTTTCACACTTAAATAATTAGTGTTAGTTATTCTCAAGAATTGTGATACCTGTTCAATGTAAGCGCGGGGATATTTAAGATTAATTTCATAGATAGATAGATAGATATAAATAAATAAACATTCATATTACAGAAGATAAAATATATATTATATATTTTGTATATACTCAATTATTTTCATGGTAAACATATATCTATATGTTTACCGAAATACCTATTAGTATATGTATGTACTACGTATGCAAATACGCACCTCAAAGATAAAATAATAATTAAAGAACAAGAAAAAAAAAACAAAAAGAGGAAACAATTTTTTCAATTCCCAATTACCACGCTCTCGAGATTATACAATATACACATATACATACACACATATATGTATGCATATGTATATATATGTATATATATTTTTATAGATACCTATGTACATCATCAAGTAAACTTAAACGTATATACTAAATAAATATACCAAATGTATATTAAGTGTGCGCCTATGAATGTCAAGTAGTATGTATATAATTGCTTTTAAAAAATTTCAACAACATTCAAATACATACGTAATCAATACTTATACGATTACAAAGTTTGTTATTACATATGTATATATTCGTTGCAAATTACAACGATAATAATAATAAGAAGAATAATAATATTAAACAATAAAGACTAATGATTAATGAATAACGATGATCTTTCTCTCATTATAATATTTACTAAATAGTTTGTCGCTTATAGTTGTATTCTTATTATGAGAATGAAATATTCTCATTGTAAATGAATGAATCGCGTATTACAATTGAATTTATATTAACTATTAATAATAATAATGATAATAATAATCTCGTTATAATTATATTGTTATCGTGAATCCTTCAACAATTTAATTAACTTGGTCAATTGTTTCGTTTTATTTTTTTGTTTCTTTTTTCTCTCTCTTCTTGCCTCAACAAAAGAGATAAAGTCATGAACATAAAACATTCATACATACTTATATGCATTGGAAAGAAATACAATCATCATAATAAATGTTTTTCTTTTTTTTTTTTTTTCCCTTATAAAATTTATCCACACTTTTTCTTTTCTTTTCTTTTCTTTTTTCTACATTGGAATATGAGAGATGAGTACGGAACACTTGTATCCTACATAGTGAGGAAAAAAAAAAAAAACAACCAACGTTTTCTCATATCAATCAATCTAACAAAATTAATTTCGACACTATTATTGCACATCGTGTATGATTATTTAATTATTTTGATTATTTTGATAGTTAATTTTTTTTTTTTATTCATGAAGATAACAGCAGCCGCACTAATCAATCTTTTCATTGTCAGATGAGAAGGAAGGGATGGGAGAGGGAGTTGGGGATGTAAATTACAGGAGTCACAGAAACTTGTCGTAGTTTTTCGAGATTCGAATTTATAATATGAATGTGAGTTAATTTTCGTAATTTTTTTTTTTTTTTTCTCTTTCTCTTTTGTCATTTTTCTATTTTTCTATTTTTTCTTTTTTCCCCATCTTCTCACACACCATTGGGATCTTGAATCGTTGGTCTTTTTCCCTCTTCCCAGTGCTTCTTATAGAAACATTCGTCGTTAACATTTTTGAAGAATGCTTCCACATATATGAGAAGCTCTAAACCAGTCGAGGAAACGGTATAATCTTCCCCAAGGAATGAGACGTAGTATTTAAAATGATCGACGAATATGCTGTCTAGCTTGAAATTTTTTTTTAACCAGATAGGTTCTTTATATCATCGCCGCTGATAAAGACAACGTCTTGATAGTTGTCATTTCTTCAGCAGATATATTATACGAAGTACGTTGGTCCTAGATGAGTAATTTTTTTCACTACCACACAGTTTTTTTTTTTGTCCTCTGGTATTTAAGTTATTATTTATTTTATTTTATTTTATTTCATTTTATTTAGTCAAGTGTCGTTGTCGTTTTCTTTATATCCAAATTTTGTATAATACAGAGCAAGATGAAGAAAAAAAAAATAGAAACGAAAGAAAAAGAAGAAAAATATAGTAAGAAAAAAAAAAATTTTTTTTTTTCAAATATTAAAAATAAAGAAAGAAACAAACAAGAAGAAATAAAGTGATCCTTATACTTCCTCGATCAACTTTCATCGTCGCTGGTTCTTTTTTTTTTTTTTTGTCGAAAGTCTCACCAGTGGATACTTATCGTCATTTGTGATCGATCGATCGATCGATTGACTAATTATTTTTGAAAAAACGTAGGAAAGACTAGAAGATATTTCGTACTCATCACATATGACCCTTGCAGACGTATCGGTTGCGATCCAAATAAAATACAGAAGATAATCTTGGGGAGAGAAACACAACGCGACTGATTGAACGTTGAGGGATTCACGATTTTAGTTATGACTACTTCAATCTTACCCTATCCTTTTACCTATCATAAGTATCTCTTGTTGTTTATCTAGTTTTATTTTCAGGCACGATTATTATGCGCGGAAATCTCTCCCTCAGATATATTATACATCATACGTTATAGAATATGATCTATAATATATCCGCGAAATCCGTCACCTATATTTGATCTATGTGTAATATTATTTAATTAATAGTTACTAGCAACTGACGTGTATCGATACATGCTCTCGCGCTTCTTTCTCCAATTAGATATAATCTATTTATGCCAAACCGGTGGCCGCTGTTATTCAAATTAATACATTATAGAAAAAAAAAAATCCACACAAGAATTCTTTTGCAGATAGAAAAAAAAATAAAAATGTAACGAAATCAATAAATTTTTTTCTCTGTATCCTATTCCTTGTGTTTCATTTAATCGGAGAAAGAATCGCTGTTTCAAATCAGTCATATAATATTAAATTCATGAAATAAATCGTCACACGCCAAATCGCCTAATGTTTTATATGAAATTTCAACAGATTTAATAGCGTAATCGTTTTTTTTCTGTCTATTCTTTTATCTTCTTCTATGAGGTATTACCGGTAACCGATGAAGAAATTTAAGAAAAAGTTTATTTTCCTTCAGTTTATGTAGTCAAAGGTAATTCAAAACAAGAACATCATCGCCGACGTAAATTTGTGTCGAAATTCGAAAAAAGAAAATTGTATTTAGAAAGAAATTTACCAAAAAAACTAATAATCTCATCAATCAAAGCTCAGACTTAATATTTCTCTTAAAAATTTTGTTTTAATTTTTTTTTTTTCCTCGACACGCTTATACGTCTGCAACGTGTTAGGAATTTTATCAAACAGACTTACAGTCACCATCGAAATCATCTCTCCTAGTTTTTAAAATTATTTCTGCTATTTATACAGTTATACTAGTCTTTTAAATGTCGTGAAATAAATAAAGAATGAAAAGGAACAATAAACAAAGAATAAAAAGCACTTACAATAGCAGAGATGATTTCGATTGGCTGTTTTTCAGTTATGCTTCAACATACCAGCCGGAATTCACAGCCTGAATGAACGTTTACTTGGCAAATGCTTCTGGAGGTATTTGACCGAGTTTGAAAAAGTCCCTAAATGCAGTCAACGCGTTGTCAAAGTTCCAGTTTACTTCTTCCAAGCATTTCAAACTCCACTCAAAGTTCATGGAAGTTTGCTGGCTTAGCGCTATCGTCATTTCGCGTTTAGCTGCATCGGCTGTTAAGCTTTCAGCAGCCGGCGCAACTGACGCAGACGAAGTCGACGGTGCTGTTGTTTGATTCATTTGCACAGCAGAAGGTTCTGCAAAGGCTTCTTTTTCCTGGGCTTCTGTCGGCTGGCTAATATGCAACTGTTCATTATGAATGCAGTAGCCTCCGCCTTCAGGCACTATTACAAACGTCCGGTTGAAGTAACGCATCGGATTCTTCTTCTTATCCAATTCTTTGAACAGTCCGGTCACTGTTATGAGCATCATGGATTCCTGTAGTTTAAAAAATACCAAAATATATCAATTTTATATCAATATTAACTGCGACTTAGTCGTGCTTCTCTCTTAGTTTATTCCCTCTCTTACATTTTCCTCATAAAATCTGAAGAGAATCTCTGTCCAATCAGAATAAAATAGAATAATAATTGCTACTAGAAAAATTGAGCGAAAAAATATCATGTTTGATGGCAAATAGTTGAAGCGATGATATTATTGCAATTGCAATTGAATCTGTTGGTAGGATTCAGCTGAAATTCAATACATTGTATAAGAATAGTGTGATATATCTTGCTTACCGTGACTAAGCACAGATCCATTGAAAAGCCATTCAAGTCATGTTTGGTCTTTGGCATTTCTGATATAAACGAAACTACAGGGAGTCTGCCTTGTTTGAGTAGCTTTCTTCTTCTTTCGCTGTCGTTCAGACGAAATAGATTTCTGTTTTCACGTAGGTATCCTTCAGGTCTGTAAATCAAGACAAACAATGAAATTCCCGTTTAGATTGATCAAACGGTAATATTGAAAGGTAAGAAAAGCAATTATACTCACTTGTTGCCACCATATGCGTACGAAACGGTCATACTAAAGCAGGCCTGTTCATGATAAGCGTCTAATAACGGCTGACGATTGTCGCTATCAAAGATGAGGAAATACTGTTGAAGAAATTGGCCAGCAATATTTTGTGCTTCTGTATTGACGACGAACATTCTTTGGGTTTGTGGTAGTCTTACTTCCTCGTCGGCTACGTCAAATAGAATTGGTTTGGGCAGTTCGATACCATCCTTCAGAAAGTTTTAATATCAAAAATTGAGTTCATAATTTAAGATAGAGTTAAGAAGGAAGCTTCGCGAGAGACTTACCAGTTTCAAAAGCCTTGGGAACCTCTTCCGCACGTCACTGTCGCCGAGAAATAAAATCCAGAAGCCCGGAAGCTCGGAGTTAGTTGTAATCAGAGAGAGAAAGAGATATTTCGACTGTTATTATGCGAACGGTGAATGGGGGAGGAAAGTAGGCATTCATTTTCATAACGATAATCAATAATTAGTACGTGCATATTAGAGGGTGATAATTATCATCGGTATTTTTGAAGAAAAGATAATCTATACAAGATAAATTCAATCGGTTCACCTGAAATAATCACTCTGTCGATCCTTGTACTTAAGGCAAACAGGATTACCCACTAATCTTAGCTCCTCGAGTTTCAGGTCCTTCAGCACATCAAGCTGATTGATTTCTCTTATCTGAAACGTTACTTACGATATAACTGATTGGCCTGAATGATATGTCCGACATTTTTAAGACCGGAGACTCACCCGGTTCTCTCCGATGTATAAAACCTTCAGTTTTGGTAGTTTCTTGGTCAGAAGATTGAGCCGTTCTATGATCGCCAGTTTGTTACCATCTAAGTTCAACGCTTCAAGGTTTGGAATGTGTTCGGCGACTATGTCTATCACTGCGACTAGCATTAGGGGTCTAAATAAAGCGCAAAAGTAGTCTGCGACAAGCTCTGAAGTCAGAGAAATAAACAGGTTTATTTGAAAACGAAGAATCAAATGAGAATGTTGGAGTCTGAAAATCGAAAATACATTTTTCGAAGTGTTTTTACTGAATAGAACTGACCAGGATCTTGATGGAACTTTGAAAGATCAAGGGCGTTTGTTTCCTGAGTATATCTCTTGGCCATAGCAAGCTTCATTCTCTCTTTAAGAGTATCGTCAATTTCAACGTTAGGAAATCCTGGCTTAACTCTAACGTTTATCTTGAATCCTTCATTGGTTGTTATTTTTCTATCGCAATTATACAATTTATCAGCAATTTTAGGATCGTCAACATAGAAAACCGCCTCGTTGTTCACAACTTTGTACTGTAAATAAAAAGATTGGGAAAGAATACTATGAGTTCAATTTCAATAAGGTTTCTATAAATCCGATTTTTTCTTTTCTCTTTTCCAAGTTAAGTTAGTCGTCGATAAAACTTACCATTATTGGCACAAATTGGTCAGGCGACATGTAACTGTTAAGACTTTTTATAACAAAGTCTTTCTGGTACTTGTGCCCGTATGGTATCTGAAAAAAAATTATTATTTAAAACCTTGTAAACGATGGTTAAACTCTTTCTTCAATTGATAGAATTCGCACAGTTCTGAATTCTAATTGATTCACTCAATTCAAGTTATCTAATTGAATCGCATGGGTTGAATTAAGATCGGAATGTGTTTAGTGAATTTGGGTCGAAATAAAATTCAAATGGAGTTGAAATTGAACAATATTTAAAACCGTATGATTGTCATCGCTCTCCTCGCACCGCCTAAATCATCGCGAGGCTGAGAAAAGAAATCTGAAAATAACACCTTACGCACATTTACAGAAATGAAACTACTCACCGTTACTTTAAACCAATTGGAATCAGCAAACATTGGTGGCCTGTTATGAATCCCAGGTTTTCCTTCTCTCCGACCGCGTTGAGGAAACGGGCTAATTCTACCCCAAGGCATTCTTCTGCCCATTTTACCTCTAACCATGACTTGTCTGGCTGTACTATTAGCTCCGACAGTCATGGATATATCTTCGTCTAGATAATTCCTTAAACCAGCTTCAAAATTCCTTCCTCGATCCGGCCCAGGCCTTCCCTGTGACTTAAAGGAGACTCTAGGCCGGCTTGAATCTGGTCGTACTACACGATTGTCGTGATCTTAGATGGAACAGAAAAGAGACAAATAGAGCTACTATAGACGTTTAGAAATGTTGAAAGCCTTTCAACCATCGGGTCAGGGAACAGAACTTAGAATATTGATGATACAATATTGAAAATTTGATACAGGCAGAGCGGAAGACTAGGATTTGTGTTAGTTGTGATCAGACTTTTGTACCTTTTTTATTTATACAATACATCTTGTTTTGACTTAATTTATACGAAACAGAGAGAGAAAGATAGAGAGAGAGACTCGTATGGATTGAATTGGGAATGATTATCGTTATTTTAACCGTAGTCAAATTAGTTATTGGATCATAAAGTACTGCGTAATTTCTTCCGAGTTAATCAGTGCACGACGACGATGATGATGATGATGATGATAATCGCATGTTACTTACCGAAGTAGTGTTTTCCACCTTCGGTGAAATTACCAGTCGGGATTCTCCCGTTCCAGGGAACCTTGTTCGACTTTTTAGGCATATTTTTTTATATCTAGACAATTATAATGAATATATGTGTTTATGTTGATTAGAAAGGAGACGAGACGTGTGCGAATTTTAATAGCTTTCCGTATGCACTTTACAGTATGCAATGTTCTCAACTAAAAAAAATCGAATGTCACTAGCTGAGATGTTATTACGTCACGACTAGTAGGCTAGTACTTTCAATAGATGACACTACCTTACCTTCGTGGCAGAATTCGTTCTGATATTTCATAATTTCTCTTATGATAACTGGAATCTCTATGAATTATTTTTTTTTTACAAAATTTTGAAAAAAATAAAATACTCAGCTACTTTCTGCTGAAATGAAGCAGTAATCACCAAAGTTTCATTTCGATTGGTTGTGTGGTATGGGAGAAACTACGAATCGCATTTTCGAGGTGATCAGAGCGTCTATCACAGCCCCTTTTTGTAAGGGGAATTTAAATGCTAAAAAAGCGGGAAGGGAGAGTTGACTTCCTTTTTCCTTCGCGGTCATAGTAAGGTCCGCAGCTTCCACGCTGTGAGAGAAAGCGCAACAGTCACTTAAGGGGCGGTTGTTGCACCTCCCGGAAAATTTTATCCTTTAATTAGTTCACTGATATATTTAGCATCCATTCACACCTAGATGAGTTGTCAGATCATACACAAGCGTTTAAATGAGGTCATACGAAGGAGTATGCACCATTTCATAAGTACATAAAAGTATTTAAAATACTAATTCGAGTTTAATACTAATGAAAATTCAATGAGCGCGCACTTTATACAGTGCCTATTACACCAGCATTTATATAGCAGCATTGATCTTTACATTTTGAATGCTTGTATCATGAAATCCGCAAACAATTAGACTTGCAATTTTCGCAAGTATCTACTAGTTCATAGAATGGATGAACGGTCAAATACGGTGAGGCCGATTACGTGTTATCGCATGTCCAGCTGTGTTATATATACACACATGTTCATTTGATTACTTGAATATCAGGTTGGAACTTCGATCGAATATTACCTCGCGTTTTCCTCATTCTTATTTTTTATCTTTTACATTTTGTTCGCAGAACGACGTAATTCCATTCTTTTTTTTGTTTTTTCCTACCCACCTTTCCTTGAGTAGGCAACATTCTTTCGATCTTCAATATTAGTTCCCACGTCTGATCGGTTGTCACTATATAACTAGCTGTAGAATCGTATACTCACGTCAGTGGTCAGATCTAGATTCACAACTTTTGGCACAATTCGTAATGTACTTATATTTCAATAAACTAGTTTGTGTTTTTTGGTCACAATAATTCTACGACAGAATTTTCGACTTTTGTAGAATTTTTCGATCATTATGGCGGGAAAGACTAGGAAAGTGGCTGCTGGTAAGTATGCTTTCCTTTATGATGCAAAGTCCTAAACTTCAAAACTGACTATGAGTTTAAAAGATGAACAGAATTTCATTCAGTCCTCAATCTATACACTAAGTCTATCAGGGGATGGCAAGGTTTTCAAAGTGTTCCGGGCTTTCGAAAAAAATAATCAAGTTCACATCTCAAAGTGTCTATTACATTATCAAAAAGACCCAGTGTACAGATGAAGGGGTTCGTCAAATATCGATATTTTTGGTCATTTCACAAACTGAAACTGAAACATAATAGCAAAATTGAATTGCTAAGCTTTTTTTATAAATTTTGAAATAAATGCTTAATTTTTACTGAACTTTTAGAGCAAAAAACACAAAATTGTGTTTGAACTTATTAAATTCTTAGTGAATTTGAAGTATATGTGAATTAATTTTTCGATATAGTATGCGTAAAATTGCATTTTACGCACACTGTGTCGAAAAATATCGTATGAAACTGGTGCGTAAAATTTTGAACGCACTTGTTGCATAATATATACCATTACAGGAAATGTATTGTGAATTCACTACTCATGTATACGAATAATGTTTCCAATACTCATACGTACGTATTACGTAATTATCGAGTCAAATATAATCGTATTATTCTCAGAAAGGATAATATCGTGGCATGACTGTATGCCAATAGGAATCAATTCATTCGGTTATTACAAACGAATCGTTTATCATCCTCTTAAGCATGGTGTATTTTGACTTTTATTCAGAAAAAGAATGGCTGTCCTGTCGAGACGTACTGTGGTATCTCGTCTTTTGTGGATTTGCCATTAACTCTATGCAAAAAGCCAACCTGGGTCTTGCCATTGTTGCTATGGTAATACCTAGACCTAAGGCAGCAGCAATTTCACAATGCACATACGAGGTTCAGCAAGTTCCTAATCTTCCCAATTCATGGCACAATACCTCGTCGGTTACAAACACCAACAAGCATAACAGTACGCGCAATTCTGTACCACCGTTGGAATTCACGAGACTTGAAAATGTAAATGACTCATGATTCGTGATTAATGAATGCAAACAATTGTTCGAGTAATGAATTGTAGTAAAGCCCGAAATTTTCTAGATTACACCAGTAAGTTCTTCGCAATACCCCGATCGCTTTGCTTGGAGTGAATATGAACAAGGTTTGGCCCTGGGAGGAAGTTTCTGGATTCAATGGGCAACTCAATTGCCTGGTGGACTTTTGGCACGTCGTTATGGTACCAAGCTTATTTTTGGATGGGGAAATTTGGCTACTGCCTTATTGGGTTTCCTGATACCATTTTGCGCACGGTATCATCTCTATGCTTTCGTGTTCCTAAGAGTTGCTCAGGGTTTTTTTACGGTACGAAATTTTGGTTGGTGATGTTGAGAAAAGAAGGAAACAAAAAAAAAATAATAATAATAATTTAACACCACTGGTTTCTAACTGTCGTATCCTTTCCACAGATTTTATTCTTACCCCCTATTCTGTCCGTAGGGTTTCGTTTGGCCCTCAGTGCACAATATGACAGCTAAATGGATTCCCCCTGACGAAAGAAGCAAATTTATCAGCTCTTATCTTGGTAAGTAAAGGACTAAAATGTTGATTATCAACGACCAACACAGCAATGTGTTACTCAATGCGGATATGAGCCTGCAGTAAATAGCTGAACATATCTCATTATTTCCCATTCCACTCCATAATGTATTGTTACATTTTTGTTAGGCTATTCTGTGGGGGTGGCAATCACTTATCCACTTGCCGCTATGCTCATCAATTTGTTTGGATGGGATTCAGTTTTCTACGTTAGTTCAGCGCTTGGAGTTTTATGGTAACAAAAACGCATTTCATAAGCAAATAAATAACAATACGGTTTTGTAGTATTAAAACTTCCCGCAAGACAGAGTTCAAGAATACGATTCGAATTAGCTTTACCGCATCCTTCCAATCTCACCCTACCAGGCTTGAAATTTTCCACAGGTACATCCCTTGGTATTATCTGGCTTACGACACTCCTCAAGAACATTCTCGTATTTCGGAAACCGAGAAAACTTACATTATAAAAAGCCTGGGTCATTCCGTGGGTCAGGTTTGCAGTTCACAACCAGTACCATGGAGAGCTATTCTGACCTCGGGCCCTCTTTGGATAACGGTTATCGCTTCATGTGGCGGTAACTGGGGCCCTATGACTCTTACGTCTGAAGCACCTTCTTACTTCAGTTACATCCACGGATGGAACATTAGCGCAGTGAGAATCTCATTCTATCCATTTTCGTATAGTAAAATGCAAAACGACTGAACAAAGACTAGTAAATTATAATCGGTTTGAATCCTCGAAGTTCACGCAAGATTTAAAAGAAATTCTCTAATTTTTACAGACTGGTGTACTTGCGGCTGCTCCTCACCTGATGCGTATGTTGTTTTCGTATCTATTTTCGAGTCTCGCGGATTGGATACTACGAACGAAAAGAATGTCAGTAACGAATTTGAGAAAGCTTGCAATGTTTGTATGTAACGGAGTGCAAGGTATCATGTGGTTGGGTCTGGCTTTCAGCGGCTGTAATCCCAACTTAGCAATAGTTTTCATGATTGCTGGTACAGCTGTCAGTGGTTCAATTTGTGCTGGAACTTTAGCTAGCTGTATTGACCTCAGTCCGAATTACGCAAGCATACTTGCAGGCATTTGTAACCTTGTGACAGTAACCCCTGGATTTATTTCACCTTTAATAGTCGGGATACTGACTAACAAAAACGTGAGTTTTATAGTAATTAAACTATCCCCCAAAGTACATGATTCCTTTAGGCGAAATAACAGATATGACAAATGACTTGGGCAACAAATATTTAATAACATTTTATTCCAAACATGTATACGAGCTTTTGATTCGTCGAGTAATACCGCAACGTTGTCAAAAATGTTATAGCAAACTACCGAACAATGGAGCCTGGTGTTTCTGATCACGGTCGCTATTATATTCTCAACTGGTGCGCTCTACATGTTCTTCGGGACATCGGACCTTCAGCCTTGGAACAGCCCAATGAATAAAGAAAGAGGTTCAGAGCTTCAGAAGCTTCGTTCGAACGTGGATAAATTCGAATGTGATCGTATTACGACCTCGAACACGGTGCGGGAACATGATACTCCTCTTGTAGTACAAGCTAAAGGAAATTATTTAGCAGAAATAATAGAATACTGATAGTATTGGTTTATACTATACATATTATAGTTAGAAGATTTTGCATATGTAGCTCAACTAATATACGATTCGTTTTTGTTACGTATTATAGCGTGCAAATTGGCCACGTGGTATTAGTGGAAAAAGAAAACCTAATCGTTTGATATTTAAATTGACTGTATGCGGGAGTTTTCAATTTCCTATTTTACCCTTCCGCGAATACTCCCGGTATACATACTCATAAAATATACTAATTATATATATAGCTAGCTGTTAATCTAGAATCTAACTTCGCCATACCGCGAGCCATGCGCGCGATACGATATGTAAAATTGATAAACGATGGGCATGTATGTATATGTAGTTCAACACATCTAACTGTTAGCCTAAAATAGCTATAGGGTATTCCACGCCAATTCAAACGACATTTATTTCTACTTGACACGAAATATCCTTTATAGATATATTATTATATTCAGCATATACGATCATTGCATATAGCGCTTTTCCGCATGGCAACAACGATTATTGTTATTATTATCATTATTATTATTATTATTATTTCTTTATTTTACAATTCATACGTATATATATATCTAAAGTTCATTATTTTGCGATCGATGAAGTAATAAAAAAAAGCTTACTGTGTCACAAATAACGACTAGTCATCCAACGACAATGGGAAATTCGAACAACGCGACGCGTCGCGTAGCACGATCAACCCTGTACAAGAACTATGGTCACGACGGGTTAAAGACCCCCAGAAATTCAAGGAAACTTTTCAAATACTTTTTTTTTTATATATTTTTATATGTATAAAAATAATTAATAATAATTATAATATATTTAGTTCATAAAATTAATTAGGGTAGGCGACAATAATCGAGGATAAATAAATACGAGAACTACCTATAATAGTAGAGAATATTGACACGCGCCGTCCGGTGACAGTCGAAAGGACAGAGACATACCATAGGGGCTGCGTGGTCAATAAACGTTCCCGACCCTTGTGGTAGAAATGAACATTAAACTTAGGCAAAATAACTGATTGAAAATAAACGTATGGTCAGTAATAATGTTTATGTTAAGCTGTTGAGGTTGTCAAAATTTGACCAATAAATGTCACGTTATATGAAGATAAATTATACCTATACCATAAGAGAAGAGTTTGTTAATCGGTATGATGGATTATTATAAAAATAGTGAACACGTATTAACGAAAAGGTGTTAAATATATATAAGCTTGGATTATTATCAATTTTTTTTATCCAACATGGATAATTTATTGATCTATGAAAAGCTTGTTGTTGTTGTTGGTTTATAGTGAAATTTGTCGATACGGAAGAGGCAGATCAAATCTCGCGCCATATGAGTAATAATGATAAAATCATACGACTGTGAATTACATTATTATAAATTCTTGCAGATACAACTCGGCTAAGTAAGTCAGGTTGCTTGTGTAAGGCGCTAGTCTTGACTAACTGACGTGAACCCGGTAGCGTATAGACGTAGCAAGGAGATATATGAATCGAAATCGAGTTCTATTACGATACTATTTAAAAGTGTATAATATTCGCATGGCCTGCTTAGAAACTATTACCTGTGTTCATATCGACAATAGATTATACAGTAGAGATATTTCTTTTAGTTCATATTTTTATTTATTTTTTTCTACTTGTTATACTCATTTGATGCGCGCGCATCAATTCCTCAGATCCCTACCCCAGTAGACCGGATTTCCCCGGGGTTTCCCCGAGCTAATATTTGACGCTTGCTACCCCGTCCGCTGCAGTATCGACGGTTAACTTTCAAACAGTTTTACGAGTCTTGCCTCGTGGTGTACGCACAGCATACAGGTGAGTCAAGACTTAATAATTCGGTGTAAGAAATATCAGGTGGGAAATGAGCTAATTATAACTGATACCTTTCGAAACAAAATAAAAAAACTATCAGGGAATAATTACGCATGGATATTAAGGAAATGAACGATGAGAAATTGTTCATGCTTGTTCTTTTCATTGACATTTAAATTATAGACACGATATTTGTCATTCATTAGTTTCCCAATTATCATCGTCATGAAAATAACTAATGTATTGTTTCGTAATAAAATTGTATTCATAAGGTGTGTTAAAGTTGATTGAAATTTCGTTACAATAAATTAATCATTCAGACGGTATAATTATTTATAATACGGCTGATTATATTCTCATAAAAAAATTAATTACCTTACGGGGATTTTACAGCATGAAATTAAAATTTTTTTAAAAATGCACACATGAGTGCAAAATTTTCGTTAAGGCGTATAGCTGCTATTTTCAACACTTCAACGATTTTCAAACTCTTTTTTTTTCGAAATTTGAAGGTAATTTTATATTGGAATCTTCAAAATTTCGAGCACATCTCTGGTAAGGAGTTAGGGGGAAAAAAATGGGTGGTTTAAAATTCCATTACAAATATGCAGGTTCGTAGATTGTCTACGTATTTGAAATTCAATCGAGTTAGATTGAAAAATAGGTTTAGAAACATATCTGATAAAAGAACTATAAAAATTTGTACAACTTTTGAATATTTTACGTTTCGGGACTATTTCCAAACTTTTTAAACAAAACTCTACAATTTTACTCGATGCTTTAATTACCCCTGTGTCTTTTTAAAGAGAAAATATGTCATCTAGAAATAATTTCTGAAACATCTTTCGTGCAGAATAGCGTTATACCTAAATTTTCGATATGAATCGAGACTATTGGAATAAGATGCTTGAGATTTCGCGCGCTGAAATGATTTACCGTTAATCTTTATCGCTCGTTAATTTTTACTTGCGAGAATCATGTAGCGCCTAGTGGTCAGCTAAGAAACTAAAACTTATATATACCGAGAATATTCGGTGAGACTACACGATCCCCTTCCTACGGCGAAACCAACACATACGCTCACCGTGTGCGTGAGGCTCGTTCGGGAGGAGATGCAATGCTACTGGCACCTCATTCCGTCCTAAACTAGCCTCACGCACGCGGTGCACTTGTGTTGGTTTTGCCATAGGAAGGGGATCGTGTAGTCTCACTGAATATTCACGGTATATGACAGTATATGCATATACACAGTCTCAATCGTGTTTGTAATTATTTATTTATTTTTTTCTTTTCATAGCTTCTCACGCTTCCTGCAAACTGACTCTCGCATGTACCAAGTTTAAAAAATAATCGATCGAAACGAGGACAAAGAGCCTCACGTGCGTATCTACAGTATGTAATGAGCTAACGAGTACGTAGGTGTATATATATAATATACCCAGTATAGATATAAAACTGCGTTAAAAAAAATAAAAAAATCTATATTATTGGGTGTCTCTGATGTTTATTTTTATATTTTCTTATTTTTAATCTGCTATCGTGTAAAACGAAAATAATTTCATTTTTAAACACAGCTTTTTTTTTTTCTAATATATCCGTTTTCTTTGACTCGAATGAAATATATTTTTTTCATTAATTTCTATTATATCTATTGAAAGTGATAATTATTTCTTTAATTGTTTACCGTTTATCGTCGATACTGTACCTATATACACATAAACACTTTGATTACTTTGTAATAATAGTTCGTAAAGAACGTATGTATGTATGCATTTACTTCTATGTTCATTATCGACCGTGCGCTGAGCACCTATATTCTCTGATCGTTCTGCAATTCAAATGCATCTATACACATTATCGAGAACACGCTACATCGATGCAATGACGCCTTGTTTATCTTTTATATATAAATATACTTATGCTTAGTTTTTTTTTTTTACCGAGTTTTACCTTCAACTGAAAAACTCGTACTTAGTATAAATACCGAAGGTCTGAAAAGCAGAGACTCGTCTCGGGAAAAAAAACATCAGGAATGAAAAAAAAACCTATTAGAAATTGAAAATTTGTTCGAATTGAACAACGTAGTAGAATATCTTTGCGCAAAATCACCCACCTATGGTGACCATAAACCGAAATTGTTCCATTAGGAACGAAAAAATGTCATCAACAAGTCGATTCGACTTGTATACCGAGAATATTCGGTGAGACTACACGATCTCTTTCCTACGGCAAAACCAACACAGGTGCTCACCGTGTGCGTGAGGCTCGTTATGGAGGGGATGCAATGCTACTGGCACCTCATTCCGTCCTAAACTAGCCTCACGCACGCGGTGCGCTTTTGTTGGTTTTGCTATAGGAAGGGGATCGTGTAGTCTCACCGAATATTCACGGTATATTTAGAAACTGACCTACTAGACCCTGCACCTGCACAATATATCATATTCCTGACATCTTCTCGATCATTTTATATAGGAAACAAAAATTTGGCGAAGGACAAGGACGGAGGAACCTAGTAGCCATGGGCTGCGGGTTTAGTCGTCGAGTGGTACCAAACGGTAGCAGTGAACAAGCCGGTGTAGGTGTAGTCGAAAACGGCGCCAATTCTTTCGTCGGTGACGGATTGCAGGCTATAAATGCTACAGATTTAACACCAAATGCAACGATAGCTATTAAAGATTCTTCACTGAGTTTCGTCGTGCCGATTCGTGATCAAGAAGATTCTAAAGAGGGTAGTCTTATACGTCGTCATCCACCGGTAAGGTTGCGTCGTTTGGAAGAAGAGCAGCAGGTACATCGTCCAAGACTAACTCTTGGTGCTCTTGAACGACGACAGGCAGAAGCTGAGGAAAGGCGTCGCAAGGTACGAGATTTTATTTATATTATTAAAAATCATGAGCCCCTTAATTCTACAAAAAGGATACGTTATTGCAGATATTGGATTCGAGGGTCCAGTCTGCTCAACACTTTCAGCGCAAAGTGCAGCCCGAAACAGTAACGACGAAATCCCCGTCACCGTCGACGAATTGGGACCAGGATCCGGACCCGGACGGGGATAAAGAAAAAACAGAACCGGAAATTGATCACGGAAAACGTCGGGAGGAATTACCGAGCTGACCGGCACATGCGGCTCCTTCATGAGCTTTTTCATGACACAGGTTGCTGATCGGTAGCGTTAATTCCTATAAATAATTATTATTGAATGAAACATATCATTATATTTATTTATTAATTTTATTATTATTATTATTATTATTATTATTATATTAGTGTTATAATATTATTATACCTACCTTATAGATGGCTCGAATCTAGGTATAGGTAAATTGCGGTAAATCGGTTTGGATATCACAAATAAACTTCGAATTGAATTTTTCTCCCAATTCCCTGCAACCCTCGAATGTGTCATATTTTCAGTTTGCGATTGACCATCGCTATTTTGACATCTCGCATATAAGTTCTCGATGATAAATCGTATGAAGCAAAAAAATAGCATGCGAGAACTTAATGAGATCTTTGAACAGATGTCGATAATAAGACTCGCAGAACTGGAAATCAAAATAAAAATGAGCCGATTTTAGGTGACATTTAATTATACCGATCTCGATCTTTAAGAGTAAGAAGTAGTAACGCACTGGGGCAATTTCTGCGCGGTAAAAATCTTACCACATATTATATTTAGGCAGTTAGATTGATACAAGCCGTTTAATACGAAACTTCAATCTAATGATATGAAATGATGGCTTCTTCGTAGTTTGAACAATTCGTAATCACGAATTGAGTCAATTAATTCGCTGATGATTATAATGACGCCTTATTTTTATTTTTTTTTTGTTTTTTTTTACAAAACAGGGCAAGTTTCTGTTATTTGATTAATGATCAATGTTCTTGTACCTTTTCAGCAAGAAAATCAACGAATGAATCGTAAATCCTTTCGTTAGGAAAATTTGAAAAATGATCATATATACAGCTATGCCACGTCTTGTCTCACGGTATATCTATTTTTAAGTTGAAAAAGGTATTATACTAGATGTACTACGAGAATAATCATCGATGAGCTTTTAAACATCTAGAATTTGCCTTAATTTTTTCAAACAGCCCTAATGTGCACAACTATACCGTGTACCTTACACACCGCATCAACGAGGCTGGTATAAAGTCAAGAGACGCGGATCGAGGGATCGGGGGATCGGGGGATCAGGGGATCGGGGGATCGGGGGTTCCGGGGGTTCCGGATCGTGCGGCGTAGTGGGTGGTGGTGATGTTGGTGGTGGTGGTTGTGGTGGTGGCAAAGCGAAGACGGGCGCGGGAGTATCCAGCGACCGCTGCCACCGGCAGTATATCCACGTGTTCAACGTGGTAGGCCGTCGCCGCGCGCCGCCGAAGTGCCGCCACTCGCATTATGACCCGGATCTTGAGATTACACTCGGAGTACTGCGTATTAATAAAACGATAAGAAAAACCGGATGCAGTGTCGACACATAGACCGCGTTGTACATCGTATGTATATTAAATAGAGACAAAAAAAATTAAAAATAAATAATCCAACTAACCGTCCGTCCAGAACGCTGACGGTCATCAAACGCGCGATATTGAAATATGTTTAATCGGTAAGTGCAGATCGAATCTCGCCCCGATTCCAAACTGATTATATTATCGTACAATATATCAATCGTATATGAAGAAGAGAGAAAAAAAAAATCGCCAAATTCTGTGCAATGTACGATTTAATAATTCGTCATCCTCCTTCTCCCCCTTTTGGTACTTCTTCTTCTTCTTCTTCTTCTTCTTCTTCTTCTTCTTCTTCTACTTATTCTTATTCTCACTCGTCGTCTTCCGCTCTTCGACTTAAAGACAAAGAGCGAAGGGATCGCGAATCTTAAGATCCGCGTCTGTATAATTCGCTATAACAAATGACAAAACGAACGGGATGCGGGAAACTTAAGACTTCAGGATCTTTCCAGAAAGTAATTGTCTCCGATTACGTAACTTTGCGGTGCTGAAGCACCGCGCTGGTCTCCGCACCTGCATAGAGAGACAGATAGATAGATATTACAATTGCGAAGTGCACTACAGCAGGAGGAGGCAGAAAGCAGAAGCTCTTCCGTCGCACCAAAGTTAACCGCTGATTGTGAGAGGAAATTGGCGGGAGATCATATATATATATATATATATTATATAGTATATGCGGGAACTTCGCAGAGGGTAGAATTATAGAGTAAATTAAAGGGTACGCGCCGTTTTATTTTATTTTATTTTTTATTTTTTTTTTTGGGGGGCGGGGGATTCGGTTAATTTCATTGTACCGAAAAACGTGTTCGTTGCATTGATTTGAAATTTTTCTATAATTTCTACATATTTGAAAATATTAAATATATCGTTTCGTGGTATTCCTTAGATAAGGGAACGTTTTTTTCATCGATCTGATCGATCATTTCATTATCATAAGTATAATAGATCAGAGAAATATTTTATATTATTTTATTTAGGGGTAGAAATTTTCGATATAAAAAAAATTCAGATGTAAAATCGAAAGATTAGATGTGAAGAGGAATAATTAGACATACATAAAGATATAGATAAATTGCAAATTTTATTCAACACTGCAAATCTTATTTGCAAATACATATAGCTATAGGGATCAGAAAAGTATACCTATACGCTTGAGGCGTTACAAATACAATTTATTAAGTTATATCACTCTCTATCGTTTGCAATATACTATAGATCTTCTCTGTAAAGAAGGAAAAATATGCAAATCAATTTTGCAAGACTATAGAAAAACGATGTATAGGAATACCAAATGTGTAAATAAAATTATTAAATGTATACATCATTGATGAGCACACAAACAAATATTGTCACAAATCATTGCAATTCATATTTAAAATCTGTACCTATACATATTCGTCGAAAGTAAAAGAACTAATATACGTTTACTAAATAACAAATGGGGATGAAATGAAAAAAGTTCATTTGTTCACAATATACTGTTCTTTTTTGTTTTCTGCGAATCAGAATCTTACCAATTAATGTTCTAAATCATTGATTCGAAATTTGTTTTAAAAATTTGATAACATACCCCTAGCGGGTTTGAATGACTCAATCTGCGCAATCAGTATAGATATTAATGACTACACCGTAGTTTCGTTCGCGGTATGAACATCACCGTAAGTCGTAAAACTTGTATATACGTCTGTTAGAAATAGGTAAAAATCAACTGATAGAAAAGTCACGTTTTTTTTTGAAATTATGAGTTATATATTCGACGTTCGAATTTAACGATCGTTTGATAAAACGTACGGTGGTAATATCGAGTTATCGTTATCAATGACCAACGGTCAGTTAAGTTTGGAGCTACAAGTCGTAACTAATAGTGATAATGATGAAACTAAATGTAAAGAGTGAAAATTAGGATAAGCAGATAATAAAATAAATCTACGCGATACGACGAAGCGAAGAAAGATTCACCTTTATAGGTGCAGCAGCTCTTTTATATGTATACTGGCTTTGATCGAGTCTTAAGTCTCAAGTCTCAAGTCTCAAGTCTGCATGGTATACACACAATACATATAGCTCTAGGTACTATAATACAACAGAAGATTATTCGTCCGTCCTGTCTGCGCGATTTCTCTCCGTCTTCCAAGAATCGCGCGGGTTCGAAACGGCGAACAGCGAACAGCGAACGGCGAACGGCAAACTGCAAAAGAGATGCCGTATCTACCATGGAATAGCAATGGCACCCTTCCGGGTGCCGTCAGCAGTACCTACTACTCACAATCGCTAGGTAAATAAATACCAAATACATGGACGGACCCATGCTTGCCTGGATACGATATGTGTGTGTACTCTTGCTATTTTATACCTAATGATGTGATACTGAATCTATTCTGTTATACAATTGAAGGGGATGGATAAGAAGAAGGGATAAATCGACATATATACTGTTTTTCTTCTTAAGATTGGCTTGTGATTAGCGAAATTTCAACACGAAGCTTTGAGGGTAAAAAAAAATATTATATTCTTCACATGGTTTGCGTTTAATGATCTCTAAGTATCGACGTCAAAATCTTAGATACGATTAGTCATCTTTTCATCAGTTTACACACGAAACATCTTCCATCTATCTCTATACAATTATTCGAGATAATTAAGTCTGAAATATGTTACGAATTTTTTTTCAACAAAATTCATTGCCTTTTTCTTTTGTTTTCGCCATTTTAGCGAGCCTGACTCTTTTTAGCCGATCCCGATGATTTTAGGAACGGTTTTTGGTGACTTTTCACTTCAGTTCTTCTCACTTCGGTTCATTAAGTTTTTGCTCTTGGCATCGTTTGAAGCCGATTCTATTGTGTCTAGAAAAAAAAACTCTGTTGTCTATCCTATAGCATATTTAGAAACTTTTAGCTCATTTTTCAGCTTATAACATTTCAAAGAACAGTTTCATGGGGTGTCTGCAAGGTGTGGAATAATCGGTCTGGGTTATTTTTCGTTTAAACATTATTTAATGCAGAATTAAGATAATAAGAATGTTTGTCATTACATTTCACTGATCTTTATCCGCTAAATTCACAAATAGAGGATAAATCGATGTTTTAAAGGATCTTTCAGCGTCTTCAGGAGCGTTTTCGGTCATTCCATTGCGAGTTTAGGTGTTCTTGAGTGACTTTAACGTCTTGGAGAACCGTTTTGGTGATTTCAACAAGTTTGAGAACCTTTTACAGTCATTCTATCGCGCGTTATGAGTGTTTTGGAGTGTTTTGGAGAACAAATTATGCCACCTTAACGCATATCATTGAAAATTTAATCCCGCGTTTCAACCGTTTATAGATGGTAGCGATTTATATTTCTACATTGTTTCGTATATCATGAGTTAATCAATTTATGATTTACGACAGAAGAACTTCAAACAGAATTCTTATTAAAGCTTTATTTCTGAGGTTTCTGAATTCTACAGTCGCGCATAACGTGAATTGCGCGATTCCTTTCTGCATAATAATTAGTATAATGAGCGCACGGCGCGTAAATACGTCGCCTAAGGTGGTTGACGATGTGCAGGAGGAGTCATTATACCTCCCCCGTTGCATTCCCCGAGAGAAATGAATATAGAATAAAATGTTATTAATCGCTATTATCCCTGGGATGGTGAATAGCTGAACATATACCTATATTCCTAATCAAGAGGAGAAGAGGAAGTAAAAATAGAGGAGAATCAGGGAGAATAGATATAATTAGTATAAATAAGGGAATCGGGTCGAGATTTATGTGATGGCGTACGTTGCATGTGATAATTCAAGGATAGACGCGAGCAAATCTACGAAAGGTGCGAGCAAATTGCGTCGAGATTTGATAAATGCCGAAATTGCAAACCTCCGAGATTTATTGCCGCTACCGGCTTCTACGAGACAGCGATTGTCCCAACTACAACTCATGGCCCTTGTCTGTGTCTTCCTTCGCAAGGCAAACTACTTTCAACGAGGTGAGTACCTAGTTTATAAATTTCTTATCTATCTATTATTCTAGAATTTAGTTTAGATAAAGAAAAAGCCGAGGAAAGAATACCGGGACATCGATAAATCGACGATAATTAATACCAACATTATGATATAGGGATATTTTGGTGAAAGAAAACTGTCTAATGCGCATGCGCCTATTTACTCGTATCTCATTAGTTGGCTAAACTTAGGTAGCAGGGCATGCGCACTCAACTGTTTAGTTTCACTAAAATCACCCTAAATAAGAAATGATTATATTTTCTTAAATAAAAGATTCTTGTCTATTAATTAATGAGATAATTGTGCTGAATATTTTGTGGGGGGGTCATTTTTTCTTCAAATTTTTGGTCGAGATTTAGTGAAATTTCATCCCTCATGTGAAACTAGACGAAATGTGTATATGTATAAAAAAAAAAAAGAGGAGATTTATCTGAGGTAAAATCAGTGCGCATGTCGTTATTAGACTTGCAATTCTTCCCGCCATAATTATTGCACTTCAAAGATAAAATCTAGTAAGTTACTAAACTGCTGCTAACGAATTTTGGGTTGGTATCCGTGGCGTTCCGCATCCTTAAATTGTCACGGTATATGCATAATGAAATGATATTGGCGGGATTAATGCTTTTTGATCGAAAATGAACATCGTTATACTTTGATAATTTTTCTTATAGGTAAAAGATTCAGTACAGGTTATACCTAACATTCGTGAATTTCTTTCCTTGCATGGTATTAGCCATTTTCAGATTCTTTACACCTTTCGAGAATGGGGGAGGGGGGGGGGGGGGGGGGGTTGTAAAGCGTTGAAGCTTGGATTCGACACGGTCAAGCAATATGTTTTGACTCTTTGTCTTTTATATCTATCTACCTATTATAATCAAACGGTTTAATATCCTAGAATGGCTATGATTACAAAATTTGTAAATTTGTTCCAGAAATATACTAAATTCTTTTTACCTTTACAGTTCAAAATATTATTTACAGCAACCACTTATAGTATATGCATGAATAATTAAAATTAATAAAGAAATAGGATCCTCCTATCGAACAACGTTTAGATTTTTATGAAAATTTTTCATCAAGTATCAGATTTTTCGTACTGAATCTGTATTGCCTGTTCCTCCAGCCTGATCATTCGAGAATAACTTGTGGATGAACCCTGTCTAGAAAAAGAAACAAAAACGAAATAAATCATTTTCGGAATAAATGGTATCAAGAGCGTGTTATTTGAAAACATACTTTTTAACTATTGAAACCCAGATCTAATGCATGTACTGCTATGCCCCCCCCCGTAATTCCGATGATATATATTTGAAAAAAAAAGTTTGACTAACTCCGTTAAGACGCATCAGTTTTTCCGCAATCACGTGACAGCCGCAGAGTAGCCGCGGGACAAAGGATAGGTATAATCGATGCTACGGAGCGATGAGAGTAAAGTGATATCGAAAATTCCTCTCGTAAAGAGGAGGAGGAGGAGAAGGAGGAGAAGAAGAAGGAGGAAGAGTGGGAGGGGGTGAAAGGGGGACTGTAGTTGCAGGTAGAGCGGGTGGAATACGAAGGTATCTCCTCCGCCCGTCGGCTCCGCGGCTCGAACCAGGCGGAGGAGAGTTCCGGGTGATCCGCTGACCTCTCGGCCTCTCCGCAGCAAGTCTCACGCTCCCGTAACCTATACACTGTATATATACTTATACAGTCTCCGATATTCTATATATCTGACTCCCCATCGTTCCTACATATCGCGCCTTATGCCTTACGAAAATCTCTATATAAGCTTTCTCCTCTTTATTATAAACTCGCCCCTATATCGATGTGTACATGTAGTACATGTCTATTTTATATACTTTTATTCCTCTTCGTCCTTTCCTTATATCCTTTCATCTTCCTCTTCTTCCGGTTCTACACATATTCTTCCTCTTCTAAGTCTTTCCTTATTCTTCTTCTTCTTCTTCTTCTTCTTCTTTTTCTTCCTATTTATCGCTTATCAACGTCGAGTCACCAGTAAAAGTTCACGATCACTATAATAGAGTCACTTACAAGTTATCTGCAGTGTGTTTTCAAAATTTAACACGTAGTAAACGGCATCATTGAAATCACTTATTAGATGATACTTTTGTAATTTCGGAAATCCTATCAATCCCAATATCTTATGCTCGCATTAAAGTCGACTGAATATCGAATCGAAGATCTTTGATATTGGAATATGTATAACGTTAATATTATAATACAAAAGCTATATAAAGTTATTAATTGATGTGTGAAAAATATTTGCAATAAAAATTTCAACATTCAATAAATCTATAAAGAACGTTTACTATATTTATGTAAGAACTTGGCTTAAAAATAATTCTCGACCCACGACGATATACGATAATAAAAAAGAAAAAAAAAAATAACAACATATTATATGTCCAATATTGTATATACCCATGTACATGCGTAGTACAGGCATATATTAAGATGCCGGATTCCGGGTAACCCGCGCCTTGTGGGGTCCTTCGATGGCTCCGCCAAGTCCTGTATTAGGTGTAGGGGTTCGCGTTCAGGCTCTCCGTCGAACCCCGTGTACATAGGCATCCTTATTATTTATTATTGCACGAATAATCGACGATGTGCAGTTTTATCTTCATTATACTGCAGTTTAAAATATTAATCCTTTATGCCGCAATTACTTTCACATCTATGAGATAAACTGAAATTATTAAATTTTCGTTTGTTTTAGCTCTGAAGCCAAACGCTTCGGAATCATCGAACATACCAATGCCCAATATCGGGTTTTCCAAGGTAAGTAATATATCCTAGATTTTTCTTTCATAGCCAATATTGTTCACAATTACACTTTCACAAAACGAGGAAATCGTGATGGAACTGATTCCACTATTTTATTTACTCGTCTTACGATCACTAAAACTTGCACAGCAATCATTTAACCTCAGATGATCTGCTATGCTGATACTATATGATCTATGATTTACGATCTGTTATAATAATCCCTACGCTGCGAGTAAAAAGTAGCTGCAGTTTTTCTTTAAATATTCTTGAATCGCATATTTCATTGACATCTGGAGTCAAGACTATTTCCTTTATCTCATTATCATGGTGTGGCATTTTTATTTCAGGCAATGTCCGGATTCATAATGATGATGACACAGCAAGGAAAGTTGTTATACATATCGGAAAACGCTACTGAATATCTGGGACATTCAATGGTAAAAATACGTATACAGATAATGAATAATCCGTCCATTTCCACAATCTTTCTTCTACTGCTAATCTTATAGCAAAGTTTTGTGTTCTATAGGACTCGAATGAGCCCATAGGTTTTTATATATTCCTCCTAGTAACTACCACAAATCTTTGAAACCCTCTGCCTAGACTTATCTAAGAAAGGGTTCTTCTCATCTACAAATTACTTTCGATAGATATCATTACTCCGTTTCATGTTTTACAGGAAGATCTTCTGATCCATGGCGACAGCATTTACGACGTGATTGACAAGCAGGATCACGTTGTTGTACAAAATCAATTATCACGCAGTGTGGCTGGGAATAATAATAGAAGATTATTTCTTTGTCGTATTAACGTGTCGAGGAATACTCGACGACAATTGAGATTCGGTGATCAAAAGGTATCACATATAGTAATTAGTAGTGTATTTATATATATTCGGTCCATTGCTATTGATTATACTCTACGAACCCTCGGTTTCGGAATTTTAGTATACCGATATGCATATGGTTCAATTTTTTTTTTTTTTGTTCCCTTTGTTTGTTTAGGTGGTTTTAGTCGAGGGACGATATCTGCCTTTCGTTCCACTGTGCAACCGCGGTGACTCGGTATTTCTTGCCTCATGCACCCCAGTTGTTTTACCGGAAACTCGTGAAAGTGTCGTTCAGGGAGCGACGAATATCTTTGCTACGATACACTCGATGGACATGAAGTACCTTCACATCGACAAAACGTGAGTATTATAAACTGCATTATCGTAAAATGTGAAGTTCCAAACCTAAACCGGAAGTGAAACGGGTTTGGAATAACTTTATTTAGATTTGTTGAATCTTTTAAGTTGTAACTATCAAACAGCATCAATCATCTTAGATAATGACTGGAAATTTCATTATTGATTGTCTTTATTATCTCAAATTTGATTTCTAAAATTTCATAAATATTCACGATCACTCAAACCTCGAGATCTGCATATGCATACTGATTGTGCGAATAATACACGATTTGTTGTTATAGTTATTTTTTTTGTTTTGTAAACAGAGCAGAAAGTCACATGGAATACAGTAGATCCGAACTCGTCGGTGTCTCTTGGTACAATCTCCTTCACTGGGACTCGATTCGAACGGCTCACTGCAAACACCAAACTGGTGAGTTCGGAAAGGTAGTCGGGTTTCTAATTTTGTTGTATTTTTTTCGTAAACAATTTCGAGTAGGTACTCAAGTGTTCAAATTTTAAAAAGAAGAAACATGTGAACCCCTTGTTCACACGTGTATATAGACAATATCAATTTTAAATTGATTAACAATCGATAATCTTTCCATAGTTAATTTTTCTCTTTTTGTTTTACATTTATCCTCTTCTTTTCCTTCAGTTATTCAATCCGATCAAGAGCGTTCAAGCACTGCCCTGCTTCGACTGCAGAGTCGTTCTGGAAAATGGTTTTGGGTTCATTGCGTTCTTCAAGTCAAAGATACGACGGAGGAATGCCAACACCCGGTCATAGTTTGCACGAATCAAGTACTGAGGTAGATATATAGAATAAGCTGTACCGAAACTAATTTTTATTTAAGCTTCAGTCAGTTTTTTTTTTTTTCTTCTTATTCACTGGTTCTGTGTATATATCTACTTTCCATTACTGTATAATATATAGAGAAGCTCTGATACAAGGTAAGTCGATAAATCTCTATAACAAGGTTGAAACTTTTGTTCGTTAGTGACAGCGAGGCTGACGTGATGAGGACGAGTTCGTGGTTGTATCAGTACGCCTCCCAGACAAAATTCAGCTACGGTCCATCATCAGATCATTTGCAACCGCGTCAAATCCTATCGTACAACAACCACGAGTATAACTTGAGGCGTAACCTCGTCACGAGCTACAACTCGAGTTGTAGCACAGCAAACGGCGTTGAAGAAGCTCGTTGTGTCGAGAAATCCGATCTTGAGTACACTTTGACAACCAAGAAGAAACAACAGCAGCAACAACAGCACCAGCCTCAACAACACTCTTCCACGGTACTAATATTGTTTATAAATATTCTCACCCAATCGGGTTACAACTCATCCGTTCCGTTTTTATTTTCTATTTCACGTACTTCTCCATCTGCATTTAATCTTAATCTATTTTCCTTTCTTACGTACTCCTCTTCTTTCTTATAATTATCTCCTCGATTCTTCTCTCTTCCTGTAACTTTCCAGGCGTTTAGAACTCCGTAGTTTTTAGACCGTACTCCCCACTCCCGTCAACCAAATTCTCGTCATCTTTTTTTTCTCATGGATTTCTAACTTTCAGCACTCCTCTACACATATACGCGAGACCACGGAGCCAGTCGACATGTCGATAAACGGTGCTGTAGTATCACACACTGGTGACATCGAACAACGAACGTTGCATATACTTTCCCAAGCATTAACTTTCAACATTCGTAACAAACAGCGTAAAAGCAGTTCATTATTGCAGCAGCAAATGCACCATGGGAATTCAAACCCTAATTCGAATTCGTCAATACTACGAGAATGTTCCTCTCCCAGATGCTCACCAAAGTACGTCAACTTGACGGATCTAGATCACAAGGGATACGGCGAGGGTACTGAAGTGACTTCAATCGTTGCTTCGGCCTGTTGTACAGCTACGGCGATAGACAGCTGCAGCTACAACTCTCAGAGACGTTTGGTTATAAAAACTGCAACGATTGTTGAACCGGCTGAAGTTTGCAACGAACCATGGGGTGCGGCTTGTTCATCCGTCGGTAATGTATGGGCCGATACATTGCAAAAGGTTCCGGATATAGTTCAGCTTCAAGAACTCAGCCCCTGCGTAACGACGCCAACCACACCTTGCACTGATGTATCTGCAGACTCTGATCTCAGGTCTGGGACTCCAATATTTAATTTCGACTGGTCAGCGGAGCACCACGTGCCTAGCCTCAAGGTTAACTTCCGTAATATCACAAGCCATGACAGCAAGCGGACGTTGATGCCTCGTGAGGTACAATCACAGCCTGCGGCTATAACTTTGCAGTTACCTGCAGCAAGGAGAAAAAATAGTACAGGAATTGGTTCGGATCTCGGTAAAGGATTCACTAAGTGAAGCGCCGACATGGTCTTTCTAATTGTGATGACTGGCAGTGCCTTTTTTCCAAGGGTATACATTGCAGGACCCGAAGATTCGTTTTCTTTGGGAGCTACTAGGAACTCAACGATTTCCTTTGATCGTTAGAAGGTGATCGATAACGCTTTTGCCTGGAGTGCAAAACGCTCGTCTTCTATCTTTGGATTCGTAGTTGAGGGGACTGGAAAAATGTCTACCCTGTTGTGTAAATTTACAAATAAAAATTTATTATACGGGGGAAGGGGGAGGGGGTATGGGGGGGAGGGTGTGTTATAGAGGCGATTATTATTTTGCGCTTGTGGGTGTCTTTTATTGCGAATAAAGATTGCAGAAACTGATCTTGTGTATGCAGGGTCTTTTCTAAAGGACATTGGAGTAATTTTCGTTGCCTATATCGTCCTGTTTTATTGATGTACGTTATTTGGTTCGCGGTGGTACTCGACGGTCGGAAATATCGAATACACATAAATATCAATTGATAAATCTAAATTACAGTAAAAAAAATCAATCAATTCTTAGTTCTATTGGCCAATATTCAGATGCATTTATATTTATGGACGATGAAAAGTTACTTAACATTGTCTGCAGGATCAAGCACTACAATATCGACATTGTTAAGGCAAGACGATAGGTAACCAGACTTACAGCGGTGTGTACTAGAAAAACTCCTGTATCTATAGTGTGTTTGAAAAAAAAGAATCGGTTACTAATTTTCTTCTTTTCTCGTGAAATTTGATTTTTCAATCTGAGATTCACATGAACATCACGAAAATTTCGAAGAGATACTACAATCAAGTTGAAATTCACCCTTGGAGACGATATTTAAAAAAAATCCTGCTTTTCAAATTTATTGAAAGAGTTATTAAGATGAGTCATGGTTCAATTCAAATTCTTCAATACCTTTTTGTGCTCCAATTATGGTCATAGATGTTGAAGTGAAAATCTAAGCTTTTCGATTCTGGATTTTGAATGTCTATGAGGTGGAAGAAATTCTTAAGAAATTTTCTTCTGAGCTCAGATTTTGGAATATTGAATCCCAAATTAGACACAACTTTGAGGGATTTTTTGATGTAATAAAAAGTAATAAGGATATTCTTTTTTCAAACCCCCTATAATACATAATTATAGGTATATGCGTGTGTGATAATGTTACGATTCATTTTTAAGATTTTAATGAAAATAGTTATAATTATTATACGAATAAAACGGTGCTGAAATTCTGTAATATCTTCCAATTCTATGCCTATATAATACACGGTATATCCTTATTTGACATCACATTTAGCCAAGATCCTAGATATCAAGACTGGTTCGAAATTCAAATCAAATCTGCGCAAGCGCATTTCAGCGAGGCCGCTTTTGGTATGCAAATTGCGAATTGGAGAATCCGTGATGGGGTGTTGTCAAGCGACAATTCTTCCAACTACATTTGCCGCGATGAGGGTTTTCACGGGACTCTCGCGTAGTTGAGGCCAGCACTGCTACTGGTTCCACAGAAGCGGGAAGATTTAATTCTTAAATTTATTTTTGATTATTGAATAATACATACCTTAATGAATTTTTTATGAAATGGCAAAGTGTTGCGTATGTCATTGTAAAAAAAAATGGCAATTTTTGGTTTTCGAAAAACTGTCTAACTGCTGTATTTACTGTCACAAAAAGCATTTGACATTTTGGCTCCGTATACTTAGCAGGCAAATAAATTCAATTTAATTTTTTATCCATACAATCGTTTGGGAATTATTTGGAAAAGTTTGGGAATATATTTTCGTAGTTTAGGAAATTATGATTTATTTGTGATCTATAAAGATATATTGGGCATATATATAACAGACACGATTCACAGAAAAAACAAAATCCCTGCAATGAACTCGAAATTCTTTGGGAAACACATCTTCAATGTTTTTAAAATTTGGGAAGTTTTATTTGATGTGATAAAGATCATAAAAACACTCGTCCTTGATTAATTATAAACGATTATTACGTAATTAATCGCTAACAACAGAATAGTAGGGGATGAGTCTCATTACACGCAACCAGCAGAGCTTTTGTGCGATTTTAGTTCTATAGTTGCCTAGCAGTTGGCGCTATCGGCGTAAGCAGACCTACGACAATGGCGTCCCCCACCCCGCGCCAATCGTAGATAAGCCAAGGAGGCCGTGCACAATGTGGAAAAGTTCAGTAAGCGGCGCGGCATCCTCGAGTGAACATGGGTGACAGGAGTCGAGGAAATTCGCGGCTCGGGAAGGCTGACATCAACGGAGGCACGTTGGATATGAGTGAGTTTGGAATATTTCGATCAATATTAAACGACGGCTATAAATAATCGACTATTTTCAAAGCTCGTTGAAAACAAGTGAAATTGTAATTGTATTCAATACTTTCCCGACAAATTTCACGCGTCTCGTATTTGAATCGTCGAAGTGAGTAACCGTTGAATTGCTACCACCAGGCTTTGATTATAATTGCAGATATTGTTCATTTTCAAGTAAATTCTATTCATACCAGGGAATAAATGTGCGAAAATCTAGACTTCTTACGAACATTACCTTTCGGACCTGATTTTGAATACAAATATAATGGGCGAGAGAGTTTCGTTTGATAGGTTCGCGATAATTATCATCCCCCATTATATTATTGGCATATAATTCCGGTTTATTCTTTCATTCGATTCTTTGACGGCATTATCGGTCGACGGGGATGAGAATGAACATCGCTGTTACTCTAACTGCATAGATCCTGCATGCCACTTGGTCGGAGATGGACGTCAACCAATACTGCCCGGCTAGTCCTGGATCAACGGTCGACCAAGATAATGGTGAGCTTTGTATTATATTAGCCAAAGACCCAATTTAACTATAAATGTATAACAATCTACAAAAACAATCATCGCTGAAACATACTTCGCGATCCGATACAGATCTCGGACAGATTGCTTTTCCAAGCCTCAGTACCACAACACTCGTCTGCCAAGTAACCGTGACGCTCACCCTGTATCTTTGACTCGATACCGGGGCCTCGGGCTTGCCTCTGTCTCCCCGTATCCGCCAGAAACTTTGACGACAACTCGGTTTCGCTCAGCTGCAAGGAATACGATACCGACGCGTAATAATATACCCACAGGTAAGATATTGTCCGTCTCGTTATAGAGTAAGCCTAGGAGAGAAAGCACACTTAATTCTTGCAGATAGCAATAAATTGTCTCTTTTTAATGACAAACCTGGAATATGATCGATAGATCTCGAGAGAATATGTTTACCTTGGTTGAATATAGTAGACTCACCGCGTAGTAGAGAAATCTTGGAATAACGAGGATCAAAATTTTAAAGTTTGAAAATAAATACAAGGGTAGATTGCTGTAGGCCTAATTAGGCATCACATTTATTTTTTAAACATGGAACATAATTCAATATTGGTGATAAATTACTCCAGAGTCTCAAGTACCAGTCATAACAATCGAAAGATTGGAAAATCTATTCATGCATGTACTAGTAATACTAGCTTATTGACATTCTCGATTCTGTTGAAAATAGTTGAAAGTTTATATCACATTTAAAAATGGTTCAGGCAGGCTTACTAAATCAATCATAAGAAATATACTATAATAAATTTCATACAGATGTATAATCACAATTAGAAATTCTTTGGTACTTAGTTGAAAATGTTTGCTTGAAAAACACATAAACTTGATCTATCCAATGTACACTACGTTTATCTAGTTTTTATCTTCACAGGCGTTGTTCATCGAGGGAAACTAGTTCCTGCCTATCCTCCACAAAACCTCTTCAATATCAGGACAGGGGATTCACACCAGGGAGTAAAGCAGTCCAAGCACCGGGGGAATGACCGCAAGACAACTCTGCACCACGGAGTATTAATAAAGTAGCATCAGCGAATGGTTCGTAATTACAGTTCCTTTTGAATCAGTTTTGATAAAATCTCGCATCTGGTCTGGTCTATAATTATTTTAAATTACTTCACTTCATAATTACTTTTACTAATTAAATTGAGTTCAATTACACCTTACCAAACTATTGGGTAATTGAATAAGTAATTTCATTAAAAATGTAATCAGTGACTCGTAACACTGCAAATATCCATGTAATAATAAGATCGTTTATGCAATAAACATGTATTATTATAGTAAATTGGCGCATTCTTGAATAAATATCTCTTGAAATTGTAAATCATCTATCGTTGAATTATTTTCCTATGTCCTTTCCTTACCTATAAGTCGAAAATCATGAAAATCGCATGATTTCATAAAGCCCCGAACAATATTAATATATATAAATATAACAATATTAATATAATAATATAAATAATAATGCGCCTTGTCATATGCAACCCGCATGCCATTCGTGTAAACGACAGGGCCCATGTTAATTTTTGTTGCCTATTTGGTGTTTTCCGAATGCCTATATTCAGGCGAATTGTAGTAACGTAGAAAAAAGGTCGAAAAAAAGGTTCTGGCAGTTGATACCTCGATTTTAGTCGCTTTACGATGAAATATCTACTGCCAGAAAATCGACCAATCAGGAGGCTGCTTGAGCCAATTTAGGCTCAATTTCTCGAAAAGGAGCCTCCTGATTGGTCGATTTTTAAATTAAATCAAGTTACGGCGCTGCAGAGGCTAGCATCAGCAAAATTCTGGATTTCTGGTAGTAGGTACCTGAATGAGGTATCAACTGCCAGAAGAAAAAGGTATCAACTGCTAGAAATCCAGAATTTTGCTGATGCTAGCCTCTGCAGCGCCGTAACTTGATTTAATTTAAAAATCGACCAATCAGGAGGCTCCTTTTCGAGAAATTGAGCCTAAATTGGCTCAAGCAGCCTCCTGATTGGTCGATTTTCTGGCAGTAGATATTTCATCGTAAAGCGACTAAAATCGAGGTATCAACTGCCAGAACCTTTTTTTCGACCTTTTTTCTACGTTACTACAATTCGCCTGAATATAGGCATTCGGAAAACACCAAATAGGCAACAAAAATTAACATGGGCCCTGTCGTTTACACGAATGGCATGCGGGTTGCATATGACAAGGCGCATTATTATTTATATTATTATATTAATATTGTTATATTTATATATATTAATATTGTTCGGGGCTTTATGAAATCATGCGATTTTCATGATTTTCGACTTATAGGTAAGGAAAGGACATAGGAAAATAATTCAACGATAGATGATTTACAATTTCAAGAGATATTTATTCAAGAATGCGCCAATTTACTATAATAATACATGTTTATTGCATAAACGATCTTATTATTACATGGATATTTGCAGTGTTACGAGTCACTGATTACATTTTTAATGAAATTACTTATTCAATTACCCAATAGTTTGGTAAGGTGTAATTGAACTCAATTTAATTAGTAAAAGTAATTATGAAGTGAAGTAATTTAAAATAATTATAGACCAGACCAGATGCGAGATTTTATCAAAACTGATTCAAAAGGAACTGTAATTACGAACCATTCGCTGATGCTACTTTATTAATACTCCGTGGTGCAGAGTTGTCTTGCGGTCATTCCCCCGGTGCTTGGACTGCTTTACTCCCTGGTGTGAATCCCCTGTCCTGATATTGAAGAGGTTTTGTGGAGGATAGGCAGGAACTAGTTTCCCTCGATGAACAACGCCTGTGAAGATAAAAACTAGATAAACGTAGTGTACATTGGATAGATCAAGTTTATGTGTTTTTCAAGCAAACATTTTCAACTAAGTACCAAAGAATTTCTAATTGTGATTATACATCTGTATGAAATTTATTATAGTATATTTCTTATGATTGATTTAGTAAGCCTGCCTGAACCATTTTTAAATGTGATATAAACTTTCAACTATTTTCAACAGAATCGAGAATGTCAATAAGCTAGTATTACTAGTACATGCATGAATAGATTTTCCAATCTTTCGATTGTTATGACTGGTACTTGAGACTCTGGAGTAATTTATCACCAATATTGAATTATGTTCCATGTTTAAAAAATAAATGTGATGCCTAATTAGGCCTACAGCAATCTACCCTTGTATTTATTTTCAAACTTTAAAATTTTGATCCTCGTTATTCCAAGATTTCTCTACTACGCGGTGAGTCTACTATATTCAACCAAGGTAAACATATTCTCTCGAGATCTATCGATCATATTCCAGGTTTGTCATTAAAAAGAGACAATTTATTGCTATCTGCAAGAATTAAGTGTGCTTTCTTTCCTAGGCTTACCCTATAACGAGACGGACAATATCTTACCTGTGGATATATTATTACGCGTCGGTATCGTATTTCTCGCAGCTGAGTGAAACCGAGTTGTCGTCAAAGTTTCTGGCGGATACGGGGAGACAGAGGCAAGCCCGAGGCCCTAGTGTCGAGTCAGAGATACAGGGTGAGCGTCACGGTTACTTGGCCGATGAGTGTTGTGGTATACTGAGGCTTGGAAAAGCAATCTGTCCGAGATCTGTATCGGATCGCGAAGTATGTTTCAGCAATGATTGTTTTTGTAGATTGTTATACATTTATAGTTAAATTGGGTCTTTGGCTAATATAATACAAAGCTCACCATTATCTTGGTCGACCGTTGATCCAGGACTAGCCGGGCAGTATTGGTTGACGTCCATCTCCGACCAAGTGGCATGCAGGATCTATGCAGTTAGAGTAACAGCGATGTTCATTCTCATCCCCGTCGACCGATAATGCCGTCAAAGAATCGAATGAAAGAATAAACCGGAATTATATGCCAATAATATAATGGGGGATGATAATTATCGCGAACCTATCAAACGAAACTCTCTCGCCCATTATATTTGTATTCAAAATCAGGTCCGAAAGGTAATGTTCGTAAGAAGTCTAGATTTTCGCACATTTATTCCCTGGTATGAATAGAATTTACTTGAAAATGAACAATATCTGCAATTATAATCAAAGCCTGGTGGTAGCAATTCAACGGTTACTCACTTCGACGATTCAAATACGAGACGCGTGAAATTTGTCGGGAAAGTATTGAATACAATTACAATTTCACTTGTTTTCAACGAGCTTTGAAAATAGTCGATTATTTATAGCCGTCGTTTAATATTGATCGAAATATTCCAAACTCACTCATATCCAACGTGCCTCCGTTGATGTCAGCCTTCCCGAGCCGCGAATTTCCTCGACTCCTGTCACCCATGTTCACTCGAGGATGCCGCGCCGCTTACTGAACTTTTCCACATTGTGCACGGCCTCCTTGGCTTATCTACGATTGGCGCGGGGTGGGGGACGCCATTGTCGTAGGTCTGCTTACGCCGATAGCGCCAACTGCTAGGCAACTATAGAACTAAAATCGCACAAAAGCTCTGCTGGTTGCGTGTAATGAGACTCATCCCCTACTATTCTGTTGTTAGCGATTAATTAGGTAATAATCGTTTATAATTAATCAAGGACGAGTGTTTTTATGATCTTTATCACATCAAATAAAACTTCCCAAATTTTAAAAACATTGAAGATGTGTTTTCCAAAGAATTTCGAGTTCATTGCAGGGATTTTGTTTTTTCTGTGAATCGTGCGTGCTCACTATATTCCCAATATATTTTTATTAATAACGAACAAATTATCATTTTCTAAACTACAAAAACATATTCTTCAACTTTCCCCAACAATTCCCAAACGATTGCATCGATAATAAAATAAATTAAATTTATTTGCCTGCTAAGTATACTTAGCCTGACATTTTTGGTACGAATGGAGAATTTGATTTTGCGCTCGCAAAAGATCCTAAGAAAGGTTTTTTCGGCAATGACAATATATATTTATAGCATAAATACTTTAGCTCCGATAGTTCTGTGCAACTACATATAATTGAAGTGTTTTGATGACATTTTTATATTGAGAAATTTACGTACTCAAAATCAGAGTCAAACACGGAAAACGATGAGCCTTGCGGAGTACCAATTTTATTCCTCTTTATTTCCCAACAACGTTTCATTTCATAGTAGTCAATGTCTTACATTTAAGATTGTGTGTACATTGTACGTTACATGTTATCACACTCACACAAAGGTGAAGGAAATCAGTCGCACCTGAAATATAAGAAAACGAAAAAAAAAAAAAAATTTGCCAATATCATCAATCGTGATGTTGAAGATACATCAATAACTGATTTCTACTACTAAGATATTAACTCTGAAAAAATTACTGCCAATAAATGCGATTATTCTCAATAAGTTAATCGCCTACGATCGTTATTCAACAGAAATTAGACGAAATAATAAAAGAATTGAACATACTATACATATTTTTTTAATTATTTCATTGTCCACCCTTTCTGCACTTTCAGACTTTGAAATCCACAACTTTCACTCTTCAATTATACCATTGTATATTAAATATTATTATTCAGTAATATTTTGAATACATTATATAGGTATATGGACCGCAATAAACTCCACTAGTATAGCTCTTTGAAAAGAAAAAGGATGAATGTGTATGTCTACAATTTTTGAATCATCTTTTTTTTTTTTTTGTAAAATATCTGTACATCTGCTACTAGTCTATTACTAAAGAGCCTTCAATCAGCTAGAGAGAGAAATTAGAGCCCCAGAAAGAGAAAAAATCAAATAGAGAAAGAGAGAGAGAGAGAGAGAGAGAGATAAATAAATGATAGTATAAGCTCGACTGGAGGGTTAAAAATATAATTCTTTGTTAAGGAAATAGCTAAAAGTAGTTGAAAATTTATATTCTGTGAAAAGAAGTGCTGCATGATGTGTAAGTTGCAATAACATCACACTTATGGATAGACGAATATCAATATATATTTACACGGCATTCATTCGAACTGAGTAATTGATCATTAAAACATGGGATTAAGACCAATTAGAAAATAGTTAGAAATTAAGATTGAGATAAGTTAATCGATGAAAACTAAAAAGAAAAAGAAATATAAGATTATTTGATACTTGATTGATCAATGATTAATGAATATGTGTAATACCTGAATCTATAAGAATCTAGTATCTGCAGTTTACAAAATATCAACTATATTTAATAACTTATGAATATAATGCATAAACTATAAGATTACGTATGTATATTATTTGTTATTTATATATACATACAATAAATGTATTATCATATATACAGGGTGTTGCAAAATTCCCGCACCAACTGCATACCGGAGGATTCCTTGCGAAAAAATGAGACGAAAGTGACCTATGCAAAAAAGTCGGCGGGGACTTAGTTTTCCCACTTGATAACGAATCAGCGTTCATCTTTTCTTTATAGAAAAGTCCGTAAAAAATTCCGAATCGCCGTGTTCCCCGCTCCGTCTACCACGCCGGAAGCCACTGTGAGCGCTTCACATTACATCAGGCGTAGAGGGGAACACCAGACATTATTGTCTTTTTCTCCGTAGTGGGGAGAATTACGGCAATTCGAATTTTTTTACGGTCTTTTCTTAAGACGAACGCTGATTGGTTAGTTATCAAGTACTTTCACGGGAGAACTAAATCCCCGCGTACTTTTTTGCATGGGTCACTTTCGTCTCATTTTTTCGCAAGGGCATTCGCCGGTATGCAGATAGTGCGCAAATTTTGCAACACCCTGTATATGTAAACACGCATAGTGAAGTGATAGTCATTCATTTGGTATATTTTGGCATACAAAATAATTTTATTTACAGTTCGATATTATTATTATTATTAATTAATTAATTCATCAATTCTTTTCGTTATACTTTTTTTTTTTTTCTTTTCTTCTTTTTTTTTTTCTTCTTTTATACTAAGCAGCAATAGTATAATTATTCATGGGTAATATAATAATATATGTATGTATTGGGGAGGGAGGCAGGGGGAAGGGGGAGGGGGGGGTTGTTATTTACAGGAAACAAGAATAATAATAATAATAATAATCTAATAACTAAAAGAGAAATAAGAATATTAAGAAAAACATTGCAGAATAAATATTTTTTTTTTTTTTTTGTTCGTATGTTTTTTTTTTTTTCTTTTTTTTTTATATACCCCTTATATCTACTATTTCGAATAAGTAGTTAAAAACCATCTACTATTTAATTTGCAGAATTATACGAGAAAGAAAGAGAGGATTAGTTCATTCATTCAAGAGCCGTGCGATAAAGGCTTAGCTGGTGAATCTGAGTAAAAATGAAATTTAAATTCAAACCAATATAATTATATAGGAGTCATAATAGCAGTATATATAGTAGATAGTTTCTAACAGGTTTGATCAATTTAAGGAAAAAACCGTTTTAGTTCACTATTTCTTTTTTTTTCTTTACAAAAAGAGAAAAAAAAAAAGAAGCAAAAAAAAAAAAAAGAAAAGAAAAGAATAATGGGAGTTTGTAGTTATGTCACGTCCACGTTCGTCGCTCAATTAGCAATAATAGAAAGAAAAAAAAAAAAAAAAAAAGACAAGACAACTTGACCGAAGCGAGAATTGCATAACAAAAAGGCATATTATTATTGGAGAAACAAAAAAAACATGATTTTAGCTAGATTTGATTATCTATATTATAAGTTTAATTATTGTATGTTATGGGAAGAAGAAGATATAACTTCTGAACTTGGATATGATATCAATTGAAAAACGTACGGCTTGATTTTGAATATATTTCATGTCTTTAGGCCTTGGAGATCACTAAAGTTTTATAAAAACAAATAATAAAGAGAAAAATAAAATCATCGTTCTCATAACCCGTGTACTAGACGTACAGTTTTTAATTGTTATACATAATCCAAGATGAAAATCTGTATGCCTAAGTTATACTATGAGAACGAAGTTATGTAGCGACAAAAATGTCGACGGATATTGTTAGTTTATATATCGTTAATTGAAAAATTGCGATAGTTATTTATATATATTTATATTTATATATATATATTATATTCTAGCGCAATCCTCTTACATCGCAGTACATACTGGTTTTTAACAATAAAAAGTAAAAGGTATTAACTATTATCGATATAATATCTCAAGCTAATATGAGATTTGTATTTATCATGGTAGTTTAGCTATAATTCTAATTCATAATTTATGCGTATGATTTTTTTTCTCTATATATTCAATTAAATATTCAACTTTTATTATTAATTTTATACAATATTTTATTTAGTTAGATTTTCAAATTATCGGACAATGTTTCAGTTTCAGTTTCCTTTTTTTTTTTTTTTTTTTTCATTAGTAAGGAATTATACTATGATATAGTATCCTCTTTAATCCACCTGCAGTTTTTCCTATATCGCTAACTGTCCACAATTATTATCAATCAAACTTTGTAAAAGGATATTGCCGAATTATAAATAATAATATTTACATCTGCGTCGCTCGTCGCAGCTAGCCTTGTAAAGATCGAGACAAAACGTGTCAGTAAAGGTCTGTAGAAAAAAAACAAAGAAGAAGACTGCTTATATCACCTCGAAGCTGCCGCCTCTGAATCATCTATAACGATCAGGTTGTGTTATTTCATCTTTGTAAAAATATATAGGTATCAGTGTATGAAACTTGCAGAATAGAATTAACTGCGAAGAATTGAGACGAATGTTACAAAACAAAGCGAAGAATTCTGCAAGGGGTTTAGTTCTCTTGAAGAAAGCAGTTAAGGCTCATCCTCAGTCGCCCACCTCCCTTCGGTCAAAAAAGCCCACATTCCAATTATTATCCGAGCCCAGGCGTCGAAAACGCAAGAACAAAATGCACAGCGTCAATTCAAGTTAAATTCCGAACACATATGTCCAAAAACGTGTTCGTTTCGTGCGAAAATAGAGTTTAAAATTGGTTTTTACTTTATTCGAATGTTAATTGACTCGGCGACCACGATTTGAATTACGTTAAAACCATTTTTAAACCCTATTTCCACACCAAACGAACACGTTTTTGGACTTATGTGTTCAGAATTGAATTTGAATTGACGCTGTGCATTTTGTTTTCGCAATTTCGATGCCTGGGCTCGAATAATAATCGAAATGTTTCTTTTTTCGAACGAAATAAGGTGGGCGACTAGGGATGGGCCTTGAGACTCTGCAAGACGTCCGTCACACTATCGAACACAAGGCGGCCTTTCCTGAAGCTTTTGGAATAAAACTAAGCCCTCGGGTAGTTTTTATCATATGTAACTTTCGTCTCAATTCTTTTCGCAACCCTGTATATAAAGTTTGAACAGCCGGTCGGTCGATCAAAACAGAATTAGGAATTCCTTGAATAAGAAATTTACACGATCTAAGAAATATCGATATGTCTTATAATCGTGTTTAAGCGTGCAGAAAAAAAAAAATATCTTTTTAAATTTGTCATTTTATTCCTATCTATTGTTTAAACATTATTATATCGTTAAATTTATTATCTACAACCGCGGCACGGCTAAGGGCCACGAGACAAGCTAATTTCTATTCTTATAACTATATATAATATTTTTACCGAGGCGTTGCCTGGGCTAGAAAAAAAGAAAAAAAATAATCAAATAATCAACTATTCATCAGTTATTCATTATTGATAACTACATATGTACTAAACTAATAATTTTCAATACATATACATATCGACGACATTATTACTTACAGTTAATCGAAATAAATAAATTTACACCTGTTTCCTTTAATGAAAGATACTTGCACACTATGTGCATCTATACCTCCTTTGTATATACCTAATTATTCTCCCATCTCTAATCGACCAATAATGTGTTTATAACAATCAATAATTTAACGAAAACATTTAGTATTATTAACAAAAGGTTTCGACCTCGTAAGTAATCAACTAAAACCGAACTGAACTATTATTTGTACATTAATGATGTCCATAAGTTTAAGACTGATAATATAAGATAAGGCGTGCCTCCACATTGTATTACGTTTATTAATCATCAAGGTAGAAATATTAGCCAAAATCAAAAGGGAACGCTAAAGTAAAGCTTTTTTTTTTTTTTTCATTTCATTTCATTCATTCAGCTTTCACGCCGACCTCCGTATTCATTCTCTCCTTGATGATGTATAATTAACTGACTAACTACCTATTATTTACTAATTCTAAGTATTAAATTAATAGACGGCAGCAGTTCGTAGGTTTAAATAGTCGATACTAAAGTAAAGTAAAGTAAAGTAAAGTAAAGTTAAGAACGTTTGTAGTCTGCAGTCTGATTCTAAGACGTTTAATTATTCATTTTGTTTTGTTTTTATTTCGTTTTTCTTTTTTTTCTTTTAAATAATAATCGATAATTTGATAGTCGTTAGAACAGCCGGAGTTAAACTAAGAGTCAAAACGTTCTTAAATATACGTAGTATAACATACATATTGTACATGGTAGCAAGATGATAATTGAAAAGCAGAGCGATAAGGACAAGCTTTTTTCTCTTTATCTTCATATTTAAGGAACAATGGAAGAAAACTATAGAATTATGTGTATTTGTTACCTAGCCGCTAGTGAAAAAATCTACATCAAATTACCTGAGCAAGAATATATAATTATCATTCCTTAACTAGAAAAAAATAAAAAATAAAATAAAATAAGATTCAACGTAATTTTCTATGTGTGGAAAATTTTTTTCTTTCTTTCTTTCTTTCTCTCTTTCTTTTTTCAAACTTCGGCTAATATAATAAATATAATATTATATTTAGTCCAATTTGTGGAAAAAAAAAAAAAAGAAAAGAGTCTATAAATTAAAAAACACGTATTTTTGTTTTTTTTTCTCTCTTTAAACCTTAAGGTCAATAATATTTCTATAGATTATTATTATTATTGATATTATTACAGAACGGCCGACGTTGATTACTAATGATTATTATTATTATTTGATAGAATCAATAATAACTGCAGGCTATTTACGATATCATCATATAGTTTTTTTTTTTTCTTGTTTTTGTTTTTCGTTTTTTTGTTCACCTACCGATTACATCATTATAAAGAACAATTCGTTCTTTATTTATCATTATGTATATTATTATTATATATTTTTTTTTTTTCAAATTATTTATTCATATTTATTATTCATATTTAATTATTATTATTATTTATTTATTTATTTTTTTTTTTACTTTTTTACTTTTTGCTTTTCTCCATTTTCTTCCTTCCTTTTCTTCCCTTTCTCTAAACTTGGACTTTTTTTTCATTTACGTGGATTCTTTAGAGAAATAGAGATGAGAATTAGCTATAAAACATCTAGGTGGATCATTCTTGCTACTACGTCGGATGGGATGAGTGTTGTTGTTGCTGCTGTTGTTGTTGTTGTTGTTGTTGTTGTTGCTGCTGCTGCTGCTGCGACGAAGACGAAGACGAGGACGACTTGCTCGAAGTTTTGTAGTAAGATGAGGACGAATGCTTTTCCTGAAACATATCCGTCACACGTTAATAAACTATCAAGTCAAATAACAAAGGGGGAAAAAAAAAAAAAATCAACGACAAATCATCTATTACACAATTCCTTACGATAATAACTTGTTAATTTTTTTTATAAACAGTTTTAATGATAACAAAACGTTTGTTGTTCTCATTTGATTTACTGTAAAAAAAAATTGAATCCCCAATATTTCAGACTCAGTTCTTTAGACTCGGCTAATTCCTTTTTTTCTTTTAAATACTCCAAGCTCTTCGAGCTTACGATCGTTTCTTTAGATGAGAAGTAACAAAGACTGTCTATACAATTATATTGAAAAAGAATAATTGAAGAAAATAAAAAAGAAAAAAAATACTGAATCATGCTCAGATGCTGATAGAGATTTTCATGCATGGGGAAAAGGAGTTGTGGGCGACGTATTCAAGGATAGAATATAGAATAGAATAGATGAGGAATGTAGCCATTCTTGATGAAAAACATTCAAAAGATGAAGAAGGCTGGATGGAATATGCAGGCAGACGGTATACAGAGGCAAGAGATATAGATAGTTAGTAGACACATACAGGCTTATATGCAGACAATAAACAATTGCAGCAACAATTATTGTTTGTGGTGTTGTTAAAAGACAAAATAATTACTAAGGTATTTTCGTTTCCATAGATCGTTTATTCACTAAGTTATCATTGATTTGTGCCTGTGTAACTGATTGAACATACACACGACACGAGTGTATAGAAAGAAGAAAGAAAGAAAAGAAAAAAAAAAGTTGTTTTTTTTTTTTTTGTTTTTTTTTTCATATACCGAAGACATCTTCTTATCATTTGCTTCTACTTTATCATCTATCTAAAGCTTTTTTTTTGCTTTTTATCTAGGGTATGTGTTGGTATGTGTGTATTTATATGTATATGTATATTGTTGAGTATATAGACAGTAGAATAGTAGATATATAAAAAATACATGCACTGTATATGGCACGTCGTTGGATACATTTGTTACATTAGTAGTATGGGTATCGATGATCCACATCCTTCTGGCTTACCATTAACAGACTAACTTATTATCCAATAATATTTATCTTTACATAATATAATATCACTTTTCTTCAGTTCGGAAAAAAAACTATAAAAAATTTTAATTTAATTTAAGCTAAGTTTAGTGTTAAGTTAAGTTAAGTTAAGGTAAGGTAAGGTAAGGTAAGTTAAGTTAAGTTAAGTTAAGTTAAGTCACATACCATACAAGAAACATTGATCTTTAATTTAACTGTTTCGATCTGGTCTTACTATTTTCCTTGTTTTTCTTTTTTTTTTTTTTTTATATTTATTCTTTTCACTTTACTCACACCTCAGCAATTATTTTGTCCTTTAGATATTTTTATACAAAATATATATGTATATATTAATATAAATTTATTCAACAGTTATAAATTGAAAATATATGAAAATTTCATCATTTTTTTTTTTTTTTTTCTTTTTCTTTATATATATATCTTACCATTTATCTGATTTATCTATTTTTTTTTTTTTTTTTTTATACTCTATCATCAAGTAACGTCCATTCGTACTTTAGAATGAAAATTATATCGTAGATATATTAATAACATATGATAATATATAATCAACAAATTTTCTACCTTTTTACTCCCTTCGTATTGCACGATACTATATTCCTAAATATTTTCCCATCAGTTTTGGCTAAATAAAGAATATCATATTTTCCTTGTTGGAAATGAAGAGCTGGAATAATCGCGACTAGTTTATTGTATAAACCTTGTTCAAGAATCATTAACTAAATATCTAACTAAATTTGTGCGAACATAAATATTTGTGATAATAACTTATTGTTCTCTGATTCTTTCAAGATTAACTACATCTTTTCTATCTGTAATTAACAAAAAGCTATAAAATAATTGCGCAAATTTCTTTGTATACTCTTATCGTAGTTTTATCAAGAATGTTAAGGAATTGGGGATCTAAGTTTGAACAGAAATTGTAATCAACTAGGGAGACAGAGAGAGAGAGTGAAAGAGATAGAAAGATAGATAGATAGATAGAGAGAGAGAGAGAGAGAGAGAGAGAGAGAGAGAGAGTTAATTATAAATGCAGCAATATCTATGGAATTTTACTCGCTTATAAATATCCACGAATTTTCCATGCGCATTGTTTAGTCAATTATTACACGTTTATTGATAACAGTAGGATTGATCGATTGGTTTGTTTCATTGCTCTTGTAAAAGCAATAAAATCAGCACTTTAGCAACGAGCAGGACTACTATGTGCATGCTGACATGCTAGATTCTACCAACTACTGCCATCGCTATAACTACAACTACAACTGATATTACTACGCAAGCTTCACTGCATAGATATAATGAGTAATGCTTTGCTCTACATGACCGTTGATACAGTTCATCCCCTTTTTTTCATCGGTCCTTCTCAAAATTCTGTAGTTTTCAAGGCCTGATGATATAAATTGTGACGCGACGGAGTGGTAGAGAGTTTATTCGCTCAAAACCAGACGTTATAATTGAAGAGTAGAGTTGCACAGTCAAAATTTATACTAGAGCAGAGTTTTTGCCGGCTGAACAATCGTAAAAAAAATAAAATATGGTATCCATAACAGTAAATACAACGCGCAAGGTGATTCAAGCATCTTTGTAATCTTGAAGATTCCAAAAGCGTTCAAAAGCGTTTAGAAGCATTCTTGATCGCCGATGGAACTAGTGAAATTTTATCATCAGATTGAGAACGACCTTGTGCACGTGTGAGTTTTAAGTACTGTTTAAGCACTTTTAATAACGACATATAGATTTTCATTTTCATCTTCAACGATAATTGCGATATTTTTTCTGCGTACTGCAGTTTTCATATAATATAACTATGCAAGTTGTATCAATGTTTGTAGACTGACTTTGGACACAAATATACAAATGCGAATCTAAGTACGGTTGAATGTGTTCCTTTACTAAGAGCTAATAATTTCCTAGTCTTTAAATAATAGAAAGAAAATGAAAGATATATATAATATATAATAGTTATAACAGGATTAACAAGATAGAAAAACAAAGTTAGTTAAAGTTAAGAGGTAAGTATTGACTTGTAGCAATTGAGAAAACCAGAACCAATTGTTACCGGTATAAAAAGTTGTTATTAGTTAACGTAAGGAGGTGTCAGTTAGTAGCTCTGCATTACAAACAAAAAATAAAAATCTTTTCAAACTAGCTAAATTTTATCGAGTCGAAATATACTCGCTACGTAGGTTTCAAAAACCGAGAATCACAGTATAGGACATTTCTTTTCTACATGTCTTTCTAGTACATAAATAAACTCCGAATATACAATTTGGAATGAATCGTATTGAAAATAAATAAACAAATGGAGTTACTCCCGATCTCAATTTCAATTTATAGTCTTCAATTGAATTCCTATCTGAAAAACTTTTCTCGATTATATATCCAAGACTCTCTCTCTTGAAAAAAAAGAGGTATAGATAAGCATTGTGACTTAGTTTACTGTAATATATAATACAATAGAATATCTATACCTCGACATTGAGTCATTACTTTTAATAACTATGATGGTTTAACATCTAGTTTCTTCGCTCGCTTCCCTTACATCGAGCTAATAAACAACAATAAGGAAAAAGAATTCGGTCTGATCGATAAAAATCTATAACGCCTGTTAGAGGAGTCCCTAAGGAGTCAAAGTATCAACCTAAACGACCTGTTAAAAGTTGAAAATTTCAAATAATTCCGTGACTTTCTCTCTATAAGAGAATCCGCTCAACCGATCCAACAAAAAAAAAAGAAGGTTTTAACAATCCGTTGATCGCCTGCTTAAAGCAAACTATGAAAGGATATATATACCAAAAAGTTTGGGTTACTCAGGTGGCGGAGGTGGCGGAGGTGAGGTTTTAGGTGGGGGACCATCAGGAAGAGGAGGTGGTAGTTGTGTATTAAATTGTTCAATATTAATGGAAGGTGGTGGTACGGATGTGTCGATGGAAGTCCCCTCAGCAGTAATGATGATATTACCTGAGTTGTGCGACTGATAAATGGGAAAGTGTTGTTGATACTGTTGGAGGTACGCGGCGTGATCATATGGGATATATCCAGGATGTGTATATATGGATTGCGGCTGTTGCTGATAGCCGGAAAAATAAAACCCTGAGGATACCGGTGTCAAATTTTGATTTCGAATTTGATTTGCGGATACGGCCGCCAAAGAAGAGGACATCAAAGAATTTAAAGGCGGGTATTCAACCCTAGAATTAATCATCAAGGGTGGTAGTAGTTGGTTATAAAACGGGGAGTTGTTCCGTCTGAAGTAGGAGAGATTACCATGAGTCGGAAACTGGCGTCCACCTCTCCCTCCTCCACGTACCTTATTGTTTCCGGCTGTGCCAGTGGTATAGTGTCGACCGTTTTGCTGTCTTTCTCCCGGCCCTGTTCTCTGGATGTAGTTACCGCTCCCAGCCCCGCCGGTTGTAGACTGCGAATGTTTCTTGGAAGGTGGAGGTCCGCCTGTAGTAGGACTCCCGAGGTCCGTGTCTCTCTCCCGTTTCCTTGCCTCAATATTATTGCTGAGACTAGCGCCGGTTCGAATTTTTATCTTCAGTGGAGCCTGTACCTGCGTTTCTCCGCTATTATCGCCGCCCTTAAGCCTCTCTTTAGGAATTTTAATCTTCAGGCTAGATCCCTCGGACGGTTGGTGTGTAGAGGTCGCATCCCCAGCTCCAAGGTTTATTTTATCTTTTGGTATTGTGATTTTAATCGGTATAGCAGAGGTCGGTATAACACTGGCATCATCACCACCACCGCTGCCTCCTCCTCCCCCTCCTCCTCTTTCCTTGTCTTTATGGTGTCTGTCCTTTTCCCTGTCTTTGTGTTTGTGCCTGTGTTTCCTCTCCTCCTTATTCTTGTCTTTATCCTTGTGTTTGTGCTTGTCCTTTTTCTTTTTCTTCTCACTTTTATGATGTTCAGATTTTTTCTCCTCTACAACAACGGATGTAGCCGTAATTGTCGCTGTTTGAACAGTCGCCGAAGCCCCGGCCGGTACCTCCGCGATTCTCTCCATTGACTGAACGACATCAACTTGCCCCAATTGTTGATTCAGCAGCTGCTGTTGTTGTTGCTGTTGCTGCTGCTGCTGTTGTTGTTGTTGTTGCTGTTGTTGTTGTTGTTGCTGCTGCTGCTGCTGCATTTGAATTTGTTGAATCTGTTGCTGTTGCATAATAGATGGCAAAGGTGTGAGCGTGGTTTCTTGAAGCAGAGCGCTAATGCCCCTAGCGGACTTCATGGGGGATAGATAATCGGGATTTTCGATAATCCCAGACGCCTGCTCTCTTTTATCGTGTGTGTATCTCATATCCTGCGTTTCGGACATTCTGGACATGTCATAACCGTTCGATAAACCTTGTTGCATCATTCCAGATCCCTGAAGTATCAAACCCGAGGCATTCGCCGAAGCGATAGCCAGAGGCTCGGGTTCAAACGGTTTTATAAGTTCTGGTGGTTTAAGGTCGTTAGAAACCGAGGAGCTCTTGCCGTTTGACGAACTTGGATTTTCCCTGATTGGCTGTATGAGTTCGGGGACCCTGCCAAGCATTTTCATACCGTCAAGTCCAACAGAATCTTCAGTTTTTATTCTAGGAATAAGTTGTTGTTGTTGCTGTTGTTGCTGCTGCTGTTGTTGCTGTTCAGGTTCGCATACAGAAGAAACTCTGTGTCTCTTGTGCGACGAGGAAGGAGCTACCTCGTTAACGGCTCTTTTAAACGAAGTTGTGTTATGTTCAACGGGGTGATTTCCGGTGCCAGGTGGGCTTGCGAAAGGAGATATAAGGTCAATAGGTGGTTGTTTAACGTTTATCTGTTCTTGTTTTATATTTCTAACGGCAGATGGCGGAGTCTTCTGCTTAGGTTTGCCCCTCTGCGAGTGTGTCGACTCTCTAACTAGTCCCACAGTTTTCTCAGGGCTAAAGAGTGAGCGGTGTTTACCGCCAGGCGGTGTTTGATGTGTAGTTAAATAGGAAGTAGCCATTCTCTCGAGTTCCTCAGCCCGAGGTTTTTTCTCTATTTTCATATCCTCGAGGCTGATGGTCATAGGAGTAGTCAGCGGCGCTGTAGACTGCGCATTTCCATTTCTTACGCCGTCTTTAACCGCCTGAGGTACTCCGTGGTGAGTCGAATACTGGCCTTGCATAGTCAGCTTGTTTGGTTTACCAACCATCTGTTGCGGAGCGTTAGATAAATTAGCAATAGATTTTTCCCTCGCGTTGAAAGCTCCCTTCATTTGATTGATAGCAACAACCGGATTCTCCTGTACTTTTTCTTGTCCGTATTTGGCGTGGTGATGCGAAGCCTTCATCATATTAGTCGCATATTCTTCCTTTTGTATTTCCTGCCTAGATTTTTGCGCCTGCAAAGGCAATGGCAGAGGTTTTTCAATCAATTTCCTCACCTCTTCGCTTCTCTGTTCTAAAATATCAGGCTGTTTCCTCTGTCTTTCAATCCTCGCTGTATCCGCTGCGTATTTTCCATACAACTTTTGATCCTCTTTCCTGTGTTCGGGTGGCTTGTGTCTTGCCGTATCATACTGTCGCTGTTTATCGTTAGCGCTACCTTGTTGTATATGTTTATTATCCGCCGAATGATGTGCCGCGTTAACGCCGCTGTTGCTGTTATTATTACCCTGTTTATCCTGCGCGTTATGCGACGATGTTTCACTAGTCATTCCTTGATCGGATCTCCCCAGTGCGTTATCCATTGATATTCCGGAACTAGATCCGGCCGGATTATCACCGCCGTGTCCATGGGTGAAAACCGTTCCTCCCGAAGTCCCACTGCTGGAATTATACTCTCTAGGAATTCTCTGCCTCGCCGCTGACTCTCTCTGTTGGTTAATAGAGTGTCGCGACGTTGGGGCAAGCTGGGGCGCAGGTAGCTGCGAGCCTGGCTTGAGGTCCGGTCTGTTATGATGGTGGTTGTGGTGAACATGAGGTTTTTGACCAGGGGGAGGTCCGGCCGGATGTTTTCCCGGTAGCTGGGCACCTGAAGGAACCGGTTTGTGGTGATGAGCATGTCCCTGGACAGGTGCGGTAACCTTTTCTCGTTCTAAACGCTCCTTCTTTTCTCTATACTCGCGGTAGTCCACAGGCATTCTACCAGAGGCTGATGCGGAGCTCTTTTTGTCCTCTGATCGCTCCGGATGATGAGGGCGGTTTGATTGGAACGTCGGACCACCATCTAGTGCAGAAACTGGAGACTGGATTTTGCGGGGCTCCATATCCTAGGAAGAAGAAGAGAATAGGTGTGATTTAGAGTCTGAAAATCGATGGAAGTTGCATCTCATCGATCTTCAAGAGGCAGAGATTCACAAATTTGTGCGAATGTTAGTTTATTTTAGGAAATTGGAAACTGAAAGTGACCAGATTTCATATAGTTTTTACAAATTTCAACAGAATTCAAACACATTTTTCATACAGATATAATAATTTGATTGATTTATAATCTACTTCCATATTTTCTAAGAAACTAATGAATGAATCGAGGGGTGAAATTACCTATTTGAAATACGTGAAAATACTTTTGAAATCATTTGCGATCCTAAAATCCTGAAGTTTGGCGAACACACAATCTATTAATGAGTATTTGAATACTTACAAATGGTGAGCTTGGGAGGCTGGGATGGCTCATGTTTGGACTCTGGTTAGCCGAGATGCTCATAATCTTTCTCTTCAGCCTGGAAGGGCACCGATCGAATATGTGAAGAAACTCTGCAGTCAGTTGTTGCAGGAGTTCAGAGGTGACTGTCCGATCGACGTACCAAAACCAGTGCTTTCCTTCGTTGCTCTGAGGTATCTGTGAGGAAATGAATTCAGGGAAATGAGTTTGGGGATTGATATCCAGCTAAAGAACCGAACGTAATAAATATCATAAAAGAGTTGAGAACTGTCTCAAGGTTTACCTCCCAGTTGGACCACTTGCAGGCAAGATGAATGCAGAAACAGGCAACGACCGTCGGCTTGTATTGGAGACACATAGTGGTCAGATGCAAACTGAAATAAAATAAGAGATTGCAAATTCAAAGATGAATTATTTTACCACTTGTTAAAAAAAAAAAAACAGCAAATTTTATTGCGCGACTTACGTTTTTCATTATTTTTTGTTTTTGTTTCTCTGGATTAAAAATGTCTACTTAGTAAAAGGTGGTGGTTTTTATCTTTTTTCTGTTCTTATCTTTTTGATGAACAACATGAAGAGAATGTCTTTACGCCGTTATAATCTAGCGTCTTAAAAATAAATTAAATTTTTTTTTTCTTTTCTATACGAGAAGCCTTCGTGGGTCGTTTTTTCAGCTGCGATTGTCGTCAGTTTTTTTTTTTATATAAAATCAGAAGGTTTCGAGATACAAGTATGTAAGAAAAATAAAAATAAAAAATAAGGAAGACACAGATTTATATTATTTGCGAAGAAACGCGGCGCGCTAAAAAAAAAGCTTTATGAGTAATAGATAAAAAAATAAAAAAATATCAACAAAAATAAAAAATAAAAACATAGCTGAAGGATAAACGAGGGGTGATAATAAGGTGGTGGTTATTATTTTTTAATTAAAGTTCAATTTACCTTCGTTTAATCCGCATCGTCAACTTAGCTTACGAAATTAGCACAACTGGGCTTCGCTTTGGCATACGTTCTCTTTAGAATCAGACATAAACGCGACCGCAACGCAACGTTCCTCCCCAAATAATACTGTCGACATTCAAATTGAAATATAAATATTCAATAAAATTAATTAAAATTGTGAAACGCGTTTTGACCGATACGTAGTTTAGAACCTGTTGAATAAAATTATTAAACGTCTCGAATAAAACGCAATGAAAATTTACTATTATCGGAATCTAGCTCAGCCTTAGCTAAAAAAAAAATCTCATCTCCGTTTACTCAGAAGTTTCAATTATATTTAATCTAAAAACTATCTAGGATATGAAATATCGTCATTGATAAATCGTTATCATCGGCGTCCGTAACATAAGGTCAGAATGTTGCGCCGTTTAGCCACTGCCCGACAGGCTCGAGTTCGAGGATAATACCCGCTCGGCTTAGAGTAAGAGAAAGTAGGAATAAATCTGTAGCCACCTGTTTGACGCCATGAAGTACGAAGTCTGCGCCAAGTCCTTGCTCGCTGGAAAGAAAAAAAAACAAATTTTTCAAACATTTAACAAATTTCTATGCAAATTGTGATTCGAAAAATGAGACTCTGTATTAGTATTCAGTTTTATTTCGCTTCCGAAGTTCAAAGACATCTTTTTCATCCCTAAATAATGATTTCTTTTTATTTGACGACCGTCAAAAAACCGTGTTCAGTTACCTTTAACTAAATGGCAGCACCTGACAACGTGGGTGTGTGGATGATCGATGGCGACGTCGAATCCGAGTGTCTGTAGGAGTACGTTTTCGTTGAAAACTAGGTCCTGGGCCTGTTCGAGGTATTGCTGTAATAATAATTGCAGAGTTTCAACTAGAGGCATTTAACGGATTTGTCAAATGATGGAAAGCGATCCAAGACTAACTTCCGACTTTGTATCCAGGGCCGGTTGTTCCCTGTGAAGACAGAGATGAGCCACTTTGATGACATGCTCCAATTTTCGGGGCTGCTCCTCCACCTTGGCCGCCAAAAATAAAGCCGCTGCGGCTATAGCGTTTCTGTGAAAACTCCCCAGCGAGTGAAACACATAGAAACGATGCATGTAGACTATCGCCGTGTTTATGCATAGTTGTGATCTGTTGGTTGTCATTAATCAAGGATATAACGTTAAGGAAAATTTATACTCATTGAAACCACTGGGAGCTTCAATTTTCAACAATTTTAGCATCATATCTTTTCAATAATCGATTAAAAAATCAATCAAATCATGAAGAAATTGTCTAAATTCCATAAAGATTCAATTCAAGATATATTGAACTCATTTTTAACCATTTTTAACATCAATTCTCTAAAAACTAAAATCATTCCTGTGCTCGACTAGCGCTGAAGGAGATTATCTCGGTAGATCATAAACAAACGAACACCATTGACCGTCTTCAAATCAAAATCGATAAGATTAAAGCGTTTTGGGTGAATGTTTGCATGATACATAGTGACGAAAATGATGCCAAACCACTTGGTCACAGATAACAATGAATGCGATCACTAAAAACTAGTCCAAAGCTAATAAATAATCTGTAAAAAAAAAAAAAAACATTATATTCTGTTTTTTGAGATAAATTATGAATGTTTAATGTAAATTTAGTAAAACCTAGTATGATACGTGTGCATAATTATTGACGAAGAATAGTGTCTCGGTAGAACAAAAACAAACGAACATCATAGACCATCGTCAAATCAAAACAGACAAGGTTAAAGCGTTTTGGGTGAATATGCGTAAATTATTTAGTCACGAAAATAATGCCAAATCATCTGATCATAGATAAGAATGAGTACGAGAGTTATAAGCCTAATAGAATGTCTGAAAATGTTAGTTTTGTTCTGGGAGTGACTCGGATTGATTCAATCCGAGTAGAACGGACTCGATATATATTCTAGGTTTGTCTACGGTGTTTTTTTATCGGCTTTTTAAATAGCCTGGATTATTATGAAACGATAATATTATGTGATATTGAATAATGTAAATAGATAAATGATCGTGGCGATGTAATATTACGAGGAAAATGTTAGGTCGTAGAGGCACGCGGGGTTCGTGGAACCTCGCGTCGTTATAATCAGGTTTTTATAAGGATACACGACGAGGCGTTGTCCCATATCTTGTATGAAATTTGCTGCCTGCTGACGATAACTTAGCTCTTTATCTGCGTCGAAACCGCATCTTCTGCTCGGGGTTGTTGCTAGTTGTTCCTTTGTAAAGTACCATTTTTCGTCAGCCGCCATTTATATGTACACTTATCGTATACGCAGAAACTGGGCTCCACTTCACGGCGTTACTACCAGTTCCTGCGACGCCGCGGCGACCGGGGAATACGTTGCGACGATATCTTCAAGTCGTCACGTAAACCGGAAGTCGCTACGAACACTCCTTTGTAATAAAATGAAAAACTTCACAACACAGTAATGGGGATAAAAAAATAATGATTTGTTTATAAAGAATCATTGATTAGTCATAAAACTAACAGATTTATACTCTGTAAATTATTTTCTTCATTCATTTAATAGAATTAATAATAAATCTGAGTTTCATGTCAGCGCCTTACGGCGCTCAATCCATGTACTAAATATCGATATTCGAGATTAGCGAAAGGGTGTAGTTCTATATATGTGTGGGCGAGTTTAATTTTCTATGGTTAGAAGTTAGTCGCTGTTTTCACTCGGACGCGACTGAGTTAACCTAACCTTGAAATATTTTACCACCTCCAATGATCCCTTGGTCGAATACGTAGTGTTTTTTGTTATTTTATTTTATTTTATTATTGGTGAGTAATGTTATGTTAGTGATTGTTTGTGGTTATATAACTTGTGTTTCTAGTATTTCCTTCGTTGGATAAGCGCGTGTGATAATAACTAGAGAAAAATAAATTATGATAGTGAATAAAAACTACGAGGAGAACAGACGTCGGGACGTAGATTAGTTCCTATTTGTGATTTCAAAGGTTTGGTCGTCTTCGGATAAACGAACTACTTATCGTTCATCCGTACGTCTTATAGAACGTGCGCAGTTTCGCGGAGAACCGAAAACACGGATTAAAGGATATTACGCCCCGTTTGGATACCTCGAATTGTTTGTTGACTAGTAGCAACAGCCGGCGTGAGTATTTCGAAGAAATCAATCGCGAATATTTTTATATCATTGTGTATTAGTCGTTCGATCTTCTTCCGTGATTATTATTTGCTGAATACGTAGGTTGGTACTACATCCGACACCTTACATACGTAACAACATACATACATGTTACATACCTACGTGGATTGTGTACTGATCTCGAAAACAAAATGTCGCCCGATACGTCACCTGAGAATTATGAAGAACGATTTCTCCCTCCCAGATCGTTTTATGCATTTAAGCTCTACGCTCTTAGCTTCCCCTGTGTTAAATATAAGCTTTTATCGTATTACATAATGCTTTTTTCTCTCGAGCCGAGCACCAAATTCGAATAATAAATATCATCTTCAATGCCTCGATCTATCGACGCCATCTTGTCGATCATAACGGCGGGAAATTTGAATTGAATTTCGTTTGAAAATCGTAACGTCATCTAAATAAGTATGAAACGATTATTTCCTCCTTAGTTACGATGTTCCGGGTGCCTAGTGCAGCCGCGACTCGTATAGCAGCTGGAAAAAGTTCTTCGGATAATCAAAGTTGTTCGTATGGATCGTACGAGTGCAAACAACCGAGCCTGGAAGGATACGCTTACTGCGCCAAACACATTTTAGAAGACAGTACCGCTCCTTACAAACAATGCAGTTTTGTCTATAACACGAATGGCAGGAAATGCCAAAGTCCAGCCCTGAAAGGAGAGAGAAGAGATCTAGTGTGAGTTGCGCCAAGTTCCAAAGCAGTTCTTTCAGGAAATTTTTGGCTTGATAACAAGAAATTCATCTCGCCTCCGTCTTGCGGTTCCTAAAATTTCTTTCTTGATTTAGATACTGTTCAGAACATTCGAGAAAGGCTCAGTTAGCTCGTATAAAGTCCACTTCAAGGCACGCACCTCCACAGACCCCAGAGACTCTGCTCTTAAATTTGAGTCATTACGTTAAGCCGACAGACTCTAGTGCAGAGGATACAGAGGAAGATGAGGGAAAGGTGAAAGTGCTGGACCCTTTTGGTAAGACCTTCTTTTTCCATTTCACCTACGTATTTGAACTTTACAGCCAAATTTGTAAACTTGGGGGAGATATATTTTCCAGCCGAAATAGACGCTTACAGAATAAATGCAAGCGGTTGCGATGTATTGGACTACGCAAGTTCGTCCGATAGCGACGTCGAGCCTGTTGTTGTTAGCGAAACACTACGCGGATCGTTTCTTGATGATAGTGAAGACGAAAGTCTTCAGAGTTCGCAGGAAGACCCGCTGAAGTATGTTATAGAAGTTTTCTTTTGTTTTTCCAATCAAAAAAGTGAGAAATTTGGGCTCTTTTATTACCTTATGCATGGTTTTTAGCTATGGAGGAATTGATTTTGTTTGCTTCTAATTAACAAAAAGGCAGATATTTTTATTTTCAAGCTTTATTTTGCGTGGCATGCATAGTCTATCATCAAGCCTAAAATCCAGGTAATCCAGGATTTTGGTGATCAAAGACCCTCACTTCTCGATTCATCTTGTAAAATTGGTAATATTCATTCTGAGGAAAGTTTGAATATCATTTATATGGTAACGCTAGCTTGCTTTGGCCTGTGCTATAATATTAAGTATTTTCTTAACTACGTACCACGAAGGGATGCAATAATTCTTTACTCTTGTTTATGATATCTTTCGTCAATATATTATCGCACTTGATTACATTAAGTTTTTGCCTTGACGGTACCCTACATCTTCTGTCCTGTAGTAGCTGCTTCCGGCGTGACAGAGACACTTTTTATCTATTGAATCATTAGTATTAATTTTTTAAGGCACGCCGGAATATTCACCGCCGAAGAAGTTATATACATTGCAAGAGAGAAGCTTATCAGACTCCAATCTCTTTACATAGATCAGTTCAGAAGGTTGCAGCATATATTTAAAGAAAAAAGACGCAAGTACCTGCACTCTGTAAAAAAGGAAAAGGAAACATCTTGTGAGTTGAATTATAACAGTTTCGTTATTCTCTTTCGTCTCACAGATTTCACCAAGATTTTACAATTTTCAAAACCATATTGTATGAACAATTAAAATATAGGCAGTATTCACGATCAGCCCAGAGACAGCGCGAAGGAGAAAAAGATCTACGATAAATTAAAGGCTCTAAATTGCTACCATAGACGAAGCGGGGTCGAAGCTATTCTGTACAAAAAATCACTAGAGAGAAGAGCACAGGTACTGAATAACAGTGCAACAAAAAATACTATCTTGATTTACTCGCAAACTCAGATTAATGCATCTTTTATATTTTGCAGGCGACTGAAGGACCCGCCCAAAGACCTCCCAATGTAACAAAGTGCATTTTCACAGAAGGCGGGGTAAAATGCGGAGACAGAACTCTACCGGCTGCAAGACATTGCCGGAAACACATATTGAAGGTGAGTTGATTAATTCTCAAGATTTCCCATTGCAATATAAACTGAAACAATAAACATACACGGTTTTTCATATCCATGCAGTTGTAGATAAAATATCTTGTCTCAGATTTGAATTTCTTTTGTTTTTATGTTGAACAGGACCAGCATCAAGTATTATTCAAAGCTTGCGGAGCTGTTAGATCTGACATAGAGTGCCACGAGCCTGTATCTGTCGTGTTTGATTCGTCTTGTGTATTTCATATGAATCTACCACCGCCCCTAAAGCTTGAATCTATGGCGGTAAGCAATTCTCACAAAATTCTATCATCCAGAGTGGAGAAAGACTCTGGGAATACGAAGGGAGTTTCGAATAATAACGGTCGTGTTTTTTTTTAGTTCGAAGAAGCCAAACCAGTTGTAAAAGAACCTTTAGCCTTAGACAGTCAATCAATGGAAATAGATGTCGTCGGTGAAACTCAAGAGATTGATCCCGACGATGACATGGCTGGGTTGATGAGAGAGATGAACGACGAGGCAGGAAAAAAAGTAGTTTTTAATGAGAGTATAAATAGCGAAGCTAGTACAGATACTGCATTTAGTTTAAACGCCCATTTGAGCGACAAAGACGAACTTATTCTCATTTGATAATAGCGACTCAGTTATTTCAGTAGATGCAATTTTTAAATAAATAAAACTTTCATATTTGATGCGAATGTTTAAAGAAAAATTAGAAAAAAGGAAAAGTAAAAACTGATCATATTACTTTTCCTCTTCAATACTGAGTTAGTGTTTGAAAAATTATAATCAATGCGTTATTATAATATAAATGGTTTAGTATGTTTATGAAAAAGAGTAAATGATATGAAATCTCATCGTTTATAGATAATAAGAGAAAGACTTTTTTAAATAGTCATAGTTTTTTTTTTTTTTTTCTGTTTTTTTCTTTCAAACGATTGATCGCTTATTACACATTGTAAATAAATTATTTTTTAACTAAGGAATTTCCGTTTTCTATTTTCTTTTCTCATGGTATTTTCACCTGAATATAAAAATTTCAGAAAATTTAAACAAATGTGTTTTGATGAGGAGGGAGAGGAAGAGAATGATTCATATATTCAGATGAAATAAATAAATAAAAATATTAATAAACCATTCAATGTTTTTTTTTTTTTTTTTCTTTTATTACAAAAAGAAAAAGAAAACATAAATCCGTCGAAAACTCAATATAGTAAGTTGCTTCGTATAGAATTTTGGTCACGCTTGGCTCTTTTCTGCTTTTTTTTTTCTTTTTTTTAACACTGATAAGTACTTACACCGTTCGCTTTACACTCAATGCAGAATAATCGTGCTTTAGCTACGATTAAATTGTATGGGTGTACGTGTGTACAAAATTTAAAACTCTATCTTCACGCTAAAATTAAGCTTTGTAAAAGCTAATGATTTTACCCATTGAATGATCGATTAGTCAAATTCAAAATAAAAAGAAAAAAATGAAGATTTCATTCAAGAAGTTTTCACGGTCTTTTATTTGAATTTGTTCTTTTTTTTTTTATTTTTTTTGTTTTTTTCAAATAAAAATAGTTTCTTGTTGCAGTCTGTTTACTATTTCACTCCCAAAAATATATGAAGCCTCTTGTTGTTAATTGTTGATTATTATTATTATGATTATTATTATTGAAAATATGATAGAACAATGTAATAAAAAAAATTCAATTTTGTAAATTTGAATAAATCCTAACGACCAAAACAAGGGTAATCAATGTTTTTTTTTTTTTTTTTTTTAATTATAATTACCTACTTAAGAATGCAAAAGGCTCGTCCTATGCAGAATTTAGGAATTAAGAGTAAAATTGTTTATTTTCTTGTATATCTGAATATTACTTGCGGTTATTCACAGAAAGATATACTGTCCAACCAACGTTAGATCAAGCCATTTGCTTTTTGGTTCAAGCCGCGTTAAAACACTGCAACGATTATATTAATTACATTATACATACTTAAATAACTAAATGCCGCCCTATTTATTATCTTGTCTAAGAAATTAATTATTATCAAAAAAAAAAAAAAATTTCAAAATTTCAAAATTAAAACGCAGTTCATTTTATAATACAACCGAACGCGGTTGTTGGTAGTAGTAAAATATAATTACTAACACATGCATGCATTCTGAATATTTGACGAGACATTATTCGCCATTAAAATTCGTTGAAAAAAAAAAAAAAAAAATTAGAAGAAAGAATAGGAAACAACGAATTGACTTCTTCATCTTTTCTTCTTTAACTCTTTCTCTCAATATTAATATTAATCTCTTACTCTTATCAAAAAACACGTTATAGTATAATGATTCGTATCAAATATGTATAAGTCTGAACATACGGATATTTCTAGAAAAAGACATTCCAAGAATTAGACAAAATGGGGAAAGGAAGAACCAAAAATATAATAAAAGTTATTAAATATAATAAAGTTTGAAATTTTAGTTTTTTTTTCTTTCTTCTTCTTCTTTCTACGGTGATAACTAACGTTTATTCTTAAACTTAAATAGGTATGATGTGAAACAGGCATTCCGTTCGTCACTGGGGGTATTATAATAGCAGCGGTGGGAAAGTAAAGAATTTAAATTTCATTTTTCTTCTAATATTCAGTGTTCACCTTTCAATACTTCGTATATGATTCATTATTAATATCTTCATAAATTCGCCCAACTATAGATGCGATAGCACCGAAATGAAAAAAAAAAAAAAAAAAAAAACACAAAAACAAATAGTCGAAATCGCAACAAGAAGCGCATATAATCTTAGCATCAATCTATCGCTGTGTCGTATTATTAAGACGTAATAAATATTGTACACAGATTTTTATTATTCTCTCATCAGTCTCGAAAAACGGTCGTAATATACTTACGACTACGTTTAATATTTAACTCACACTATTATCCTTTCCCAATTAATTTTACGCCGCGTTTTATGATTACGATTATTATTATTATTATTATTATTATTATTATTAATATTATACTGAAAAATAGCCCTAGGTTGATCCCCTGGCATCGACCTTTACCCTCCTTTCGTTCCGTCCGACTTTTAGGATTTGAATACATCGTTTAAACAATAAACTCATATTACTGCAAGCAAAGAAAATTGGACTTTACTAATTTTTTTTTTTTTGTAAATTTTTACCAGAACTTTCAAATTGAATCTAAAGTTCATATTTTATGGGTGTTCGAAGGGATAAACCAACGCCACAATGTGTTCATCTTGAAATATATACACCCGTAATCCCAAAGTTCATGGAAAATATGCGCTGATTTTAAATCTCTAATCTGAATCCTTGATTGTCGATGAACAATACAATTCTCTTTTCAGAATAATCAAATTTTTATTTGATATAAATGCCTGTTAACGTGTGGGCAAAGCGGATGGGTATTTTAGAAATGTTCCGCCAGCTATTATGGGCACTAACACATGAAATTTTCGCCACTCTTAATGCTCAGATATCCCGGTTACCCTTCAACTTGGTATTGTGGATTGAACTATTCCGGCCGTAATATTGTTGTGCGTGAAATAGTTCTAAGTCTTCGATGAGTTCGAGAAATCATTAAGACGAGTTTTTATCAACATTTTATCACAACTTCAGGGCTCGTTTAGAGCCGATATCATTTATATCTAAGGAATATTTCTTTATCCTCGATAATTCAGGAGGCGGAATTCACTCTCAGTTGTGTGCCAATACCCGTTCGGAACGTTTATACCCACAGAATTTTTTTCGTCTATATTTTCTCGACTCACCCTTAACTGTGTAATTAGTCCAAATAAGCCTTTGCCCACATTAATATTATTTCTTTTTTTTTTTTTTTCTTTTTCGTGTTTGTTTATTTAGTTACTGAATATTTTCTTCAAATCTTCCTCGTACAGAGCAATGACCAGCATTATGCTAAGACCCGACACTAGTCCTAGTGCTTGTAGTACGCATTGCCACTGAGATCCTCCTTCAGCCGAATGGCTCGAAGTCAGCTCCGGTATCTAGGTGTATGAAAAAAAGTAATTGAAATATAAAACTATCTGATGTAATATGGAAATGAGATAAAAGAAGCAATTTTAATGCTCACCATATCGACCAGAGCAATATATATGAACATTCCAGCTGCCGCAGCAAATATCCAACTAGTTGAGGCCGGATCTGCACCCAAAAGAATACCGAATATCATTCCGAATAGGCATAGCACGGAAGATAAGAGATTATAAAAAACTGCCTGCTTCGCGCTCATCCCGGCTTTAAGTAGAACGGCAAAATCACCTGTGGGAAAACAATAGATTCGTTAATTGAACATCATTTTTCGTAAAGCTTTAATTGGACTCGTATCATCGATGAGATATGTAAAGTCGTTATAAGACATACCCAACTCATGAGGTAATTCGTGGCACAACACTGCAATAGCCGTTGAAAATCCACCGGCAATATTGGCGGCAAATGCTGCACCGATGGCCATACCGTCAGTGAAATTGTGTAATCCATCACCCATTATCACCATCCATGCAACACTTGACATGGATTCTGGCGCTGAATGTACGTGACCTTAAAGATGATAAAAAAAACTGGTTTTAAAATAATTTCCTTATACTATATTAGAACGCGGTATTAGGGAGTTCAATCAATCACCATGCGAATGTGTGTGACCGTGATGTTTTGTCTCATGTTCACGGATTATCACTGTGTAACTTTCAGCCTCAGTTACGGATGGATCAACACCGTCGTTACTCTTCTTTGAATGATTGTTCACTGTCTCATCCAACTTCCACTCTTCTTCTTGCTTTTTTTCGATATCTTCATCGACTGCTTTTGAAACAGCATTGGTATTTGATGTCAATGGCTTTTCTTCATCTATAGCTGGTGGTCTTTGGTGATTGTTGTGCTTACGATTATGATGATTGTCTATCGGATTTAGAATCTTTTATTATAAATTCTAACAGAGCGCAGACGGTAACGAGATATTTACCTTGAGTTTCTGTTGTGATTTCGCCGTAGCAGTAAGGATAGGAGGAATATTTGTGCTTGCAATGCTTGTCGCCTACAGAATTGCCGCCGGTTGTATCAGGTTCGCGCATTACTTTTACCCTGAGAGGCAGCTGTGAGATTTAGAAGTTTCATAAGTCAATGATACAGGGAGAAAAGAATAGAAGCTGATACTGGCTACCAGTATGGGTGAAAGAAAAATCACCTTATTACGTCTCTGACGAAACTTTCTCCACTCGCCAATCATAGTCAGAGCTTTTTCAGTAAAAAAGAAAATGACCAGACCCAACATGGCTACTAAACCTTTCCACATATTTGCATCATGCTCCCATTGCAAATCGGTTGGTGAAGAAGCTGTATGGTGATCATGGTCAGATTCATGTGTGTGACTGTGACCATGGCCATGGCTGTGGGCTGTGGGAGACATCATAGCCTGTGGAATTTGAGGATATAGATAAACCGGTGAAAGATTTTCTTGAGAAATTTGAGACAGAGCTGCTCTACTCACGTGGGGTAGCAGATGTATTAGAGCGTCTCCGCACAGTGTGCCGACGGCTAGAGCTACCAGAAATTGTATCATCTGGTGGTAATAGCTTTTATTCATTACTGGGATGACGACGACCCCAAGTAACCCACATAAACTTATTACTAGAATACTGATGGATGAGTAAATCCAGACTGTATGGAAAAAATCAGGATAAAAATATTGTTATTCCATTTCTTCTGGATAATAGAGGAGACATCTCTTTCATTAGATATTAATTATTTTGTCAACAAACCCTGCCAGGTGATGTGGGAAATTTTTTCAGTAACAGCAGGCTGCCAATTCAAAGGAACTTGAATACATCCGCTATGATCAGCGCTTGCTAATTGATAGACTATCGCGGGGCATACCCTCTCCAAAAGCCATCCAGGCAAAGTAGTGTTGCTTTCAGTTTCTGACGTGTAAGAATTATCTTTAGAATACGTTTTGAGTAATTCTGTACTGTTGATGCACTGAAATCATTTGATAATTAAGAAACTAGATTTGATTCACATCGTGTGTTGTTTTCTATATAGTATATATGTTCCTCAAAAATGACTTTTCGCTTTATATCATTTAAAGAACAACAGTCAACAATAATTTTGCTTTACCCTTGTTCTCGCTTTTCCACTAACATTGACATCGTTTGGTTTCAGCTCTGTACTCCTATTCACCTCCTTATCAATAATATTATCTGAAATATGAGAAACTCGTTTTATCTTACATTCTGAGGTGTCCTATGAGCATGAAAGGTGAGCTATTATCCCGGTCTATCTCACTATTTTCTAATGATCACCAGATAAGACTAACTCATAAATGAGACTTGAAAAAACATCAGTCATGTATTCACAAGGAATATCATTAACTTCAGTATTGTTATGTCTTAACTAGATGGTGTATATTTCTTTTAATCTCTCTAAAATGATACTGCAATCAGAAGCAAAGCTCTGCGAACAACATGATAATGCGAGAAAATACTTCTTTGCAGGGATATTGAACTGGGTGAGAAAACCTTAAGGCACTGTACATTGCTCGAAGCAATTTGATTAAATGTACATTAAGACTGGTATTTTTCCTGGCCACAACTCGAAGTTCAATTCAGAAGATTAGGAGTTGAGATGATTGTTCTCTGTTGATAATGCGGGCTCAACGGATCGGATTAGTCTGTTGAAAGAATTGCTCGCTGAATGAATCTGAGACAAGATTGCGATGAGTCGATTGATTCGTAAAATAGTTGACCAGTCTTATTGAAAGTAACGAGTAATTTGAAAGGTCAATTGGGTATAATTGAGATATTTAAAATCTCGAATTGATGCCTGATAAAATATGGTATCTATTGTACTAAAGACTAGTCGGCTTTATTGATAACAAATATCTTTCTCATGATTAAACGCCATGGTATAGGTGTTTTCTTTTTTTTTCATCACCTGTTAATGCATCATGAAATTGTTGGAATAATTTTTGAAAACTGGGATAAAATAAAAATTTTCAAATACTTTCGATATTTCACAGGTTTTTGGGATCTCAAAAACTTTCAACTTGAGGGTTTTTGCAATGAATTTGTTAGTTTTCAAGTTCCCTGACTTTTTCCACAGTTTTTCTGTATCTTGACAACTCTGAACTTCTTGCGCCGCCAACATTCGAATACAATCCCCTTAAACTAGGAAAAAAATAAGATTAGAAATAGTCCAAAAAATCTCACCAGTTATACTAAGCTTCTCCTCTTGGTCGTAATCTTCCCGCTCATCAAGTTGACTGATAATATCAACAAGCTTGAGTTTCTTAAGCAGCCTTTCGAATCCTTCGATAGTCATGCTATCCCCGTTTCCATAATCCTGGAATATCTTCCTTGTGAAATATGACTCGTCCATAACAACGTGTCTCTTTTTCCTCAGCCTCCCTATATCAGCGTCATCTTCAGATCTCTCAATTTCATCGCTAAAATTTTCCTCATTTTCTTTTATCCTGACTATTTCTTTAGATCCGATTTGGCGTTTTAATGGCTGTAAACTATCGTCTCGTCGTCTCGTGTCCGGCAGATCTCCTCTGGAATCTTGAGGGAATGGGACACCGCGCGCCACCTTTAAATCCGTATGTGCAGAACAAGGTGCGTGTGCCGCACACAGCACGCAAACAACACAGACCGTGACAAAGTGATGCGACATGACTGGGTCTAGTAATCGCCTGTAAATACAGAATCGAATTTTCTTCGTCAGTCTTGCCAAAGCTGGGAAATGATATTGGGAAAAAATGCAACAAAGGTTCTACATCTGACTAGAATGGAATATGGTTTAAGCAGTTTCTTCATTTATTGTCTTCCCCAACGAATATACATGCGAATGTTTAAACTGCATATGATATGTTAAGAAGTGTATATTCCAGGAAATATTTTCATCGAAAAGAACCAAGAATCTAAAGTTGTGGAATCTGAATATTGTTTAAACCAAATATCTGAGTAGTATAAATAATTTCCACAATTTATTCTCTTCGATTATCAGTTTCTGCATGAACTTGGTATGCGTGAGTGAATGCCAGATAAGTATCGCCAAGTATGAATCACAGTAATACATTTTTAGCCAAACGAAGAACAAAGCTTAAACTAGTGATCCTGGATATCGTTCGTAACAAATATTTAAGTAATTTGAATAATTATTCTAATTAGTTAAGATTGATTGAGCGCTGGCCAAACAACAACAAAAACAGTAAGTAGTTCAGTTAGCAAAAAGTTCTGATAGTTTTTTTTTTTTTTTGTTTTGTTTACAATTTGAAATACTATAAAGCTAAATAATTTGACTAAATAAATTTTGGAGTAAAAAATCTCTACAACTTTCCCCCTGTATTTCTCTTTGTATATTATTATGCACTTAATTTGTCCAATTCCTTGTATATACGTCAAACTGGTTCTACATTTCTATGTGTATATATGTATAATGTTTACTGCTGACCCACAGCATTCCAATCCGTTAACTTTATTCCAGTAACTCAACTCTGATTACAATCTGAATATTATTTAGTTTATTCTGTAAGTAACAGTGTATTTTGAATAATCTGTTAGAATTAGCTAAGATGTTATAGAATTCATTCAGGTACTTTGTATATACGCTGAATATCTATCATTGAATACTTTATTTCAATCCCATAAAAGAGAGGGAATGAGCTTTCCCCTTAATCATTTTGTTTCGTCAAGTGGCATCTGACTATTTCGTCTTTCAGTTGTTTCGTTAAACAACACTGAATTTTATTGAATTCATCAATTTCCTTGATTCGAACATGAACATTCGTATACGTAGCAGAACACCACAAACATGTGGGGATTTCATTGCGGGAATAATAAGGCGATAAAGAAGGAAAAAGGAAAGAAAAAGAATTCCTTATTTGATATTTTGGCTTATTCTGAATCTATTTATAATCATAATCTCGTCTAGAGACGCTGATCTTATGGCGGAGGGTTGCAGTTCTCCAATTGTATACCTATATCTATGTGTACGTTCCTATTTAGGTTAGAAAGTTATGATGAAACTTTTGCCCAACGTTCGGAAAAAGAGAGAGAGAAAAAAGAGACAGACCACGATTACCTAAATCGCCGACTCTGTGTGCTAAGAAATTATGGCGGGATTCGCTACTACCCGCAATATCTGTATCTCATAAACCTAAATTTCTACGGTTTTTGCTACGTTGTATAGTGTCGCAGTGATATCGCTTGCTATCACTATGCTGTTTTTGTACATTCAGCGAATAAAATAACGAAAAGCTAGTTTTATATTCCAGTTTTACTATCTCCGGCCCCTTATCACCCCTCTCACGTCATACGCGTACCTTACTAACTTTAAACTATAATTACATGTATACCGGGGGCCGGGAGGACTACACCCACGGTCACCGGCGATATGTATGACCACGTATGACTAACGAGATCGACCTGGAGACGGTCATGCCGACGTGTGTGAACATGTCTGAGCTTGATCTGGCTGATGCAGCATCAGCGTGACGCCTACTCCTCGTACCGTATACGGTACACGATATAACATGTGTATCAAGTTGGTTATTATACAATGTTAAAATTTCGTGTATGGGGGGGGGGGGGGGGGGGGGGGGGTATGAGTTAAGAGGGATTTGCGGATGTCTATGTATGTGTTATAGGATATGTGCATACTGTCTGCATGGGTCTTGTTGCATTAGTTATACATGGTAGGTATAGGTATGTTACTATGTCGTACCTAGAATGTAGTACAACACTGTGAATGGTACGTATGCATGAGTGCATGCGAACACGCGCGATACTACAGAACAACACGACGCAACTAAACGACCGACAAGAATATAGCTTAGAGAAAAAAATTTAATTTTTATAGACCCACCGATAATAGTTCCACCTGTAGGCAACGATATGGGGTCCAACTCGTACGCACTCGTGCTTCTGTCGGTAACTGAAAATGCAAAGAGTCCGCATATTGGATTTAGAATATCCGACGGGCGGGGGTTAATGCGCGATACCACTGCGCAGATCAATCCCCTCCACATATTTTATAACGCAATAAACCACAAGATATCAAGTAGCTAGATATCGAAAATCCCGTCTTTTTTACGTCAATCGTTTTCAGACACAGATCGACACAACGCTATGTTATTGGTTACTCTTCGCGAATCCAACCAATGACATGGTTTTGTGTCGTGATTGAAAAGGCAGCGTTACATTTATCTAACAAAAGCGAAGTAAGGAAGCAAAATTAACAAAGTTGGAAGAAATTTATGCGTCTTTTTAAGTTAAAAACTGCTGTGAAATTATTTTGAATAATGAGGTCTTTCGCGCTTCACTTTGTCACACGGATGGATGCGCATGTGTGAAATGTGTTTTGTTGGATACGAGGCTTGATGACTTAACATCAATCGTCTAACTATGTAGCTAGACGTGTATCGTTGGGTGTCTTGAATATGTTAAATCCTCGGTGAAACTAGCCAGCGGACAAAAATGTCTACAAATGTTTAAAAATAGTCGTCTCCTACCTGAAAACTTTTCTGGCACCACATGTACTGGCTTGGTGTACATAAGTCTACAAGTTTAAAAAGAGAATAGAATTTAGAAAAATTCGGTTTAATTTAGATATATTACTTTAACTAGTATAAATATGGCTTCGAAAGTAACAGCTTCCCAGGCGCTGGGGACAGATGGAACAGACTTTTTACACAGACAAAGAATCGCTGCACAATATCAATTCAGGTAAACCGCGATATCGAGGGTAATGTCATTGGGTTTAATTACGTACTACCTGTCGCTCCGAGTTAAATGCATGCGATTATCACGACTATTTTATTAAAATCATTTAGTTTTATTATCACCTCCGCATATCAAATATAGATTTTCTGTTATAAAAATTTCATTAACAGATGAACGGTTAGGATTAATTAATTAACCTCGAATTTCGTCCCCATTTACAATTTATTAACAAATCTTTTAGCACCGATTTAGACAGCTGTTTTCTCTCCCCCAAGGCTTTCGTTCTAGATATATGTCATTTGGTTTTATCATACAATAATCATTTACCCCACAATATCATATTCATTAATATTTTAATATTGTCATGGTTTCAGCGCAATGAACAAGTCGAGATTAAAATACTGCATATTTTTTCACTATTTATTATTTTTTGTAATGCTCGCTAAATTGTCAGCCGATATTCTTGACCATTTGGATATTTTTGTACTGGAAATTGAAGAGCTACAAATACCTCAGGTAATTTTTAATTCTGAATCGATCAATCGAAAAGGATCTTTAAGAACGTCAGATTCAACAAGCTATTCCTTGAATAACTGATACCGTTAAGTAATTAAGAAACGTGTAATGCTGCGCAAAATACCAAGTAATAATGGTTCCCATTTTAGCCCCTATGGTGGGAATACATATGGTGCGGAAGCCTACTTCTTTCATTTTTGGGCTTATCTGCTATACGCTACAATAGAATTAAGACAATACAACGATACATGATGGGTATAGTCCTACTTGGTTACGGCCCACTTATCTACGGGGTTGTATACTACTTCAGGGATGTCTGGGCTTACTTAACAACCGATGAGAGAGAGAATATACAAATGTGGCAGGTGAGCTTATGGAATTAGGTGAAACAAAATTCAATGAAAAATAATATTCCAGAACTGTTGTTTTCATAGTTTTTTTGTTCTTCTTTTTCAGGGTATGCCGTACGGATTATTATGGTACGCATTTTTGCTACTTGCCTCTCAAGTACATTTCTTTTCGTTATATTTTTCGTGGAATCTTCAGTCAGCTTGGAAAGCTCGCGGCTCTAAAAAAGTTGAGTAAATATCGGCTTGGCGAAGGTTTACAGAAAGAGAGACATACATTTACTTTGTCAGACGTATATGTACATAATGCGAAATATATATATATATTTTTTTTTTTTTTCTGTTTCTGCCTCAACGATGTACATACATATAATATAACATAAAGTGGAAATATTCTTGTACGAATATTAAATTATTTTACCTAAGGTGCTCATTTAAGGCAAATAATATTGGTGTTATTTTATTCGTATATATTTTACTCCCTCAGTTTTGTCAATTTCAACTCTAATCAGGCTACCTAATCTATGTTCCTCGTTACATGATGTTATTTTTACACCTTTTTCGGCGGTAAGCTCGATTTTATCGATATTTTATATCTGCTGTTGCTGCTGCTGGACTGACATTCTCTGTATACAATAAATATGAACAAATTCTTTAAAATCAAACTATTCTCATTCAAAGATTTTCGCATCATTATGTCTATTTTATTACATCCAAAACGTTAATCTAGAGTTTGTTGATTGGAATTCGTGTAAGGAATTTTACATTAATTAGCTGGATCTCGGCCGTCAACTTTGTATCTCGAGATCGAATGATTCTGAAAGAAAAAAATCAGCAAAATATGCTCCGTTGGCAGCGAGTTACATTCCAAAGTTCGTTGCGTTATCATCAGAAATGAAGAAAAAATTACGGATCTTTGTATATCTTGGAAATCGGCCATGTTCGAACCGGAAGCGATGTGGGTGTGAAAAGCTTATCGGCTCTTTATCGCAGGGTATACAATTTTTTCTGTAAAAATGAATAAAAATTCGCACACACAAATGATGAAATAGCATAATTATGAGGACTACGAAAGCGAATTTCTGTTAGATTTCATCTTATTAGTTGAACGGGAAAAACGTTCTTACTGTACATCGCCGTATCTTAGGTTGCCTATCGTCTGGGCGCACCAAACAGAATACGAATTTCTACGCCATCTGTTGAAAACGGAGGTGTCCTATATTTTTTATACCTCACAGCAGGGGGGGGGGGGGGGGGGGGCTGACCCGAATTGTATATAGTTAGACAATGTAGTTTAGACGATATCCAACGATATACCTATAACGTGCGCGAGGATCGAAACGGGTCTTCGTATGGTTTATGATTGTTGTTTAGGCGAAGGTCCCCCAGGTGGCGTCGTGCGTGTCTCAAGTGTCAAGTGTCAGGCAGCCATATTCTCGTTTTCTAAACTCGAAACAAGTTGAAAATTTGTTGAATTGAAAGAATAATTTAAGATTTCTTTAATAAACCGTGTGAACTTTGAGCAATAATGACTGACAAAAAAGGTAATTATCCAGCATATCACTATAATTCGAATGAAATTACGCCTCACGACTATTATACCTTAGACCTTGCGAAAGATATTATTCAAAGAACCGAATTACATATCACCTATAAGAATTACCAACTCAGTAATAATCGCTCTATTAAGACTTATAAGAGGTATTCTTAGATAAAAAGTGATTAAAAAAAAAATCATCGTCATCGACTACCGCAAGGTATAATATGCATATTTTATCCGAAACGCGAAGTGTTAATAATCATTTTACTTTTATGAATCGCGATAAATTCGGACGGAATTACATCCCACAAAGTAGATCAATACTCACTCCCCGACTTTAGCGTAGGAATATACAAAATGGCTTCCGGCCTTGGAAACTGGATAGAAATTACATACATATTTCTCTAATTCGCTAAGAACGGATTACCCAATGTAGAGACAACAATTATATGATTAAATAAAACAACATTAATAATTAAAATAAAGAATACCAATAATTTTTCGATATAGGTACTATACTACGACTATGCTTTTCGAAAGTACTACTTTTCTCATAAAAAAAACTGAAATGAAAAAGAGACCACGGAAATGAATAATTGAATGAAAGAATAAAGATAATTTTATCAAAAACAAAATCAATTTTTGTTTTTGATTTTTCCTTTTTATCATATTCACATTTCATACTCAACACCATTTGATATCCGTGAATAGTCAGAGCAATAGAATTGAGCTGCATTATTAGAAATTCGATTCTTTACAGTTTTGATAAATCCTAATTCTCATACTATAGAGACTAGCACCCATTTATACCCTCCCTTAACACCCTTTTCAATATAATTCGATAAATTGATTCATTCACCTGGTCCAAAGTCATCAGCTACACTAAAGGAGTTTCTGAAAATCAAAAGCCTCTAGCCACTCCCGGGAGTCAAGCTTCATACCTTTTTCATGATCAATTTTCAGATACTGCCGGATAAACCCACGGGTTTGGTCGCTACTAGCAATTCTTTCGGCCCTAACAATTGGGATTGGGTATGCCCAGTGATTTGAATTGGTTTTTTGTTTTCATCTTCATAATGCCGCAATTAAGGCGAAAAAACACTCAGAACATTTCCTTCATTTTTTGTATTCCATATCAAACAATTTGTTCAAAACTGTAAAGAATGCCTCACCCTGGTCAAGCAATACCCAATTCAATACTCAGTACCTAATTACACATTAAATAAGGGGGGAAGATATTCCAGTACGTTTAATCATTATGTAAAAATTATGGGTGGTGGTACTTACAATGAAAGGGTATCGCTAGAAATGGCGAAAAATTGTGAAAACTTAGCGAGAATTGATGATAGAGATGGCTGAGAAGGGTTTTGATAATATGTTTTTCATTCGATACAAATTTTACGGATTCTTATCGTTTTTGAGACAGTGACTCCAATGGTAATAGTTTAGAATATGCCCAAAATGAGATATTTTTCATTTAAATGACCTCGACCAGATGTTAGGGCGACATTCTTGATACTATCCACTTCTTTGACTGTTACCATTGACTCCAGTGACTCAATAGCTATAACAATCCGAGCCAAAAATACGGCTGGGAATTGTGCAATTCGTAATATTTTCTTGGCGCAAGAACCAGATTCTGGGGGAGCCATTCGTTCTTACTGTCCACTTGACACCTGAATCGATCCAAACTGTCGTCACTAGACTTAGCCACTTATAGAACTCGGGAATCCATGACATTTTCATGAGACTTTAGAGGTAGTCAGCATTGGCTCAAAATCTTTCTCAAACAATATGAGCTTTCTTATATCCGTCAGTTCATTCATTAATTCCACTTGCCAGATGGTCAGCGAAAGCTTGAAATCCTTTTCTATACTAATTAATTGTGGAGTAGATATTGTGGATCCATAATTTGTCACAGGCTTTCTGTGCGAGGGTACAAGTTTTAAACACATGAAATTTCTATCCAGTTAGAGAATCAGTAAACTAGGAAATTACAGACCGCTTGAAAAATCTAGGAAACATTTTAGTTAATAAAAAAAGGCGTATTCCTATCATTGCTGTAGGTACGATCAAAGATATTCCCAAAGTATTAAATTTGATACCTGAAAATCAGGCAAGAATGATCAACAATTAGTATAGATTATTAAGTTACAATTGAGGGACTGGGTGGAACAAGAGTTCAAGGTATTTTTGGTAAAATGTATTTGGGAGATATATCGACTATTTGACGATGTCTAAAAATGTTGATCGCTCTTCAATGCATTGAATATGTCGGATTAGGGAGTTTTTCAAGCTGAATATAAGAAGGATTATGAAAAGCGTTTGTAAAATCGCGTTAGGTGTTAATCCGCACGATAAAAAGAGATGATACAAAGATATATTTAGAGAACACCGAGTTGTTGAACCTTCTGAGCATGCTTCTGGGTATTCTGACTCAGATTTTTAGTAATAGGAAACATGTAGCTGCCGTTATCAATCTAAATTATGATTAAAGTATACAAATCTTATTATTTGTATATATAAGAGTTCCGCCGTCGTTCCAGCCAGCTCCCAGGTTGTTGTATAACTAATAGTGCGGAGTCGGAATATCATTCTAGGATCAGACCAGAGCAATATAACAAAATAATTGGGCAGATATTGGGAATAGATGTGAGAGAGGTAAAGCGAGAGAAAGAGATACAAAGAATTAGCATATTGAATCTGAACTCCGCCAAAGTTGAGGTTTAGATATATTAGATAATAGATTGATTGTAAGATTGAAGTGTATCGATGTGTCGCCGATCGATATTACACAATAACTATAAGAAGTATGAGCGACTGCGACTGCGACTGCGACGACGGTGGTCGTTTTGTGAAATGAAAACGAAATGAAATGATAATAAATGAAACAAGACGAGTTAGTGCTGGTGGTTATCGTCAAAGTGAGGATATAGAGGCCAAGGTTGTGCAGGGTGTCGATGTGTTTGCAGCGGATTGATCCAAGTCAGTAGGTGGAGCCAACGAGCGAGCGACGCAAGTCCAGACTAAGCCACGTATCTACCTAAACCTTCTCTATATATTATATTACATTAACTCACTACATGTCTATGTGCCTATTAGTGTCTATGCATATATACATATGTATATATATATATATATATATAAATATAAAATATATATATGTATATATATATATTTACATATATGAATACATATCATCACAGTTATTATAACATCTGACCTTTGCCAAATTTTGAGTTTCTAATAGTAACTAAATCTTTGAAACTTTCATAATTTTTTAACAACACCGTGACGATATGTCTGTATGTATATACGTATATAGTATACATGTATTAGGGTGTGCCAATAAGAGAGAAAAACGAACATTTCTTAAACCTCCCAACCTTAAAATCTACATAATCTGTTTCTAATTGAATCTATGACAAAATGCTCCAAGTTAGCGAAAAATATTGCTGCGAATTATTGACCAGAACGCAGATGAAACACCCTTACTCACTTGTTAATGTATGTAAAAACAGAATATGGGGTGGAAGCGTGGAAATAAGAAAGTTCATTTTTTTGGGTGGCCTCTAGTATATGTATTTGTATATATATATATATATATGTATGTATGCATACATACGCACGCCCACACTTATAATATACGTACGCAGACAGTGAAATATCTTGATTAGGTAAAATTCTACAAAGATATTACACTAATAGCTGTCTGGGTATGCGTGTTGTTATTATTATTATTATTAAATACGTACCAGAATGTATATCTTTATATACTATATACACAAAGTAAGTGATTTTTCTACGGCAGTAAATAACTGATTCTGTTAGCTCTAGTTTCTTTACTCCATTGGTTCGAAATCTGCTATTCTGAAATTATATCTTCAAGCAATATAGCCGGTTCTGAAGTCTACCAGCTTCTTTATATCGTCAGTTATGACTGCCGAGAGAAAATACTTGCTATTGATGAATCCAAACCAATTTTCGTTTATTCAGATTGGTTGGCTTGGGTCTATCACTACGTTGTACTGAGATTGTGGTATTGGTTGTTTGCTTAGATTATTTTCGTGCAGCCACCGTGGCCCGGCGACACGCAATTTGACCGTCGTATAAATTCTAAAGAAAGTATCCTGAATAATTTAGGTCAATTTTATCAGTATCAAGTAGAGTGTTATGCGTTGAAATCTAGCCGGGACACGACGAGCCTGCAGGAGGGACGAGAAGACTGTACAAGCTCGACTTTAATAACGTTTCTTTTCTCCATCGAGTAGCTCACTTTTAACACTAGTGCATGTCGCTTTCGTTTTGATCACAAGTTTCGCGATAAATGAAGAAATTTCCCTTGTCCTAGCATTGAATATTACATTCGGTCGAAATTTGAATCTCATTTTGAACTATAATGAACAAATATAAGGAAACTTGTAGTCAACACTGCATGGTTCGAGTTTAAACTAGTTAATTATTATAGAATTGTGTTATCTAAGATTTATATTCGTTAAAACTTGTAGGTATGACAAAGTATTAGTATCTGTAGCTTAATTTTTGACTTTGGTACTACATAATACGTTTATGTATGCATATATACATATATAGATAATATATACCTATGTGTCTATATATTTATACTCACGTTGTAAAGTAAATAATACTCTATACCAAGTTCAATGACAAAAAAAATTGAGAAACTCTTGAAATTCAATTAAACATAACTATTGGCTTGTCATGTCATTATCAAAGCCAAAGTGCTGGCAATATTAAATTTGCACGCGGTTTTTAATCAGTATATCCATTAGTGTGATCAGTACTTTGCAGTTTTTCTTTTTTACTTTGAATTATACCTACTTTAATTTCTATGTGCATGAGAGTTACTAGTAATTAATAATAAACTATTATCTATGCGCCCAAACGCCTTTACCATCGTCAAACAACTTCAATATCAATTAACAGTGGCTCGCTAACGTGCAATTATTGATGTAAAGGCTTTTGTGCACAAAATACTATATGCATGCTAATAGTTAACACTTTGATTGAACGTTGAGCACCCCATTATTAAGCATCGAAAGGTTTCGGCTCACCCTTTTCTTATCCCCAACTTATACCGCTTTTATCCAAATAATTTCCGATCAGAATAATAAGACCAGCGAACAGTTGCAAAAGAATATAGAATCAAAAAACATAGAAATGACAAGAATTTGCAACATCGTTTGATGATCCGTTGTGGGGAAGAAAAGGTCGGCGCGATTCGTATTTTTTTTTTTTTTTTTTCTAAATTTGTTTTTTTCGAGGCATGGAGTTTTGAGAAACTTTAATATTTTTGTTTCTATTGGGGAATGATTATATTCTACGTTTAGCAAATGCCTTCGTCGTCATCCGCGCACATTTGTTTGTCCAGCGTCTAGATTAATGGATGGTGGGTGATGAAAAGTGGAGATTATTTTATAGACTCACTCGTTTATACAAAATGGAAATACATAATCAAGCAAAGCGGTGTCCGAGGTGACGATGACCAGGCTGGATGCAACGCATACAGCACATGCATGTCTCTGTTGGTAGGCGCAAGACGCACCTACGTATTCTGCAGTTAATAGTGAGCTTAATTAAATAGTGTTCCATGAGGTCAAAGACAAAGTCTGGTCAAGACTTTACTTTTCAATCAGGAAAGGGAGTGCCTCCGTTACCCATGAAAGCAGAGAACGATGAAATATGTGTACCATAAAATGAACACAGAATTTCTAAATTATGTATAATATTGGCATAGTATCGTATGCGGAGGTAACACAGGCACGCCCTTTTGTCTTTTCGACAAAGCATTATTCTTAAACATTTACTTCATAGTAAAATGTATTCGAGTGAACTACCACTTAGCTTTTTGTAATATAAATTTTTGTTTCTTTTTTTAATTCATTTTTTCTTTTTATTATATCTACCTAGTTACGATGCGAACCCCCGACATTGATCTCTTTTCCTAACTTAAACTGAATTTATATTCTTAAACTATAATTCCACGATAGATTATCAACTGTTTGCATCGTAGCTCTGGCGCGTAAAACTTACAATTTAAATACCTTGCCGGTAAAAGGATTCGAGCAGTTTCTGATTCAGTAATGAGAAAATTGAACCAAATGATTTCTAACATTAAATACACACAATGATAAAGACTAAACTTGAAGCCTTTTACCGCGTCTAGGTATTCGGTTATGGAGAATTTGGTGTGGGCTGACGTCTATGTTAGAAAGTGTTGATAACGTCCAATATACTTTAGCCAATCCATAGCACCCGCGGTGCCGCAAGTGCGTCTGCATCTGCCGCGTTTGCTACGGTCAAGGCATATAATTTAGAAGAAAAAAAAAAAAGATAGAAAAAAATGAAAAAAAATTGAAAAAAAAAAAATAATACGGAAAAGTTGGGCGTTTTGCATTGACTGATGAGATGCGGTATAAACGCGAATTGTATACTATAACTATAAATGAAATATTATAGAGGATAATAAAAATCCATAATAAATATATGAAGAGGAGCCGTTTAGGAAAGGAAAAAGCAAATTAGATTGAATACTGCACAGCTCCCAATGATCGGTAATATATATATGGTACATAATGCAACTTATATAACTTAAACTACGTTTAATAATGTTTGATGAAAAAAAAAAAAAAAAACTTTATTTATTGGATATATATATTTGCAGAGATTTGTTGTTTGCTGAATCTTGTGAATGTGTGGAATTTAATATATTCATTGTACCACTGTACTTATTGTATATTTACACACTCACAGCTCGAACGTAACTTCAGTTAAATATGTATACTGAATTAAGAATGTTTCGGGCATTAAATAATACCTATATAATTGACCTATTAATGCCTACCGCCGCTCGACTCGTCAAGACATTTTCCACGATCGCTAAGGGACTATAAAGAGACAATTTTATAATTCCATTATTACTCATCTAATGACGATGAGGCGGAATGCTCCATAATTTCGCGTAGAGTTTAATAAATAATTTATTTATTAATACACATTATAATACTGTATGTAAGAAGTATTGGGCGTTAATGGGTTAAACTTCAATTATATGGCTTGATTTTACATTTTTTTATAAACTTCTATATTTATTATTATTTGAAACTGCCTTCATTTCTGCTCAGTTTTCATTTCAAAAATCATATATATTTTGTTTCTTTTTAACCACAACAGTATTTCCTTGCGAGTATAGTCTGCTAGTTTATCCATTTATCGCCATCAACTTATGACTATGAATAAAAATGAAATACAGGAAACTTTATTTAACTATACTCCAAGGTGATGCTACATTTTTTTTTAGACAGAATGTATTTAGCTTATACTTTGATTGTGTACCGCTAATTGCTTTGAGATCAGTTTCATATCCTAGTATTGGTGAAGGTAGGTCATTCACAAATAAAACTCTAACATCTGAGAGAGAGAGAGAGAGAGAGAGATAGAGATAGAGATAGAGAGAGAAAGAGGAAGGGACTCCATGGATCCGCGAGTTAGTCTGTTCAATCATATATAAACCAAACAGAAATCAATTGAAACGATAGGAAATAGTTGTTTCTGCCTTCATGTCCGTTTTCTCTCAGATGTAAGATATTGTATACATATTACATACTTTGAAGCAACATGTCCATCGATCGATTTGCTACTCCATAAATTATTATCAGTTTTTTTTTCCCGCTGAACAGTATATCTAATAGAGAAAGTAAGATTACAAGTGTTTTTGGAGTGTTAAAATTGAATGATGGATATTGAGCTGGTTTTATTATTTCTCATTATTTACCTATTGTTTTATACTTTTCTTCATCAGTTTCATTTAGTCACTAACTCCTTTGAGCTTCAGTTAGTAATTTAATATACCAGTGTATGTTACATGTAAGATATTATACTTTATATGATGTATATTATGATTGTCAGTGACTGGGTTTTCGTCACGGAACTTGCAGTCGCCGTATCTTGTCGTCAAAAATTGTGGGACATTAAATATTTAAGGTGTGCATGGTAGATATATTACATAATTTTTATTGACAAACAAGTCCAGGCATTTGAGGCTCGTTCCTTCGAGAAAACTTTGTCACGGATCAATAGTATACCCATGGCTCGAGTCACGGTAGGATCGTATTTCGCGTACTAGTGCAAAGTTCCCATAGACAAGGGATAATGTACTTCTATAAAACAAATATTTGCATGTTTCTTTCTACTCTTGCAGTTACATAACTGACAAAGTAAAACTTCATGATTCTACCCTGATTTCTACCGCGCACACGAGCCATCCGCAACACGCTAGATCTCTGAGTTTTTCTTTATCGAGTCACCGTGTTCGTGTACTCGAAAATAAAACAACATAACTATAAATTGTACCGAGAAGCTAAGACTAGAGTTGGATTTGACTTGTGTTGCAGCATACCCCGTCGCACCTCATCCACCAACCGGCTTCGTGCCAGCGCCAGCTCAGCCTGCTACATATGGCGGTAAGTTTATTCTCAAACACTGCAAGACCCATTACCACTAATCATCTAAAAAGAAACCTCCAATTCAACAATTACACCTTTAGTTGCAGGCGCATCACCGTATGGGGTCTTCCCCAACCAACCACAACTTTACGCAACGCAGGGACCGCCGCCGCCGACGTATGATCAAACCCTCACTCATCCCATGGTAGGCTTTATTCACTCATTTATTCATCCATTTAAGAATGTATATCGATCTTATTCTTTTGTTTGGTAAAAAATACTATCTATTCCCTGCACCCTATAGTTTTCTTCACAGTTTTCATCTCACATGCAGATGTACCAGCCAATGTATGGCCAGGGTTACCCTGGTGGCTACCTAGCTGGATACCCAGCGGCCTATGGCCCTCTTCAGTACTATCCTCCGCTGGCTACAGCGGCAGCTTATTATCCAGCTGCTGCAATGCAGCCAGCGCCTGTTAGGCCGACAATTATGGTACCTGTAAGTATCTTTTTCAGCATATTGATAACATGGATTTAAGAGGACTCAGCACTGGTATAAGAATATTTCTCATTCTATATATGATCTGATTTCATATAGAACGGATTCGACGGAGGCAGGTTTGATGGAATTTCGCAACAAGTATTGCCACCCCCGCCACCAGGAGTAGCGGCGAATGCTGCACAGCTAGCAGCAATGGCAGGTCACAGTGTTGCACTGTCGCAAAAGAAGGGTTCGTTCCTTGGAGGTGGAACAGAGGGTGGATATACGTTCTGGTAAACGTTGGTTGTTACAACGTTATCGAGGCTGAAGAAATGGAGGCAGGAATAGAAAGAGGAAGAGAAAAAGGAAAATAAAGGTGAAGAATGAGAGTGAAAACAACATCGACATATTAACAAGTTCCACGCGCGATCCATGTAGGCAAATTTCATACATAAACCATGTTAGTCAATAAGTCGCTTAGCTGACCAGGATTAACGGGGAATAAACTATGAACGAACGTCGTTAAACGACGATCTCGTATTTCTAGTTTAAGAGAACATCAACACAAACAATATCAACATCTTAAGATCAGCAACAATAATTTATCATATAATAACATTCGGAATAAGTGTATACCTTGCCATACAGAAAGAAAGAAAAGAAAAAAAAAAATTACTGTTTTATTCATACAGAGTAAGTCGCGATTTTTTTTTTTTTTTAAATTTCTTCACTCATTCCCTCGCTCAATCTCGCTCTTTCTTTCCATCTTCAAAGCCGCAAGAAAATTTTTTATGTTTCTATGTTTTTTTTTTTGTTTTTTTTTTTAATTTACACCATTCAAGCTAGGACAATTTTATATTATATTATAGTAATGTTATTATTATTATACGCCTTGGCACAAAAGCAAGAGAACATCATTCATTTAATGTCTCATACAATAGGTGGTAGTAAATTATTTTCAATGACAATTATATTTAATAATATTTAATTATCTCAAAATTCAAAATCTCTCGAAGTATAATTATTATTATTATTATTATTATTATTATTATTATTATTATTAAAGAACTATTATTATGTTGCATTTCGAACCAATAAACGGTTCAATAAAAACCTTTGAAATTTGGTGCCTCAATAACTGCTTTTACTTTAACTATGTGTCTAACTTTAAAAATTAGATATATAATTATACTTCGATAGATCGTTACCGAATTAAACTGATGCAAAGAGAAAATTCCTTCCTTGTTCAAGTTGGTTCCTTACCCAATTCGACCTGTTCTAAATACATTGAGCTGAACGCATGCTATTAAACGGAATATCTCTAACCGGGCATCTAAAACGGAAAAAAAGAGATATTCCGTTCAATAGCACCGTTCAACCCAATGTTTTTAGAACTTGTTGAATTGGGTAAGGAAAACCACCTTAATTTCATACGTCGATAAAAGGCGATTATTTTTAATACGCAGTTACAGAGATGAGAGTTGACAAGTGATTGAGTGAAGTTAAAATCGTCTATATTAACTAGAATTCTACGAAAGAAAAAATAAATAAATAAATAAATAAAAGTTTCTAGTCCATTCGGCGTAGCGTATCGTATCGTATCGTATCGTCTGCAGGGATCCGCATCTATGTAAATAATTTGTATACAATGTATATCGACACGTATATTGGTACAAAGTATTTATTATACACGTGTCCATACGCATATGGGGGTATACAAGGTTTATTAAATGCGTTTATATTAGTTTCTGATCCTTTTTTTCGAAACTTGACGCAAGTTGTTTGTTTGTATTATTATTATTTTCTTTTTTTTTTTTCTTTTTATTCTCTAGAGTTGCCCGCCACCGCGCATCTCCGAGGTCACTTGACTGTTTTAGTTGTTGTTTTTAATTTCCTTTAGTTAATCTAGTGGTGGTTTTTTTTTTTTTTTTTTAAGTTTAATTTTTTTTTTTTCTCAAGAAAAATAGAGACAGAGATCATCCAACAACAGACCGAGAAACCGGAAGATTATATTAGGTATTAGGTATTTTTATTTTTTATTTTTTTTCTTCTTTTTCAATTTATATAATATAAAATGTATAATATCTCCGTAGACGAACTATCAAATAATTAGTCTACAATAATTTATGTATACCCTTACTAAATGATTGTGCGACAACGCGAAGAGTTTATTTTATTTCATGTTTTTATTATTATTATTATTATTATTATTATTATTATTATTATTATTATTATTTTTTCAATTTCTTTTTTTTTTTCTTTCTTTTTTTTTTTTAATGCAGAAAAGTTTAGAAGAAACAAGTTTCAGTAACGATGAATCGGGCAGCTCGTTTGTTAAGGATCAAAAGAAAAGAAGAAGAAAAAAAAAAAAAAAAATGAAGGGAAGAAAAATGAAAAAAAAAATAAAAATACAAAAAAAAATAGAAAAATGAAAAAATGAAAAAACAAAAAAAAAAACAAAATTTATAAAAATAAAGAAAATGCTAATGAAAATATATCGAGTAAACATCGTGACGTTTATGTATCTATTTATATGAAGCATCTTAAATGCATGGAAAGAGAATGAAAAGAATAACAAAAAAAAAAAACCAAAAAAGCAAGCTTTCAAAGTCACTTTACTAGACACAGCTTACTTGTGGCATTAAAATATTTCAAAACGAATGAGAGAGGAAAAATAAAATTCCCAAGCAAATTTGCTTCTTGTCGCTTCCTTGGCGCAATAAGGTAAAGAATTTTTCTAACAAATGAAAGTGTGTATGCATTTGTACGTCAAAGAGAAAGTGAGATAGAGAGAGAGAGAGAGAGAGAGAGATAGAGAGTAAGTTTTAAAAAACACTTATCATTAATTTGTATAATGATTCATAAGTTTATTAATAAGAGTTTTTGAAAACAAACTCAGAGAAGCTAATGTGGTTTTGTCTTTTTATTTTTATTTTTTTATCTTTTCATCTTTTCGAACTATTTTAATCGCTGTATTAATTAATTAATTAATCAATCAATCAATTATTCAATTATTGATAAATAATGTTGTTAAAATTAGTTCTCATTATTTCCATGCATTTCAAGATTATCATTAATAGATACTACTTATACAGTCCCCCATTATAAATATCAAATTTATTGAGTTTTCTTTATTTATTTTTCCTTTTTTTTTTCTTTTCTCATGTAATACATTTTCGCCAAGATGTTTATAATGTACAGGCACTGTTAACACATTTATATTCACACAACTGTTTAGCTCTTGTAAAACATTCTGTGTGTGTATGTATATAAATGTAACGTATAGGTGACTTTTTTTTTTGTTTTTTTTTTTTTTAATAAACTATTTCTTATATTACCATAACACTCATTAGCTAGCTAATAATTGAGCTGATAATTTTTATTACATATTATTATTATTATTATTATTATTATTATGATGATTAATTTGAATGCGAACGAGTTGCTTTTTACAATTCAAATTTAAATTAACAATATGAATAATATTTTTTTCATTTTTTTTTTGTTCTATCCTAAACAGAAAAGACGTCCTTACTTACGAAAAGTTATTAGAAAACTAATAGAACGAAAGAAAGAAAGAAAGAAAGAAAAAAAAAAGGAAAAAAGAAGGTGAAACGATGAAAAAAAAAAAAAAGAAAAGATAAACATTTACGGTATAAGAGTTTTCTTAGTCCAAGAGTCCAGAATAGAAAAAGATACGATATAAGTAGTACCTGTATAAGAAATGAAAGAGGATCTTGAATTTTCTTTGTTTTTATTTATTTTATTTTATTTAATTTTTTTTTGTTTTCAAAACATTGATAAGAATATTATTATTTCGCTTGATTATATTTTTATCCCTGATAAAAAAAAAGAAAAGAAAAAAAAAAAGAAGAATTTGTCTCTTGATATTTCGAGTCCACGTTATGCCGATATAGTATAAATCGATATTCAGATAATTTAGACTACCTATATTTCCTATTGATTCTGAAACACGTTGGGGTCTATAAACGAATCTCATATTAAATGTTATAAATATAGACACGGGACGATATGATCAGTGTCTTCTCAAAAGTAATAAAAAAAAAAAACTATCAAACTACGAATCTCCTTTTTAGTTTGTTTAAATCAACGATGACGATGACGACGATGAAAAAAACCTGATCGTTTAATAGGAACGAAAATAAGAAGAAGAAAAAAAACGAAAAAAAGAAAAAAAAAAAAAAAGTAAAAAAAAAAAAAAAATTGCAAAATCTATATGAAAAAAAAAAAAAAGAAAAAAAAAAAATAGCTATTGAAAATAATTACCTACGTAGAGGGAGAAAAAAGAAATAAAAATAAAAAAAATAAAAAAATTTGTCACGTTCAAAGCAACTCCAGTATCTCTAATATTATTATAATCATTGATCAGCCATATTATAAAATTGAAATCAATTATATGATTGTACGACGGATCGTAATAGCACGTAGAGAGAAGTGTGCGTGTGTGTGAGAGAGAAAGAGAGAGAGAGAACTCGTGCTGAAATAAGATAGTAAAAAAAAAAAAAATGGAAATAATTACAAAAATACTTCAAAAAAAAAAAAAAGAAGAAAAAAAAAAAGTTTTAGCAATACAATCTTGGTTGAAAACTAAGAAAAGATATATTTTTCTTTTTTTTCTTTTTATTACAGTTATATTATTATATTACTTGTATATATGCTTTTACACGGATTTGTTATCGTTCTCTATTGTACAAACATACCTATAAGACCAGTGCAATAGAAAACATTTTTTTTTTTTTTTTTTTAAATGGTCCTCGTATTTTCTTCGTCAAATTTACAATGAATTAAATCAATCAATGATCGTTAATTGATTTTATTAAGTTTATTGATTAATTTATAAAGATGAGAAAAAAAAAGCAAAATTAAGCTGTAGTGTTGAGATTGCGAAAAATTTATCAAAAATATGCGAACTGCAAACGCGAGATAAAAAAAAAAAAAATAAAGTAAATTTGGTTTTAAAACGTTTTTTTAATTCGACATTCTCGTAAAATAATTTGAAACTGTTGTTGGTTTGTGTTTTTAAGTTATTTTTTATTTATTTATTTGTTCTTGTATTTTTTTTTTTTCTTTTTTTTCTTTTTTTTTCTTGTTCAAGGAACATGACAATTTAGATATTATAATGTTCTCGAATTATTGAAGGAGAGAAACAAAATGAATAGAAAAATTCGAACTTATAATACCTATCTAGTACGTATGCATATGGATGCATGTATGCAATAGGTATGTATGTATGTATGTATGTATGTATATATGTACGTACGTACGTACTACGTAATTTGTAAATGAAACAATGAAAAATGAAAAATGTGAACTTCGCGATAAACTCGTAATAGAGATTTGACAAATTTTTCTAGCAATAGTCCGTGTTTGAGAAGAAGGTAATATACATAGTATGTTGTAAATCTAAATAGTGAGAGAAAAAAAAAAAAAAAGAAAAGGAAAAAAGATTTGATCAAAGATTGATAATATCCAGTTCTAGGTATAGCTATAACAATTATGCTGATAATAAAAACCGATGGTGAAAAAAATAAAAGTGGGTCCATGACGTAGGCATTTCTTTATTTTCTTTTTTTCTTTATATATGCGGTATACTATTTCATTATATATATATATTTATTATAAAAATATATTTTCATTGATCTATCATCAAACGTTCTCAATACATACATATACCTGCATTACATATAATTAAAGATTGTAATATATCTGCGATTAATTGTAAAAACTTTTTCATTATATAATTAATTCAAAATAAAACAAGAACAAAAATTATAAATCATATAGTATTTTCCGCCCGAGGGCTGCATTGGCGCATTTCATATTTATCATTTTTTTTTTTTTTTTTACACACGTATATAAAATATAAATATAAATTGTGTGATTGAAATCTATAAAACTATGTTATACCCTTGCATTTGCATGGAAATCCAAACTATACAGCTTTATATTGTTCTTGTTTTATTTAGATATTTTAATATCCGGCTAATTAACATTGTAACAAGTCTTTTATCTCTTATATCACGAATTATAATATTGTTTAAACGAATAGCCGAAATATTGCGAAGAAAAAACTGAAAAAAAAAAAAATTAATTTTTTTTTTTTTTTCAATCTTACTAGCGAATTTTCTAAAACATGTTATTATACAATATTATATCGACATTCAATTATTACCTACCTATGTTTTGTTCTTATTATTTATTATAATACACATATACATATAATGAATATGCTATTGTTAAACGCTCCGAGGCTATACTTAATGCGATTTGTTACAATTATATACTTAAATTAGAAACTTTGAAATGATATCGAAATTCTTTTTCAATTTATTTATTATTAAGTTCTCATAATAGCTCCGTTGTTCACTGATCAAGAAAAATGTTAACTGGTGAAAAGAAAAGAAAAAAAAAACAGAATTTATAGAAATCACTACTATAGCCATGATTCAATTCTAGTCAAGACAGATGATTTATATAGTTATCGCATAAAGTATCGAGTAGCGTTTAATATTAACAATAGATGAAACAAAAGAAAAAAAAAAAAAACGACTAAATGGATATAATTTTGGTATAAAAGAAGTACAAGATAGAGAGAGAGAGAGAGAGAGAGAGAGAGAGAGAGAAAGAGAGTGGTGAATACGAAAGAAACTTTGTTTTGATAAATAAGAAAAAGGATCGGGTGACTTTAAAATGTAAAACAAAATAGAATGAGACACAATCAACTTTTTTCTATAGTAAAACGATGAAACTATTGATTTGTAAAGCCAGCCGTGCGATATAACACCGAATAATTTCGGTTATTTGTGAAATATGATTATTTAAATATTTTTTACCGCGATTAAAATTGTCGGATGGTCGGTAAATTGGAAAAAAAAAAGAAGAGAACAAAAGAAAAAAGAAGAAGAAAAAAAAAAAAAAAAAATGAAAACAGAAAAAAAAAAAAAATGATATGCGGAAACGTGTGCAATAAAACGCCAAGTATATTACATATATAATGAGATATAAAGTAATATAATATAATGAATAATAATAATAATAATTGATATAATGATTATTACAACGACAGATTCGTTATACTATATATACTATACGATGTGTGTAAGACGATTTGAAATTGATTAAAGAAGCGAAATCTATGAAAAAAAAAAAAAAAAAAGAATAATATATTTGTGACTCACATAAACCTCGTTTATATTAAATCATTAATTTATTATGAATATAATAGAGCTAATTACTAACGCAGTTTGAAAAAAACGAAAAAACGAAAAAACGAGAAAAAAAAAATTGTCTCGCCCATAAGGCTTGCATTATACTACGTTAATAACATTAGACGTAGTACGTCAGTCGACTGGTATTAAGTTGTTACACGCTACGACGAGAATAAATTTATTGTTTGAATAAATCACGACTACCTATATACCTACATACCTACGTACTACATAATGATAATTAAAAATTCATACTTTGTAACGATCGAATTATTATTGCACGTGCGATAATGATCAGCTGAGCAAGATTTAGAGATAATAAAACGCATTTATTACTGTTTCTGTTTACCATTTACTATAAATTACTGTCGCCCAAGTCTCTATTTCTCTATTTTTTATATAGATTTAGAATTCAACTGAGCTTGTAGCCATGACGTCATAAGCGAGAAAGTTTCTTTTTCGCCATACGGTCATCTTCTAATTTGAAAATCGAAACTATTCACGCTTTTCCACCCTGCATACGCTAGAGAATCAGCAAAGGCCTAAATCTTCTAATAATTAAAGAGTATCCAATAACACAATTAGGCTGAACTCGTGAGGTGGTAACGTGAATTGAATCATGGCAGCCATTGATCTAGCCGTATACCACGATAAATTATTTTTATATTTACGGTACTGGGATAAAAACTTTCTATAGATATTTGAAATATCATATCGGGATTAAAACATTGTATCTTTATTCATCAAATCTTATTCTAGACATCTTGCTTCAAGAATTAGCAATTAATTATTGCTCTGAATTGTTTGGATTGCGATAATAAAATATTTGTCGGGCATTGTGATTACTTGAATAAAAATAGGCGATATTATTTTCTTCTCATGTCAGTCGTATTCCATCGTCGTTGGTTATTATTTATTAATTTATATTGTATGTATGTACGCTTGGCGTGTTTGATCTTGACCGGTATGAAGTTGCACCGCAATCTTCTGTCTCCTTTTATCCTGCGTGGTTACATAGGGAAGAAAAGAGACAGCAGACTGTTGGGCTAACTTCATACCGGTCAACATCAAACACGTTTAGTGTACAAAGAAATATGAAAATAATAAACTAAATCATATCAACTGCAGTGAGAAAATGTTATTATTCTAATTGATCTACAATGACGAATGTATCTATGTACTACCTATTGTTATCATTGTTCGAATTTCGAACCAGCTAGAATTTTTTTCATAGTTTTTTCTAAGGAAGGTAAAAGGTCGCAATATACATCGACGCATTTAGTCGCGCATCTTTCGAAACTATCGCTAAATTTGTTCACCTCATCCTGTGTTGGGTTCGGCGACATTTGGTCTCGTATGCTATCGTTGCATTCCATAACGCACCTCTGTAGCCGGGTCTGTATGAAGTAAATATAAATAAATACTTAGAACGGATGTACGTCCGTAATTCTGCATCAAAACTAAATTAGAATTTTTAAGTCAAGTTTTCATTAAAGCGACGAGATACGCGTCAATGCGATTTGCTCAGGCTACGAACTTCCGGCAAATATATGACATCACGCAGCTTGTCGCTCTAATGAAAATCAGCCTTTAGTCTTCACACCTGAACGCGCTCTAGTTCACCCTGTACGTAATGCTGAGCCTTGTTCAAAGGCGTGCTGCAAGTTTCGACACAATGATGAACCTTCTGCATGCTGTAGGTCTGGTTGTCGCAGCAGGTAGCCGCGCACCTGTGCATATCACCCTAACAAGAATGAGATATAATCCGAAAAATGACGAATGAAAAAAGTCGTAAAAAATTACGAAATCATTTTATTTTCTATTTCACCGGATGAAGAGAGGTTAGGAACGGGTTTTACCTGCATTTTTCGTAAATACGTCTTGTCAATCTCTTCAATCATGTTGGTCATCTTGTCCTCGACACGTCTTTTCTGTTCCTCGACCATTTTTCGTAGATTCTAAGTGCAAATTATGGTTTTTTAAACGCGAATTGACTACTATATATTCGTCTGCAACTAGCAACTAGAGATATAATAAATCAGAAGTCTGCCATTTGGAAATATGGTTTAAAATTCAGGCGTCAAGTGGCGCCACGAGCGTTAAATCGACGTGATATTTAATGGTCTGCGCAAGAGATGCCGCTCATATTGTTGAAAAAAAAAAAAAAAAAAAAGTTCAAAACGATTGAGATTCAAGATCCAGAGAAGAGACTGGAGGATCGAGATGGTGAACTTTTTTGATTTACCGGTTTTTCGTCCCGACTGTTTTAACGGGGTACGCTGCCGCTCCGACCACCGGTTCTTTTTATTCTTTCTTATTTCGTTCCTTTTCTCTTATCTTCTTGTTTCTTATTTATATAATACTAAGTATACATATGAATCCACGTGCTGATCAACTCTTGTAGATTGGGTTAGACGTTTACTGCTTTTGCGATAAAGGGCGCGAAGGCAAAGGCAAAGAAAAATATAATAATAAATATAATGGATAAGAATTTTCGTTTTAAATCTGGGACATCAGTTCATTTTCAAATGTATTGTCACATAACTTCTGAATTCAGCGCAAAATATTTCCTTACCCAGTGTAAAGAAAGTATTCAGTGTTTCTGATAATTGTTATTTCTTGTTCGAGAATCCTCGAAATTGATTCCATTTGGTGAACAAGGTTGTTCATAATCAAACACAATCGCTTCGTCGCTCGAATCTTAATATCCTATGAGAATCGAATGTTCTGATTCGTCCGTTGAGTCGAAAACATATTTCAAGATTAAAATACATAACAAAAAAATAATATATTATGTGTCATGCCCGTAAACCGAGTGTTTTTAGGCGAGGATAATGATTTCAGTACGAGCTATAAAGGCGAGCCGGCAGTGAGTTCTGAAATCATTATTCGAGTCAAAAACGGTTTACGGACGCGCCCCATACTTGAGGTTATGGTGCGATCTGTCGCGCAATTTGAATCGCGCATCGAAACTGCGGTAAGTATAAAGACTTTATACGGTAGTTCTGAAATCAGCCGTATAAAATGCTACTTTGTGGATCGAAAACAGGCGTCATAAAGTGACTTTTCAATGCCTATGCTGAAAAAAATGAATATATGGAAGGGTATATGAGAAGTGAGGAAGAGGTATATAATGATAATACAAACAACGTGAAAGAATAATAACAACAATAATATCGGTAATATATACATATACATAATTTATGTATATATAAATATATTAGTTAAAAACGTACGATTCATAATTATTTTTGAATATTCTTTCGACACGAGTAGGTGTATTTAAATAGTTCTTCTCCCTGCTGCGATTGTCAATTATCATTCGTATTTGCGAGCCTCAATAATTTCGCGGTAGTTATATATGCGGCAGATCAGTTAGGCCGAATTCGACATCTTCATTTTCGACTTTTTGTCAGATCCGAGGGTAGATCGGAGTGCGGTGATGATGATGATGTTGAATCCGGTAGTGATAATACTTTAGATGATATAGGTACTGAGAGGCCCGCTGCTGTCATCGCGACACTCAAAGGTATGGTGATGAACTGTTGGTTACCCTGGACGGATCCCGTCGACGAAACGCCTGCAAGAAATATTTTTGTTGTTTGTTTGTTTGTTTTTATCTTTCGCCTGAATGTATAAACGCACGAGAATAAAAACTTTGTGTAATTCCCATCTTTTCACGATATTTGTAAAATGTGATTTTATTATGAGGAATGGATGAGGTGTGGATCGGTAAATAGGCTTTATTTTTGGCCGTCGGTTACCTGCATCCTGGGGTATTTGTACCGGCTGCCCGTTTTGCCCGATACTAAGAAGCACCCCGGGACTCGGGGAGTAGACTACGTTCTGTGACATCGGGTAAATCATTCCGGAAGCGAAGGGTGACATACTGCCTAAAAAACGAAATTGTTATTTCCTAATACTGTGAAGTACAGTAATGTTCATCGATGGTGGCACCCAGTGGCTCACTATTTTTCCCAGCCTTTTTTTTAATCAAATTTCCCTTCTACAAATATTTTATTTGCCTATGACCAGTTGAACCTTCAGGTTATTAGGAATATGACAGATGCGAGGTGGACCAGAGTCACGAAGTAAGCCGCTGATCATGAGGGAATAAAACATTTGTAGAAGGGAAACTTCCTTTTCACCGCAACCCCTTAGGATTTTTATAATTTGCCGCAATTTGTAGCATATTTATGCGTGAGAAAAACGACTGTAATTTTTTGTTAATTTCTTTAATTTAACCGCTCTGGAAATGCATTATCTTACTAATTTAGCATATACCTATCGTGAGAAATGAACCGCACTTGTCAGTTTTTTATGTACGCACACCAGATTTGAAATGACTTCGGAATGTTTCACATGATCTAATCGGATTTCGAAAGATTAAACTCGGGAATTCGATGGATTAGATGGACTTTATCCGAATTTTAGGATTTCAGAATAATTCAAATGGTTTTAAATGATTCCTAGAAGAAATTTCAAAAGATTTCCAAGATTTTAAGTCAGCTGCGATGGGGGGTATCGAGGATTCCAAAAGATTCCAATAAGTTCAATTGATTTTCGAAACAATGTTAGATGATTTCAAAAGATGTAATGAATAGTCAAACCAAAAGGTTCTACTTTTACATTAACCATTTCCATACAATTCTTAGCTATCATTTAAATCAATACGAAGTATAGTCCGTTTTAGCTAAATTCCAATTCCTCTACATATTTCAGTATTAAAGTATAAGATTAAATGTACATCGAATTGAATGAAATTGATAATTGTAGGAATCGTCTAAAACCCGAAATTACTCATATATATTGAAAGGGCACCGTAATTATCGATAGATTTATCAGTTTTATGTAATTTAATAGCGCGCACGCTATGCTAGTATCGCTGAACTACATAAAAATACTTGCGCGTAGTTTCACGATTAATTTAAATAAGTCGTTTGGGGGGCACCTTGCAAAACTATTATCCCTTAGAGCAGAGTTTTGATGTGTTCAATCTTATAGTATAGTATAAAAAGAAACGGAATGTTTGATATAACTACTGTGTCCATACTTAGAATCTAGTTGGAAGAAGAGCACATATAGTATATAACGAGGAATGAAAAAGAGGAGGTATGGCATACATATATTTCGCTAATTTGATCGAAAGGCGCTTAACAATTCATCGGAGTATCTCGCGGCCGCGTGTCCCTCGCGGCCCTCCTCCTCCCCCTCCGCCCTCCGCCCTCATGCCAAGCATTAGTATTTATATTTATGTGCAAGCGTTGTACACCTGCGCTACCGCTTTCGACCGGATACTTCCGAGTTAGGAAGCGCGCCGAGGCTCCGTTTGGTCATGCGAGCGTACCAGGCCTTAAACGGGAGTTAAAGGCATCCTCGCCCCATCATCGCGTACGCACCTCGCATAGTAAGTAGCGGCGCGTACTTTGCGCCCCCTACCTAACCCTCCTTATCCCTCCTGCACTGCACTGCACTGCACTGTACCCCACCTCACCGCGCCGCGCCGCGACGACATTATCTCCTTCTTCATCTTTATTTATTTATTTATTTATTTATTTGCTTTTTTTTTTTGTTCATATCTTTTGCTCTCTTTTCTGATATTTTTTGCGCTCTTTATATACCTACGCATATATTGAGTACCTCATATTAGTTACCGTCTGCAGTGTATAAACTGTACTTTGTTAATTGATCTGATAATATAAAAACTTCCGTATGATTTTTGATTTTCATTGTCTGTTTGTTTGTTTATTTGTCTAAAAATTATATTATTTTTAACTCAATTAGCTAACTTATACTTCGACTTTTGACTTTAAGTTTCATACTACCCTTATTTTTGAATTGACACTTTATAGTTTCGTAGCGAATAAATGTGCAGTGGAGAACATTAATTTTTTCGGTATTTTTACTTCCATTCGATACATATCTTGTCATAGTTTCCCAAACCAAGTATAATGATGCGATAATTGTATGTCTATTACGAAATAAGGATTTTAAAAGCCTTAAAGCTATGAATCGCAATACCTTCGATATACAGTAATTTTTGACTTATCGTAGCGGACCAAAGTTTCTGCAATTGTGAATCGATTGATAAATGATGATTAAAAATCGTTTCTGCCTCCAAAATCTTAATGGTATACAAAGTCTAAATTTTACTAACTCGAACCACTGCACGTTACCCTTTAAGGATAAATGCGATTTTTATATATTATAAAGATGTTTTATACATAGCTTTTTAATATCAATAAACGTTCTAAGAAACTGGTGGACAGAATTGTCGGACTTAGCGATACCTAATGAAGCAATGCGACGTATATCGTAGCTATTTTACATATTTATCAGACATCGTTCGATCGAGTCTTGGTGTGTGTGGGCTGTCTGAGAACGATTTAAAATTTTAAGCTTTACTTGTTAGACTTGAATTAATCCGCCGCTCGAGTAGACCACGACGAACAGTTTACTGCACCGTGATTCGAACTGCGTTGGTTTTGTATATAATTATATGTTAGTAATTGTTTATGTAAAACAGTCTTCATCGATGCATATATATAGGTTGATGTGAAAAGTCAAAGAGTTAGTTTGACTCTGATGTTTCCTAATTGTTTATCGTTAGAATCGGTTGGGCAGTGTACATAGTAAGATTCGAGAAGATGAGGATTGACAGATCCGCGAATTTACAAAGGATGAACAGATAAAGGAAATACCAAATCTCGAGTTATATTAACGAATTGTGGCCAGAGCCAGACAAACTTCGTTCAAATATTCTCAATTTTATTGAAATTGAATGAAATCTAACGAAACTCAATATATATTTTAAAATTTGTAAAGTTTATGGTGTTTTAATTAATAACAAAACAGTAAAATTAAAATGTACATATACCAGCGTGATTCTTTCCCGCCTCTTTGGGTACCCCAGGGGATTCCCCGTCGCTTGAATCCACATCGCTGTCGTTTCCGCAAACGTCCGATCTTGGTGAAGCCGCATCGTCCTGTAGAAACAGAAAATAAATGACGAGACGGTTAGTCAAAGACAACAGCAATGATATATTGAAAAAAAGAAAAAAAAAGAAATAAAATATTGAAATGATGATAAAGATTATAGGGATAAAAATTTTGAAATTGTGTCTGCTTCTGCAGTTATCATTGTCAATAAAAAATGTATCACTTATAAAATAACGAGAAAAAAAAAAAAAAGAAAAATCTCTCTCCCTTTTTCTGAAAACGGAAAAACCAAACAAAAAAAAAAAAAAAAAACCGACTACGAAGAGCTACCGGAAATAGTTTTTTTTAGCGCGACGGAGCGGCTCTACTGGCTCTTGTTGCTCGTATAAGGTCTGATTCCGCTGGTGCGAACCGCGGGACCGGGGAAATCGCTGCCGTGGCTTGTAACCCGTTAAGAATATTTCCAGGTACCATTAAATAACCGCCATTTTGTATAGAAACTAGAGAAAACAATTATCCACGATCTAACACTTATACTTGACCGTTATAAGAGTTATTATATCTGCAGTATTCATCTTTACGACATGGACATGGGATTCTCCACAGCTTCAAGTCCAACAGTCCTTTTTTTTTTTTTATATATCCCAACGAAGAACACCCGACTGATGCAACTAACAATAAGATATGTAATCATATAGGTACAAAAATAAATCATTAATTGATATAATTTTGACCCTTTTTATTTTACCCTCTCCCTTGATCTGCGATCAACGTACCCCACGGTATTGTCATATGTTAAATTATCGCCATACATCTGAATGCAGTGTAAGAATACTACCTATACCATGGTTGAACTATATTGGCGCGTGCGAAGAAGCGACGCGGTGGAGAATGGGGGGAACTTAAGAGGAAAACGCGCTTCGCGTTTAAACCGCATGGAGGGGATGGTATTATAGTGCCAAATCAAGACGTGAGATAATCGCGCGGGCGGTATAAGCCACGGAATACCCGCATAGGAATCTAACTATTTAGAAACATGAAACGTTACGCGGTGCAGTCTTGCAGTCTACACTGACTGATGGCTGATTCTAATGCAAAATAATTACATTTCGAAAGTTAATGAGTTAGCCGCGACTTCATATATTAAGTTGGTATACAGCTATATAGTTTGCTATTAACGATTTAGTAACAACTATTGCAATGACGAAAGCTCACTCCAGTCAAGGTGAGCTTCTTTTTTTTTCTTGAATATACGTCGACCGCATTTCCCGCCAAAACTGTTGATACCATATCAGTATATAGGGTTATACATTCTATAGAAAATCTTTCTGCTAACGATTTTATATCCCGAAAGCCAACTTATATATAGGGTAAAGTTTGCCAATATATCGTACTGTTTAAGTTTGGTCATTTTTTTGCGATAGTATCTTCTCGATTTTGAATTTTTTTTTTTTTGAGATTGGAGTGTTTAGAAAATTTCGAATGCTGATCATTATCCATTTCTATACAATAAATTCACACGATTTAGGTAGCGGTAGAATATTGACAACCTTAACCTAAAACTTCCCCGAACCACCCCGGAAAGCAAACTAATAAAAAAAAAAAAAAAAAAAAAGAAAAACTGTGAACGGTATTACGTATGTCTATAACTTCGACATTTCATATATACCTATACCGTACTTATATGCAATACGTGTTCATACCTATAATAACTCTTAAGTCCACATTATACGTATATCCCTAAGGAGAAACGGAAGAACTGGCCTCGTTGTCAAAACACTTAAATCTATGCCAACACGTCAGGGTATAACAAGAAAGTAAGTATACTATAACAGTCAATCTAACTGAAGGTTCATTGCATTGACATGACATACTATAATTCCTATACAAAGAAGGTGGTGACGTATTAAATTATGCATTTGCATATAAGAAGTAGAGAAAAAGACCAAAGAAATTTATATGGGGTTGTTGGATATACAGCGGACTTACAATCATCGTATTTACAGGAGTATTCTTAGCTCCGAATAGCAGAGAAGGACGTTAAGATGTTTTTTTTTTTTTTTCAAATTACAAAAAAAAAAAAAAAAACACTAGATATCAAAAAGTACCTACAGCGTACGTAATGCGGTGTATAAGTCCGTCTACTTGAGGGTATACACATTTTATACCTAGTGTATAAAGTATATAGTTACATGAGAAGCGTACGGTTCGGTAGGGGAAAGATGCGTGCCTCGTCGCTCCTTATATGGCCATCGCGGCTCAACTCGGCGCGCACCTACGGGAGCCCGTGCCCCGGTGTATAGACGTGATATCGCGCGTCAAATTTACAAAATCACCTGCGTGCCTCTTCTTCTTATTCTTCACGATCGGGATTTCCTCTTCCTCCTTCGCCTCTTCCATATAGGTATATCTGTCTTTCTCGCTTCCCCATATCTTAAAGACGTATTACATATATAGGTATATCTATATACACGGTGGTACAAATATCCCACAGGGCTACCAAGCGCCGAAAACTGGGCCACGCCCCCTCTTTCTCTTTCTCTATCTCCCCCCCCCCTGCCCCCCCTCGATCTCTCTCACTCTGTATTTCATCTCTGAATTTTATCTCCCTGCCCCCCTTTCTCGCGATGACGAGGTATGCCGTGCCTATAAACGAGGTGAGAAACGATTATATTGTCACGTAAGTACGCATGATTACACGGGTAACCGGTCGAGGAAATGGTCTTTCGTCTTCCTCTATTTGCCTCTCTTTCTTCGAAGATATATATATATATATATATATATATATATATATATAGATATGTATCTTTTAGTATCTCTGTGATAGAGTAAGAAAAACAGAGAACGAAATAAATCTGTTGGGGTAGGTTGAACATATAAATATATATATGTACAGATTAAAAGTATCTTTCCGACGATCGTAAACACGCTATATTATATTATAGGGAAATGCATTCATATACTTATATTATAGGAAATTATCTTATCCAATGTATATATATATATATCTCGAATAGGAATGAGTTACTATAAAACCGGAAGAGGGGTAGTATATATTATGCAAGGTAGTTCGACGAAGTGAAATAACGTAATCTACATATCAAATTGCAGAAAAGTAAGTATTCCGAGAATGAGGAAGGACAGAGTTTACTCGTGACTGAAAAAAAAATTATAAAAAATTATAAAAAAAAAAAACGACGTATATGTAATAAATCGACATAGGGTTGGCACTAGTTAATTACAGCTTTAATATAATCGCTGAAGTTTCCCGCGATGTCAGCGGGGGTAAGAAATCCCATTTCATTATAGTTTAGCTCATTCGGAACTTTTAGCGGGATATAATTCTCTGCTATTATTTACAGTAATGTTCATCAATGTTCATTATAGAATAATATAGATATGAATATTATACTGTACTGTGTATAATATCGAAATTAGAGTAAAACGATATATTATTAGACGATTAACGATGAGAGGAATTTGCGCGACAGGTGGCCAGCTACAACTCGCGCAACACTCGCACGGCCTTTCGTACTGGCTAATTAGCGATAGCGGAATTGCATTTTCCAAGAAAAACTACCCGCGGCTCACGCGTTCCAGTTTCATTCCTTCGTCCGATCCCCGCAACCACCTCGCCGCTACATAGTCAACGACTCTTCTTCCGTCTATACAACGATGATATATCACCTGTATAATCGCTATCGGGAAAAACGAGAGAAATTTCACTGCTGATCTTAGTGTTTCGAGTTTGCGTATAGGAGACTTAACACAGACGGAAGAAAGATGCTTCGATTTTGGATCACGACAGAGATTTCAACGAATCTTAAACGCTTCCATCCCACTAGTAAAGGGTTACACACATGATGTTGGACATTATACATCGATAATGAATACGTTCGTTGTCCAACTGCAGTTTTATTTACGGGAATAATAATATGACAATTGAGAATTTTAAAATCACGAAAATTTATGGCAAAAAGGGTAACCCCCATTGTGCGTGAATGCAGCCTTGACTAGCTTTCTTTTGTTGATTATACTCAAGTGACTTTAATGACTTGTTTGATTTAGTTGGTTGATCCGATACTGTGCGTGTCTTTGTATCGTTGCATTGTTAACAAATATACGTGCGCTAGAAGAGACACGAGAAATCCAAGAGAGTATATAGATACGTTGCACAGTAGTCTAGTTGAACCTCTGGGTAAAAGGGTATTCATTCTCATTCCAAGCTAGTCAGCTACTGCCTTCCCGCCTCTTTACCTCTTTATACCTCTTTGGCTCTATATAAGGCGTGTCAAGTTGTCTTTGACAAAGGCCTCCTAGCCGTATATGGCCTTTGGTTCTCGATCGCACCTGGTCTAGAGTATAGCCTGCGGTCTGAACGCGCAACCCAGGAGAAGCCATCCGGAGGCACCGTTCAGCATAGTGGCGCGATTCAATTATTTCATGCCTGATCCACTGCAGTGCATGGTCTCATTGTCAGTGCGATTTATAATGATTACCTATACCGATATACATGCCGTGTATATAAGATCCAACGTTGCTTGTTGCGATCAAACCAGAGGAGTATCAAACAACTCTTGAACTTTCCGCTTCCGTAATCGATGATTTTTATTCGCAAACTATCGAATAGTATATATAAATAACGTCGCGGAGCAATTATAATGAAAAACTAAACGACAAGATCCTAATAACAATTATAACCAAGATATACGATACGATATTCGTATAAGTGTACGTATAGTATCAACGGACGTTACCTACCAGGATGAAATCCGTTCGTCGTGGTACTATATGGTAATAAGTAACGACGAACAGTGTACCACCAGAAGCAGGAAACCGCAGGAACAACAGCAGCATCAATAGCGTCAATAATATGTATATATAATATATATAGGATTCGCTGTAAATCTTACTTACTTTCAGTTTGTAACCAGGGAATAATGTATTTCGTTTGATTCACTCAAAGTTTTTGATTATACAAATATACAAAACACACATGCACAATTGCACATATCACAAGAGAGTGTCTCTACGTATAAATAAATATCGACGGGTAATAAGGACGAGATAGTTAAGAAAAAAAAAAAAAAGAATTAAAAAAGAGATAAAAAAAAAAGAAAAAGAAAAAATGAAACAGAATAATAATAATAATAATAATAATAATAATAATAAAAATAATAATATTATTAAAAATAATAATAATAATGATATTAATATTAATAATAATAATAATAATAATAATAATAAAAAATTAAATTAATCAAACATAAAAACTAAATACTAATAATACACATGCCACTCTACAACAACACGTTACAACAAACATCAACGATATTTAATACTCAATTCACAATTGAATCCTGACGAGGTTCGGGGCTCTTTTACCTAATCTAACATCCTAAATCGGTATTTAGATTCTTATAGTCGTCGAATAAATGTTGAATCAAAGATTGTATTGCTATCCATTTCGCTGTCTGATCGACGCTCCGTTCGTTATAACGAGATAGAGCGTCTACTAGTGTGGCGGTTTTTTTTTTTTTCATCATTATTTTTTTTTTTCTTTCTTGACGAATTTTAAAATAGATTTATGTATTTAACCGATATTAAAAAAGCACCAGATCGATTGCTCGCCCATACGAACATCGATTGACTTTAAATTATGATTTTTACTAATACAATACTGTAGTTATAATCGTTGGAGTGATTGATATAATTATATATACTCAAGCGATAGCGTACATGGCTATTTTTTTTTTTTTTTTGAAAACTATTCAAACCAACTAAGCAGTATTATCGATTTTTCGGTATCGTTCGTATAAATCGGGTAATAAATATATACAACATCGTTAAATAAATATACTATAAAAAAAAAACAAAAAAAAATCTTCATCTTTTTCTTATTTTTCTTTAAATGCAAAAGCGTTCGACTTTAAGTATTCGCGCGTCAATTCGACGAGACGTTGCTTATCTACGAGACAACGTTCATTTGATTTTTTATAAGTCAGCTGACAAAAAAAAAAAAAAAAAAATGACTTAACGCTCGCGAGACGAGGAGTCTTTGGACAGATAATTGAATAGCTAAAGAGAGGTACCCGTTCGAGCAACGCAACCAAATAGTCCCGAGTATTTCCCATGCTCGCATTGGGCGTAGTAATTATTGAGTACGTATTAATAAATTGTTCCCTAACGTAATACCTACGCGCGAACGCGTAAAAGTTACGTTTATTTTTTTCAAAGATAAACAGATACGAGCTGTGATCGTTTGTAACGCGGGCTTTGGGATAAACCGTTTTTCCATCGTCGGGACAAACGCCGACTGGATATTTTTGCTCTGTCGGTAAAGGAGACTACTCTTATACTGCACCATGACTAATTGAAAGACGATTCTAGCTCCACTAAATACGGTTAAAACATGATTAACCAGCACTATAGAGTGAAGACTCGAAGCTTGTGGCTGTATCAAGAAGATAACAAGTTTCTAGGGAACTTTTTAGTACAACGACAAGCTCAACCGGGACAAAAACTATCCCTAGAATGTGTAAGACGATTTCAATAGCTCTAAATCTAGAAGAGTTTTCTAAACTTCCAGTGCATGGGAGCTAACCCTGATCTGTTAAATAACCAGGAGGCGTTTGTCTGTTCTCTCAACTACCGCTGCGGATGAGAATGCGACATGTGCGGATGGTAGGTTGCGTGGGGCGGCAGGGGTGACGGACAGGACTGTTGGTACGGGCCAGCAGCAAGCATAGGTCCAGGACTAGAGCACGGTACAAGATGGGAGGGTGAATTCTGTGGGTGGTGGGTAGCTAATAGGTGATGCTGATGGGGCGCGGGCGCATGCGGTGGTGCGGGGTAGCCAGCGTGCTGTTGGAGAGCCCCGCCATGCGGCGAGCCGTACACCAGTTGCCTTACTTTCTGCTCCTCGTCAGCAATGTTGTACGTCAGTTCCGTCTCCTCAAAGCCCGTTGCCGACATCCGCTGGTCTCCTGTTGATCCAGAAGATGGGGGGTCAGGGCTATTCAGGCATGTCTGAATCAGGGCTTTACCAGCTTCGCTAGTTATCATCGGCTGTAGTTTTCTCGTTGCAAATGTGTAGACGTGTCCCGTCTCGCTGGCCACTAGTAACATCACCTGAGTCCCCGTCAGTGTCGACAGTTCATAGGCCTGGAAAATTATTGCTGAATCAGCCTAGGTCCGGATTCTCCATCGTCAACTCTTTATCAAACATTTTCTGTTCGTCGGTCTGTCCAGCTTTAACTTTAGCTTTATATTCATTGATTACTAGTAGCTTGTTTTAGTTTTGGATAAGAATGTTATAAAGACTTGTGAATCTACGTTAAATTCTTCATGAATTTAAGTTTATTCATCGAACATATTATGAAGTAGTTAGTTTTACAAAGTGGTATCGTTAAAACTTGACAAGTTTAATAAAATAGGATTGGGATATGTTAGGAAGTTCTTTATTTATTTTACGACATTGCACAACACATACGCCCTGATACAAAGAACTTTGAAGAAAGAGAGAGAACTGCAGTCTGATCTGAGTAGATAACATTGGCTATTTCAACGACGTGCCTGATCCGAGGTCTTACTTACCTAGGCCGCGCTCGGTCCTGTCAGCCAGCGAGTTAGTATAGACAAATGAAATTTCTCTCGCGCTCTCTCTCTCTCTCTGAATTGTCAATAGATAAGTCTAATCGAGGGACGATCGGAGGCGAGTTCCACAGTATTTTCTCTGTTCTTTGAGTTAAGGGCGAAGGTGGTCTTTGGTCGATCCCTTACCTCGACATTATTAGTGTATCTTTCTTTGGTCGGACGATAATTGTTAATTAGGTGTTGTTAGTAGTAGCATCCGAATTGATAGTCGAGGTCGGAGGGGAGGCGGAGAGGATGTCTTGTCGCGTAATGAGTTGAGTCTGCAAGGTAATACGAACCTTTTTCATTATTCCAGTTTTCCGCTTAGAGAATGTGGTATAACGTCGTAACTTATTGTCGATGTATTCCATCTTTATTTTGACACGCCCCTTAGTTTTCTTCCCGTTAGATGGGGGGGATTTTTTCGGCTGGCTAAGCGACGCAAAAGTGTCGTCCAAATTGTCCGGCACACAGTCACCACCACTAACGTTGATCACGTTGATACCACCGCCCCCGCCTCCCCCAGGTCCACCCTGAGACGTCGTCATCGAACGACCTGTCACGATCGCGTCCTGGTGCTCATAGCACATGTCCGACGAGGTTCTCTTGTGCGCCGAGCGTGGCATGTTGCACGCTGACGCGGCTCCTGACAGCATGCCGCCTCCCCCACCACCACGGCCGCCTGCACCCCCTCCAGCCCCTCCAGCGCCACCTCCACCGCCTCCTCCACCGCCGTGGGAGTTTAGAGATGCGAGAGAGGCCGATATGCTGCGACTGCTCTGCGGTGGCTGTGGCTGCGACGGATGCGCGGTGTGAGTTGCGTAAAGTTCGTTACCGGTGTCGCCGCTCATCATCCCCATGCTGTAACCGAGGTTGGCAAATCTCTGGGAATCCCGAGGACCTCCACCGCTTCCTGTAGGGTTATCCATAACGAACTACGCGCATTAATGATGACTAGCGGCGGTGCCTAGTCTACTTCGTTTTCCTCCTTTTCTTTATAATTTCTTTTAATATTTAATATTCTTGTTAGCGATTGTCGCGGTTTGAATAAGCGCGTGCGCAAGTACTGATGGCGCGTCGTTCAACGATGAACGTTGACAACAATCGCGGCACCACCACCACCTCCACCACCGCCTCCACCTCCTCCTCCTCCGCCTCCTCGTCGTTGTTGTTGTCGTCCTCTACTTCTTCTATGTTTTTACTTGCTCCTTTTTCTTCCTCCTCTTCGTCTTCTTCTTTTTCTTTTTCTTCTTCTTCTTCGTCGTCACCGTCGCCGTCGTCGTCGCCGTCGCCGCCGCTGTTGTTGTCGTCGTCGACGTAGCACGTGGAACGATTCATGTAGCAGGGGACCGCGTGACCGCGCGCGCGACGATCGCCCGCAACTGACACAACGCGTGTACGCGTGCTCCGCGTGTGTGTCACGCGTTTAGTAAACAGCACCAACGTAACGTAACGTAACGTAACGCAACGTAACGTGCCGTGCCGTGACGTAACGTAACGTAACGTAACGAACCGAGCGAGGCGCCCGTCTCGCAGCGACTGCGAGCGCGCCGCGGACTCGTTCGTAACCTGACCTACGTGAGCGCGCGTGTCCCGACCGTGGCACGCACAATTCCCCCCCCACCTGGCGCTGGGCCGAACTCGCGCCGTCGCGAAGTAGTACCCGGTTATTGTACAGGGATAACCGAATGGATTTTCGGTGTGAATTTAGTCTTGTAATATCACTGAGAGTCGCGAAATTGTGGGTAGAGGTAAATTTTCAACTTAACTGACCTTCGCCAGTCGCAAATTTAGACGGCGCTGAGACCGCCGCGGAGCGATACACTGCGCGATGGAGAGGGTGTCCCCTGCTGCCATATTTAGAAGTCGACGTTACCATATTAGGTAAAGTTCGCCTAATATGGTGAACGGAGGTGGTCCTTCCTTACTTTTCGAATAGACGTGGCGCGGCATTTATATACCTTGCATACTATCGGCCAGCTGATGGCTCGCGCCGTCGTTTAACCCCCGTTTAGGGTCGTGTGTACATATTATGTGTAGTAGGTTTGCCCGATATCGTATACCTTCACGGTTATGATATCTATTGCATGTTAAGCAGGTGGACTTTCAAACTCGCGGGTTTATTCTTCATTTTTTTTTTTTTTCTTTCTTCACCCCGCAGCAGAGTTGCGGACTGCACTAGTTTATTGAATTCGAGAGATGCAACGATCGCGACATCCTCGGCGATCGAGTTAACTAATATAGGTATACTACATATACGAATAATAATTAAGCTGAGTTTCAATGATGGTTAAAATTTATTTTATATCTGTACACATACTTATTTTATATACATATCCAAACCTATGTGTATATATATATATATATATATATATATATATATATATATATATATATATATATATATATATACATATATGTATGTACTTGTGTGGCATGCGCGCGTTGCGATGTAACGTAAACCTCCTCCCGCCGCCGGCTTTCTTGGATGCAGCGTTCCCGTCAGCTACGGAAGGAAACGGGTTCGCGGGGCAGCGCGGCGGGGGATTCCCCCTCGAAAGCAGTTTTTATTTAGAAAGCTCGCCCGTTCGGTCTCTCTCGCAAACTAAAGCGTTAAGGCGATTGATCGGGGGATGAAATTACAAAGCTTTATGACCGCAGCAGCACTTGGCTAATCAAAAATATTCATATTTTTGAATATTGCGCGTGATTTGCTCGTATATCTTTACAGAGTTGCCTACGACACTAGAAAGACACTTCTTTATCGATATTATTTATTTTGACACTTCAACTCCGCAAAGGCGCAGAATCAAAATAATTAACGAAAGCGCAGCGTGGTGACACTAGAGTCAGTTCCTAATTGTATGTTCCTCGAAAAGTTCTCATGTCCGCCACTCGCAGCAGCACCTACTGGTGAAATGTCTCTTACCAGCCGACAGTCAGTTTGCCATCTGGATGTTCGGACTTTGTCGTGTGTTCTCTCGGGGTTATGACGCAAATTTTAACCTCATTCAATAAATATTGAAATGTAACAAAACTTGGACTATTAATAGTCTATTCGATCAACTGAATCAAATAAATCAAATCGATGGCAGTCGGATCGAGATGGATTGTGCCAAGGACTGTTTGGGTATGAATCGACCCAAGTTAATTAATTTGCGTATTCCGCGGAAGAGCTTACATCCACATGACGGTAAAGTAAGTATACCAACTCCATCAAACGGTAATTCTTGACCAATTCTTACTGAGGGTGCGTTCCGATATTAGCTTAAAGCGCTGTCAGTAATCTTGTGTCTCTATCAGACTCCTTTATTTTCCCCAAGCTCCGTGTCTCTCCTTTTAGATTTTTCGCGCTTAAACCCAATATCGGAACAAGGCCTGAGTGTCACTGCCCGTTGATTCATTGTGACAGACATTGTTGAAACTCGTACCTGTAGTAGTCAAACAACGTATTAAGCCCCCCGACTAGTTCTGTTTTACCGTCATTTCTATTGGTACACAAGAAAGTAGTTATAGAATGTGCCTGACGGGAACTTTCTCTCCTTTTTACCATTTCATTAATACGAGCCTTCGCCAATCCCGGGCAGAGTGCGACACTTTGACGAATCTTGGCTCAATCGATACGAGTTTGAAGAGATTGATTAAAATTACATGAAGGGGTAGGCGAAACGGTACGAATTACGATCGGACCTCAATCATGTTACGAGACTTGTTAAATATTTTTATTATCTTTAACTCGTTTAATTACAGTAGAGTAAAAAACGTTTGTATTCATTTACAATATCCTATTATTATAAAACACGTATATAAACATAGACTGAGTACATTATATGATAATATGTCTATTCTAGATGTTAAAAAATGTCTCGTTACATATATAATATAACGTGTGTGCGCTCGCTTACGACTCCCTTAACTTTTGAACCTCTAATTTAAAGCTTTATTTGGCACGTTTATTAGAATGTCATTCGGTACGGAAGCATTCGATTTTATTTATTCATTCATTTATTTATTTAGTCATTTATTTATCCTTTTACTTATTATTTATTTATTTATTCATTGGTTTTATTTATTTTCTCATCATTCCTCACCACAACGACGATGACGAATGTGTGTGCGTGTGTGTGTATTGTGTGTATGAATTTTTTTTTTTTTTTTTTTTTGCTTTTTGTTTTTTTTTTTTAAATTTTTTTTCCTTTTTTTCTCGTTTTTCTCTTATCTCACAATTATATTTCGTTAAAACATTCGTTATTCATTATTATAATAAATATATACTCGTTCGATTCTAGCTCGAATAGCTGCGCCCGCGCCCGCGCTCACGCCGTTCTTCCGTACTACACTCGACGAGATCTTACCACCGCTGCAGAGCGCCGTGCATCGTCGGGTATAGGTATATACATAATATAATATATTATAGATACATAATACTATACATTATATGCATAGGTATGTAATTATACACGTCGATACTCCGCAAGTGCAGCCTTCCAACGATGGGTAATATATAAATATGAACTGCACAACGACTACTATACTCATTACTGATTAACTCGTTACTCGGTACAATCATGGATTCAATTATAATAACCTCGGTTCACCGCCGTTCTGTCTCTACTATGCCATTTACACGTGAGTATTCTTACGTAGGTTCTACGAAACGAGGCGTTGCATAACGCGTAACACACAGGATTAATCGTACTATTAATGTAACAAAGATAATAGAAAAAGTCCCAGAGTTCTTGCGGTATGCAGCCATAGCATGCTGTTAATGGTTTCAACAACACGAGTATATTGTACGGCGTCCAGGTTATTATAAACGCCAAAAGTATAGCTGACAAAGTTTTTGCCGCCTTTGTATCCGCTTTCTTCTCTTGCGGCTTCTTCTTCTTTTTATTTGGCGTTTTGTTGAGCAAACCCCTACCACCACTACCACCACTCCCACCACCACCACCACCACCACCACCACTTCCCGTGACCTGCTTCGGTATTATCTTATCGTTCAACGGTGGGGTCCTCATCTCCGATATGTGCGAAGGCCGCCTCAACGCCGGCGGGGGTCCCGTGAATGCGTGACAATCACCGGGACCCCTTAGCGAGTACTTGTAATTATCCTCAAAGTTCTCTACAGCGTGATTTATTCGCATCCCCACCATGTCGTCTGCAGTGTACATTTTAATACTAGGAACATCGCTACCAAAGGCTTCACCGTTTCCGTCTGCAGTAGGTAGTCTTATTAATATCGTGTACACCTGAAATGTAAAAAAAAAAAATATATATTTATCCCATTAAAACAGATATTCTTCAGCCTTCCGAATACCCAAAGATCAGGATATTTCAGCTAATATTTAGGTAAGTATAAATTAAATAAGATATCATTTCTACATTATAATTTACCGCCAAATATTATATCGTCGCCTACTTTACTGACGATTGTGCATGGCAGTGTTATCTCACAGTGCTTGTCTATAACAATTGAAAAACAATTAACCCCGCGCATACAGAAATGAAAAAATTCTTTCTCCCCTGTTTTTGGGAGCATAAATAACACTGAAACCACACAACCAAAAGAGATAGCATTGTTCCTGCGCATTTGTACCTATATTTACACGCTACGGGACAGACACGTGACAATTACAACTCTCCCATTCGCGCATGGGTCTCTTGTTTGAGATTGTGGATACCATCATCCTGCACAAACCACATTTTGGAAGTGAAAAAATCGTGAAACAATATCTTACAAAAGTGGGGTGGTTTTAAATGAGCTTTAAATATTTTTTATATTTAAGGGTAGTACCGAATCGTTGGAAGTGCTCTTTGTAGTGAGTCGTCCTTTTTCCGTAACTCCTCCGTAGCTCGGGTATATGGCACATGTTGGAGAATTATTGCGACCTATTGGGAGTCCGGTGGATTGAATAACGCTGAGAGAAGCGCAACGGGATATGTTGCTAGGGAGAGGTGTCTCCGTTGAAAGTGGTGTCAGCGTTTCGTCCCAGCCGTGTCCCGTTCTGCTGCTCTCGGCACCCCCAATCTCATCGTCCTCTTCATCGTCTTCCCGTCCGCTGTGCCACCACGCGACGCACCATGATTTTAGCCAAATCCACGAGAACGGCCGGTGTTTCTACGCGTTTTTATCAATGAAAATCCTTACTTAACCCGACTTGTAAATTAAGCCATTTTCCAAAACGTTGTAAGTATATAGATATTGGGAAGTTGCAGAGAAAGCGCGGAAATTATATACTTACGATTTTATATTCGGAGTAACGACCGTCGATACAAGACGACGTTATGTACGTTGTATTGATTTCGTCCGCTCCGGTGCTAGACTCGCTTCGTTGCCTTTTCCATTCGTCCAAATCTAAAGCCTCGTCGCTGCACGTGTGAGACGAACAAAGGAAACATATTTTATTAAGTCTTTTGGTCATACATCAACGAAGGCATTTCATCTACGATCAGTTATAAACTGATACAGTTAATGACTGTTCATGTCAATGTTATGCATTCTTTACTTCCAACGATACAGGATTCATTGAGTGAGTTTCCTGCAAGTTTCTGCGACATGCATTAATGTTCAAGCCAGCAATGTGTTTGAAGCTGATAATATTATACACAATTATTTATCATCATGCACCACGTTTATATGACTCTAGAAAAGCAAGCAATATGACATTATAAATGTGTTTTGTGAACTGGAATTATCGTACTTGCAATGTCGACATTCAGCTGTTTCAGTAAATGTGGACGAAATGTACAGAAACCGGGGAACAATTCTCGGACCCAGATATCTATGCGTGTAAAGAACTACAACGTTTTACCACAGAGCCTGAAATACCAACGTCAATGCACGATTGCGTGATGAAGTGTTGACAGGCATGATGTCGAAATATAAAGTGATTCCAATCCGAAAGGATCACGGTTGGGTGGCCTGGCCCTTTTGGAATGAAACTACCCAGTGTTATTCCTAACTACATTATGCACTGTGCAAACTTGCAAAAAATTTCGTTATCTGATAGTGCATTAACCTATTATGCATAATGTAATGATATATGGTCACGATATACCTATGCATGTACCTCGAGTTGCTGCGTTTACTAGCGTCTTTTTTACCGGCCTGCAAGTTGGGCAGATCCTTTTTACGCTTTTCGGTTTCCCTCCATATTCTCCAATAAAGAAAAATCATGACGCTAACAGGTACGTAAAACGCTGCGATCGCTGTGCCGAAAGTAATGTAGTGATTAGTCTCGATGAATTGTATGTAGCAGGCATTGTCGGGCACTGTACGTTCACCCTCGATGTAGGGCCACGCGTAGATCCAAGGTGGCCAAAGCAGTATGGATATGCCCCAAGCACAAGCTGAAAATTTAGCTCGCAAAATTATCATGCAATTGTTTGAGTTTTTGTATCGGTTATTATAATGGATCTCACCGATCATTATACCAGCTCTGAAGGTCGTCCGTTTCGCTCTGTACGTTAGCGGTCTTGTAACCGAGAAGTATCTGTCGAAGCTGATGATGAGGAGGTTGAGAACCGAGGCGTTGCTTGCGAGGTAGTCCAAGGCGAGCCATGTGTCGCAAATGTGAGGCCCAAGAGGCCAGTAACCGAGTAGGGTTGAGACTGTGAAAAGCGGCATGGATATGAGACCTATGGCGAAATCGGCTACGGCAAGGCTGAAGAGGAAGTAGTTGGATATTGTCTGCAGCCGTTTGTCTATCTTGAAAGATATCATGACCATGCTATTGCCGATTACAGTGGCTAGACTTAGGCAACCGGCGACTATGGTGATCAGAACTATCTCAACGACAGTGTACCGCGTCGGTGAGCTAAGCCCTACGTCAACCCCTGCACCCTCCAATGCAGTTTCGTAAGTTGTGTTCAATGTCTCGTTGCCGTGATGCTGGAGGCTCGCCGTTGTCGTTACGTTCATGTCGTCGAAACGTACGTTCCTATCTCTCCGCGACCTCTCGCTTCCCTGCACTCGAAATATCGTCAACTACATCCCATGCCAAGTCTAAATACGAGCGCTAACGAGATGAGTGAATCTGAAACCAACATGTGAGCAAGAAGTTACGCCACATAAACAGACTCATCTTCTCTGTATTCTGTCTATCAATCCATATATTTTACGTTCGAAAACGTCGTTGGTTTGCATAGTGAATTCAAAAATTATAGCCCGGAACTCTTCAATTATTAGGATGTCCACACCCCGATAGGAAAAGTGTCAAACGCTATATTATCTTGAAGAAATCATAAGGCAATCTAAACTACCCACAACGATAATAATTAGCGGTGGGTATTAGCTTACTCAGCGACGGTGAATCCCCGTTCCTGAGGGACATGGTGAGCTCTCACAATCAGTGGCTGTCAAACGACACGCGTTCCTCCCTCCCTTCGAACCCATGGCAACGCGAGACATCGCGCTGTAGCTGCTGCTGCGCGGTGGAGATGGTGATTCCTCCGTTAACGTGGCTTCACAGGCAGCCGTATCGGAACCTGAAAGGACGATATTGTTCGACGCTTTCAGGAAGCGTTCATGCGGGAAAAGAGCAACGGCAACTTGTATATAAGAGTCATTATCTGAGCATCGTCTCCCATTTGTTACGCATGATCGTTCCTATAACGGAGTAGGGGCGGCCCGGGCAAGACGGACCACGAAATTTAAAACAATTTCAAACATCTGAAAACCACACGCATTTAAAAAGTAACGTACTTTTGTGAGGAAAATGATTAAAAATATTGTCGGAATTTTTGCGGGTTGGTCCGTCCAGCTTCGGTCTCCCCTACTTATTATACGTTTAATCCAGTAAAAAATTTCAAAAACGAAATGTTAGAATAGCCGAAGAATGTATTTTGTGCTAAACGAATAGAAACCGGTGATCTAAGTATTGTAGCCCTTCTTCTTTATTAAAAAGTTGAGATCTGTATGCGCGCTGTGAAATTCTAGTTGAAAAAACAAATCAATACCGAATAGCCACAAATGCGACACTTGCCCGTCTTTCAAAATAATAACGTTAACTACACAGTCGGTATAATAGGCGCGCAAGCCCCGTCTTCGTCGCGCTTCCGGTCTATCCGGAACGCACCCTCGCCGCCTGCTGAAGCCAGCAGTCGCTCGCAACCGGGCGGGTCGCACGTTTGCAACGAGCTATGTGGGTGTAGGTACAACAGGGGTCGAGGCACGCGCGCGCAACGACAGCGACACTCTCGATTAAAACGTTTCGTGGCCCGAAGCTCGCCTCGCCCGAATAATAATTACCAGTTAGGAAACGGATGCAGAGGGGTAGATATACCCGGTTTTTACTTTCAATTACAGTTTTCTCTATGACACTGATTTAGAGGGTCTCATCAAGAGGATCATTTATGCGTAATTGATATATTCTAATTATTTTTGTTAATTTTAATTTAACACTATTTTACTAAAACTTATTAGGTCGACTCGATGTAATTATATTACTTTATACTTGAAAATTGAATTAACGCCCATGAACATGAACAACATGATTTATTGTGAAATTTATCGGTCAATTATAAAGTATAATTAACTATATCGAGATTAGAGCGGATAAAATTTTCTATCATAAATTTTCTACAACTGCCCAGACATAGAGAGTTCTGATGAGTTCGTGTATAAAAGAAAATATAAGAATATCTATGAGGATTAGCCGCGAATATTTATGAGCGTAATATCACAACTCCATACTTTGTTACATCAACAAATAAGTAAGAAATTATGGGGAGATTATGGACGATTATAGTTCGTAGTATTTGTCGATAAAAAAATAAAAATAAAATAAAAAAAAACATGTCGAATTGTTTTTTGCATGCAGCGAGGGTGTAGCCTAGTTTGTTTACGCGTCTATTACCTTGTGCATTCAGATAAAAGACAAGCGGAATAATAAGGGTCGCGGTAACGTAGTGTAGTATAAGAAGGTTTTTGGGTGTAGCGCAAACGCTCTGCACAGTGGACTTTCCCGGTCTCTCTACGGTACCCTATACCATTCTCGAAAATATAATCGAATGCAATTTTGTAGAACTAATTAAAAAATAATTTGACCACTCTTTGTCAGATATTTTCTATCCTGATTCCTAATTCCGCTCTATGAACACAACAAACCGCTATTGATAATTCGCATTTAAGTTTAGCCCAAAAACTTAACACCAAGTAATTATAATTTACGAAGTAACGCCAGCGCAAAGTGAATAAAAATCTGACGTCAACACGCCGCTGAGAAAACCCCTTTGTTCTTCGGAGGAATTCCATCCCCCTATTAATGAAAGATCATTGCGATTCAAATTTCGATGGAATGATATATACTAAACAGGATGAGAAGATTGTTTCGTACCACAACGAAATTATCGAACAGCATAATTTTAATCTCATTCTAAGTTCGAACGAAAAGATTTTGAATCTTAAAAATTGAGGGTTGAACACATAGAATAACGAGCAATGATCTTTTACACAAAGGTCCACCAACGGTTTATAAAGTGAAAACTCACGCTTTGCTATCCGTCTGCTATCCTCGGGGATCATCACCGTTGAACAAGTCGATGAAGGCTAATGTTAACGCTGTGCATTTCCCAGATTCTCCAAACTTCAGGATCCACAGTGCAGAGGAATTCGGACTTTTTTTTTTTTTTTTTATATATATACGCGAGACGCACACCGCACGCGAGACTTTCGCCTTACGCCTCTCGTCTCTCGCACTCGGTTTCGGGTAGCCGGTATAACTGAGCCCCGCCGACTCGCACGGAACACGGGTATGGACCCACGGCACAGGGCGTGGGCAAGTGTACATTGATTTTCAAGGCGCGCGCATCCCGCCCGCGCGATCTGCTCCTGTCCATTCACAGATAAGTGAACGCATTCATCTTTCGAATTAGCCGCTACCTCTTCCCGGAGGCTGAGACCCCCTTCTCGCCCCTCCGATCCCTCTTCTGGACCCCACTCGGCACTATATGTGTGCCCTACGACGGACCTACGAGAGCTATGACGTTCCCTTTCGCTCTACAGTCATTCTCTTTACATCGCTTGATTCATGATGCTTGATGACCCTATACTCTAATTTTAAGATAAAGGTTTTTAAGTTGATGTGATGATTGGTATGATCTCCGGCTATTTATATAGGCCATTTTCATGCCAACTAGGAAAGAAAAAAAAATAAGGGTCGACTCTACAGGTCCGATTGGCACAGAATTCCCCGTACGCATTTTTTATTTATTAGAAGTGTTTCGTGCTGAGTAAGCAGAAAGGCTATTTGTTACCCAAGGGTATCAAAGGTATCCTCGTTACATTATTTCACGAGAAAGAAGAAGAAAAAAAAAAAGAAAGAAAGGAAAAAGAAAAAAAAAAAACAAGCAAGACGTTCTGTAGAAATCACCCATCGCCCATCGACTCAACGATTATTTTACGACAGCTCTGAGGTGTGTTTCTTCTAAAACACTGATGATATAAGTATACCTGATTTTTTACCCTCGGATGAGTGATTTCACGATTGCAAATAAGGAGGGAAACGAAAGTGTTATTATTCATTGCTGCGGCGATAAGTATCAAAATGAATTCAACTATGTGAGAATTCAAATAAAAAATTTGGCCCGCCGGCTAGCGGTAAAATTATTTCGTTATATTTTCGTTTAGCAGTTGTGGGATGGCGCCACCTAATGTAGTCATTGGTAACTCCTTACCGCATCATATGTCGGTCAATAATGTAGAACTGTATGAAATGATGTTAAATTGTATCACATTATGATATGATCTACAGGTTGCGGATTCTAAGGTGCATTAGAACGATTCTCCCGCCAAAATCTTGATAATTTTATGTTTCCTTTCAATATGAGCCTGAATTAGACATCGTATTTCTGATCTCAGATCAGACAGAAAGTGCAAGAAACCACAATTCAATGCGATAGATTATGAATTTGGCATTGACTATTGAGATTGGTACTCGCACATCCAGAGCTATAGTTTTGATATAATGCAGGTTGAACTGCCCGCTGAGGAGTGCAACAAATTAAATGTCAAGGTGGCAGCGTAAGCGTTCTGGTTAACTTTCAAACAAACAAACAACATCACAGTGGCAACATTAATCTATGTTGGCTTTTTCAATAATAACTGCAGACTTATTTACCAACTTTTATATATATATATATATATATATGTATATATTTATATGTTCGTTTGGAGGTATAGCTACTATACTACAGCCAGACGTTTTCATATAATGAAAAACCAACGAATGATGAATAAAATTATCTCGAATATGAACATAAGATATTATTCTCATTTGTAATATATATGCAATAATTGCGTATAATAGAGAGTCGAGAAATTTGATTCGGCAATATCATTTACGCGACTTTATAGCGTAACCTTTAAGATTTAGTCCGCAATCGTTTCTGAAAGAGCAATTCAACGTCGATCCGACAAAGTGTTTAAAGTCGAAAGAGCTGATAATTCAATTACCAGTTGGATCAGTTGGTCTGCGGGGAGCCGGTTCGTTGTGGGATAAAACGAAAAAGGATCGCACCGATGAAACACATATAAAGGTGTATGATTTCGCTGCGCTCTTAGGCTCTCAGACCGAATATCTGGAGATCGGTGACTAACCAGGTAGGTATCTCGCCAAACCGGCGCCAAAGTGCGAAAACAGTCGTAGAAGGTCTGTGGAACTCTACTATTCGCAACAAATTAGTATAAAGGAGGAAAAAAACTAACAGAGATTTACTTGCAAATGGTTTATTCTATATAGCAGTAAAGAAGGAAGAAGGTGAATATATCTGTAAATTAAGAAGAGAGGACCAGGTACCACCTCCGCATCCGGTGCGTTTGGATTCTTGAGGACAGTCGTTGTACCGTTGGGAATTGCGGAGGGTCTGCAACACCGTAATCCCCACCAGTCTAACCGCCTCGCGACGAGATGTTCGATTTGCCTCAAGTCAGAGGACCGGGTCTCGCGCAATCAGCCCTCCTTCGGTCAGTAGAAGTCTGGTAGGCGCCAAAAGTTGGCGGAAATTTGTGGCTGTAGTTCATTCTCCGTTTTCCTGATGTTGCCTGGACTTCTGCAGCCGTTGTAATCTTCATTCGTGAGCTGGTCAAGGTTTGCGGTAGAAAAAAAAAAAAAAACAAAAAAAGATCGTTTCGTGAACAATATAATATCGCCTCAGAGTGGAAGCGAAACTTAGACATTACAGTGGGGCATTACACACACACACATGGGCTAAGCTGCTGCTGCTGCTGCTATTGCTGATGCTGCAGTGCGTGAAAAAAAAATCTGCCGCTGTGAAGACAATTACTTGATTACCGAGATCATCGGCGCCGGACTTAGTGTATTTAAGTTATTTTATCTGCTGTCGTTAAGTTCGCAAAAAAAAAACAAAAACTTGTTCATACCCAGCATGCAGCAGGTTGGCAGATTGTAGATCAGCACAGCTCCTACTCCAGACGTCAGAAAGGTGAGTATATTATACTTAAATACGTATAGGCAACTCATTTGGTAAGTGAGTTGATTTTTTAGTTGCCGGAGTTCTATAAGTCTAACTTAAACTTGAATTGAAATGATTATCGGAATTACTGAGGTGGAGAAGATTGCAGATTTCGAATCGTCGCACAACAATTGTAATTACTGGAGAAGAAGGATTTCGGGTATATACACACATATACGAAACTGCACACATTGGCAAAGATAGTGAAAAGAGATGGCGAGAGACAGACAGAGGCGCAGTTATGTGAAGAGAGGCGTCTATAGAAGTTGCGAAGAGGTAGCAAGAAGAAGGTGTGGGTGTGATGATGTGAGTGTGTTGAATCTTGGCGTGCATATAAAAGCTATAAAACTATACAAACCCACACACGGCACCCAGCGACACGCGCATCCTGCAGCCATCGCAGTAATATGAAAACCGGCTTACCTTTCGAAAACAAGTTGTATTATCCCGAATTATTTTTAGCCGCTTTGTCCGTCGCATATAAAAATGTTTAATGTTTAATTCGGATGAACCAAAAAGGAAGGACTTCGGAAAGTCAATTCCTTGATACCTGCATGAGCCTCCGACCTGAGCTTGACCCATAACGTTCGTAACAAACTATTGAAAAAAAAAGAAAAAAAAAAAAAAAACTGTATTGGTGCAGCTGAAATGTTTCATGTATTACTGATTATGCAGTGACCCAGCAACATCTGTTAAGAACTGATGATGTCGAATCGCGTAACGGTATCTCTCGGTATGATCTTGCAATAATTAGTTAGTTTCACATATTATGGGCATATGTTTCCTTGCCCTCGTTGCATGTCATGTAAAAAGAAGAAGAAGAAAAAAAAAAAAAAATGAAACATTACATACTGTGAAGTATAAAAGCATACGTGACAAAAGTGGGGTACCATTCACATCGTAAGTTTGCATCCGAATCCGCGATGTAAATTATGTATTAGAAAATTTCTTGAACTCGCCGATGACCGATCAGACTCGTGTAAAGTGAGGTGAATTAGCTATCATCATAATCAGAAGTTGTTCATCAAAGTAGTCGGAAGTCGTTAGAAGTCTTTGAATTACGAATTCGCGCGGAAGGCACTGAAACCATTGAAAGTCCATCAAAGTTATCCGGAATCACGAAGACGGTAATTCAAAGTCGATGAAAAATCTATCAGAGATTCTATATCTTATACCCCGATAAAATTTTGAAATAATTTTTCATGCCGCCGCGCCTCTGAGATATCAGTCATTGCACCCCAAAACTCAGGTGAATTGATCTGAATTGCTACGTTCGTGCCTAGAACTAAATGGTAGAACGTATCGTTTTCATAACATGTTATTACCGTTTCTTAACAAGGTATTCGAATTTGTATGGGACACACGACGTCTGTTGGTAAATGAATTTAGAACGGAATTATGTAGTATTGAATTATTCAAACAATTGAACGGTATCCATCTGGGAATAATAACTATAAAGAGTATTTTGATGATGTATCTATCATATTCGTACATATGTTTATCAAATTTATAATTATTATGGGTACATCATAATGATATCAGCTCTAAAGCTGTTATCTATTGTTATAGATTATAGACTATATGGATGATGTAGAGTCAAGTGAAATTGTTCATTTCCTTAAGGAATAAAATTGGTATAGTCGGGACTCCGAGCGTATTTCAATTTTTATGGTAATTAGCGAAGAAGATTAGAGGTTTACCGATAGTCCAATAAAATCATATACCTATACGGTGTATTTTGCTCAACGATGCGCACATAAGCTTTGCAAGGACGTGTACCAGTGGACAGTGGATATTCAGGTTGATGGGAATAATTCCGGTTCTCGAAGCGGCGCGCACCGTTACGAGCGTGTCGCCGTCGTAGTTCTCCAACTTCTTTTCCTTCTCCTCCTTCTCCTTCTCCTCATCATCATCCTCATCCTCCTCTGCAGCACTCTGCGGTAGACTCTTCTGCGGTCGCGATAATTGGCGTCGTTTGCCGTGACGTCAGATTCGTGGCCCCCTCACGGAATCGTCCTTGGAATTTTTCAGCTGCTTTCGTATTGAAAACATGACGTGAGACTGTGTGTTCCTCGACTGGAATATCCTCAGCACATATGTATAGATACCAACGAACGCTTCAATGTGTCGAGTTGTGTGTGTCTATAAATAGCTGTGAATCGCGGGTCGAGAGGAAATGGAGGGAAACAGTCTTCTGTCTTCCCGTCATTCAACTCTCCGCGTGTCTCGTAATGACGCGCGCCCAAATCTCCAGACAAAGATACACCTGAATTCCTATAGAACTTCGAATAACACATTTTCGCCGATTTATTGTTTATTTATTTTTTTTAACAGGTAATGAAGAGCTGAAAGACGCGACGTTCGATTCACTCAGCTCATCTCTGCAGAGTATGAAGAAAGAAAAAGTGCCGAAGACGCCAAATGCAGTTTGCGGGAAAAGAGAGCAGCCTGATTTAGCCTCTCCTAGGCTTTGTCTGTACCAAGAGGACGGAGACATAGCCTAGAATAGGTTAGGTCAGGGCTCGAGGTCGCCGCGCCTGGAATCATTTATTCGCAAGGACTCCGGGGAGCTAATGCAGCCGGCGCAAACCTCAAGGTCGAGAAGTTGAAAGTCACGCACATACCCCCACTCAATATTTTGATCCCACCATCATCAGACTCTCCCTCGTCGACGGAAGTGCCGAATATTTTTCTACAGGTATGAAGAAGAAGAAGGAGGAGGAGGAGGAGAAGGAGAAAAAGAGCCTGTATAAAAGCCGGTAAATCCCGCGGACCCGCAGGACGAATGTTATAAAAAGGAAAGATTCTGATCGGTAGAGTTCATCGAACGATTTACCCTGATCGTTAATTCAATCTCTTTTGATTAAACCGATAAGTACCCATTGCAGATCAGAGTATAAATTACTTTTTATATGCACATTGCATCGCCACCTGTTTTCGTATGTGTTGAAAATTCGAAAGCCGTGAAACGATACTCTGCAGGTTGTATTTTATCTGACATTACTTTCGAAAGAAAAAGCTGCAGAAAGCGAAATAACTGAAATAAACGAAAGTTGAGCGATTAAAAATAAAAAATAAAATAAAAAATGGCAATTTGCAAATTGCAGGGCTCTTTCATTTATCGTTCAATCTTCAACCTTTTTTATATTTTTAAATATTTTTTCCTGATCTTTGGTTCTTCAACTGCGCAGGTCATTATACTGATAACCATTTAGGCATAATGAATCGAATAACTAGACGATCGATAATTACTTTTCAGAGGTACGCTGTAAATATGCACATGTCTATCGGTATACTCGAGAATAGTACCACTCACTGCAAAAGATATATGGTTTTAATGTAAGAAGCCAAAGAGCGATCGCTAGACATTTTAACCCTGAAACACCACACTGGGTTGTGGTATTAACCCAGTCCTTTATTCAAACTTCAAAATTTTCAAACATTTTCTCCAACTTTTATTCATATATATCTTGGAAGCTATGGAAGCCATTGCTTTATATTTGGGAAAAATTTTTCCCCTGATTGTTTGACGCTTCGATTGAAAAAAAAAAAACATCCAAATCTGTGTATTAGATGCCGAGATATTTGCAAGACAAAACGCTGGGTTACGCTAACCCAGTGTGGTACGTAGTTATAACAGCTCGCTCCGGAAGTGTGTGACTGGTGAAGATCATTTAAGATTAACGTAAAGATTTGCTTATATAGCTATATTAACATTAAACAGAAACAAAGCAACTAGATTTCATTATATCCATTAATATGAGAAAAAAAAAAAAAAATTTATATAAGTATATAGTATAGTATAGTTTTATTAAGTAAATATAACAAGGCACATGGGGTGCTGTGTAAACAAATAAATACAAACAGCTAACTATATATATATATTAATGGTTTTGACGTACGCGAGTTATAATTCGTCATTGAGCATACATGCAGTGAATAGGGTGAATACACATATCTATTGATGGCAGCCAAACTGCTGGTGGAAATTATTCGAATGTGGGATAGAAATACAGTTTTTTTTTTTAATATATCTAGGTATGTAGCATACTCCGCGTGAATTACGCTTGCGACACTCGAGCTGAAGAAGGAAAAACAAGGTACAAATGACATTTGAATATCTATAGTGATATGAGAATGAAATTAACGCTCATTTTTCTTTTTTTTTTCTTTCTTTTTTTTATGACGTATATATAAATTATTCTATAGTGTTTACAATTAGGCGAAAAAAGGTTTTCAATATACATATAACGAACAGAGGGAATAAAAGCCGCAGTTTCAAACGTTCAAAAAGCGATCGAAAATTTCTTTGAATCATATTACGATGATTTATTTCCCAATGATCATTAATTACATCAATTTTTATCCGACGAATTTGATTTAGAATACAATTTGAACATCGGAATTAGAATAGTTTGAGTCTACGATGTTTTAGTACTACGTCAAACCTTTTTTTTTTTTTTTTTTTTGTCAACTTAGCCTACTTGCAACATTTATCCTACCTTTCCTTGACTCATTTTTGTTAAAATAGCTAGGAGAATAACTGCATTTTGATTATATTTTAACGCCGAGGTAACAGTTGTAGTTAAATACATATCGAACTACACACTCGACGTAATGACTCTAAACATTTCGTCTGCAGCAGTTGAGAATGCTTGACATTTGCTACCGTTTTCTTAACAACATAAACAACAACAACAACAACAAAATAAAAAAAAAGAGAAATATAAATATAGTATAGAATCATATGATTGAATCAAGCTAAGTAAATGAATATATATAAATAGTTAAATAAATAATTAATGAATAAATAAATGACTAAATAAATGAATAATCATGAAATGCCAAATGAAAATTGCATTTAAGAAATCCTTTTGAAAATCCGATAACTTGAATATCCGAATCGATGTAGTATCGATATTATTTTCAGGTACTACTTGCTACAACGATCATTGCTGGTCACTGACGATGACTAGGGATTTGAAATGTCCAGGAAAAGTGAAACTTGGGCGAATTCAATACTATGAATATCCATGATAAAGAAATGCAAAATTTCGAGGTATTATTCGACAGCTGACAGTGTACCAGATTTCGCATTCACAAGTCAGATACGGACGCGTATGTTGTTCTTTTTTTTTTTTTTTTTTTTTTGCAGAGACGCGATAACGCATCGAGCATTCTCAATAAAACTAGCAAAACTTAATAAATAATTAACATACGTATAACATAATTATGTAAATTTTAGGATTCCGAATACTCTTCACCGTGAGCTCCGTATGCGAGATCTTGTGCGTCGTCGGATGACCGTCCCCAGTAGCCACCGGAATGCTCATCTTCATGATCATAGTGGTGCTGGTGCTGAGCATGTTCGTAGTAAATAACCTTCGAGGGCTGACCACCCTTTTTGAAATCGAGCCAGAAACGTGCAGCGTTCAATATGAGACTGAGCACGGCAATACCGAAGAATTTCACCTGCAGATGAGTGGAGATCAACTGAAGAAGAAGGCTGAGTTTTGCCTTGAGGACCATAGCGACCATCAATATCTTCTGTAGGGCCTTCTTCTTCTTTTTACCCAACTTCTTCTTTCTTGCCTCGCCTAGATGATTTTTTTGAATAAAAAATAAATAAATTAATTCTTTGATGTATCGATAACTAAAATCTACCCTCATCATTAATGTCAATTATCCTAATAATAGTCTAATATTATCCTGCCACTTTCCATGTCCCTAAATTTGTTTTACCATCTGTGAATAAGCAATTGACCATTTTTACCGGCTGAAGGTAAAGCAGATTTCAGGTAACAGATCCGAAACGGAGAAACGGCAACGTGATACAATTATTGGCACCTGCTGTCTGTACAAAACGGTGCGTGGGGTAGAATTTCCGGTTCACATATGCATAGCCCAATCCGGTGTTTCATTATTAATTCCGTATCAGAATCAGGGTCGTCGATATGCCGGAATGAATAATGATCATTCACTAAGTACCAATGTCCCAGATACACGGGTATCTCGGAATTAGAACCATTGACATCGATATATAATATGCCATTATAGCTAGGCCTATGATTGTTAGCTTAACAAGACGGCCCCAACGCCCACGTGGAGTCTCAGAGACCAGTTTTTATACAACTTCATGATCAGAAGCCGGAAGTAGACATGAGGAGAAAAGGATTGAGGGGGAGAGGTGGATACCTCTGAGACATCATGTTACCGTTAATTCCAACGCATATAGTATATAAGGGGGCGAAGAGAGGAAGAAGGAGAGTAAAGAATATGGACGTGCGCGCGCATATGTTTGCAGGACTTCTTCACCGGTGAATTTTTACGATCGGTTTGACACATAAACCGAATTCCATTCGCTTGACCATTACAACAAATTTACAGACTATCTCGCGACGTGATTAATCATGTTAGCATTTCTTAATTCATGACGATCTCATCAGCTAATACAGCTAATTTCAATACAAATATCGACGATCGTGACTTCACTCATGAGTGTGGGCAATCAAAGAGCTTATATATTTTCATGTTATGTATACACCAAACGTGTTTCATTATGACCGGTATGAAATTATGGCCCCACATCCATCTCTCTACTTCTTTCCTTCATGGTTATACATGGTACTTATATAGAGAAAGAAACAGAAAATAAAAATAAAAATAAAAAATACAGAAGATTGTGGGGCCAACTTAATACCGGTCAGAATCAAAACACGTTTTGTCATTTTATTAAAAGGCTAGGAAAAATATTGAGCCATGGGGACACCATGAAAATACGTAATCTCAGCATTCCTTTAATTGAAATACTAGCTCTGTAAAGTATAATCATCATTAGGGTGAACTTATGTATATACTAATGTATGCCAAGCTGACCAGCTGTAGTACATTGAATTGGATTCCTACTTTACCGTACATCAACTGTCACGAACAGTTGAGCCACAAACGATCCGAGTACGATATCAAAATTTCAAACCTTATCTTTCTGGGTCTCGTACCGGGTACACGTCCTACGTGTATCCCCCCCCCCCCCCCCCATTCGGGATAAAGTACAATTCACAGTAAGGCCCATTATACAATGCCTAGGAAATAAGAAATATACATAGAAGGTAATGCGTGTCGCTTAAGACAATATTAGACGCGGTTATTATAAAACGACGATTAACTTATCGCATAGGTTCTTAGCGCCTAGGTCGTAGAGTGGACATAAACTATGATATGTATAAGGATCGAAAAATCTATAAGTTTATAGACGCAGACCACGATGCATACCACATATGACTTTCGCTGACCACCACGATCTCGTTAACACGATCTACGTATACCTATACCTGTTACGTTCGATAGTGGCAATTTTCGATGCGGATATTAATTGATAGAGTTGAAATAAAACTGTATTAGGTATAGTCGATCTAAAAACATCTCGGTGATTATAAATCGAAAACAACATAGATTTAAAGGCTAGCAGATGAAAGAAAGAAAAAAAAAGAAAAGTTGAACGATTTTTATGTTTCTCAAAACACTTTCTGTTTGCATTTAAGTTTTGCTTATAGTTCTTGCGGTTGCGGCAAGATCACGGACGAAAGTTCGTCGATCTTTATATAGTATATAGTAAACGATTTCCAGACGTGAGAGTGATGACGCGTCGAATAAAAAAAAAAAAAAAAAAAGTCAGACATATATCTACAGCACGGTAATTTATATCAGCTCACGAATAATCTCTTTTTCGAACGCCATATATATACTATATAATAATGTTTTACGGATGAGTGCGCGTGCAGTGTGCTGTGTTTTTATGTATGTTTATAACTATACGTATAGTAGGTATACACGATTTGTTTAATTGTATATTTTGAACTTTGATTAGTATAGAACGCGGTTTATTAACGATACATATAACTACTCTTGAATTACAGTTAGTCGAAAGCGACCTCATCAGAATTATATATCCTTATATTCGAATACTGCTATATAATAGTGGGTATACAAAAAAAAAAAAAAACTGAAGAAAATTCATGCGAATATAGTTATTCGAAGACATGTTCATTTTCCAAAGTTAATTTCTTCTTATCGTAATTATTGTCTGTGTATAACTATATAAGCGGATATGGAAAGTAAGAAGTTAGGTAATTCAAAGTACCGAAAAATCGAGAACCGTATAGCGCCCCGATTTCAAGGGATCAGATCATTTGTACGAGATAAAATGAGGACCGCGCTAAGCTTCCACCACAGAACCGGCGACCTGGTAACCCACTTGCTTGTTTTCTGCTCCTTCGTTTCTCACTTGGTATAGCCGCTTGTTTTACTCCTACTTCTCATTCAGCGCTCTGCCCTCCGTATGCCCTTCGTTCCGTTTCTCGCGAAAGTTCAAAGATCTTTGATCGTTTCAAGTCCAACTCTCACACTCGTATACCTTTTTTTTTTTTTTTTTTCTTTTTCTTTTTTTTTTTTTATATACGTACATGGTTCCCAGACTCTAATGAAGAGTGAAACGATTCCATCTCTTTCATTCGAATCGATTTTTATATCTTTCATTTCATGTCTTTATGCTTAAGGATATCTAATATGCTATATGAAATGATTTAAATGAATTCAATTCAAGCACAATGCAAGCTCTAATCGCTCTAAATTCAATCATAGTTGCATAAGACCAATCTGCTTGCCAAGATCATTAAAAAATCATTCAGTCCGTGTTGGTGAACGATTCCAGCTTCTAGGATTTTAACTTACATTAGAATTTAAGTTCGGGGATGATAGTAATTGGACAACGAATACTAAATTCTAAGCAGATTTGAGAACAAAGGCAATGACGAATACTAGCAAGTAGCCTCCAATGTGCCAAATACTAATAGAATTTTGGTAATTTATACTGCAAAAAGTTAATTAATACTGCAACAAAAAATTTGTTGTCCATATTATTCACTGCTGAGATGGTAAAATTGAACAGAAAATTTCTTTACGTGTAGCAAATCATTATTCAGAGTCTATTTAAGACGATTATCTCATATAGTCTTGATCTAGCTACATTCAAGGTTGTCTCTTTGCACTCGAATTAAGATGCTGATAAATAGGTGCCCCTAAGAGAATCGACATTACAAAAAGTCATTTGTGGCAGAATGTAATCATTGACTGAAATTTATGGTTTCTTTAAATGAACCCCTACCCCGGATAGTGTAAAAAAAAAAAACAGCCGAACGAAAACGCAAATAAACAACATGTGTAAATACGTATCCGATAAAGAGAGAAACTGACCTACATTTTAAAAAAATCAGACTCGAAATCGTTAAGAAAATGCGTCTGCTATAGACTTTTTTTTAATATGTAAATGGACTATTTTTAATTACCGATTTGGATATTTTGGGGGGTATCGTAGCTGAAAAACCCATCAGGTTAAAATTTCGCGAGTCGTTGAACAGTAATATTCATTAATGACTTCACGGTGTCTAACTGTTTTTTTTTTTTTCTGACTTTTTCGGATACAATCAAATAAAAATAATGTTATATTATTTTTATAAAGGGGTCATAATTATTATTATTATTATTAGCATTTCGGCCATCTTGCACATAAAATGCGACTAGAATGAATAAAGCTCGTTTCCGAAAAAGTCACAAAACAAAAATAGTTAGCCGCACCGCGAAGCTATTAATGAACATTATACTGAACATGTGATCGTTGCAATAACTTTGAGTTTTTAGTGCAATCGTGAAGATCCGATAACGCATTTCATTTCATATTCATGAAACAACTTTATAATAAAAAAAAAATGGAAGCAATATTCTTCTTATGGATTGTATCGCAATCGTAACTCACTTGTTAGACACAACCCTTATAAAAAAAAAAAAAAAAAAACTGGCGATTTTATTTGTCGAAGAGAATCGTAACACGTAAAGAAGGATTTACCAATTCTAAACTTATTATTTTTTTTTTTGTCAAGATTTTCTCTAGTTTTTACATCCGATCACGCATACGTATAACTTGTGTACACATATTGTCTAGAGTTAGGGGAGTTCCCTACTTAATTATAGTCATTGACTTGCGTTTTCATGCTACTGACTAAGTTGTCTTCATTAAAATAGATGTTAAATTTATGAACGTTTATTGCTTGCGTTGAGCTTCTATCGTTCAACATTTCTTTGCGTCAATCGAGTCACAGACACTTAACACGACTGCCGGCAAACTATTTCCTGTCACGCTATGAACGTAAATGCGTGAACTGTAGCGATACTATAAACAGCCAAATAGTGACACGCACAAATATCACGCTTCCGGTTTTTCAGAAATATCTCAGAATCATAATCAGCAGGAATTATCCAACGTAGAGAAACTGACGCGATGGACTATGCAGTGAACTTGTTTCACAGTCATACTTCAAATAGACAAATAGAAGCCGCAATAATAATTATATTGAAAAGTATAAATTTCTTTACCAATATCACTCGAGTCATCTACGTCTTCTTCGACCTCGTCTTCCGGCTGACCGCTAAAGCCCAGTGCTGCATCGACAGCTTCAACCCCTTGGTGAAGCACGTCCCTTGTATCAGCGATGACCTGGCTGATTTGTGGTTCTGTTGGTTCATTCTGCATTTCGTCTAATTGACTGTCTATCCTCTGAGCTGCACACTCGACAACATTTTCTTCGAAGAAACAGGATAAGGTCGAGTTCTTGAAGTCAGATTGCGCCGACGCTGAGGTCCATGTACCGGCAAGGGCTGCTACGCTGAGAAGGACCAAGATCAAAGTCCTTAATGACCCCATTTTCGTGTAGTAAATAATTGTTACTGCGCAAGTTAGATTAAACTTCTCTACAACGCGCACTAAGCTTTTTTCTTCACTCAAGAGAGCCGAGGATGTAGTGCAGCCGACGTGTCGTCAGTTTGTCCATATATCGAGGTGGTGGTGGTCCCCCTCCATGAAGAGTACGCAGGTACTACTACCTGACGCTTTCTATTAAGCGGTGGTGTTCGTTCACGGATTGGGGATCAGGGCCTCACAATTGGATTCCGATGATCGTTAGTTATGTGGTGTGAGATTCAATCAGAAGACATCAGAACGTTTAGTAGAATTAATTATTTAATTTATAATTATAGGTATCAAGCTGAGAACGTTGCAGATTCTCATAAAGGATAAACTATAGAGTCTATAGGTAATTGGTAAGAGATTAATTAAATATACGTCCACGGTAATTCTTACCCCGTAATTTTATTTCAATCTAAGAACCCTGTTCACTTACCAATAAATGATCACGCAGTAAATGTCCTGTAAAATTAAAATCCCATGCGATTATAGTGATAAGAATATAACATATATGTAACTGCAGATACATGACGAGAGAACAACCTGTACTGATCATGTGTATACGTATACATACGTATACGCATTCTTGAGGAACACATAATGAGTGAAGAGAACGGAAGAAGGAAGTAAGGAAGAAAAAAAAGAATAGTGGCTTGTGCGGGGCTAAGAAAGGCTTGCGCAATGTTGGGCTAACTGTACCATGGACGATTCGGTTACAATTTTTTTATATACCTAGTCTTAGACGATGGATGCGTAGAAAGTGCTCAAAGATATATCTTGATCATGCAAACAGTAATACTGAGTATGGATGTAGATATCGCGCAAAACGTATCTTTGATAATCATGTCTGTGGGTCGTGGGTATTCGAAAATCACTTGAAATCTTGTTTTACATACCTACTACGTAATATTACAACAGAGCCTAATCGTCGTCGTCGTCTTTAACAACAATTCCTCAACGAATCTCTCCTGTATCCAGATACTATAACGACCAGGTGCGTGGACATTGTCCATATGCGTGATATTATACACACATAAACGCACACGAGTAGCTGGTAAAACGGACTTTAACCCAGTGCCAGCAAGAGCCAAGAACAGTGACAGCAGGCGTGCTAGAATTTGGCCCGATTACAGTTCATCGCCTACATTTAATTGGCAACGAAGAGGCAGCTAACAAACGGAACATAATGATAGTTGCATTGAACATAAAACTATACAGTTTAATACGTGCACATAGGCATTTGACGAGAAGGTGTGTGAAAATATAGAAAAAAAAAAAAAAAGTCATATTCATTCAGCGAGAAAATCGCTTTGTTCGTATAAGGTTCTCTTGAGGTAATTATAACGTACGCGAGCATTTGAGGAACAATAATGATGATTAAAGACCAGTGGTGGGATGCGGCAGCGTGTATCCTATATAAAACGCGAGCGAAAGGAGATGATACCCTGCTTAATTTGACGATTCGATTTTTGAAAATCACCAAAGCAAAAGCAGACTCAGCACAGCCGATAAAAACGTGCCAGAATTTGGGCCGGTTTCACTCTACCTACATTTGATGAACGAAGCTGATGCTAGTAGCCGGCTGAGACCGAACTTGAATCATTCACTATACGACCATCCGATATTTCACACTTCGCCACGCCACGAGCCCTAAGGGTACGTGTGTCGGTACGAATAGCGCGTAAACATCGGGATTATATGATTATGGTATCTGAGATCGCAATGGTATGACATTATCTGTATAGCATACATGCACCATGTTGTGCATTGTACAGCATCATGTCGACCGCAACTTTATTAACAAAATTTATTTAGCCACATGACAATTCATCATTTGCGGACACGTCTTTGTATAGGAGTCCATTATAATGGTTTAAACCTGATTAATTAGATTCGGTACGACCTTATTAACCGTAGAAAAAAAAAAAAAAGATGAATTGTTTCCTAATGTATCGTTGCGTGGGACGAATATCAGAATAATGTTCAATGTACAGAATACCTGATTAGACGCAGACATTATTTATGAATCAAAGTCATAAGGTTATTTTCTTTATTTTATTTTCTTTCGTATAGTCGCGGAGAACCCGTAAACTTGCGTGAGAAGTTTTGTCAGTAGTGACGTCACAGTGATAAGTCTGTGTATTTTAAGCCGAAATCAACACCACCTGCACTGTCTTAAAAGTTAAAAATTTTTTTACTTATAGTTAAGTTACGATCATAAGTTTACCTACCACGCCTACGATACCCCCAATTCTTTAACTGACTGGTTTAAAAGTACACTACCGTTCCTTATTTTCACGATTTCTAAAAACCAAATATATATATACTTGCCGCTTTTCGTATTTAAGAGGAAATTGTTAATGAATGACCGCGTGTATATCGGCATAGATTCTTTTACATGCTGTATAGGATTATTGTTGGATACGTGTAGCGCGTGCAGGAATGAATCCACTTAGTTTTTTCACATTTGCATATGTAGGGTTTTGTGAATAAAACTGCAGTAATTACGGGATAGAAAATTCCAAGACTAAGCTATTATGTGTTAATAGTTTAGTAGAATAGATGCAGGGACATTATTTCCAAGTTTTATTAACAATTCACGAAATCGATCGAGCTCGAAGGCTACATGGAATATTAAAATATTCATATGGAAGAAAAAGAGAGTCTGCGTCTTGAGGTAAAGTATCATAATGCACTATTCTACGATGCCTCGTAATTCGCACGATGTCGAAAGATAATAAGAAAAAGTTCTCGAAAAGCTCGACAAACGATCAAACAATTTTTGACATAACTTCGTACGTTTTATCAAATCGTGTAATTTTAAAATTCGTTGGCCTTTATCCAAAAAATGGAACGCGGACTTTAACGATCGCTTTTTGCATGCTGCTAATCGCCGTTCCCCAAGTTTTACAAATTTATCATACTCGTGATCTTAGTGTCGTTGTGGAAACAAGGTTTGTCTAGATCTAATCTTAAGCTAATACACTAATGTAAATACAGATAGCTGGCGATATTCGGATACTAAATAATATGGAATATATTGTAATCAAGTATCCGGAAGACGACCTGCACCTGTGGACCAAACCTAAATATAACGGAGATATTATTTCGAGTTTCTTTTTCAGTTTCTAGCAATAACAAACCCAGATCGTATATCTCTACCTACATCTATCTATATACCTAGAAAGCGTAATTTTCGATTGATAACCAGTTTGCTTTCAGTTCCGTCCTTTTAACGTTAATACTCGCACTTTTGAAAATGATTGTTTGGACAGCAAGACGAAATGAGATTGACGATCTGATAACGTACTTGTTTGGCGATTATTGGAATATGATAAACTTCGTAGACGAGGAAGGAGCCTCATGTTTTCTACGATATGCCGCGTAAATAATATCAATTCATATTATTATAATGATATTCACAATTTTCTTATTTATCTACAAAAAAAAACCAAAGTTGTAGTTACATACATACATTATTATAAAAGATACATCTGTACAGGTATGCAAATAAAATCGCATTCACGTCTGACCGATTTACAAATTTTTTTCTTCCAGATTTGCTAAGGCATTTACAAAATCCTATATTTTTCTCGTTGTCAACTCGCTACTACTTTTTTTCGGATTACCTTTAGTACAGATATCAATCGCTAATATAAAGGGATCGTCTAACGAGACACGGGCTTATCTATTTCCTGGTTTATATCCCGAAGGATGGACAGAATCTCCTTTCTATGAGGTAGGGGGTATTATGAGTTTAAAATTCAAATCAAGTTTAATTAATGATTTTCCCGCGCAAAAAGAGCGCCCTTTTTTGTTTAAACGTATATTTAATTAATTGTAGAAAAATAATCTTTTTACAGATAGTGGTGCTTTCGCAAATTATCGCAACTAGTACCTGTGGCGCGGTCATTCTTGCGATAGACACCCTCGTAGCTACGGCCGTATTCCATACGTGCGGTCATTTTAAAATTGTTCAAAAAAATCTACGCAGCCTTGGCGAAGATGCGAACTACGTGAATAGCCAGTCTTTGTAACGTTATGCGTGAAACAAGGCCTACGAAATACCTCAGAATTCCAAAGAATTTGTTTTCTTTTTTCGAATTTATCAATTCACAGCTATAACTATTTTTAACAAAATTTGTCAATATCATAAAGAAATCCCAGAGAAACACGAAATCTGAATGGAATCTCATCCCAGAAATAACATTCTAGAAAAATCCTTAAAAACCCAGAAATATTGATGAAGTTACATAATTCAAGATTCTGAAACTCTGGCAAAATCTGTTTATAATCCCTAAAATCCTTGTAATCTTTGAAATCTCAAAGCGGGATGGCTCATCTGTCATGTCTGTTACAGATTGTAGATCCGATCGACAGTCGAGGTAATGAGAAATCGGTAGAAATCCTGGTGAGGCAAAAGCTTCGTATCTGTATCGAGCACCATCAAATTACACTTAAGTAAATATGTAAAGTAAATCACTAGGAAAAATGACGCACATTGAATTCAAGAGTTGAAAAATTTTATGGAATTTCACAGATTTGACTTACTGACTTGAGATACTTGCAGATAAGATTTTGAAGCATTTCATATATAAAAATTCATGTGATTTCACAAATTTCAAAAAAGGACTTAAGATATTGAGAATTGGATGAAAGGAAAAAATATCATGAAATTTTCATAGAACTTTATCCAGTTATTATTATTAAGAGAATAACTATATAGCTTGAAAAACAACTTATTTGAATGTAGATTCTCCGAGACTCTGGAACGTTTATTCAGCCCTATAATGTTGTGCCAAGTATTGGCCAGTATGATGATTATTTGTTTGGTCGGAGTAGAGGTGAGCTCAGTAAGTACAAGACATATGAACATCTGTAAATCAAAGAATCAATCAATTTGAACATCACTTTGCATATACATACACATAAGGTAACGTGATCCAAGGGAATTGATTTCTAACTCTCTCTCTCTCTCTCTCTCTCTCTCTCTCTCCTCTTTGCAGACTCTCACAGATCGTGGCAAAGTCCTGAAGTACTTGTCCTATTTATCAATGGCGCTTTTTCAACTTATGTCATCTTGCTTACCTAGTGATGATTTGATCCATCAAGTATATAAGAAATCAGTTCAAATTAATCAAATTATATAATCTCTAATCGAATGACCAAAAATATTATACCAAATCGATTTTATATACCTTACCAGAGTCTGGCTGTGAGCGATGCTGCCTATGCCACAAACTGGTACAAGATTTCTAAGATCCTTAAAACTGATGTTAAATTCATCATAATCAGAGGTCAAAGACCGGCTAGAATTACAGCTGGAAAATTTACTGTTATGAGTTTGGAACACTTTGGGACGGTATGTATGTACCAAGGTTTGTTACAGAGCCTAGAATGATCAGTACTTCAATATCTGACTAGTCATATTTTTTTACATCTGCTTTATACAATTCTAGATATTGAGTACGTCGATGTCGTATTTCACGGTTCTCCGTAGTTTAAATTAAGGATAAATTAAAGAAATTCTAGAGTTTCATAGACTAATGTAGAAATGTATTTATTGTAGAATTACAAAAATAAAAACCGACAGCCTTTCTGAGGCATAGAATGAGCAAGGTATTACATCACAAGTACGGTCCCCAACCTACGTACATCTGGCACAGATTGTCTACATTTGTTGCTTCCAAAATCAAGTGATTAGTCTGTCCTTCAACACTGAGATTTAACGCTATATTCTCAAGCTTCTTTCCTTGCGATCTTAGCAGACCTTTAAGTCGCTGTTCGATATTCTTTATGTGTTCCACTGCCTGAAAAGCAACAAGCATAGAAAATTCAGTTTGTCTGTCTTGTGATTTATGCAGCTAAAGCTGGCAACAAATCTCTGAAAAAAATACATCGAGGCTTGATTTGGCATGAGAACTTACCTTCTCATTGGTCTTCTCACCAGCTTCGGGCTGGTTTGGATTCCAGCTGACCAAAGGATCGTAGACAAAGGGAGTCAACACACTGACCAATGTTGTAGCCTGTTCTCTGAGTACCCTCATAGTCGTTTGGCAGGACCTTCTGAATGGGCCTTCATACTTAAGCGGCCCCATAGCCTCGACCATGTTGTTAGTTAAACGGAATGGAACCCTTTCTGGCCAGTCAAACAGTTCCCCCTATAAAATCAGGCAATTCATAATTGTCTGGAGTCTAGAGAAAACGGAGAAACGCGACTCCTTACCCTGTTGAACAAGCAGTTGAAATCCACGTGTACACAGTCTCCGCATTTTGAGTCAAACAGTATATTTTCACCATGACGATCTCCCAGGCCTAAGATGTAGCCCACCATAGACATCACTGCCGTAGTCCTAATGTACGCTGTCCGGGCTTCGTACCTTAAAAACAAATAAAACGAGGGATAAAACTTCCTCAACTGGGCCCTTTACCTCGTTCTTCTACAATTACCATCCATATGGGTCAGGGAATGTTAGACGAAACCATTCCCCAAGTACCGGAGGATGCCGGGGTAGAAGAGTTTCTAAAAATATTTGACGCTTCTTTTCCAGCGGATCCTTCAAGGCTGAAAATCAAAAGAAACGAAGGGGATAAAATTGGAGATAACTTAAGGATGAGTAAAGGCTGTACATACAGCATATCACACTCTTGAGTTCTCGGGCAGACATAGAGGTTCCTCTTTCTTTGTAGAAGTCCAAAATTATTGGACGAAATCCTACCAGATTATGGATCCATTCTATAAGTCCGCATTCCTCGTTCAGCGGCACTACGCTCTGAAATTGAAAGAGGGGTGAAATTTCTGCCTTTTGGATATCTTGAGTTCCCCAAACTCACGTATGTGCGAATGTAAAGTCTTCTCTGACGAGATTCGGGATCTTTTTGCAAATATTCATTAACAATGTCGTTGAACTCCATGAGTCTGAAATCCCGGCGCAAATCGTCTTTTGGTTTACACATGAACAAATATTGTCGGCCGTCTGAACCTCTTAAAGCAATTCTTCGAGGTCTCTGGAGCGATTGCATCACCACTACTTTGTCCTCAATGCCAACTATGTGCGTCCATTGACTGCAGGAGCAAGAGATCAATGCAAAGGAATTATTTAGTGAAAATCAAGAGAAGAATATCAAGGAAATAACTCACGTTGGAAAAGGGTCGTGGTTTTCATTCGGTGTTACTTTTGAGGGTAAATGAAGCTGCCTGAATTTTGTAGTCGGTATCATTATATTACTGAATTCAGAAGATGACAACAACCTCGGTAAAGTTTTTGACAATGATACGACGCTGGTAGTTTGTGTTTTCTGCAAAAATCACACCGGCATAAGGCATAAAAAAAACTTGATCAAAGGACCCCGCACATTCCTTATGGGAACTGACTTTCCCATGATCTGTGAATGGGATGGATGAAATTGACGATTGCAGTAAATCTTCGGACTAATTAGATCACGAAGAGTATCCAATTTCTCATCTTTTTATACAGCGAGGAAGAAGCAGCCTGTAAAGCAGCTAGTGCAGTTTTAGATGCGGCAGCAGTAGCAGCAGCGAGATATCTTCGATCTATTCTATACTATACTCTCCTACTCTCTACGTCTAAATTTGAATCTTTTGTCCGCTTAAGATGCAGCGGGTGATTAACCCAGAAAGTCCAGTGATATACGGAGTGTCGACCCTCCTCCTCTATTTGCACCATCAAATTTATGACAACTAATATAACACAGAACTCGAACGAGTAGAAGTTCTGGCGATACGCCAGAACTAGACGAATATATTTATCGGAGCAAAATTCTGAACCCCACCCTTAAAACTTGTCGATAATATCGATATGGAATTATTCACCATGTAAATCGATTAGAAATTATGGTTTCCGGAGTTTCAGAAAATACACAATTGCTGAACAAAGACAAAAACGATAATAACAGTATCAGTTATACAAAATACGAGATCAGAAGACAAAACAAAGAATTATTCTATCTATTTCTTTGTTACTTTTTGCATAAGGGTTGAAATAGTTAATTACTAAGAGCGATTTAAGTTTCTGCATTGTGAAGTTGTCTCATTACTAACATTTCAATAGCCCGGCTAGCTCAGTCGGTAGAGCATGAGACTCTTAATCTCAGGGTCGTGGGTTCGAGCCCCACGTTGGGCGAGATTTTTTTTTTTTCATAGAATTCCTGGGTTCCTGAATATTCAATGATTCCCTAATCTCGTATTTAGTCACACAACGAATAAGCTTTCTATCAACATTCATAGCAATTAAAATTTCCGAATCGTATCGACACAGTAGTTTCGTTCCTGAACGAGTATATTGTAAGCTTTCACGTTATCAGTTTATTAAATATAAATCAGGTATTTCGCTAATTTGAGATAACAAATATCGTATTTTTTTTTCCAAATTGAATTGAAGGTCGAACGGTTCACTTTTGGAAGTTGTGGCAATGTTAACTTTTGATCAGCATTGCATGAACTACGAAACCGGTAAATTTCAGCCAAATCCATTGGAAAGCCAGTTCCCATAAGGAATGTGCGGGGTCCTTTATAGGAATTTTTTTTTTTTTCCACCTTTGGCTTATCTCCTACGAAAGGAATGTAGCCTATTATAGGAATTTCATTGATCTTCATGGGGCTTAAGAGGACGCTATAGTCCGTCTTTACCGACCGTGTTAAACTTCTTTGCAATTTCGCGAACAACTCCGAAACGGCGATATAAAATGATATGAGATCGAGTGATTCGATGATTTATAGAAAAGCGGTTCGATCTAGCACGCGATACCCAACGAAAACAAGAGAAATTTAGTTCTTATACATCGTAAGGTGTGGGTGTGTCACCTATTTTTTAATGTTATCAAAGCTTAGGCATTAAGAGAAAGTTTACATAAATAATACCAGCTGATTTACATACGTCTGGTATCCTCTTGTTAGATAACTCTATAAGTCGTTCCCAGAGCTTGTTAAAGTCTTGAATTAATTTTATATGCTGAGATACCCGGAGTTCTGGATGGTTGAAAATTTCTTGGCATCGTTTTTGCCTTGCAGGATAAGACGACTGTGAAAATGTTAAAAATTATCGTAATTATCATTGATTAAAGCTGTTATCGTAATTATTTCTCGTTTTTCGTACCTTAAAGACAGACGCCATCATCCACAAGCAGTGCTGGGGATAGGCGGATATCAATTTAACAATAATACGGCATAAAGTGTTCTGAACTTCGCGACAAGGATGGCATATCCTTGATACTAATTGACTGAATGCTGTTAGCCACATAAAGGTGGGAAGCTTGTCTAAATAAGTCTCTGAAAAACCATTTATTTTCATCAATGGAATGACCATCCTGCTCCTCTGACTATATCGAAATTTACAGCTGTCATAATCTTACCCACGAGTTTAGTCATCTTTGCAAGACTGTCCTCTCGGATTTTCGCTACACCCTTCGATGCCTGTAAGCGAGATGCAAAGTCTAGCCAAATGGTAAGCATCCGAGGCATCGACTGATGAACATATTTGCAGCCATATTGAAGCGATTTCCCATAATAGTTCATCATATGGCCTTGTAAATCCCTGGAGAAATTTCATCAAGGATTTAAAGTCAGGAGTGATTTTTAGAATCGAACAATGGCTCACCTTCCTTTCGTGTCTCTCTCCTCATCGGTCATTCTGTCGACAATAGTTTCATAGTATCTAGCGCAAGATAAAAGGCTCTTTTCCCAGACTCGCCATACCTCTATGGCTTCTTTATAATTGCTGATATTCCCGTCAGTGTCGACGTTCAAAGTTTCGTCGTTGTACTTGGCGTACAGCAGCTTAGCCTGAGATATAAGGATTTGATAAGACGTCAGGTATTCCTGAATAATTTTTGTAAATACCCCAACTGATATTCAAATAAGACAAACCCTAGCGCACTGTCTTCTCTCCTCGACACAAGTGTCCGAAGGCATTTGCTTGTAATGAGCGGAAGGTTGAAAGCAGTTAGCAAAACACCGTTTAAGCGTTGTGAAGGCTTCCTCTTGGCAACCTTTTTGCCAGTACAACTGGGCCTGTTCAATGTACAATTCTTGAGGCGGACAGCTGTCGCTCGCGGACAATATGTACATGTAGGCTTGCTGGTACAATCTCGACCTGTGCATTGAAGGTGTTAGTTAGCACTGGTTCCAGAAGCCTCAAACTCAATTGACAATCATGAACGGCTTACTTCCTAGCAATCTTAGCACTTTTCAGCCATATCTTCCCTATCTCTTCCTTCAATGTCGAATTTTCGCTACCAGAAGTTTGCCTTTGCAACTGAACAGCCAGGTCAAGAGTAGCTCTCCGCATACTAAGGACCGACTCGACCCCCCTCGAAGCCCTGACTAACTGCCCTCGCATTTCCCACTCTTTAAATATTGAAGGCAATTGTTCTGGACTGACCAGCATTTTGGCTGCAGCTTTTTCGAACTCGTTCAGAATGTGCAGTCTGTGGTAAAAGGTTTTAGCAATAGATTCACAGCCGGTCATACTCCTCGATCAAAAAACTCAAGACTTAGATACTCACTTCATTATCTGAGGATAACTTTGCTGGTATGCTCCTTGCCGAGAAGCTGCTCCCAAAAGAGAAACCAGCCTTCTTTTGACTGGTTTAAGATCTGGCGGATTTCCAGCTATTAGCCCATCCAAAAGGGACTTTTTAGCAGTGTTTCTTGCCATGTCATCTAACTGTGAGAAGTCTGCCAAGCGCCAGAATATCTCGTCGTCAACAATCAACGGCTCTAATTCGGGTCTGAAATATTGACAAGATGCGAATGCTGAAAAGCAGAGATGAGACAGACCAATCTATTCTCTGAGCAATTCTCACCGGTTGTTGAGAATTCCTTCGGTGATGTTTGTTGCGGTAAATGGGTGGTCTAGACCGAGATAGCACTGTACCATTCCTTGCAGATACTTGGGCTTAACTTTCTCACCTTGAGCAAGTCTTTCGTAACAAGTTGCAGCATCCTGAAGAGAGTTTGATGTAAAGTAGAAAAATTCGCTATACTAATGTGAGTTTGTTCAGACTTTTACCCTACCTGCAGTTGACCGCTGACTTCATGAGCCAGAACCAATTGTTGTAGCGTCGGCACTTCGTCCTGAGTTGCCAAAATACCTGATACACCATCAGGTTCTTCAAGCTGCGCGTAGATTTTCTGAGAAGAAAGATAAATAACTTACCTGTAGGACTAATTGGGGGTGACTATTCATTAGAGTGGTAGATACACATTGAACAAGGGTATTTTTTGAAGGACTGGCATGTGTCCTTCAATCTTCATATTGATTGTAGCAAGCCTTTGTTAGCATGCCTTACCGCTAGTAAACCAGTTTCCATTGATTCAGCGAGACCTTGATTACTGGACGCCATGTGGTCCTCTAAATACATCAAAGCTCGGTGAAATTCCTGGGTTCGGTAGCAACCCTTAGCCAACGCTAGGCTATCAAATGTCTCGCAGAAAGCTGCACAATTTAAAAAATAGTTGTGAATTACCAGTTGTTTGAAAAAATTTAAAAAAAAAATGATAAAACACGTTACTTTCAAATCTGACCCTCACATTTTATTGATTCGTACTTTCTGTCTCGGATCAATCTTCTCTCCCTTAACCATCTTTGCAAGTAATCCAAAACCGAAAAGACGACCTATCGTTGAATAGAAATATTGGTTTAGTTTCTCTGAGTCTATTTATTGATTTATTCAGTCCTGAAACTATTTTACACACTTGTGAGCAATGAATGCGTTTATCCTCGTCAGAGATTCTTGTGCTATTAGTTGTAGACTCTGATTGATATCTGAGAGGACGTCGATCTAGGAGATCTTTGTCAACGTTCGTTTCTTCGCTGACATTTATTACGGCCAACATCTCGTCGCCTATCTTGCCAAACTCTGCCGGATTTCCATTAGCCACTACGTGCACTGTCAGAGTGGTTAACGTTATTTTAAAACCGTGACTTTATCGTGAGAAAAATGCATCAGGATTCAAAGACCAGACTCACAGACTACATAAGGGATGAATAACATCAGTGATCTTACGTCCCGTCTAAAAGCAGGCCTGCAAGCTGCTATCACATTCTTTAATGTCGATTCATGCACGCTATCAGACATACTACACATCCAGTTGTAAGACCATTTCTCGAATGTTGCAGCATCCTCGGATCTTGTGGAGAAAGTATTATCGGAAGTCAATAATTCAGTCGTTTTATAAAATGTTATGTCGTACCAAACAATGACTCAAAGCAAGGAGTTAATCACTCTTTCAGTTCATTGTACAACGAGTTGTGGAGTCTTACGAAATCTCATACAGACTTTTGAAATCGTTGTGAAATTTCATTAGATCTTGTAAAATTTCATGAAATATATTGAAATGGTCGAAGTCTTTTAAGTTATGTGTAATTTATAAAGTCACCGAAAGTCTACGAATACCATGGAATTTGACGAAGTGTAATGAAATCCATATAAAATCATATAAAATCATATAAAATCTTATGAAATTTCATGAAGTGATTCTGAAGAACGGCATTTAATATCTGTAATGATCTTACCCGTAGATGGGATGTGGGTATTCGTTTTCGTCTTTAATCGCAGTGATTTTATAGTGAGAGTTAAGGAAAGGATGTATCACCTGCTGCACAGTAGTAGGAAACTGTTCCCAGCAGTGGCTGTTTATGCCATTTGGAGATATGCTGTAGGTTTTAAGTATTTCCTAAAAGAATGTATGATAAAAGGTTCCCAAAATCGAAAATTCGTCAAATCTTAAACAGCTTTATTTCCAATCTTTAATTCCAGCTTACCTGTATAGCTAGAGCAAAGCATCCCATACTTTGTGTGTTTTTTTGGGACTGAAAAGCCCGGACGAGACAAGTGAGAGCAAGGCAAGCAAATTCCTCGTTAGTTTCAAATATGAACTTGGATTCATCTGGAATGAATTAAACATGTATAACAGCACCAAACCGCACATACAGATCTTCCTATAATTCACCTTTCGACTGAATTCTGCGAGGCAAAAGACTCGGCTCAACAGCGCCCAATTCACCGAGACACTCTCCCGAGGCTAGACGAACATTTTCATCCTTATCTCTACACCCGATCAAGAGGATATCTAGTAGCTATGAAAAATAAAGGGTTTCAATGCAGTTTTAAAAAACAGTAGCTCAATATCTGCAAAACTCACTTCGACAATCAGAGGATGAACCACGCTGTCGCCTAATATCATCTCGTTAAGATGACTGCGAGAGTCTGCCAGAAATTTTTTCAAGTAAACGAGGGCTTTCAAACGGATTTCGGGGGTCTCGTGTGTTGTTCTTTTCAACCACATGCTTAGATTATCCTCAAAATTGTTCGGCCTGATAAGAAAAATTGAGTGAGTTTTGAGGGGATTGAAAAAGACACAAAACTACTATGAGGTTTCAGTCTATTTTGGAAAATTACCGAGCTGCTTCTATGTGTCGTTTTACAACGGCGGCTATTCTATCCGGCACTTTTATATCGTCTATAAAAAACAACTCTGGGATGTATTCCCCCACTTCTTTGTTACGCTTTATTAACAGGTATTCCATCATCGCGCTTGTCTCATCTGGGCGACGCTCGAGAAGAGATGCCAATGATATAAAAATTGTTGGTATCAAAGGGCCCAGGGCTTCCACTGATATGCTTTAATGAGACACCCAGCGTTTTATTAAAACATCAAGCTGTTAATTGCGTGCGTAAAACTCACTTATGCAGGAAGGAATCCCATGCGTCGCAAACCAACTGGTGAAATCCTGGTCTGTTGAAGTTGAGCGAGGTACGCAAAGTACCAAGGACTTTGTATCGCAATGGCGTGAGATGAACTGCACCCATGAACTCCATCAGGACAGCCAGAGATCCTAACGCTAATTGCTGAACCGTTTCATCTGATCTTATACTCAAGTTGCTGTCCAGATTAACCAGCACTCCGTGGAGTCTGGGTTTCAAATACTCTGCCTGAAGTGTGGCGTTTTACTTTTTTTTATAAAATTTATCTACTTTATCAGCGGTTTCCGAGGGGTCAAGCACTGGCCGGTTCTGCTTAAACCCGATTACTAAGTTTTAGGATTCCTCAAGATTTCAAATGATCTCTGATGAGTTCGAAGGATTCAAAATGATTTTTAAATATTTCAAAATAATTCCAAATTATTTGACGAATCGATGTGCACTAGATAGTCCGAGTGGTTTACCCCTCGATTATTTCCAATAGTTGGGCATTACTTTACACCAAAAACGGTTTAAAATGTACTGGAATGTGTGAATTGATCAGAAAACGATTTTTGTTTATAATTAGGAAACCTCCTCTTCATTGCTTTAAAGATGTTAAGAATACTTCTGGTTTTTCTTTACTTGTAAACTGTACATTTTCAATGCACTACTCAAAAAATGTGCCAAATCGCATCAAAGATAGCAAGAATGTGATAATTTTTGATGTAGAGTAAGTTCAAAGTTCATCAAGCCTAAAATCGAATACATGAAAAAACCAACTCACGATGTTTTCTCTTGTATCGAATTTCCCCTCATATTCCATGTCGAACTGAGACAGAACTTCCAAGTGTTTAATTACCTCGACTATCCGGGTATGAAAATGCAGCATTAATTCACTGAAAATACCCTATCAAGATAAAAAAATTTAAGAAGTTGTACTCGATTTCAACCTTTATCAAACGATTATTATCAGATATAGATTAAAACCATACGAAAAGCTAATTTGTTTGATTTTCACATGACGATATCAATAAAACATCAAAAATCTTCATCTTTGATCTTACCATGAAGAATCCGCGCATAAGATCGCATACGCTAGTGTTTGTGATACTTTCTACCAAAAGCAGACACTCCTTAGCCACAGATTCTTCTTCGTTTAGTAAAACGTGGGGACAAATGTACTGAAAATACTCCAAAAACATTTCCTTCTCATCCATGGTAATTAGTTCGGCCATATCATTGCACAAGCGTCTAGCTTGCGGGAACTTAATTATCAAAGGAAGAAGGGCACATATAGCGTAATTTCCATCTTTATGTAAAAGTTGACGAGAACCTTGATAGCCAACACACTTTGCAACTCTGTGCAAAGAAGTGGCCAAGTTGTAAGAGTGATTCACGCAGTTACGGACTGCCATGTCTATCATTAGCTGTAAAAAAGGGAGAATTGTATACTCCGAGTTCGAACGGATTGAGCTAAGTCGTTCTTCTTACGTCTAAAAATCCCCTTTTGTATCTATGATACAGTAACTTTGGCGTGGTTTCATTTCGCGCAGCTATTTCCTGGAACATAGCAACAGCCGTTGACACCGCTATAGAGTTTGAATCAGTGTGGAGAATAGTAGTCAGGAATATGTTCAGCAGCGGTTGTTCCATTGGGTATAAATCCTCCCTGAAACTGATCATAACTCTTCAATTAGGTCTGGAAATCTCAGAAAGAGAAAGCTGAATGGGATACACACTTCTTGAACAGGGAGATTTTCTGAAGACTGGCTGGTGTCCAAATTTTTCCTTCAAAAATATCCCTATTCAAGGCGTATGTACCTCCTCAAGGTATCGACGGATAGTACCTAGTCATTTCCTGCACGATTTTCAGAATCGTTATGTGAAGATCTAGATCATGAGATTCCAGGGCTTTCTCTAGAGCTTCGACGATAGTTTCCAGCACCAATTTTTGATACTCTCTCAAGTCTTGAGAAGTCTTGCTAGATTCTCTCTGTATTCTTGTCTTATTTTTCATAACAGATATCACAGCTTTGCCAACGTTAGTTCGCACCTGGTTATTAGCGTCCTTGATATAAGCCAGCCAGACTTTGGCCGACCCATTATTGTTGAAGAATTTTGTGTGGTTTGAAAAGGCCAGAAAATTATTCGTCATGATAGACTGTTGGGCGGCAGATACCGTCGCTAAACATTTAAACTGCAAACTCAAGAATCTCTCTACTTCGAAAGGCACATTTCTGGGAACTGAGTGCTCCCTATCATCGGCAGTATCGCAATCAGCGCATATCATCTTCCACTTAGTCTCGCCCTCCATATCCCTGAATTAAATGAGTTTTATTAAACGAATGAAAGGCAAGAATAATTAGCTACAAAATAAACACCTTGTCATTACGCCGCGACCTGATAGCAGGCAAACTATTCCTCCCATTTGTTCAGCTGCAGCCACTTGCAGCTCTTGTTTACCAGAACTAACAGCTAGACTTAAAGTTTCCACTACAGAACTGATCGAGAAGGACTTCCCTTCCCCAATGGCAAACATAATGTTCCTAAAAGAGATTGGACACCTTTAACTCCTCCATTAACTAATAACTAAGCAGAGTTCAAGAACTTCACGACAACACAGCAGACAGAAGTTTTCCTACTAAGGAAAAGAGATTCGCACCGTATGCTGGCAGTTGCAAGTTGAATGTCATCCGAAACGACACAGGCCTTTAGTAACGGCATTCGCTTCTCAACATTACCGAATAGCGATATAGTATCCAAGCATTTGACCCTCATATCTGTGTCCAAGGTTTTAGCAGCTGCGATAATCCTGTGTTTAACATTGTCAGAGGATAAGTTAAAGCGAGGTAAAGACTGTAATAAAACATCTTGTAGTTCTGGACTCTTAATTTCCCTGTGTCTACAGAGTTGATTAATGTTGTCGAAAATCACGGCTGCGTTTGCGTTTGATATTGAATCTAGTTCGTTGAGCAAAGTAGCAGCTATGCCCTCCAGCTCTGTTCCGTAAAATAAACCATCTATATTAGCATGACCAATTTGGGAATCGAGCCAGCTGGAACACTTGAGGATCTCCAAAGTCAGGTGGAATTCTTTGCGTCCCAATTTTTCTAGGAAAATGTTCAGCAGCACGCTCCACGCTCTGCTGGCTAACGCCAAATTATTTTGACGTGGGAATGGGGAATTTTTGACATCGTTCAACACCACATGTCTCATTATCTCGAGAAAACCCTTGAGAAAATGAATGAAAAACGTTTAATTTTTTGATGATAATTAGAAAGTCAGAGGATCAAATTTCGGAAATAGCTACCGTCCAATTCTTCAGATAATTATTACATCTTGTTACTTCTTCAGGGGTGGATGAAGCCGGATTATCAATTAGGTAACTAGCGATTTTAGCGCACGCTGCCTTTTGCAGAAGTTCAGAACCTTGAAGAGTTTATAAATTCGGTTCAATATTATTTCCCGGTTTTCGGCTGTAATTTGGGGAATTTATTATACCTTCAAACTCGTTGAATATTGTCAAATCAAGAACATCAAAGCAGAGACTTGTGACCGGTGGCGAAGCGTCAATAACGTCAATAAAATTGGCCAATTTTTTTACCCACCCATTGTCAAGATCTGACGATAATGCGCCAAGATTTTTCCACGTGGGAATAAATTTGACAATCTCTATCGCCCGGGTCACTATTTTGTATTTTTCCTTAAAGAAGATTTTCATCGTAAATGATTGCCGCTTTAGAGTCGCTATAAATTAATCCATTCATATCCACCTTAGGATCGATTATCGACCGCTCGATCATCTGCGTTGTCACTTCCAATGCCATGAATTTAACATCTGGGGCAGAATCGACAATCATTTTGAGAAATATGTTCCAGAGTCTGGTCTGGTTCCAGAGCGCAACGCCGACGCTCAAAATCACCTGAGAGTTTAATTGAGTTGTGAAAAACTTTGATAATGTGATACGCGGGACTTAGATCTTCTCTTATTACCTTTGTTATGGAAACCTGAATGGAATGTAATTTGTTTTCTTGTATCCTGAGGGGCAAAGAGAGAAGATTCAAGTAGCTTATCGCTTCGGATTCTGTCTTGAATTTTTTTAATTCTATCTCTTCACCAGGCATACAATTTTCTTCGAACTTAACAATTTCTGGAATTATATTCAACGTTCAATTTTTTTATTCTTCTTCTACTTATAATCCCACACGCGATTACCCTGGTATAAATTTCTAGTCTTACAAAATTCAAGGGAATTTGAAATATTTCATAGTTTTTCCATAAAATAAAGATTGTAGATTTTTCTACAAAACTATAAAAGGTTTTGACTTCCATAGCGATATTTATAAATTTGTAGAATCATCTTCACCAGGGTAATCGCACCAGGTGTGATCAACAATAAATTTGAACTTTGTAACTCGCCTTCTAATACATCCATTAATTCTGATGATATTTTATGAAAATTGACGAGGTAGTGTCGCGCCAATATCCGAAGCATACAAGCCTGAACTTCCAAACTATTGTACAAAACTTCTTTACCAAAAGGTGCTCCGGATATATAAAACATCGTGCCGTAAAGCCACGTTGTAAAAGCTGTGCAAAAAAAATTAATTTCTCTCTAAAGATACGAGAATCTTAGATGTTGGGTAAGAATATCTTTTGAAAAAATATCTTTTATTAAATGCAGATAGATGATTCAGACTCAGATTCGAGTTTGTTGAAGTCTGTGGTTCATTACCTGTATACTGTCTTTGTAGGTGGTCATACTTCTCGCCAATGCCCTGAGGCGGAACTAAGACATTAGTCAGGTTTGCAGACCCACGTAATATCGAGTCTAATATGACACTGATAGTTCTTTCGGCTGTTGAGTTTTGAAAATCTGATAATATCGCTACCAAAGGATTGTTTATCACTCTCCATACGGTCTCAGCAGCTGCTATATTGCTGCTATATTATAAAAAGTCCATGTAAGCATGTAAGATCTGAGTAGTCTATGATATCTTAGAGATTTAGAAACCGACATTCTGTGTCATAATCTTACTGTATGAGAGCATCTGCGCACTCAATGAAACCCTATGAATAATAATAAAAACTGAATATTGCAGTCATTACCTATTACTTGAGTTTGCTAATTCGGAAGTGCTGCTCCCACTCATTATGAATGTTTGAGAAAGACCGTCTCTCCTCTTTGCGGTACTTTAATGAATGAAATAAGACGGAATAACTTTGCAAAAGAGATTCATCTGATTACAACAACACATTAACTTGCTTTGACTTATCGATTGATTATCGTCTCAAATCTCAGAAGATTACAATGATTTTAGAATTTTTTTTTTTTTTGTCTGTGTCATTTGTTATGAACGAAAATAAATTTTTAAGGCTAGAACGTCAAAGAGGCTAGAAAAAGTTTGAGATAATTTAAAGCCGGTGATGAACTTCCGCTAATCGATATTAAACAGATTCTATTTTATACACTGGTAGTTATCATTTCATTCAACGATTCTCTCGACCAATTTATAGTTATAAACGATTTAATCACATTATGTCAGATCGGGTTCGAGCCGCGAAGCTCAGATCACGTGTTCTGATCACTTTATGAAACTTTTCGCGGTTTTTTCATTGACCATAGAATACATGAATTGAAAGATTACTGTAAACGGAACTGCTGCCTGGTTTACGCAGCGCCTTAATTCAAGAATCGACCAATCAGGAGACTGCTTTAGCCGGGCGCCTAGGGAATCGAGCCCCTGATTGATCGATTCTTAGATTAAGTCAAGTTACGGCGTTGCGTAAACCAGGCATAATAGTTTTTTTAATAAAAATAATGCATATCATCGCGATCTAGCGGCATTTTGGAGTATTTATTTAAATCGAAACAACGGAGTTCCTTCTTTGAGATTGCGAATATTCGATGTTTGAAATTTCCAGAAATACACAACTACCACTACATAGAAATGAGAAACCGCGATATAAACTGAACCACTAGAAATCCAAGATCGGTGATATTCGGAGCAGAATGCTCTAGCTCGTTCCAGAAGTCGCGGATCTTAACTCGCTAATCGTAATCACATAACTTGTCTAGATTCATCGTTTGGAACAAGGTTATACAAAGAACGTTAGTGAATATCTGATATTGGAACAGGTGAAAATATTGATAATCAGAAAAACCGAATAAGATTTAGTTGACAAATCGCACCTGGTGTGGATCGAAGATTTCAAATTTCAATACTATTTATTAATCGAATGAAACACAGAATAAATACTTAAAAAAGCATTACAAATCACAACCCCAGTTTCCTGGCTCACAAAATTTATTAAAATATCAATTTTTTTAATCCCCGACTAAAAACGAACAGCCATAAAGTTTGATAACTTTATATCAACAAATAACGACAAGCATGGCAAAGTGGGGCGAAGGAGACCCTCGATGGATTGTCGAAGAAAGACCTGACGCGACAAATGTCAACAATTGGCACTGGTATGTATGAATAATTTATCGACTTCTTAATTGAACAGTTCTACAAATTTATATCCATGTCGATGAAATTTTTGAAAAGAAATATATCCCCCATTTGATTCGAGGAAACGTAGTTCTCTAGATAAACACAGTTTCTATTTGATCAGTTTGATCCTCATAATCATATAAGAAAGCTAAATGGAGTTGAAGAGGATACGCACAGCTCAACAGCATAAAATACGATCGATTTCCGATGGTCAAAGTAAGAAACTTTCCTGCAAGTTGTTCTGCATTTCAGGACTGAAAAAAACGCTTGTCCATGGTCGCAGGAAAAGCTGAAGGAGTTGTTTACCAATCTAAAAATCGAGGGAGAGGACGGTGAGGCACTTTAGTCTCTGGTTTTTTTTTTACGAGTCATAAACTCCCCTAAAGACCTTAGAAACATTTACGTAAATTTACAGTTAAATGCAAGGTGACAGAGGTAGAAAAATGTGAGGGTGAAGCTGTCGCCAACAATAGAAAAGGAAAGTTGATCTTTTTCTACGAGTGGAATTTGGTTCTTAAATGGTCGCTGGAAGACAGCGAAGAGGAAATTATCGCGGGAAAGATAAACATACCAAATTTATCGGAAGAAAATGATATATCTGAGATTGATGTATGTCTGTTTTTTTCTTTTTACCATTAATTCAAGAACTATCATAAGTAACTTGAATGAATTACAATTTGTCATAAACTGTGACAAATAGAATTATGGATGAATAAAAGAAAAACTGATTTGTGATTATTTTCAGATCGAAATTACCCTCAAAGATAGTACAGAGAAGGGTGAAATGGTGAAACACTTTTTACATACCAAAGGAAAGGATACAATTAGAAAAAAATTAGGTGAATACGTGGCGGCGCTCAGGGAGGGTAAGCATTTGGAATTTATATGAAAAACAGTTGAACAGATCCATTGATACCAATAATTGACTAGAATTTTTCCTCGATTTCAAGAGTTGACTAATATTAATGCATTTTCACAGAATTTAGCAAAGGTATGATACTGCCTAAGAAGGAAAGCATCAAAGAAAAAATAGCGAATATGACCTCCGGCTTTGACGCTAAGGTAAAATCTATCGGACAAATCATCTTTCCTGTCTATGCATTGCATATACATAGAGTTCCTTGATTTAAAAATCAGTAAAAATTGATATTGACAATACTGAGGCTTCAAGGTTTCAGACATCGTAATATAAATCACCATATTATTTTCCCAGATGCAAATGAATAGTGTTGTAGAATCCAACAGCCAACCACTTGGTGTAAAGATAACAACAACTACTGTTAAACAACAGCAAAAGTTCCAGTGCCGAGCTGAAGAGTTTTACAACGTGTTCACGACTATTGAGGTACTAAAATAAAGCAGGCAGATACTTTTATGAAAGAGACTTTCATCCGATCTGCGTTGTCCCGAGATATTCAGATTTTTCTCATTTCACGTTTATCAATGCACAGATGGTCCAGGCGTTTACCAAAGGCCCCGTGAAACTGGACGCGAAAAAGGGTGGCAAGTTCGAGCTATTCGGCGGTAATATACACGGAGATTTCGTCGAACTATCACCGTCTCAGATAATACAGAATTGGCGATGCAAGCAATGGCCTTCCGAGCACTATAGTAAAGTAACGCTTGATATAAGCGAGAAAAACGATCATACCGAAGTGAAACTGACTCAAACCGGCGTTCCTTCAAAGTAAGTACTTCCTTATTATCTGTACTCCGTTTTTCCCAATCTAAACGAAACTCAGGTGATGAGAATTCGATATTTGTTTTTTCAATAGCTCGAATAATTATTCATTCATATTTACAATGTGATATTATTTATCTTTGCAGTGAAGCAGACACTACGAAAGAAAACTGGGAAAGGTACTACTGGGACGCTATAAAACGGACTTTTGGTTTCGGTTACTTTATGTAAATTGTACCAACAGCTCTAATCCTCCCGTTTATCAAACGCATATTTATTAACTATTGATAAAACTTGAAGTAACTCATATTTTGAATAATTGAATCAGCTGCATCGGCTTATTCTAAACGAATCTAACGTTTGTATGTCAACCCACAATACAATGCGTACCTATTTGAATACTAATAGCCTATGTTCAAACTATTTCTTTTCGTGTATTGTATGATTGCGAACGGCTGTTTGTATACATCAAACTGGATCAATTAGAACAATGAAAACGACCGATTTATTGACCGTTAAATCGTGTGGATTAAATAGATAATTTAAATAAATTCATTTACAGATTTCAGCCTCTTCTTCTTTCTACATTCGCCCTAAAATTTCATACATCTTATTTTTTCTTTGTTTATTTTTGTTTATCATCTATGGTTAGAAAGTTGAAAAATTCTGAAAATCTATCTAGTGCGATCGATTTGCATTCTATTAATCTTCTCCTATCCTCAAATAAAAGGAATAAGTAATTTTTCAGCTATAAAAATCGTAGCATCGTATTATGCAGTGCGCCTGATTGTATGCAACTCGTAAGCCGTTCGATCAAGACCATAGACGACACGAGTTAACAGACAGGCGTAAACGGCGCTGTTCAACGACGTGTTATTATTTCCCAATGGTCTCAACAGGCTTACGTTTGCATACGTGCAGAGAATCTTATCCGAGTTAATATTAATAATCGTCAAGTGATTTGAATAATGATTGTAATCGTTGTTTCAATACCAGTTTTCGAAGCAGTAATTAATCAGAGATTAATCAACAGTTCATTCTGCTGATTCGTATAAAGTGGATAAAAACGCATCAAGGTAAGTGTCTAATCGTTTTACGATGAATCCTAACCTATGAAAACGCGTTAAATAGTAATGCCGATTGTTTGATGGCATATTCTGTTATTTATACACAAATTCGAGTTACTTGCTTCATCAGGATATAAGGAAATGAATATAATTAGGAAAAAAAAAAAACTAGAAAAATTCAAAGAGAAACATTCTCATTTCTCAGATTTCCAACATGCCATGCTGGTACTATGAAAAAAAAGAGCTGAGAAACACACCGTCGATTCAGGATGGAATCGATTACGAGACTGAATGTCGTTACCGAAAAGAAGGAGCAAGGTTTATCATTGATACAGGAACGAAAATGGACCTTGGCTACAACACTATGGCTACCGGCGTGGTGTATTTTCACAGATTCTACATGTTTCATTCGTTCAAAAATTTTCCTAGATACGTAAGTTTCAGCTGTCTAAACATCGGAGCAAATCAGTTATCAAATACATCGAATCATTTGACTCTGTAATAATTTTCAATCAGGTCACAGCCTGCTGTTGCCTCTTTCTTGCTGGTAAAGTAGAAGAAACTCCTAAAAAATGCAAAGACATCATCAAAACAGCAAAGACTCTACTCAGTGATCAGAAGTTTCTTACTTTTGGCGAAGATCCTAAGGCAAGTAATTTTTATTAATGGATCTGGTCTTTTTTGAGCCAATGTTAGAAGTAGTCAGGGAAAACAGCTTAACATACTAAAAAAAAAAGGTCCAGAGCTTGAGTATCAGCTGATGCAAGAGCCGTTTTTTTTTGTTTTTTTTTTGTAACAAAAATCGCTCACTTAGTACCTGACTGACTGTAAAAATGTTCATTTGAATTTCTTTGAGCAGGAAGAAGTGATGACACTGGAGAGGATTCTTCTACAGACTATAAAATTCGATCTGCAAGTTGAACACCCTTATAGTTACTTATTGAAGTACGCTAAATGTCTTAAAGGCGAGTATTCTGGTCCCTCGATTGCTAATAGTTCATTTTTTCTCATTATAATCGCTCCCTACTTTTCAGGAGACAAAAATAAACTCCAAAAAATGGTTCAGATGGCATGGACGTTTGTAAACGATAGGTAAATATACATCGCCTATAAATTTTTTCCCTCGATTCATGCAATTCATAAAACATCTTCGTACTTTCAGCCTATGCACCACTCTGTCCTTGCAATGGGAGCCTGAGATCATTGCCGTCGCCCTGATGTATCTCGCGGGTAAATTGAGCAAATTTGAAGTCGTCGACTGGAATGGTAGACTCCCTAAGCATCTGAGATGGTGGGACATGTTCGTCGAAGACGTTACCATGGATCTGTTGGAAGGTTTGCATATAACGTGAAATTCACTCTTTGAAACTAAAGATTTCCGTCTTATTCGATACGTTGTGCTAGTTTTTATAAATCACTTTTGTCCATGGGACGAAAAACGGCTTCACTAATACAAACATTTTCAAATTAAAGACATTTGCCATCAAGTTCTGGACCTCTACTCGCAAGCCAATAACGCCAAAGCACCGGACTCTCCGCCACTCGTATCTACCCATGAACCCAACAGAGAATGGGTAGCGATACCCACTGCAGATGCGACCTCTAGTGCTCCAGGTATACTGGAATATTCTTTATGGGTTGAATCATCTACTTTTTGTTTAGTCAATCATAGTGCTGTTGTTACATTATTATTCCGATTTCAGCAACCCCAAATAAAATGTCCAAGCCCGAGGTGGCTCCTGGTGCCGTCAACGGCTCCTCAAACGTGGATGCAACCGATGGTTCAAAGCCGCTGGAAATACCCGCGCATTTTCCCCCTTATCCATCAACATTCGCAACAGCATCGACAGCATACCCGCCCGTATTTCCACCGACGAATATATCCGTTCCACCGCCGTCTGTTACAACGATAAATCACATTGTGTCAACAATGCATCACCTCAATTCATCAGGTGCTATACGACCTCCAGCACCCGCCCTAGCTCCTCCGCCTACGTTTCAACAGTTTCCGTATCCGGCAGCGACGACCTACTTTCAACCCGGAAATCCCGCCCCACCGGCGACAACGCAGAGGGCTTATTACCCTCCCTAAGTCAGCGGTGATCATTATTAGGAATTGATTTATGGGTGGACTCGTCCGCGACAAATTACTTAATTTTAAGGTTTATAACGTTAAGGAGAATCCCCATTATTGCAATATCTTTTTATCCGAACTCTTTTCTTCGCCAGGTTGTTTCCTTTTTCTGTTTTTCTGTTTTTCTGTTTTTTTCTCTTTATTTTTTTGTCGTATTCGGGCAGAATTTTTCTCATTAGTGATGATCTACTTCTTTCAACACTTGGGATATCACGTCCTTCGCTCAGAGAAAATAATATTTTATTATTTTGAAATTTATTTTAGATATAGGATTGAAAACCAAAGGTATTATTTCAGTTTGTTCAATTCATTTCATAGAAAAATGACGAGATCGAATTCATCATTATAATCATTATTTTTGCTTTTCAAAAACGCGAATGATGTAGGTAAGTATGTAGTTCATTACCTACTACCAGCAGATTTTTTAAACGTGATAAGTACCGAAATGAAACAGTGTTTGAAATTTTTTATAAACAAAATATAAATAAACATATAAATAGGTAAATTGTAATTATAAACGGAGGTAATTATTCAAGATATTTGCAATGCGTACGGATCGAATGCGTAAGCGTGTAGTTTTATAATTTCGGTAAAGGAGAAGGAAATAAAAAAAATTTTATCAACGATCTTTGTTTATTATTCTTTTCTTTTCTTTTCTTAAGGGGAGGGTCTACTCAAATTTTACCGACTTCGTCTATTTTCTCGAATATCTCCAAAACGGGGCTATCAATCGACTTGTCCTTTCGGCAGTCAATGTTTGACGAGTAATGAGTTCGAACTGGTATGTTTTATCGGATGAAATCGTTTTTTTTTTTTTTTTTTTTTATCGAAAAGTGTGGGCGTACCATTTATTTCGACTTATATCAAAGCCTACGCATCAAAAATGCAAAATCGGCCTCTGTAGCCCGATTTTTTATGGAATTCCGAACATAACGATCCAAAAACATCTTTGTTTCCGACAACGATGAAGGCGGACTATGTCGAATACGATTTTGTGGTAATTTTCGCAATTGTCAAGGGCTGTGAGCGAAAATGGCCGCTCACAGCCATACTCACAGCTGTCGATATGATGCGGTGGTTCCCAGAACGACCGTCAGATGTCGCCGCGCGGGCCATTTTCGAGCTTCTTTATATAAAATAACATGTAAATAGTTGTACTGTATATCATATATAATTTAATACTTTACGTTCCTCGCATTATACAGCTATCCATTATAGTCAATTATATAAAAATACATAAAATATAAAGGAGAAGCTCGAAAATCGGCGACATCTGACGGTCGTTCTGGGAACCACCGCATCATATCGACAGCTGTGAGCGGCCATTTTCGCTCACAGCCCTTGACAATTGCGAAAATTACCACAAAATCGTATTCGACATAGTCCGCCTTCATCGTTGTCGGAAACAAAGATGTTTTTGGATCGTTATGTTCGGAATTCCATAAAAAATCGGGCTACAGAGGCCGATTTTGCATTTTTGATGCGTAGGCTTTGATATAAGTCGAAATAAATGGTACGCCCACACTTTTCGATAAAAAAAAAAAAAAAAAAAAACGATTTCATCCGATAAAACATACCAGTTCGAACTCATTACTCGTCAAACATTGACTGCCGAAAGGACAAGTCGATTGATAGCCCCGTTTTGGAGATATTCGAGAAAATAGACGAAGTCGGTAAAATTTGAGTAGACCCTCCCCTTAATAAAAAAGTTTTACAATTTTTATTTACATGTACAAATTACCACGACTGCTAAAACTATTCTGTTTGAAAACAGGCTCGTGTAAGAAACTGCCAGGGATGTTGGTGTAAAGTTTAACCAAAGGTAAGGCTGTTTCGGAATCTAGTAAAAACTCCTCAACATACAGGACGTATGTTACTGCAGGTAGATCCATTACTTCGGCGTAGGACATTACTGAGAATGAAATAAAAATACATATCATAGGAGAAAAAAATAAAATGATCACTCATAGCTACTTTTGCGACTAAAAAATATTAAAAAATATATTTACGAACCTGCCGCAACGACCCCTGACACTATATTAGGTTGCTTTATGCACTCTACATCGTCTAATAAGAATTTACCGCTTTTGGTACGAAGCGATCGTAAAAAAGACGGTGAAATCGGTGCGGTATCAGATTTGTGGGACGAAACATGCTGGCACGTAATTGCTATTATATTTTCGGCAATTTGCAGAAAATCCGTTATCTTGAAAGAGAATAAATCGAGGAAATAGGTTAGGAGGTTGCTGCTCACCGTTTTGTTATTTTTTTTAAAATAACTTCAGAATTATTCGAATTTTCCGCCTTCTTGCATCTTGCCAGATGCAACAAGGCCGAGATTTGTCATACCATCGAATAAAGAAGGTTAAATTTCTTCGTCATAATTTAGGTAATAGAAATCAATTCGTTTCTTTATTTAATGTCGGTTTCAGTTCACCTACCGTCTGTGTAAACTCGGTCGCATTTTTCGCGTTCAAATCCTGACTGACGAGACACGCGTATAAACCTTCGTTAATTTTATAAATCAACGAAGGTTTAAATCTTCCGTGTTCTATCACGCATATTTCTTTGCTATTTCTTACGCTGCAAGATCTCGTGAAATCTGTAACACAGAGATTATCGATAACGTCGTTTTATTTTCACTTTTCTTTTTACATATTACTACAAATATTTGAATATTCGTTTTTTTTACCCGCCGCTACGCTTCCTTCGACAATTAATAAGGTCTTGATTGTTGAGGGAATCGCGTTATCCCCGACCCATCGTAAGGAATAATGACTGGAAAAGAAAAAAAAAAAAAAATACGGAAAAAGAGAATATTTTGATAAATTATTTTATTCCCACTCATAATACGGAATACATTAATCATAGCCACAGACTCGAATTTTGATAAGTAACAACATTGTCAGATATTTACAATTGAGAAGCTTCAAGCTCCTCGTCGTCCCAGATTGCTCGTGACTCCGGTTCGTTTATTTCACCGAAAATATGTGCCATAGTTTATTTATCCGTCGAAATATCTACAATCAAGCTCTAGAGACAGCAACCGGCGAAGAGCTTAACCTCACTTTCAACACTTAAGATCCTACGAACATCGACTCAAGTCATTCAATGACGAAGCGAAAGCGGCGAAAAACCAACAACCGAATAAACGCGCGCAGAAGATATTCCCACGACTTAAATTTGAATTCGAAAGAAAAGGCAGTAAAACTTATGTCAAATGCTTGTAATTATATTTAAATTTGTAATTCAGAATTCGATTACATGGATGTCAATTACTTTATGCGAATCATTTATCATGAAGAAACTGTATATCAAAGACTAGATGTGGAGATAAATCACTATAATATTTTATAACGTTGGCAGCGTGTGTGCGTTCGTCGTTTCTTCAACTGCCGCTATCTGTCAAATTTTTAGGTTATATTATCCCGTGCAAGTGTCATAGTGTCATTTTCTTGTATTTCTCATTCGCTAAAGCCGGTTAGAACTGCTTGTAGTTTCTTGATATCGTTAGTCAGTGTTTCAGCGCTTCTAAACCAATTCCTTAATCCCATTCGACCGCGCCTATTATATTTCGGTTAAAAATGACTACCTATACTGTGGTGACCTCAGATTTCATTAATTTAACAATCACAAATTCTGGTCAGCAGACATGCTGTGTTGAGAGAAGATTCCAGAAGGGAATTACCCTTGATGATTTCAAGGTATGTCGAACCTTCCCAATTTCATTTCTTGGAAAAAGATTTCTGCGATTTGAACCTGAAGGATACTAATATGTAGCCGATTTTAGGGTAAACTCGAACTTCTCACAGGCGGTAATTCCGCTACTATGCAATTGGAAGTCTATGATAAAAACAACAAACTTGTCTGCAAACCGGATCAAGGCGATCGATTGTTGGGATCGTATCCAATCGATGATGGAATGAGAGTTCATGTAAGATAAGAAAAAGACACTGGTTTATTTAACGATAAGATGAAAAGAGTCTATTTTGGTATTTTTTTTTTATGTCTAGCCACAATACAATTCTAGTCAAATTTCTATCGCAGGTAATAGACAAATGCATTCGTCCGGACGATGAGACTGCACAGGTTGACAAATTTGAGCTGTCTGAAACTGAGTACGCAAAGCGATCTGGTAATTCATATTTCTTAAATGAAGAAAACAATTGTAATGATGAAATTGTGGAGCTAAATATATCCAAAAATATTTAGACACGGTAAAGGCATTCCTGGAGCGTAATAAGTTGGGAAAATATAATGAGGAAGAGACAAAACGCAGAGAGGAAGAAAAACGGCAAGAAGAAGAAGCGGACGAAGCTGCCGCGCGAGCTTGCAAAATCGGAGATCGCTGCGAAACCCAAGTACCGAATCAACCGAAACGTAGAGGAACAGTTATGTATGTTGGTAAGTTACAATGGCGCTGTTAAAAGCCCCGATTTTCGTTGTAAAGAAAGATTCGAACTTCAGAGATGTTCAGTATGTACTTTTTTTTTTTCAGGCACAACGGAATTCAAAACAGGCTGGTGGGTCGGCGTGAAGTATGATGAACCGTTGGGAAAGAATGACGGATCGTAAGCTGAACTTGAGCTTCATATTTTTATTCCCACTTTAGTCTTCAAAGTCAAATTTCTTATGTTTATTTTCAGAGTCAAAGGAAAACGCTATTTCGAATGTCTCCCAAACTACGGAGGATTCTTGAAGCCGGCGCACGTAAAGGTCGGAGACTTTCCAGAGGAAGATTTCAACCTCGACGAGGAGCTTTAAGGACAAAATTCGTAATCGTTTGTGAAAAACCATTGACGCTTTATTTACAATCAATACACGTTAATCAGCTTGAGGATTCGTGCGCTTCAAATTATTGTAATAAACAGAATTGCTGATCGTATTTCGTTAATATTTTCTTCGTTTAATTATGTCAGGCCTCCAGTTAATCGGATGACTCTCTTCCGTCTGAAAAAAAAATTAATCAATTAATAAGTTTATTTTACACAACTAATTAAAGAAAAATGAATAAAAATCGATGCACAACTCTTCAGCGATTATTTAACGACCTAGAAGAACCCTCACAGTGATGAGCTACAAACAATTTAAAACTAATCATCAAACGTACCGCCGAATCGTCTTCTTTGTAAACTTTAATAGTCTTATCAGCTTCTGTGGTTATCATTCGCGTGCCAGACATATCGAATGTAATACTGAATACACCAGCTTCGCTGTCCATTGAACCGGGTTGAACCGGGGCTTGAAGTCTCTGGAAGTTATAGCTGCGAAAAAATGTACAGATAATATGTAATTATTTAGGGTTTTGCATGAGTTGAAGTCTTACAAGAAAACTACGTGTTTGGAGCCTCACCCGGTTCTCCAATCCCACAATTGCATGGTACCGTTATCAGCGCCGGAGACTAACACACCATCGGCATTAACGGCCAAGCAGTTAACGATCGCGTTGTGGCCGGATAAATTTTGGATGAATTTACCCTCCGGGCATTTCCACTGTTTTATATTGTCGGGAGAGGCTGAGGCGAACATGTATCTATGTAAAATGAAGAGAATAACACATCAAATGATGGAAGAATGCGAGCAGTTGATGATAATGATCGAATTCAAACCACACGCACAACGTCGGATGGAAGACGACCGATCTAACACTCTTCTTATGGTTCGTTAGAGTCGCTCTAGACTTTCCAGCAGCCAAGTCCCACAGTCTGATCGTACAGTCGTGACTACCGGTGATTACCTTAAAGGAGAGAAGAAGGGATGTCTCATTACGAGTTAATTAATTACGATAAAGATTTGTTTTCTTGAATAGAAATTATTCAATAATTCACCTGAGGCTCTGCGGCCTGACATATCACGCTGGCTACTGTATTAGTGTGACCAGCCAGTGTGTGGACATTGGCTTTAGTTCGCATGTCCCAAACACGAGCAGTTGAATCTCTACCCGCGGTGACTAGGACGTCAATATTCGGGTGTAAGGCCATTGAATAAACGGCAGACAAATGACCGTGGTAATGCCTTATGACCTGTGATGAGAAAAACGATTGGTGTAAGTTACATTCAGGAACTGAATGGCGCGAAGTTATAGTCGGTTTTTTTCGAATCTGTTAGGCTTTCACCTTGTTGTATTCGAGATCCCAGCATTTCACTTGACGATCTTCTCCGCATGAAAACAGATATGGGTGTCTATGAGACACGGCAAGACCGCGAACACTGCTTATGTGACCTGTGAGCGATACCTTCAATTTCCCACTGGCAAGGTCCCAAATCTGAAATAAGGGAACGTGGATTGAATCTATTAATAAGAACTCGGAGACTTGGGATCCAGAATGAAGGAAGAGACTTTCATTATAAATCCTTTGGGGAAAAATCTGGTGATCAGCTCTGCAAATGATGGTTTCAAGAAGCAAAAAGCGATAAAGTACATTTTCTCGTCTCTCTTACCTTGATTACTCTGTCTGCTGACCCTGTAGCAAACCAATCATTGCCAGGTTCGATAGCGCAGCATCGTACCCATCCAAGATGCCCGCTTATTACTCTGTATAATTTCCAAGGAGCGTGCCATCGAGGTTTAGCTATAGCCGGAGCTTTCTTAGGGGGAAGATTCAACACCCCTGACGAAGCGCTGTTCGGATTTGTCGGCATTGTTAAACTGGAATTTGAAATCCCACCTATTCCAGCTGCGTATGGCACAATAGCGGAGGAGTTATTACTGCCGTTGAAAGTATCGTCTGAAAGAATGAAGTCCTGAGTAGATAATAGGGTTCTTTTTTCAAAACACTGATTCATCCATGAGGTGAAAAAACATTCTCTATTACTTACCGCCTGGTGGAGGAGGATCTGAGTTATGGTCATGATTAAGTTTCATATGATTGTTCTTTCTAACACGTTCTAGTACCGGTGAATAACAATCCTTTGATTTTATTCCCTTTTTCATCAATTCCCTGCGATTTAAAAAACCTTGTGTTTAGATTTAGGGGTTTAACACGTTAAATGAAAAATGAGTACGACTCCAAATGATGGCTCGCAGATATTTTTCACAGGTTTCTCTTGAATTTTAAAATCATTTTCAATTTGTCACATTTCATTCAAAGTGATTATTATAAATATATTTACGTTGCAGGGTCGACAGGAGGTAGAGTCCCTTGATTAGATAAAAACATGTCATGAGTCCGTTTCAGCGAACGGAATACCAGGGTATGTACGGAATGTCTTTGGACGTCCTGCGGGTGAATGAAAAAGAAGAAAAAATTGATGAAAGTTATAAATTTTATACATTTTGAAATTAGAACGAGATTAATAATCACGTATCCGTTGCCTCTTTCGAGCAATTTAATAAGTTGAGTTAGGTTATGAATGTATGATTATGTGTAGTTGTAATTACCATCGTCTTTCAAACGGCGATAGCCGAAAAGCGGGTAGAAAATAATTCCGGCCAATTGGATCCGTCGGTTATTTTATTTAGGAACGTTAACCTCTTGGTAAACTATTGTCTTCTTCGTGCCAACAGGTTAATATAATATCTGTTTATTTACGGTATATGTATGAAATACAGAAAGATTACGATTAATAATATAACCACACACTGCCACACACTTAAGGCCGAAGCACATGAAACTGCAGACGCCATAAGTAGAATGCAGACGCATAGAGCATGCGCACAGAACTCTGGACTTCCGCGACAGCGCAGGCGCTATGCGTCTGCATTCTTCTTCTCGCTCTGTATAGAGAGATTCTATGGAAAATAATACCGAATCGTAGTTAATGGAGCGTAGGTAATTCATTATCTCTTCTGGTATACCAAATTCTTTACTTAGGTACACCAGGTACGACGTCAAGCAGGACTTAATGGAAGGCCTAGAAGATTTTCATCAATTTATAAGGTCATAAAGTATGCGCGGTGGAAACTATACTCAACAGCTTTGAAAATGACCTTGTGCAATAACGAACATACGACTTTATAGATAACACATAACGCAATGCAATAATTTATCGTAGAAGTAACGATAAGCCGCAGATAGTCGGTATCGTGGAAAAATGTGAAAGTTACAGTTTTTCTGGCTAGAATATTTATTCATAATTTATAAAGTTTTTTCTTCGTTTTTTTTTTTTTTTTTTTTTGACTCCCTCTTCAAACCGTGTTCTCGTCAGTTCGCAATATAATTGCCTATATAACGTAATCGCGCATCGTATACGAAGTACTGAAACAACATGTTCATCAATATAACAGAAGGGCCCTGAAAATAGAAAGTAAAAATCAGATAATTATAATCTTGTCTGCGGTTTTCGGCCTGCAGTCAATGAAAGATTGAAAAACTGATAAAGATTCTTTGAACTTTGCGGGCGGAATCTAGATTCAAATTTAGCGCGGTTCGTGAAAGAAAAAAAAAAACAAATGAAAGAAACACAAGTGTTAAGACTTAAATTTATAGCAATGGAGCCTCTTTGCCTCTTAATAAATGCCTCTTTTCAGACCGAGTGAGCGGGCGCAAAACAGAACACTACGCCCTAGGGCCGAAAAGTCCTGTTTTGCGACCGCTCAAGAGGTCGCAAAGGAGCATTTTCCGATAAGGTGTGAAGAAAGAAAAATAAGAGAAGGAATAGACAATCGAGTACAATTCCTACAAGCTTGATTCGAAAAAGTTAGACGATAAGTTAGACATGTTGCAGTATCCGGGGAAAAATAAAATGGCCGACGCGATGGCGTCCCGGGTGACGTAATCGATTCAAGAACCAAACTCTTGTGCTCTCTCAGTTCTGATTGGGATAGAGACTCGGTGGCCACGCGGTGGCAGTGACGAGGACCACAAGCCTGTTGCCAGTTATTGATCTGACAGCAACACCGCATTGCCGTTGAGTCGAAGTATTGTCACGCAGTTATCAGAGCGGAGTGAATAAACATTGAAATGTCAGATCTACGTGATTCTAAATGCAGGAAGCAACCGTTCGCGGGTCGTTGATTATTGTATCTAGCTAATAACTATAATGCGCGATTATCTGTAACGGTGTCGTTACAGCCGAAGGCCATTCCCAGGGTAATACGAAATCGCGATATCAAAACACGTCCTACTGGGGGCTCACCGTTCTGCACCTCGTTATATTTACACCACAGGATTTCTTAATCCTTTACCATTTCGCTAATTACGGTTGTCAATCACGGTGTGTCTCTTAGTTGTCATTCGAATTACATTCGAATCGGCACACAATTCTCGCGGTTCATATTATATCGGTATTAAATTTATAAAATAAAAAAGAGAAAGATAGAGAGGAAAAAAATAAATAAATAAAGATAGGGAGAGAAAGAGAGACGCGACTAAGCCTTTCTATCAAACACATCTATAAATGTCATCGCGTCTTTTACCCAGCTCTACCTTACCTTAGGAACAATATCTTCCTTATAAAAACTCTCATCGAAACACGATGAAAAAGTTCACTTTTAAAGGTGTTCTTGACGGGTTTCGTTCATCGGTTAGTCAACAGGTGAAACCGGAGCAAGAAATCGTCGAGACCCTTCGGCCCGATCACTTCAACGTCAAAAAAGTAAGCTCATTTATATCATCGCGATTCCTTACCCCTTCGTTCCTCCTATCATCGCTACACTGTAACAGTTTATGTGATCAACACCATCTACACACGATCTCTCATCTATATTGTATCTACCATAAATACCCCTAGCGCATCTCCAATTATATTTTATTGACATTTATCTAACATCTTACTATCATCTAGATAATAGATCGTCAGTTTGTAAGTCTACGCTCGTCCGATATCCCGTTTCTGTTTTGTTTCATCTATGCAACGCTTTTTTTTTTGCTTCCCCTATTGGGCAATATTTTTATGCATTTATTTAATATTATTATTATTATTATTATTATTATTATTATTATTGATATTATTATTGTATAACATTATCGCACCACGTCTTATATGTATACCTACCTACAAGTTATTACGTTTATTAAATATTAAAGCTGTTTTTTTTTTGTTCGTTTCTCGTTTTTTTTGTACTTTACGCACCCTTTATCCTCATCCCGTACTTACGATTTACATACTTATGCGTATTTATAAGCTTCATCTTGACACAAAGGATTTGAAAATTAATCCGTTACGGAATAATAAACACAAGAACCAAAGAACGGTACTGCGGGCCTTTTTTTTTTTTTTTTTTTTTTTATTTACGGCTATAAGCAGAAATTTGCTTTTCTTTGAACATCTTTTATTCATTATAATACTAATTTGTGTATAAAGCATTACGGTTTTTTAGCATTGTTCATTCAATTTATCGCTTTTTTTTCATCGCCTTTTGGAAGTCGAATTTTTTTTATTTTTTAATTTTTTTTCTCTCTTTTTTAACGATCGTTCGAGTGTTTGGTTTCCTTTGGAAAGGCAAAGAGCAGCCTTTAACATCAGCGGCTGTAAAACGGTGGTGTAATTTTTGGAGCGCGGTTTTAATGCATGGAAAAATTTCGTTGTATTGATCGCTCATCCTGATGCTTTGTGTAATCACGCCTGGGCTCAGTCTTCTATGTATCGAAATTTTTTTTTTTTTTCAAACGGATTAGTCCCGTTTAAATATTTCCGAAAAATTCCGCCATCTTTAGCGCGGCAGTTCATCTGCTACTACTGCATCAGTTGCGGTCAAATATCGCTTTATGATTTTATAACATTACGTATGGACACACGTAACATACATACATACATACATACATACATACATACATACAATTGCGTAAATGACGTTCAAACTAAAGAATTTTCTGTGGGAGTTTGAATGAATATATAGATATACATATAAATATAATACTGTACTGGCAAACGATAGATATAGAAAAAGCGACACGAAGCAGGTCTCTCAATTTACCCGCGCAGAGAGACAAGAGTATTTTTTTTTTCTTGTCTTTTTTTTTTTTTTTTTTTCAAATAGCTGCTGTCAGTTGTTTCTCTTTGTCTAACTGTCCGTCCTTCTCTCGTTATCGCTTCATATATCTATTCGCACAAAAGCCCCTTGCCCGCGCACTTTATGCTCGAGTTATAACTTCGCGTTTGACCGAGAATATCTATGTATACCTATTATATATATCGTGCCTAGAAGCGTTAGAAACCACGATATTATACTATACATATATCTGTATAATGTAAATAGGTATTGTTTGATAAATCATTATGTTCTATACACACACAGACACATACAGAAACATACATACATATAGATATACCCCTAAACAATCTTACGGGATATTGAAACGCGTTCGCTACAATTCCTTTCATTCAATAGACATACCGTTACGAAATTCGAACGGATTATATCATAAAATCGAACAAACCCTCAGATGGTATAGAAACACGCTTCGTCTTCAAACCGCGTAAACAATGTTCGCGGCATCTGACTTCCCCTAGGGGATTTATAGCGCGGTCTGAGAGATTAATATTTCGTTTTTTTTTTTTTTTTTTTCTTCCATTCCCTGGTACATATTGTTCTTTGTTTTGTTATTTTCATTCAGACTATTCCACATACCTACGTTACACGCTTTTAGGCTTGAGGTCACGTATACGTATATGTATCACGCGCCCTATTTACACCCCTCTCGCTGTTATCCTCTCTCTCTCTCTCTCTCTCGAGAAAATTCATTCGCTAGTACTTATGTATGTATGTATGTATGTATGTATGTATGTATGCCTACTTCATATCTATTGTAAGGTGATTCCTTCTTCATCTGCATTACAGACCTTCAGGCACGGGTTTCCCTTCCAACCAACAGCCATCGCTTTCGATCCAATTCAACGGCTATTGGCGATTGGTTCGAAGACTGGCTCTCTCCGGATGTATCCTTTGATAAACTATTTTAACAAATAAATACAACACGCATCTTTGCGTTTTACTTATGGCTGTTTGGAAAATAATAAATTGTCGGAAGTAACGTGTGCGGATTAGTGTTTTTTTTTTTTCTTTTCTTTTTTTCAAATTACGGACAGCTGATGCCTCGTTCGTTCTTTCCGCTTAATTCGAAAAGTGGCGGACGAAGTGCATCGTGGGTCTTATTTACCAATTTCAAAAAGCGAAAGCGCTGGAAGAATAATTCGAGAAAAACAAATGAATTGCACGCACTATTACAGGTATATCAATCAATGTATTTTGTCTTGACAAAAAAAAAAAAACAAAAAAAATAACGTTAAATATAGTTTGGGAAGACCCGGCGTCGACGTCCACGTTAGGCACGATGGAGATTCCGCCGTTCTTCAAATGCAATTTCTCGTTAACGAAGGTGCCCTCGTATCGGCAACCGCCGACGACACTTTGCACTTGTGGAATTTTCGACAAAAAATACCCCAGGTTGTGCAAAGTCTTAAATTCCAAAGGGAAAGGTACACACTTACTTATGTCTTTATTAGACTGGTTCAAAAAAATCGACTGTTTTTTTTTTCTTTTTTTTTTTGTTCAAAGTCACATGTTTATTAGTTGTAGGGAGATGAAATAAAACATCTGTTCAAATTTGAGTCCTTAATAATAATATTTAGGGATCGCTCAACGCAATTTTCCATTTTCTATTTTATTAACATGGGAAATTTTTTTTAGTTATTTCTTAATTTTGTAGCTCAGTAACGGGGAAATGTACATGAAAGTTCGATACATATTTTAATAGAAAATTGAATTCTCAACCAAAAAGATTTCTTGTAATTTTTTGATAACTCAACTCATTCAAGAGTTATTCAAGGTCAAAATTCAACTTCAACCTTAAATAAAAAATAAAACAGTTGAGTAATCAAAAAATTACAAGAGACCTTTTGTGTAGGGCATTACATTTCTTATGAAAATATATATCGGACTTCTATATATTATATTGCCTCGTTACTGAGCTACAAAATTCGGAAATAACTAAAAAAAAAAAAATTCCCATGTTGATGAAATAGAAAATGGAAAATTGCGTACAACTATTAAACGTGTGACTTTTGAGAAAAAAAAAAGAACAGTCGATTTTTTGAACCAGTCTAGTCTTTATGAAGCCCTAACTTTTCCTTTACTTTCAAATAAGTGGGAGGATTACTAAAATTTATTTCTAATTTATTCATATTTTTCTTTCGCGCCATCCTGTATATGATATTATATCAATTTATTGTATTAGAATGTATAGAAAAATGAACACATTACAAATACTATATTTATTATTATCATCATTATAATTGTTATCACAATTATTATCATAATCATTTTTTGTGATTATTGATTTTTATGTATTTTTTTATTTTTTTTATTCCTACCATCAGTTTGTAGATTGCTAACGAAGCGATTTGAAAAAAAAAAAGAAAAAAGAATTGTCACTTACAAATAAACATTGTTTATGATTCAACAGAATTTTTTGTCATCAATTATCATTTGCAGAATAACGTTTATGCATCTACCTCTACAAAGTAAATGGCTATACGTTGGTACGGAGAGAGGAAACATCCACGTTCTTCACATTGAGACTTTCGTTTTGTCCGGTTACGTTATTAACTGGAACAAAGCAATCGAAGTGTAAGTACATACGTATGTGAATCGTCAAATGAAACATTCATCCTTAAAGTACATAATAACTTCAGCAATGTTCACTCTCTCTTGTCTTCTGGGGAATGCATATTGTGTAACTACTGTGCGGATACATCGATCAGGACATGTTGGCAATCGCTTTGATAAAAGAAAAAGGAAAAAAGAAAAACCAGAATCAATAAAATCCCGAAATTCCAATCCCTTGATGAATATTATATCATTATCATTATTTATCTCGCTTGTTTCACCACCGTTTATTATGAACGTTGGAAACTGGCCCACGACACGCTACGAGTGTATACAAACCACTAAGAAATTGTGACTCGAAACAAGCCCTTCTTCTTCTTCTTCTTCTTTCACTTCTTCTTCTTCTTCTTCACCTGGAATACACTGACCTTATTATAACCATGAGTATGTTTACACTTTAACCCTTAGTAGCCAGAAACATGCTAATTCCTTCTGCCTTTTTCTCCCTGCTAGAAGCTTCCGGATAGTATATAAAACGCAACACAAATAGGTCCATAATCCGTAGCGATGCAATAATCTCATCTCATTCCACAGCACATAATACATTTAGACGTGTCTTTTCCCTAGTATGTATGATCGTGTTATCTAGATAAGAATGTAGACGTTGATAATAAAAATTGCTTTTAAAGTAATAAAGAAAAAAAGAAAGAAGAGAAAACCAAGGAAATATTTGAAAGATTAAAAATAACTGCATTTATATGAAGTCTTGCACTTATTTTAGATCGAGGAAAACCCATCCAGGCGCGGTCATTCACTTGAGTGACAATCCTCTGGATCTTAGTAAGGTAATGAAGCTATTTTTTCAGAAAATGATCCGGTGACTGTTTTTTCTTTATTGTATGTCTAACAAGCCTGGACATTTTTAGATGCTCATAGGGTATGAATCTGGGCAAATAGTGCTGTGGGATCTGCGACTAAAGAATCCAGACTATCGATGCCAAACTATAGAACCTCTGAAATCAATATCCTGGCACCACGATGGGAAACAATTTATGTGCAGTCACACTGACGGCTCGCTTTCAACTTGGGCATTGCGCCAGATAAAACCGATAAACGTGACGCATCCCCATGGTAAGTGATCAATCAATCAAATTGATTACTATCAATTGTGAAATGTGATTGTTCATCCATACTTTGCTATAGTATATTACCTTAGTTTTTCATCATTTTTATAATCTGCACAGCTAAAACTACTAAGGATGGGGTTCCCGAAGCTTGCAAGCCCATTCAAAAAGTCGAATGGAAGATATCAAGATCTGGGTAAGACAAATTAAAACTACTCTACTAAAACAAAAGCGATTTTAGTTGCGATCAGGTTTACCATTGCCAGAGTATAGCAAAGAATTTCAGCAAATCGTTAATAACTTAAGCAGATTTTTGGAGTAGAACGAATTAATGCAATTCGTTTTGCTATCCAAATGCTTATTCGTAGAGAATATGTAGCGAAACTGATGGTCAGTGAGTTTGTTGTGGGAGAATTCAACAAAAAAAAATACTTAAACGAAATGAAGGAAGGAAGAAACAGAATTTGAATTGATTTCAGTTTTACATTTACGTAAATTTTATGTAGTATACAGTGTGTTTGTGCTAATACTATCTTTAGACAAATGATTTTCATGTCTATTGATCATAACGCACAAGATAATTGTTCAGACAAAGGTTGTGAGGTATTTGTTAAAACTATCTGATGGATGTAACGAAAATTTGAAGAGATGCTCAATTCAGTTTTGGTTTTTTTTTTCTATAGATAGCCCTGTAGGTTTTATCTAACAGTTTCATAGATTCTCAATTGAAACGTATCAATTTATGCAGTATCATATCAGACATTCTTGAGGGAATCGTTGTACTGGATCCTTATAATAAGACACGATGTGGTTTAGAATTTTCTAATTCATGACCACAGAGATATGCATCTGCTGTGTAATAAGCAGGTATCACATTTTCGGAATAAATGACACAAGGTGATACACGAGCTGATACATATCGATATCATTTTCACATTGTGAAGAACGCGCGAATGATACAGTGTTTTTTTCATCTCACAATTTATTAGGATCACACGATATGTACAGTGATCTATAGAAAGTGTCAAATTGACTCAAGAAAACCTTGTACAGAAAATAAACACGTAGAAGTATTTGTTGCATGGATAATCTAGCTCCGTTAATACGATTTTCAATTGTCTGATCAATTTCCTTGTATAAAACTGTATGAGAGATTAGACATGAAATTCGCTGGAGTATAGTTGGTAATGAAGAAACTGCAGCAGACTGCAGGTCACTTTGCAATAATTGCACCACAAATATACACGCACTGGAAGCAGCACCCGCTTAAAGTGATCGCACATCGCACAGAAAGCACTTGAATAGAACATGTTTATCAGGACCTTAAAAATGGATAATAGAAAGTGGAAATCGAATCATGCAATCACGTACCAATTCGCGGTCTTCATACAGTTATTGAAGGATCGGAAAACCGATCGAGATACATAGTTTAGCACATAATTATATATATTGCAGTGCGAGAAATTTTGCAGGGAAAATTAGGATTCAAATTTTGAGCACAGTTATTGAAATAATAAAAATGCTAAAGTATGAAATTGAAGAAGTATACTAGCGTTATTTTAATGTGTGCATTGTATAAAGAAAATTTGAAAGCAATATCAAAATCTTTCAAGAAAGAATAAAGCTGGAATAACATATATTTTTATCTTGACCTATTTTATAGGGAAGCTTACGTTATATTCTCCGGAGGACTAGCGTACGACACAACAGGTCGAACGCCGAGTATTACTGTCATTCAGGGCAAGACCACGACGGTATTAGAAATGGAACATAATGTCGTGGATTTCGTAACATTGTGCGAAAGTCCTTGGACCAGCGGTATGACATACAATCATCAGTATAGCCACTAAATAAAAATAAGTAAAGAAATTCTCGCATCATTAATTAAAGACACATTCAAAAGCAACAGCATTTCGTTGTTAAATATATACTATTATTACTCAATATTCACTTTCTTTTCATGTTTATCATCACGCCTCACGCTTCGGGCCGTTTTCAATCATTTTATTTTATCTTATTCGAGAAACAAAACATAGCGTTAAGTTCTTTGCCCAGGCCTAGCTATCACGCAGATATACTTTTTCGCAAATTAAAAGCAAACCTAATTTGCTCGTAAATCGTATAATCGAGTTTATTGAGTTGAAACCTTGGACGATTGTTCTCTCGTTTGTTTGAATCTCATTAAACAACCGTTTCAACGCAGCGCAGCGCCGCGACCTTTACTTGTTAGGAATTAATTGGCGATTAATTATTGCATGCATAATGGAGCACCGCGCTTACCACAATTCCACCTGCAACAATTCCTCTGCATTGTTAGCTTTGGATGAATTGACATTCTCACGTTTGTTGAATTTTACAATAAGAAATTGCCCCTGTGAACTCCGCTTATTTTATTATCATGCTTCATCATCCATCCGCATGAATTTCGTTTTATGCCGTATCTCCAAGATAAGAATAATTAGCTACACAGCTAATGTGCTTTTTCACTGAAATCAATAGGCCAAGGATTCTTCGTTTGTTGAATCGCACAATCACAAATGAAAATTCACGAGCCTTTGAGACTACGATATTAGCTGCATGGTAGCCCATTTATATTATCAACGAGCCTATATAACATACAGCGATATATTCCAAACAGATTTTCAGGACCCGTACGCAGTTGTGGTTCTTCTTCACAACGACCTCGTCGTAATAGACCTCCACTCCGCAGGATTTCCCTGCTTTGAGAATCCTTATCCCATGGACATTCACGAATCCCCAGTAACTTGTTGCGCCTACTTTGCCGACTGCCCCTCGGATCTGATTCCGGCTTTTTATTCCGTCGGTTCAAAAACCCAAAAGCGCACAGGCTTCAGTGAGAGCGATTGGCCGATATCAGGGGGCGAATGGAGCCCGACTTCAAGCAGTTATAACGAAATCGTTCTCACCGGGTAAATATGAACGATTTTTGCAAGTTCGAACCAAATATGTAATTCATTTTTGCTCTATTAATTATTTTTCGTCTCCTGTTTTATACAGCCATGCTGACGGCAGTATAAAATTTTGGGATGCCTCGGCTGGCACACTCCAAGTTCTCTACAGGTTGAAGACAGGAAAGGTGTTTGAAAAAGCTAAAGCACGAAGCTCAGAGTCTGACGAAGACCCTCTCGCAGTACAGTTGATCTTTCTGTGCCCAGAGAGCAGGAAGTTAGCCATTGTTGGATCAAGTAGATACGTCATTTTATTTCAATACAAGAAGACCGAAGATCAGTCGGAAATTGTGGTAAGATGTGGTTTTTTTTTCGTTTTTAGAAGAAAGTAGAAACTTTTGAGGGACGCGTTTGTAACATGATACAATGATATGTGGATGTGAAAATTTAGTGATTATCTACCGTTTTGCTTGATAATGATAAAAATGAAGGGATTCAAATCAACTTTTTCACAGACTTTGGAGATTCCGAGTGCACACGAGGCCCCCGCAGACACTGAATGCTCTCCAGAGTACGAATATCCTCCAAAGAGTAGCTTAGCCACAGATGGTGGTGAAGAATCTCAAAACCCTTCCGTTGAGTACAGTTTTCCACTCAAAGTCAGAACCGGCCCACAAAGAAGAGCTCCAGGATTTCAACCAACCATGGTTTGCCTTTCGCCGTGGATCAACGGAGAACAACCGGGAAATATCAACGCTCTGAGTCTCAACTCTTCGTATGGTTTGTAAGTAGAGTATATCACCCATGTGTTTCTGTCCTGATTCTATACCAAAAGAAAATCTCCAAACTTCATTTTCGAAGAAACGACATTTTTATACACGGTGACCAGTTTGCCTCCTGAACAATTCCATATAATTGATTGAAATTGATCTGGAAGTCTTACATTTTCCCTTTTTTTTTTGTCCACTTAGAATGGCCTACGGCACCGAGTCCGGACTAGTCATTGTGGACATAATACAGAAAGCTCTACTTCTGATAATGACTACCCAAGACTTATACGGAAACATGGATCCCTCTCAGCGTTCACTCCGAAGTCCGAAGCGGTACGACGAGCGACGTGACAACGAGGATAAAGCACGGAGTCCCAGCGTCGACCAGGTAAAATATCTTTCTCTTATATTAAACAGGCTTATTGGATTTAAAATTATTGAAATTTCTCTAAGATATGCATTAAATAACTCCGGCAGCTTTAGGTGTATAAACAAACAATATGTGTATACTTATATGCGGGGAAAAATGAGTCAGCTAATTCACGTCTCTTGAGAATAGATGAGCCGTCGAATTACGTCATATGTCTAATGGGAATAGTAGAGATTTCAAAAAATATTCATGTATCTTAAACGCGGACCGCTATAGGATCGTGACGTCATAAGCCAAGGACGAAATTTCTTTGGCAACTCACGGGTTTATAAAAATCCGAAAATCGAAATTATGGACATTTTCCAATCATGCAAGCACTGGGAAACCAAAAAAAGCTTTGATTCTCGATATTCCATGAACAGTTTAATGAAACTAAGAGGCCGAAGTTGCGAACTGGACGATATACCGAGTTGTGGCGACCATTTTGGTCCCACTACCCGCCGTTACGTGCCATAGGTATATCTTTCTTTGCCGATTGTAATTTGAATTCCTAGCGCATGTATGTGACGAAAATCTCTTCATTTTCGATTTTTAAATATTTTCATGACTGATGAGTTGTGAATGAAATTTCCCAGATCGCAACGTTATGATTTCGCATTTGTCATTATATGGACTCTACTTCCCCGTTAACATGACTTGACGCGTCGTTAGTTTTGTAGGAGGAAGGAAATTGTCGTCAATTATCGGCCAAACTTGTCATTATCCGTATTTAGAGCGGTCAATAATGTAGGATCACTGCATCTTGATCTCGATCATGATCATAATATATATATAGGTACTCGCAGGAATCCATACCGGTTTTTAATCATTGAATCGTCGGATTATTTACATGTTTTTTACGCACCATAACATCTGCCATCGTTATTATTTTTATTCCATATACATAAATATTGAGCTAATAATTGCATAATTGGTTCAATTAAATTCAGGGCTCGCCGTATCGACTTATCATACCTATGTATATGTATACGGTAGATAGCATCATTATTATTGCATTGCAGTAAGTAGCTATTTGCCGTCGTTTTTGCCATTGCCATTGCCATCGTCATCTTCGCCATCACCGCCACTCATCTTGTTATATTATTTTAATCATTATTATCGCAATTTTAATTACCGAGTCATAGATGACTGCGAGTTTATAAGGTTTCTGCAATTGTGTTTTTATTTTTTTTATTTTTTTGTTTTTATTATAATAGATCGTTTTAAAAGATTGTCTTATCAATCGTTATACACATTGTTTCGCTTGCGATTTTATATCTATTTAATTATCTTTTCATTAACATTCTTTATTCAATACTCAGGCGAAGTTTTATAACATTTTCGTGTAGCTTGGATTCGAAAACTTGATAAGTTTTTCAAAGACATATTTGAAAGTGTTTGCATCGATGACGAATTCTGAAAAACATAATGTTAGTTCTTTTTTTTCCTCTTTCTCACTCCTTCTTGTCTGTAGGTATAAGAAACCGTATTATACTTATTGAGTATTCGAAAACCAAGCTCGCAATGTGCTGTTAATTATTGGTCTTTGTTTCTATTTACCGAGGGGTTAACCACTGCTGAAATTCTCTAAGTCCCAAAAAAAAAAATATTGTCGCCAAATATGAGGAATCCTTTTGGAATCCCTAAGTATAGCAATCCGACAAAATCCAGTAATTGTGTAAGATCTCAGAAAAATGCAAAGGAGTCTGTAAAATCCAGTAAAGGCCCATTGATGAAAACCTAAAGAAATCTATGAAATATATATCATAATCCTTGAAAGGAATTTATTGCATAAAAGTGGTAAAAAGCTTCATGAATCTCATCGTAATCAACGAAGCTTTTTCAAAATCCTATGCGAAATAGCTGTAATGAAGAGGATTTGGTTAACCCCCCGGTTGTCTGCGTTATTTCATTCTTATTTTTTTGTTAAATGTTTATTGTTAGTCCTGTGTTTGTGTCTAACACGGATACCTATTAATCATTAATAAATTGATAAATTTCTCACCAGCTGAGAGGAATGAGAATATACTAAAGCGTGCAGAGTTTAATACGTATATACATATAGTATATATAGTTTTATGTATACGTATGTATAATTATTAAGATATAACGACAGGAAAAAAGAAAAGTGATAAAAATTCGTTTGATATCTACGTAGAAAAAAAAAGAAAAAAATATATATATATATATATATCTCTCTTCTTAAAGTGTATTGGAGTTAACGATCGCAGTTTACAGAGCAAATTAATTAATTAATTAATTAACTACTAGCAATAATTAGACTGATGCTTATCTGTATTACTAACGATATGAATACCATGTCGATGTCTCGGAGCACAAACGTACTACTTTTTCCAAACTCATGAGTAAAAAAAAGAAAAAAAAAAAGAAAAAAACTTTTAAACATCAAACAATAAATTGCAGCAGGGTAAATAGGATTGGAGTGTGCACCTGGTTCGTTTACTCATTCTCAATCATTTTCGTGTTTCGCTTTGGTAAAATTACTTCCACACATATCTATCTCTGTTGAAATTACTCTGCACGAGGGATGACTATAAACCAATTTCGATTTCACTCCGTCATGCGATTTGTTAAGCCCAGAAGAATCGAAGAACCCAAGAACGGAAGAAGAATGATAAAAGAAGTTGAGCGCAACGAGAGAAACGAAGTGAGAAATCTAGTGCTTTGCTGATCCAGATGGAAAATTTGAAAATACATTTGTTTGTACGTTGAAGAAGCGGATGATATCGGTCATTTGACTTGATCTACTTCATGGGAAAAAAAAAAAGGAGGAATTAAAGAAGACAAAAAAACTACGCTAATTAATTAAAACCATCCTGGATACTAACACATCACTTTTTTTTTTTTTGTCACTAATTTCTCTAAGTGTCATTGCAGAGTTTTGTTTGTCGCTATAAATTGTGAAAACCAATGAAAGTCTGTCTATTGTAGTAATTTGTTATACTTTTCTTTGTAATAGAATTTTCATTGCACGTCAACCTTGTTCTTTTCTCCTTTTAGAAAACACAATTTTCTAGATTTCTTTATTCGAACACTATAGAGAAAAAAAAAAAAAAAAAAACAAAGAAAGAGAACATTTCTTTTTTCTTAATCGAAATTCTAGACGAACTATGTATTGCCAAACTTCGACGACTTCCGGTTTCCAAATGGCGAATATCTAAATTCTCGAAAAATCGGTAACTTTGATGATTGTTTTAAAAATCTTGGTGAAACACTCTGTCCTATGTTCTCTTATCGGTCTACAATTTTATAAATTTTTCCAGATTCCCGAATTTTGAACATAAATATGTAGAAAAAGAAAGAAAATGTTCTACTCTCTCAGTTTTGTATTCTTAATTAAACGAGTTCACAATTTATTACGACAATTCATTCAGCTAACATTTCACACCATTTATTACACAATATGTAATATGAATGAAATTTCATGTGGCTTATGACATAATATGATATTAATCTTAAGGGAACCCCCAATCATGAATGCTGTACAAAGGTACTTAAAAAGCTTTTGAAATACTGTTGATTTCGTATAGAAAACAGACGGAAATTATGATGTTGATTTATATTATATTTTAACTGCCACCTTTTGTAAATCAGAGTCGAAATCACAAGATCATTAAAAATAATTGCCTCTTTTTATTCCGAATCAACAAGTTGGGGGCTCCCTTAAATCCTCCAGTTTGAATTCCTCCTTCAATTTTTTTTCTCTCCCCAATTCACGCACGCTTTTATGTATTTAATTGCTTCATCTATTTTCCTGTTACTTTTACTTTCTTTGCTTTTTCTTCTTTCTTTTTTGTATTTCTGCCTGAAAGGCTCCCACGCAGACCGACTCGTGATACGACTTCAATACTTAACTTACTCTTCTTAATTGCATTGGAAATGACAAGTGCCCATATGTATGTATATATATAATTGCGACATTTTCCTATTCTTTAAAGAAAAAAATAATAATAAAGAAAAAAAAAAAAAAAACAGAAAACACATAGAATGTAACTATCTCTCTCTCTTTTCTCTCTCTCCCACGGTAGTACCCACCCTGCAACTGAAGCGCTTTTATAAACGTCGCAATTTATTATTCAGTGTAAAAAAACAACTCGAGCGAATGTCATGCATAGCCAATTCATCCGCAAGCAACCATTTCAGTAAAAATTTATAATTTGTTTTTCTCAACTGATTTATTGTTATCCACGATCCATGGTAGATTCACTACGTTCATAACGACGCGGTTGTCGCTTCGGATCCCATGGTAGTCTCCGTGGACGACAACACGAAGACCTCATCGTCTTCGTCGTCGACGATTCGAAGTGCGGGTGTCGTTCCGGTACAGGATTGTGGAAGCGACTGCAATGACGCTGAAGAGACCTCCGCATCTACGGCCGAGATTCAGGCGGCCGGAAACGAAAGTCAGAACTCTGCAGGGCGGAAGAAAAACGCGTGGAAAGGTTTCAACCTTAAACGTCAACTAAGCAGAGTTGATATGAAAATTAAAACTACTTTTACTGGTGCCTCACAGCAGCAGCAATGCTCAGGCCCAGGTGTTCCTTCTCAACCCCATCAAAAACGACCCCAAAACGAAGGGGGTGCTACGTCTTCTTCTCCAACTGAGAACGAGCCTGTTCCTTTGTTCGCGTCTTGTCCCCAACAGCGTCATGAAGTGTTTGAGGAAATCCCTGAAAACGGAGAGCCACTTGATGATGGGGTAAACAACGCGGAGAATGATTGTGCCAATCATGGGGTCGTTGGTTCGGTTGGTTCGAACGAACCAATGCCGTCTATATCGGCGGCTGAAGAAGCGCTTGAAAGACCCGACGAACTACCGTTGTTCGATAACGAGGGTAAACCCATACGGCCTAAACGAGATGTCTCGAAGAAGTGGCCTCAGAAAAGAGAAAACCGACTATTGTCGGTGCCGTACATAAAGTACCAGAAGAATGATGGGGCGTTTTCAGATCTGAGATCTAAAGACGACGTGGGCCCCTCGTTTGCTGGGAATTTGATGAGAAGATTCAGTAAGTGTTTATATGCAGCTTCTGTGTATGTACATACTGCAGTTATTATATACTGTCGCACGTATATACCTATTGTCGACTAGCGAAAACGCTCTTGATTACGTTATTAATCCGTACGTAAGTTTAAACTATGATCGATCATACATATATACATATATATTGGGGTGCTTTTTTTGGAACGACTCTTTTTTTCTTTTTTTTTTTAACTACCCATTGAAAATCTTGTAGTAGACGTCAGATGATGAGAAATCCTGTTTAATTTTGAGCTCTCAATTCCAACTCTAAGAACTCGCACTCTTCTTTTTAAGTTTTCCCATGCTAAAAGCATGTAAATATTAATACTTTTTCTTTAGTCGCGCACAACTCAGCCGCCATTCAATGGATTGTTCTCATCCAAGACTCATTTGACAGAGAATTTAATGTTCTTCAAAAGTGCGCATGATAGTTTGATTGATTTGAAAATATTGAACTTGACATTTTGTTAGAATTTTATATTTCAGAAAATCAAAGTCCTTATATCTTTTGAAATACTGGTTTGAGAGACTTTATTCATTGGACTTTTTTTGTGGAGAAATAAATTTCCTACAAAATTGTCAAAAAGTTTTTTTCTCCAAGTCCAACTGTTCATTCGCCCACAGTGAGAAAGAAGAATTATGCATAAAATCGACTTTGAAGGCTCACACAGGTGCAGTGGTTGAAACCACAGCCAAACTACCCAAGGGACTTCTGAAGAACACTAAATTCTCTGTAAAATGAGTCTTGGATGAGAACAATTCATCGAAATGCGGCCAAGTTGTGCGCGGCGAAAGGAAAATTCATAATGTTTACATGCTTTTAGCATGGGAAAACATGAAAAGAAAAGTGCGAGTACTTGGAATCGGAATAAAGAGCTAAAAATTGGACAGGATTTCTTTTTCGACGTCTACTACAAGATCTTCAATGGGGAGTTGAAAAAAAAAAAATAGTCGTTTCAAAGAAAGCACCCTAACATATATAGATACATATATATATATAGATACATATATGCATAGATGGTTTTTTTAATTGCACTCTTTCATTGTTAGCGGATTTATTTTATTTTTTTTTTCAAATATTTTTACCGAGGAGTTAACCACCGACCGTTTTTTCTCTATTCCTAATCTGATCCGAAATTCCGAATGATTGCCAACATTACCGAGGTAATTTTAGATTTGAATTGCAAGGATTAGAAAAAAAATAAAAACACATTTCACCGAAGAGCAGGGGGCAACAGTGATAAAATTCAAAGTGAAATGATATCGTAGTAAGAAAATATCAGGCACACTTGTTCTCGGGGTAAATTTGACAAAAAAAAAAATAGTCAATGCGTTGAAAGAGATTTGCGCAAGATTTTAAATGATGTGAAAAAAAAGAAAAAAAAAATTAAAAAAGATAGAGGATACTGGATTTAAAGAGTGGTTAACCCCTTGGATTTTTCAAACAGATTATACATTGTAGTTAATACTCGTAGCGTTTATACCTATACTTGACAGTTATCATTTATCCCACCGAAGCGCGGTACAAGGTAAAAAAAAAAAAAAAAATTAACGGCAATTAAACATATCAGGAACATACATTACCTATACTAATACATACATAAATACTATATGCACTGCAGCACGATGATATAAACTAGAATACCGCCTTTTTTTTTTTTTTTTTTTTTAATTAATTTTTTTTAATTTTTTTTTTTTATACTCAATCAACGAGTGAAATCGGTGACTACGCATGCGCCAGGGAAAGTCCTGTAATAGTATCAAGGTTTTACGGATTCATCTGCTCTCGTCGATTTCAAAAAAAAAATTTGTGTTTTTTTTTGTATGCATTATATCATTAGTTTTATTTTTCTTCACCTATTAATAATACTCGATCGTAAGATTTTGCAGCCTCGACGCGTCCCAATTTTGCATCGAATTTTTTTATAATTTTTTTTATTTTTTTTTATTTTTTTTTACCGAACGGGCTGCACGTCTCTAGCAATCCTATTTACGCTGCTGCATAATCACTATAGTAGTCGCGACGCGATATTATACGCCACTGTTTAGTCAGCTACATGCTTGCTAGTCGATATACATTATATATAAATGTAGAACGGATTTGTGAGAAGAGCAGGCGCCCCCCCCCCCCCCCCTAGCATCGATTCTTGATGTGATTATTTCGAGGTAGGAATTATCGCAGTTTCCGGAATATGTGATCATCGCAAGTACGGGAATCTCGCCCATCTTCGCAACTGCAAAGACAAAATCGTCAGCCGATAACTCTTCATCACACGGAGAGAATATTATGGGAAGCGCTGTCATACTGGTATAGGTCGATTGACTTATTGCGGACTTTTGAGATCTCGTACTATAAGTATGGTAACCATTGCCTCACTTGTGAGAACGGTTACCATACTTATAGTACGAGATCTCAAAAGTCCGCGATAAGTCAATCGACCTATACCAGTATGACAGCGCTTCCTATAATATTCTCTCCGTGCATTATTCAATAAAGCTTAACTATTATATGTTCATGTTTTCTGCCCTGAAAACTGCCTCAAAAAATCACTTTCGAGTCTGTTGTCTGGTTTGACAATTCCCCTACTCTTCTTACGCCGTAGTCTAGCTAGTATCCCCTTAGGGCCCGATGTGAGTCGTTACAAACGGGGATTCCCCGATTATGCAGCCTTTGATCGCGGGAATCCCCTGCCCTGTTAGCGACACATACCGAGCGTGAACTGTCAGTGAGAATCTATGCCGCAATAATAGACGAAGTATGTACATACATACGGGGCATTCCATACAAAGAGGAATATAAAATGAGGGTTAAATTGGCATGTAATGCCTGATATAAGCTTATTATTTAAATGGGACATTTCATGCCAATTGAGAAAAGAAATATAATATAATGAAATGATAAATAGACCGTGGTCGAATTGGGATGGAATGCACCATACATAGTTGGCTTCAAGGCTTCTCGATTGTGACCTGCATTGCGCGATATGAAAATCGATCGAAACGATATGTGGAAGAATCGAATAGTAGCAGAATAATTAGCGGAAGTGACTGCACATTGGATGTGTAGAGGTGAACGGTTGGAAACATGGAATAGCAAGCGCTGCACGAGCTTTTCAAATACCGAGACATTAATCGAAATAATGAAAAAAAGAACATCCCCGCTACGGCGTCGGGGAAAAAAAGCTAGACCTAGAGTTACAACTCTGTGTAGAGAATAAGACGACGGAAATCTGACATACCTACCTATAGGCGAGATAACTGCAATCAGCCTAATGACAAAAACAACAACAAAAAAAAAAAAAAAAAAACAAAAAAAAAAAACAATTGTAATGTTCTTTGATTCTCAACCTACGTGCAGTTGTGTCTATGGTTTGTAGATAAACGGGGTGGGCGTTTCATCATCTGCAACTGGAAAAGCCATGCAGGGAACGGGGGGTGGCGCAGCCGGTGGCAGCGGGCTGCCGTCTCGCAGACCTCCGGCACCGGATCCGGTATGCCGGTCTCGCTCCCAAGGTACACGCAAGCTACAGAAGTGTCTGAGTACCGCATCGATCCATTCTGACCTGGATGGCCATGGCCATGACCAAGGCCCCGGGGCCTCGATCGTTGGCGGTACCCTTGTATCAAACTTCCCTCTGTACGTACAACGCAGCGTCGAGATACGCGGCTACCAACCGACCAACTCCTCCTCGGCTTCTTCGACCTCACAGCAAAATCTCATCACCGCCCGACATTATTGCAGTTTTGGTAGTACAATCACCCATCAATTTTTGTAGAACGAAACACCTTGCCTCGATTGTACGAATCTTTTTCACTCCTTTACTCTCTCTCTCTCTCTCTCTCTCTCTCTATTTCTATATCTATTTATCACAACGTCTCTAATAACGAGGGGTTAACTGTTCTTGAAATATTATACGAACGGCGGTAGGTATCTAAAACTCCTTCAATAAAATTCCATTATCCTGAAATTACACCAAAATACTGATATGGAATTTCATAGATGAATCCCACACAGTACAGAATGCATATAGAACTTATAGAACTTTACTATTGCATCAACGTTACAGTCACTGTTGTGTTCTTCGAGTTCAATAAATGTCCGATGAAGTAACATTTGCAATTTATTTGAAACTTGTGAGCTAAATGTACCTGGAACATTGTTTCATACATTTCAGTTATACACGTTTCTTTCTCATAATGACTTGAATACATGCGCGTTAAATACTCTTTTCACCGATACTATAATTTGAGTCAACTTAGCAATCCACGGCATATTAATGTAGAATAGAGAAATCGTATATTAAAGAACAAATCTTGAATCTAGTGACAAATATTTAATATTGTGTGATGTTTACTAAGGCAGCTGAGTATTGAATCTCTGACTCACAATCTTCACCATTTCTAATGGTTTGACAAAGCCTGTTTTTTTTTTTCGCCAAGGTAAACAAAGCCTGATTGTAAACTGTAGCATTAGCTTGCAAGATCGATCGTACTAGTAACAAACTAATTGTAAGAAATACTGGCTTGATCCCAGCCGAGTTCATCTTGTACTCAGGCTGTGTATTTCTTCTCTAGGGAGAGCTTTACGCCAAACTTGCGCCTAGCGGTGAGCGCGAAACTATTAGGTACGTAGCGATTCGAAGTTTGAAAAAAAAAATGTCTGTCACGTTTCATTGAATAAATATCATACCTAGGGTTCCTGTCATGTTACAGGGATGAAACTTCGTAACATTTTGCGTTAGTAACAATCGCGATATTACTGGAACGTTAATTGTAGAACATTAAGAAATATTGCGAAAATAAAAGCTGCGTTTTTGATGTTCACATCAAAAGTGGTCTGGGTTGTGTGGGATCTGTGAAATTCCGGTGAAATCTTTGGCATTAAAAATCCATTGATATGAAATGGCAATAAAGTCTCAGAAATCAATCTATGAAATCCCAGTGAAATCCCCAATATTCCAAAAAAAAGTTACACCCCAACAGTGCAATCCTGAGGAATTCTGCGAAATTGCAGTCAAATTTCAATAAAAATCTAGTAAAATTCCAGCAAAAGTCTACATCAGTATGTGAAATTCGTTATATCGTGAAATCTCAATGAGATTCCACATAAATCTCAAAGCTTCCTTATAATTTCAGCCTCTATCAAATTCGGCTACGTTCCTATAGAAAGATAAGATAGATTGTTTAAAATTGTACTAAGATTCTGGATGAATCCATGTTATTTTATGAAATCCCAAAGCAATTTTTCGAAAACTTATAAAATCCCTGCGAAATTGCGGAGTGATCCGTGAATTCTCGAAAAGATTCTATAGATACATTCGCGAAATTGCATTAGAATTGAGTAGAAATTGTTCAAATCTTAGACCAATCACTAAAATCCAAAAGTAATAAGTCAAATTTTATAATTACAGAACCGTCTGTGAAATCCCAGCGTCCCGCCTAAATCTTTGAATCTTTATAAAGTCTTAAGGCCCATCCCTAGTCGCTCATCTCCTTTTACGTAAAAAAAAAAAAAAAAGTGGGGGGAGACACATTTCGATTATTATTCGAACCCAGGCGTCGAAAACGGAAGGAAAAAATACGCTGCGCAAGTTGAAATTCAATTTCGAAAACATGTTTGTTTCATGCGAAAATGGAGTCTATATAGATATATGGTTTTCTACGTAATTTGAATGTCAATTTCCTCGGTGGCCATGATTATGACAGTCGTCCGCCGAGTCAACGAGCCCGGGAGATAAAACAGGTCGAGCATTACACGATGCGTGATTTCTCCGACACACGAAAGTGATCGAAATAGTCAGCTGTCAGTGATTACGCATCGTGTAACGTGGTGGCTTGCCAAGCTCGGCAGACGACACTCATAATCATGCTCGCCGAGGAAATTGACATTCGAATTGCGTAAAAACCATCTTTAGACTCTATTTTCGTATAAAACGAATAATTCTTCGGACGTATCTATTCAGAATCGAATTTGAATTTGCGTAGCGTAGGTAGGTATCTATTTTTTTTTTTTTTTTGCGTTTTTGACGCCTGGGCTCGGATAATAATCGAAATGTTTTTCCCCCCAGCCATTTTTTGACGAAACGGAGATGGGTGACTAAGGATGAGCCTTAATACAGTAAAGTCGGTGAAATCTATGAAAAATCCCTGAAATCCTTGAAATGTCGAAACCTGGTGTGAACGATTTTAGGAAATGGTTAACCCCTGGATTGACGCTACCTGATATACTTTGTATCAAAACACTTGTAGCTGTTTACCGCTGCACAAACTGCCTCGTTAATATGATAATGATGATGATGATGATGATGATGTTGTTGTGTATTCGTACTCTCTCCTCTAACCGACGACTGTTCTACGTAACGTACATTTATGTTCTCATATAATTTAAAAGGAAAATTATTTTCATTAATTTTTTTTTCCTCATTTTTTATCAAGTTTCCTTCTCTTATATCCGCCAATTCCATCCTTATCATCCGGTTTTAGGGTATAGCCAACATGGTTTGTTGTTTAGTTGTTAAATACTATAGAGCTCCAAGCTCAAACTGAAAGGCAGGATTGATTTTGGTGTGTACCCATTTTTCTTTAAATGTGTGTTCCACGAGCGTTGCTGATGCATGATTCCTACCGTCACTCTTTACTGCGAGATTCTAGTATATGGCTTTTTTCATAATTACATCCTAAGCTCTGTCTCGTGGCCTTCAAGTTTATTTTGCCGTATCATACCGCGTTATGCTTAAGTAAGTGCATGCGCAGGCGCTCATAAGCGCGGCATTCGTATCAAAGGACACAAAACCATTTAAGAAATTATTTCCTAACGGTCTGCGGGTGTGAGATTTTCGAATATTCCTTTTGTTTTTGAGGAGCCAACAACGCAAAAAGTTAGGCTGCTTATCGTCCTGTTTTACCGATGTAGGTATTCGATCATCTGAATTCAAACTAGTATATGTATCAACATATCAGTTGATATTAATTGAAATTTGCTACAATGTTACCAAGAAATATCCAGACGTAGATTGGAAAGATAGGACGATAGGCAACCTTATTTACTGCGGCGTATGCGTGGAAAACACTGCGTATACATTTGTTCCAAATTTATGTAATTATTTATATTTGAAAAACCGTATTTCATTCAGTTTCAAAACGTCACTCTCACTTTGAAAATCTAAGCTGTAGGGGATAAAAAAAAAAAACGATAGATTAACAGCCGAAAGTGAAACGAACAGCAAGCACCCGTAGATCCGGCTACTCGTTTTCATTCGTAATCATACCTTCTGTATCTATCTCTTCTATGAAAAGCACGTTTTTACATAAATTGGCCAATAATAGTACAGGATCTTTTGCACCGGAATTTATAATGAAGAAATTATAATTCTAGACTAAGAAAAAAAAAAAAAAAGTACAAAAACAATCAAAAAACGAATAGCGCTTGTGGAAGCATTGCTGTTCGGATACTTACATACCGTGAATATTCGGTGAGACTACACGATCCCCTTCCTATGGTATAACCAGCACAAGCACACCGCGTGCGTGAGGCCAGTTTAGGACGGAATGAGGTGCCAGTAGCATTGCATCCCCTCCCGAACGAGCCTCACGCACACGGTGAGCGCCTATGTTGGTTTTGCCGTAGGAAGGGGATCGTGTAGTCTCACCGAATACTCTCGGTATGTTCTACAATTTTTCGGCTTTAGTTATAGGCAAGAGATTGTATGATTTTCTTGCACAATTGCTATATCATCCGCGAATCATATATTTTCAGTATAGTTATTGGCTGCTGTATTGTCGCTTTTGTGATAATCATACAATAATCTCGTTTGTTCGGCTAATATTATTGAAGTATACGTCCTTTATATCTATATTACCTGGATCATTTCTTCATTCGCTTATTTTCTGTAAGCAAATCATCTTCACTGTCACATCCTCATATTCATTGGTGATCATAATTAGATTCTACTGATGCACACTATACCCAAAATCCAATTGATGTCATATAGTAAGGTACTAAAAATTATTGTGTCTTGAAAAAGAAATATTAATCTGAAAAAGGCTATTGCGTATGAAAACTGTGAAAAAAAAAACATCGCGTCTGCAAACCAACTCCCACTACTAAATGGCCTTTAAAAAAATTTGGCCGCGCTATTTCCTTCGATGTTTTATGTACGTACTACCTATACATACTATATAGGTGCAGTATTATTGGTAGTAACAAACTGTGCTTAATTTTCCTCCATGCTGTACCATGTGCACGAACACTGTAATAGACGTTATTCGCTGCAATTTGACGTTCGACATTAATTTTCTAAAAAAAAAGAAAACGGTGTGTTTTTTTTTTTTTTTTTATTTTCTCTTCTCTCCATGCCACTTCTTCGATTTTCCCACACATATAAAAAATTTCGTATGTGCACCAAGGTTCTTTGGTCCCTCGACGATCGTCGAATGCCAACCCTAGTCGAATAAGAAATCCGTAGATTGTTGTGAAAAAAAAAAAAAACATTAGAATGAAAAAGAAAAAAAAAGATAAGAAAAGAGGATCATAAAAAAATAGAAAAGGGATATCGTATACCTTATACGTGTCGTTTGAATAGAAACTTGTCCTACGTCTGTATATGTACCTTGTACCGTGTCTGAATGTACAGAGTGTATACGAATTTGTCTGTGTAAATACCAGGGCACGTTTTGCCTGAATGAAAAATTGAAAAGAAATGATCCTGATCCTGATCGAAAGAAATTGACTTTGTGAAATTCTTACGATTATCAAAAATTTAAAGAAAGAAAGAAAAAAAAAATCGATATTACAACAGTGATAAAGTAAAAGAAAGGAGTCAATTTCCTGATTCGGGAAGGTTTATTCTTTTTTATTTAATTTTTATCAAGGAAATACGTATTCCGGTTGCTATACACCCGGTATAATATATAACATATATTTATGGGGTATTTTCTCGCTCATCCGGGACACTTTTCTGCCCGTGATTCACCGATTTTAGTGCCATGCGAGATTTTGGTTCTTGGCCAATCCTTAACAACAAATCGAGAGCCATACCCCCCGAATTCAACTGGTTCAGAAGTTATTAGATTTATAAAATATAAAAAAAAAATCAGTTTTCGAGCCCACCGCACTATCTTCAAACGTACGTATCTTTGGTTCGGGGGGTAGAAAAAATATTTTCATCCAGTGCTCTAGAATGGGAAAACTCCCAGCTTTCACGCTGTGATATCCAAGATTATCTATCTACAGTCCAATTTTCATAAAAAAAAAAAAAAAATTATTCCCTTTGGTCACAGAACGAAAAATAAAAATACATTGTAAAATTCGTAGGCGAAAATATTTTTTTCGAAAATCTTTGATATCACAACGTGAAAGATGGGAGTTTTCTGATTCTAGAGCACTGGTTGAAAATATTTTTTTGACCCCTCGAACTAAAGATACGTAAGTTTTAAGATAGTGCGGTGCGGTCGAAAACTGATTTTCTCATATTTTGTACATAAATCTAATAACTTCTGAACCAGTTGAATTCGGGGAGTATGACTCTCGATTTGTTGTTAAGGGCTGGCCAAGAACCAAAATCTCGCATGGCACTAAAATCGGTGAATCATGGGCAGAAAAGTGTCCCGGATGAGCGAGAATACCCCATATATATATACCGAGAATATTCGGTGAGACTACACGATCCCCTTCCTATGGAAAAAACCAAACAGACGCGCACCGCGTGCGTGAGGCTCGTTCGGGACGAAATGAGGTGCCACTAGCATTGCATCCCTCCCGGAGGAGCCTCACGCACGCGGTGCGCGCCTGTGTTAGTTTTGCCGTAGGAAGGGGATCCTGTAGTCTGACCGAATATTCTCGGTATATTTAGTGCCTGAAGTCTGTAAAACTGTAAATCTTTGGATGTATACGTATAGGTGACTTGAATATCCTATCGTAGTCACTGACACTGCAGATCTTCTCCGCAAATCGCTGCTGCACTAGTATGTAATTTGCTTGAAATTGAAAACGTCTCCTACATACATACATACAAGGCACATAGTGGCAGCGCATTCGCATTCACATTTAGTAAAAAATAATATTTGCTCGGTCGATGTTTGCGCGAGCTCGATAATATATTGGTAGTATTCTTATACCTGTACACAGTTTTGTCTTATTCTATCTCTATCTATCTCTATCTATTATCTCTTTATCTCTCTCACTGTACCTATATTTCACAGTAGAGAGTGTATACCTAGGTATCTGCGTGGCACAAAGTATGTGAGATGATATACCTATGTACCTATATTATCTACTAAACACATATATTATAATATTTATATATTTATATGAGAAAAAAAAAAAAAAAGAAAAAAAAAAAATAACAATACAGCTAACGGTTTCGAACTTAATAATCAAATGGTGAGTAAATTATTATTATCTTTAATCAATTGAAGCACGTCGAACGTTTAATCCTATATCTTAATAAAGCTAGTTACATATCAGACTCGCTCTATGGCGGAGTCGATTCCAACGCATGAAAAACCATGGAATTTCATTTTCAAATCACGGCCGTATTACTGTCTCAAAATCTACTGTATAGACTTTATTTCAATCATGCAGGCACTAGGAAAACGGCGCAACATTTGATTTTCACAAATTTTCGTGAGAATTAATGAAACACCGAGGCCAAAGTGGCGAGGTGGACTCGCGGATCAATTTATGGCAGCCATTAGGCCTCCAATAGCGACCCCATTCTCCAATTTTCTAACTATAATTGTCACCATATTAAACGAACAGTTTTTAGGACTATTTAGTATCTATGGAATTGAAAAATTAATTAACAATTTCATAACGTAGATTTTCTCGCATTCTGCGTGCGATGTGTGTTGGAATGGACTCGGCTACTACCCCTTAACGTAACGTGCAGAAAATATTTTATGTGGATTGTAAACGAGGGTTGAATTATTCAAGGGGTAAAATCAATTACGGTGTTTTATAAAATGTCGTAAAATTTTTTAGGATTGCTACAATATTTATTCAAACTTCGTGAGATTACTTGAAATTGTATAGTACACCTATATACTTTGAGTATATTTGATCCCTCGATCGCAACGGTATTAAGGACCGCGACTCAAAATGGTGTTCCATTCGAATTCGAATGATATACGATTCCCGACCTTATTATAGAAGGGTGATTATGGTAAATGGCGGGAGACCATGGCAGTGGCGAAACATCGTCGTCTCAGATACGACAGTTTAACTTGATTACCCTGCAACTACACCCACAACGGAATCCAGTCAATGCAAGACTCAATGTTATTGTTAGCTTTATATAAAAGAAAAAAAAAAAAAAAACAGTCAATCCATGTCCTGTCCAGAATTGAAGGAGAACTTTATTAATTGCGTCTAAATTGGTATACAATAGGTTTAAACAAAAAATATGGAAGAATTATAGAATTTCATTAATTTTAGAAAGTATGTTAAGGTGCTGCCTTACCCAATTTCACCAGACCTGAAAACATTGGGAAAAAAGGTGTTATTAAACCGAATATCTCTGCCTGGGCACCGAAATCAATGAAACAAACTACGTCGCGCAATTCTATGTACGATTTCGAACACGTACGGCCAAAAAAATATTTTTTTTTTACGCGAAAATAGAGAAGATATCCATGTAAAACGTTTTCAAAGCCGTTGTTTCATTGATTTCGGTGCCTAAGTAGGCAGAGATATAATTCCGATTAATAACACCTTTTTTCCCAATGTTTTCAGGTCTGGTGGAATTGTTTAGGGAAGCACCAGCAACTTAAGCAGTCTCTGGAGATTCCTTTTTTTTTTTTTCTTTTTGCTTAAAAAAAAAAAAAGAAATCTAAGTACATCCGTCGAGTGGTGGCGAAAAAAAATTAAATAACGATAATATGTATCGCTGATATGATTGCATAATATACTATATTGGTAAAAAGAGATGATATTAAAATAAGTGTAATAAATATTAGCATTGCATGGTTATCGCGTAATTATATCGGCGATTACATTGAAATAAAATTATATTCTGTTCTCGGAAATGCTGGCCGGTCAGATAAATTGGACAGTTCCTTCACACGTTCTCGAAGTTCGAGTATGTCATCGTTGGAAAATATAACGGAAACTATAAACTGCCTCGTATTCGCAGATTCCTATACAAAGAAGAACGGTAATGTTTATATACTACGTTTTTTTTTATATTCAAAATGTCGAACTATCACCTAACAAATTAATTAACAACGATCCACCTATCTTCCTCATTTCAATACAGAGGCCAACGCTTTTCCTACTTTGTGGATCGGGACTTCCCTCGGCTCCGTACTTACCGTTGTGTTCAGCGCCCCAACTTGCGGTGAACAACGACATGCACAGCCTATACACGTTGCTACTTACAGTAAGTTTTACAATTTCTAAAAGGCCGTTTTAACTACAAACGTAAATAGAGTTTTCAAATTACTTTAGTGATGTTAATTTTTTTGTTTGTTTCTCGTTACGGTTTTATTATACTCAACTTTCTGGTATGTATTCAAAAATATACAATGTATATGAATTTTCGATGACTTAAGGTGGTTCCTTACCCAATTCGAACTGTTCTAAAAACATTGAGCTGAAGTTTTTAGAACAGGTCGAATTGGGTAGGGAATCACCTTAAACATGTTTTGGGGATGTGAATTCTTTGAAATTCTTCCTTCCTTGTTAAATTTTTAGAAGAATTTTTATATTTTCGAATTACCTGATTTCGAAAAATTGATAAATTCGTATATTACTCACTCAGGTGGATCTATGTTCAAATTGAAAGGCTCCATGCTTACCATATCATTTCTTGATTGCAACGGCGCGCTAATTCCTTACTCCTACGAATCGTGGAGGGAAGAACACGCCGATAGTAAAGATCGCAATAGTAAGTAATCTGCGCCTGGTTACCAAGTTGCGGTTCATAGATTTTCTAAAGTTAGCCAAAGTCGTTTGAATATTCGACTAAATGGTTCTTAACACTACTTAGAAACTCCGACTAAATCTGCTAGTGCCGGTATATCTCCAACACTGAACGTCCAAGTATCAGGCGAAGGATTTGGGGACAGACAATTTGTGGTACTAACATCAGAGAAGCAAGCCAGAGTCGTAGCTCTTCCGTCACAGACCTGCATGTATAAACAGCAGCTCGCCGACACAGATTTTGTAATAAAGGCTGAAATAACTTCCTTAAAAGGTGATCTAGGTCCTAATTAATCTTCATTCTTGAAGTTTCTCCTCCTCTGATTAACCTTTGACAAAATTATCTCTCTGTTTCACAGATAGCGTTTGTTTAGTGTGCTACGTATCGAGCGGACACATCGCAACGTATAGCCTGCCAAGCCTCAGGTTACTAATAGATGTTGACTTCCTACCTTTAGTAGATCTCAGGTAAGACGTATGAGAATGAAGATAAAAGACTTAAAAAAAAAAAAAAAAAAACTAAAAGATAAATAAATTTATAAAAAAAAAATAAAGTGAATATTGGTTGTTTGAAATATGTTTTATATCAAGTTTTCTTTAACTAGTTGAAACGAAATTCCTTTCGTTTATTATTGTGTCGATCGTTGAATAGCTAATTCCAGTATCGGTAGAACCTTGTCCTGTTTATACGTTGTTATTTTGTATTGTTAGCTGTTGTATCACACATCGTTAGTTATTGTTTGTAGGTATATACCATATACAGTATTATTTACTTCATTTTTATTTATGGTCGTTAACAATTTTTAATATACGGCTAGTCTCACAGTTCATATAACAGTTTTCAGACTACAAAACGTGGCATAGAAGATCCCATGTTGTCGATATGGGGACAACAGCTATTTGTCAATGAGGATACCGATCTGTAAGTTTTACCCCATTACACAACTTGATCCCGCCCTCGCTCCCCGAGCCCCTTGTTTAGCAAAATTATGTCCTATCACACAGGCGGTAGTTATCACATCCCTGGTCAGAACTGTACTCGAACATTATACCTACACCCATACCGGTAGTTTTATATCACATGATTGTCATAATAGTCTATTTCAATTCGAATTTCAAATACTGTTTTTCTTTTTTAAATTACAACACCGAATCAATCATAGGTATATCGCAATACAAAATTTATTGTATAAAGAGGAAGGTTGCCGCGTAAAATTATTTCTCATTGATAATATCATTAATTAATTAATTAATTAATTAATTAATTATTTATTTAATTATATTTATTAATTTTTAGTTAATTTTAATTAAATTTATCCAACTGCGTATAGGAAGAACGAAGTATGTAATTTCGTTCATAAGTATTTTCGTCGGATGTATGTGACAATATATACTATATATTTGTATATACACACATATATATATGTATATAAAACTAGATTTATAATTAATATTTGTTAATGAAAACGGATAATTATAGGTAATCGTTCCATTTGTGTAATATTCCAAACTCATATCCGATCTACGTCGAGTTACCAACCATAGTTGATCCTCTTTGTTTTTTATAGAATCGCAAGAACGTTTTGCTTCAGTAATAAAGGTCATGGATTATATCTTACCTCGCCGACGGAAATCCAGAAATTTACAGTGTGTAATGAGTTCTGGTAAGTTTTCTCAATTAAGGGATATCTTACCACCAGAATTTCATTCAGATCGACATTGTTAATGGGTCGTCATAAGAAAAGTCCGCCGTATCAAAATAATCGATTTATTCATTCGTAGGGCTGACCTGACGGAAATGATGGGTGAGATATTCATCTGTCACGAGATGCCTGAACCACCGAAAGAAAGCTTTCTCCGAGGTCTATTTGGCGGCGGTTCGAGAAGCCTCGACAGAGAAGAACTTTGTAAGAATGAAAGCTTGAAATTGTCCTTAATGGTGTACACACATGCGAGTGAATTTCACCTGTTAAATTCTTAATAATTAAGAAATATTAGAAACGATGTTATAACTTTCAGTTGGAGAATCGAGCGGTCGAGCATCTCGCACAGTTGCGAAGCACATTCCGGGACCAACTGCGAACAACAATGGATTACGAGAGAAGGCGAACAGTGCGATGGGGGACGTAAGTCACGCGCATCAAATGGTATTGGAGCGCGGTGACAAGCTTTCACAACTGGAAGATCGGACTGCCCGCATGATGTCAGAGGCAGAAACATTCTCCCAGTCTGCGCACGGTATAATGCTTAAATATAAAGACAAAAAGTGGTATCAACTATGAGAGAGCTACTTAAACGTTGAACGGACACTCTAAATATCATAGATTACTATTAACAACTAAAGTACGTGACTATTAGCATTCATATTTTACCCCCCGAAATTCTGTTATTATTTTAGTGTAAAATGAAGTTAATATTTACAATGTATAAAGCAATTTCATGAATTAGTATATAGTTGTGATATAAATAAATAATGAATAATGTTAAATAACAATAATACTGATAACAACAAAAACAATAATAATAATAATAATAATAATAATAATATTAATATTCATAAATTATAAATACATACACGTATGATATGTACGTACGTGTGTAAGTTCTAAACGATATGTAATAGTCAATATATATATATGAATTTGTTTGGTAATTTAATGCCTCTATTATTTGGTAGAGTGTTTTGTATTAAAAACGGCTGTATATACAGGATATTCAGGAATGATACTTTCAGGAAGGGAACGTTATTACATGTGTATGTCCACCTGGGGTCTCAATGTTACAATCCAGATAATGCTATTTCAAGTGGTGCATCATAATCGCATTTCAATTTTAAGAAATAATCTAGTTACTTGACGGAGTGGTTAACGAAAATGATAATATATGGTAGAAGAGGATTTCAAGCTACGCAGCAACATATAGATACCATAAATTTATATATTTTCTGCGGATATTTGAGATTAATGGCTACATTTTTCCTGGATGTGTCTCATTGACACCCTGCCAAGCTGACAAATACTAGTGTTTCTATTCTATATCACCTTGAATTTGGTGATAGTGTATAGAAACTCAATTCTGATAAAAGGTAAAGAGATGTTTGGCCGATTATGATCTTGGGATTATTTCTTATAGTTAGATGTTATCGAGATATAGATATATCAAAGCGTTTCGCAATATTTCATCAAAAGCGTATAAATGAAAACTGATTCCTGATTCAGTTTTACGGATGTTATCTATTGCTTGGATAAGATCTGACTGATAAAATACCGATATCATCCCTTTTTGCAATATGTAGGTACACTTTAAACTCAGTATCATTAGACTCGAAAATCCTGTATGTATATATAAATATATATATATATATATATATAAATATAAATATATATATACATAATATAATATAATATAATATAGTAATGTACACATAAGTTATTGAGCAAGACACGTTACAGAATTGTAGGGTATGAATCTTTTACTCCTGCTATGAATTCTTAAATAAATTGTAATAAATAAATAAAATACTATACATATACATATACATTATACATAATACATATACATATACATATACATATACATACATATACATATATATAAGCATGCGGGAGCATGGGACAACTGCAGAGACGACGTTTACTATGATATAAGTGTAGAATAAAACTTTGTTGGAACTATTAAAAAAAAAAACCAAAAAAAAAAAAAAAAAAAACAAGATTATTCACTTGTAGGATTAGTTTCCACCTTTGTCATACAGTATACATACTGCAGTTGTTATCATTTCAACATATATTTTTTCTTTCATTCCAGATCTAAAAATCATCACCAAAATTTCAAAAGGTATATATATATTCATACTCAACTCTCTGTTCCTCTATATGATAAATCCTACGGAAGTTGCAAGGTCATTTTTTAATATGAATTCTCTGGTAATATATTGAAAAGCGCTGCTGCTGTTGTGTACGCAATGATAAAATGATTTGAGGAGATCAATAAATTTCTTGAAATACAACTTTCGCACAGTTAAATTCAAGTCAATGATATAAATTCACGTGTAAATCATTATCATAGACTATATCTACGTTTCGATATTTTAAATTCGGACTTATTCAAATACTATCGAATAACTAGCGCGCTAATAATCGAAGTCACATTGGCGCCTCATTCGTTAAAATTCAAATTAGTCCTATATGCCAACGCATATAGGGAATCTAGCTACGATTACTGTATTTTAACTTGAGACGGCAATACGAGGAGATCACGGATTTATGAGTTTCTAAAATCTATATATCCGATCGTGAGATCAGAGCCGATTATCGGCGAGACTATGAAAATCGGCACCGGGGAATTCCCTGGCTCAATATTCAAATTTTGAAATGTAGCTATCAACGTTTTGTTTCCTTTTATTGTTACTGATTTCTTGGACTTGAGAAGTCAATCCCAAATCTATGGCGGTGTTTTTTTTTTCTTTTTCTTTTTCTTATGACGGAACGATATCTTGTTAAAAATTCAAACACGCGATATAGTGCAGGCATAAAGCCAAAGTCAGAAAACTATAATTTCATTTATTTATTCAATCAGGACAACATTGTACATTATGAACAATTTTACACAGCAATTTCAACCAGAAATGATGAAAAATAATATAATAAATAATTAAAATAAGACTCTCAATTGAATTCATGTTTTGTGTCACATTTTGGCTGGAAAAATAATTGCACAATTTTTTTCGCAATGGGAAAAACGTCGTGTTCAGTTTATAATACATTATACAATATCACGTCCTATATTTTATTAGACGCTTTAACAATATAGGTATAGAATCGAGATCATAGCATAGACCCTGAATGATGATCGTAATATTTCACAACCTTCTGTTCGCGGGGGGAATACGAGATAAACTGCCAATGTATTATTATATAGTATACGAATGGGTGCAGCTTTTCTTTCACACCAATTTTTAACACACAAATTAGTACACGAGTCTTAATAATGAAAATTGGTGCAAATTGTGTTCAGCTATGTCGTAATAATTCGTTATTGAAAATGACACTACGTATGTAGAATGTAGATACTTATTATTGTACCTTATAGAATAGAACATTGTAACATTGAAAACAATTTTCTTAAATTATATCTTCAGCAATTGATATTACTTTATGATTTTCTTGATTATTGTCTAACTATACATATGTTTTGTTAGTCAATAATTACACGTGTATATAGTAGGCGTGATTAATAATCGGGTGAAAGAATAAACCCCTTGAAAGGACGGATTCATATTATATAAGGATTTGAATTTGAAATAATTATATATTATTAAGAAGTGATGTACAAAAGAATTTAGAAGGTATAATACTATAACTCAGTTGTTATTGTTATTTTTTTTTTTTTTTTTTCCTTTTAGTTTTTTTAAACAAATTTTCCTATATAATCATTTGCAAAAAATTTGTTCGCTGCAATGACCTGCATATATAAGCATTACATCAATCAAATTAATTTTACTATAACGTAACTTTTGTATCGACACAATATAATAATAATAATAATAATAATAATAATAATCAGTGTGCTTTATTGATGAATAAAAAATATTTCACCTATAATATACAGCACATAATATAATTATACGTATACGTGAGCTTCGATTTAAATCGTATATAAAACTTAACCGGACGAGTCGATAGACAAACTCGCGTAAAATATATGTAATTTCAAAATGGAATATATCTCGAGTTTTTTTTTTTTCTTTTTCTCTTTTATTTTTCTAACGACTCGTCCAGGCGCGGTTATATAGTTTCCCCTATTATTTTCATCAAAGAGTTTGATATCTTAAATTTTCATCCGACCTTTCATGAACACGCCACGACATAGCAGCAGTAAAAATCAAATGAAGTATGAGTGTAATCGTAAAGTATGGTAAAGGATCAAAGCCTGCAGATAAAAATGCGGCCGCACTGTGCTGCATGGCTGCTGGATTATCGCCGTTAAATATCTGTATAAGTACACGCGTTGATTTAGCATTACTAGCTTCGCAAGTATAATTTCCTGAATGACGTGTCGTAGCTCTTGAAACTTCGAGCCAACTTTCTTTACCGGATAAATCTGTGGTCACGTTGTATCCTCGGTCAGTATCATAATTAACCATACGTGAATTGTGATACCAAAATAAATATGACGGTGGTTCCGTTGATTTTTTAACTACACAATGTAGCAACAACGTGCTATCGGGTCTAACGAATTTTTCTATCGGTCCGTCTATTTCCGTATGGGCATCTGAAACACGTTTGAGAAAATTAAAAATTAAAAAAAAATCGCTTCGTAAGAATGCAGGGAATTCATTCTTGAATCGAAAGAACGGGGAAACACTCACCAACCACCTGTAGCATAAGAAATATGCTCGACGGAGGGTGCGTCGAAACTTGACATTCATAAATCCCCGCATCTCGTTGTTGGACGTATTTCACCTGTAGTGTCCAATCTTCACTGTGCTGAAAATGAATAGCTTGAAAACGTTCGTCACTTGCGTACGTCGTTAATCCAACAGTCAGCAATTGATGAACGCCTTTTCTTCTTATCCACGACACCTGTTTAACGTAAAAATTTCAATCAATTACTTATAAACCAATCAATTTATTGCTCATCTGATACGTTAGCCAATCACATCTGAGTACATAATTGGTCAATGATTTACCATAATTATATCAGCGAATAATTTTTGGAATTCATATTCAAAATTTGAATATCATTTTCGTGGATAGGCTCGAATGCTTATAAACTCACCATGCTGTCGCCTATATTTTGTACAATGCACGGTATGAGTGCAGTTGATCCAGTTTGGGCGATAATAACGGTGGAATTATTAGTACCGAAATTCATAGACATTGGTAAATCATTTTCAACAAGTTCCGGTGATCCCCCGGCAGCCTTTTGTCCACTTGTCGCAGCGCTATCTGTCCGGATTCCAGCTAAACTCTCTAAAAAGCGGCAAAAATAGGTGAATGCAAATTGCTATTCATAATTTGAAAAAAAAAAAAAAAAAAAACAAAAAAAAAAAAAACATCATCTTTTTATAACGATTTTACTCACCGATCTGCAGCATGACGTTAAGGAAAAGAACAAATACGAGCACGATCGTTGCAGCACCATCGTTATGTCTAGCCGTCATGAGCTACAATATTACGACCGTTTTATTAGCCGCAGCCTTGTATGCATCAGCTTTCTTTTAATTAACTACAAACTGTTTTTTTTTTTTTTTTTCTGTCGCCTGATGATCAGATAATACAATATTTACTTCCCCAAAATATCTTAGTGCATCGTTCATTCCTCACATCGCACCTTCGATTTCCTAAGTACCCTGTGCTGTACGCTGAGGAAATATGAAAAATATAAAAAAAAAAATTGATGCAAGCATGTTTGAAAAATGATTGACCATTTTTATTACGATATTAATATATATAAATATATCACAATAACAGATATATGAACTTCATAAGAAGTTGATTGATTCTATTAATCATCACTATAATTACATCCTCAGATAAATTAATTCTTGTTTATATAATGTAAGTAAGTATATGAATTTTATACCTTTAAATTGGATATGTTCTTGAGGTATTTACTTGATCCCCTGCACGTACAAGTTACACATATTGTTTTTGAAACAGTCTTCCACAAATTTTTCAACGAATCTCTCATTATACGTTTGATTTATAATGATGTGTATATGTATGTAATTATTATGATATATTGTTTAAGTAATTCTTATAGTTATCGTGTTTTATTAGGTGTATGAAAAGAAAGAAAGAAAGTAACAAAAATCTAACAGACAATAACAAACTATATTGAACGACAATTATTTCAGGGCTTGGCTTATCCTAAATAATGTTCGCACAAGAAAAAAAAAAAAAACAAACAACAACTATATACTATTGTTTAATAATTGTCGTTCATCGGACGGTGTTTTATAAAAATAAAAATATATAAATAAAAAATAATATGATAAGTTATCACCGCATGCATCAAAGTATATACGACTATATAATGAATGGTTTTAAAAAACGACGTTTCAATCGGTTTTGATCGTGCTATATGCGGTCAATTTAATTTTAAAAATTTTAATATATATTGTGATATTAATAACTTTTTAGCTTTTAATATCACACGATGTGTACCGATCAAGGTAACGAAGTAATTTATGCATGAACAATTATTCGCACACCACCAAGATCCGAGATACTCCACTGACACCCTAAATTGCGGCTACTCCTCATCTCCGAGGAGAAGCACACTGTGTATGAGAGAGACGAAACGTGGGTGTGGATCACATCTACTCCCCCCCCCCCCCCCCCCCCCCCCCCAAGCAACCCTCGGGGTCCAGGGGCGGAAAATCGAAGACCAAAATTTCGCAGCTATAGGAACTATACACAGTATTGACTGTATATATGTATGCACATACATTGCGGTTCGAGTCACTGTGTCACCAGTACCAAATTATACCATTAACACTATACATCAAGTTAACCATTTGCTTATAGATGTGCAAATATTTTCACAACGATATTTAAAGCAGTTAATATTTCTTACTTTTCATGAATTGTCTTAGCGGGATTCGCAACAGTTGGTTTAATATTAACATTTTTGCAAATTTATTGTCTCGCAACTATACAACTGTTTCCATTTTATTATAATAATGATTTATATCTCAAAGCGGTTATCATTATTATTATTTTGCTGAAGAAAATTTTGAGACAACTTTAAGTCAACTATGGGTGAAAATTCTGATAAAACTTTTCACTAAAAATTTCTGAAGATAAATCATTGAATATTTTTCTATTCTATTGTAATATATAGCAGAAGATATCTAGGCGCCATCCCTTTAATAAATAGAATCTGAATTACTTTGATAAACTCATAAGTTGATATATTTTCTTTGAGTTGTTCTTAAAAATGAGAATTTCACTGGAAAATTCTCGAAGGCATCAAACTAAATGATATAAAAAATTAACTCGAAGTATATATTCGCGAAAATTATCATGACGAAAAAATTTTACCAAAATATATAGAAAGTTTGAAATTTTGTATCTTTGTAATTCCCGCCCTTTCCAAGCTGCTAATTTAAACAGCTGGTGTAGCTCGCGCGTTATAATTAGCCTGATGTGAATCGTTTCGATTTTAATAGAAAACCACTAGGAACCCCGTTAACTATATACGGTACTGAGCGATTCACGCGCAATCGCCAATTCCGCCCCGCCCGACCATCCCTAGGCGGTAGGCCTAGGGGTAGGTTCCGTGAAGCGAAAGATAAATGGGAAATTGCTTAAGGAAACTAAAGCATATTCCGTCTAGCCGCACACAGAAAGTTTAATCTTGTTTTCAACAGTTTGAATCTGCAGTTATAAAGGTCATCCATTGCTCAATAGTAAAGCCAGAAATTTCAAATAGCTGTCGAAATTCAAAATTGAAACATTGTCACCCGGTTACAACATCCATTTTATCTCTTTTGTTTTTTATTTTTTTATTTCCAGTTTCCTTGATATTTTTCGTAATTTCGAGATCGAAAACGTGACACCAAATGATCTTGGAGTTAGCAATATAAATTTGGGTTCGAAAACTTTCGGTAGAATTGGTTAATCTCTACTGTCGAGGGAGAAATCTGGTGTTTGATCTCTGTTAGAAATGGTAACGCATCTCATATATGGCAGTATATAGGTACTATGATTACAAATCCGTTATTCGCTGATTGATCGTCACGATTTTTCTACACAGAGGTTGAAAATCGAACGTCACAGCACCACCATCAATCATCACCGCGTCCGGTATAGTGATGCATTGAATAACGGATGAAGGTCTTGATGGAGTTTACGAATTGATGCGAGTTTTGCCAACCGACCTTAATATAAATCTTATTTTCCGGCAAACGTCACGTAGGGATGAATTAGTGCTACGATTGCCGGAGCAGGAGGCGAATGCGAAATAGCCGTTATTCGCTAAATCTAGTTGATTGTATACATCGATTTTCAAGTTTTTTTTTATTCAGATCGGAAATGGAAAATCTTTGCTAATTAAATTGGTTCACAGATTCTGTAAAAATCGTGGGTTGCAAGATTTTGAATAAGTTAATCCTGAGCGAAAAGGCTGCATTAAAATATCCATCAGAAATGAAATGAACATAAAATTGTGTGAAACTAAGGCTGCACATTTTTTCTCGCGAGAAATCTCTGCGCCAAATTCACGCCTAGCGGCAAGCCCGGGAATTCTTAGTTGACAGACCCGAATACGAATGGTAATCTGTTCGATCCTAAAAGATTCAAATCCACGATTTAGACCGACAGATAGCATTTGACCTCTGATAAAATTTTTACCGATTTCGATCGCTCGATGATCTATTCCAAGGTCAGGAGTTCAGAACTCATTAGAATCTGTACCACGTATATATTGTCGGTAAAGAAATCGTTCCGTATTAAATTCTGGATTCCGTATAGCATCGAATAGATATCGGTAGGTAAAATTCGTTGTAATAGAAAGTGATTGATAGTAAATTTTCCAAATGAAATTCGGAAGATCGAGCGAAAGGAGAAATCAGTAACGGTCAGTCAGAGGTTTTGAGAAATACGGGTGGGAAGATCGCGAGGTGAATTCTTTTCTCATCTAAACGAATACGTGATTGCATCTAAACGACCCGCATTAGAATTTATTAACATCCAATTCATAATTTCCCATTCAGTTTCAACGACATTAATAGATAATTAGAACCGATTAGAACCTATTCACCAAAAACTGTATTTCTTCGATTGAATCTCATCTTCGGACGTTATACTATACCTACAATCGGTCAACATTAGTGCTGATTGAATGTCAATACGATACAATCCACTATTGACATTAAAACTTGTATAATCTAATTGAAATCCGATGATCATTAAAATCTATTTGTTCATTGTTATCAGTTACTATCAATTGATTATCTTTTCTTTTTTACCAATTATTAAGCTATGCGATTTACGATGGTATTTGTTATCAATAAATATCATTCTGCAGATTGTTTTTCAATGTTTTAATTAATCATTATGCTGTGCAATGTAAAATGTACAAAAGATCGATAATTCAATAACTAATGAATAGATAAATTAAGAAAGCCAACGAGGTAAATGTTATTGCATAAAATAATTTCGATCAATAATTATTGTGGCTATAAGGATAATGAAAAATTATAACATCGTACTTAAAATATCATCATTTTATTTACAAATATATACGAAATATTGCAGTAGGTATGTAATACTCTAGGGGACAAGTTTACTTAGTTAAGTATGTGCTTACCGCCCAGAGACACATTAAAACAGATCATAATTTAGCAAAACTTTAAGAAAAAATCTAATTCGTAGTTAATTATTTTCAAAAAGTCACATTGTCATTGAATAGTGTGAAGCGGAGGAAGACATGAAAAATAAAATCATAAGGTGTAGATATTAATTAAAGGTCGATATTTTTTTTTTTGTTTTTTGTAAAACAAACTCGATATATCTATCAGCTCTCTTAGCAATATCCTGTATAAATAACAAATATTATTCAACATAAAAGTTGCCTCAAATTAGCTATGTGTACCAGACACGGTTTTCTATAATAAAATTCTTACTATTATTATCATCATCATCAATAATATACAATATATTTATGCATTTTCATTGTTCTCAATAACACAATCATACATCTTAGGATCTATTGTGAAAAAATTCTTCTATAAACAGGCATATATATAGCTTGATACCTAAGCACCTGCACCACCTGCAGTTAAATTCCTAATTATGGTCATTCCTTAAAGGTGATTATTATTATGCCCTTGCATCATTTACGGTAGTTGGCACACGCACCTCGAGGCCATCTAGTTTCTTGCTCATTATAATTTGGCATCCAAGTCTTGAGCTGTAAAGAAAGTGAAATGACTTTTATAATGAAATATTCCAATTGATTAGATTCTGGTGATCTTTAAATCATTGAAAAATAGACTTACGTATCTGTTAGGTCGAACGCCAAATCAAGCATGTCAAGTTCTTCGTCGGTTGGTTTTTCCGGCAAAGAGTCATACACCTCCTTGGAAAATATTAAATGACAAGTGCTACAGGTTAGCGTTCCTTCGCAGGCGCCTTTGTGATATGAAAAATTTAAATAAATAGAGTATTATATTGACGTACGGATAGATTAGAGCCAACGACGTTGATTCATACTTACCAAATCCATCCAGGTCAATATCATTGTTAATAATAATGTCTAAAAGACTGTCGCCCACTTTTCCTTTAGTTTCTATTCTCTCGCCGCTTGCTCTTATGAAGGTCACCTTTACCCTATATTAAATCAAATTAATTGTGAATTATGGTTACAAACGTTGATAAATATGTACAATTATGACATAATAGATTATTGACATGAATCAATGAAAATTAACTCACTCTTGTTTTTCGGACTGAGTTTCAGTCGAGTAATAAGATCCGGTTTTAGAAGGTATTAACATTCTTTTGGAGTTGACGAGTTTCGATGAGGTTATCATCGGCGATTTAGTTATAGATGTGCGCGCCGATATGTAGCGTAGATTTTTAAAGAACAAAGCCATAACGGTAATTTATATTTAATTGTTAATAATTTTTATGTCAAAGTCTTTCGTATAGGTGAAATATAATTAAACAGTGTTTACACATGTATGGAAATTCCAACGATACTTATCACACAACTAGATATTTTACCCTACCTAGGTCACCTGTTTAGTTTAATTTCTCGTTCAGCTTTGTGTTTGAAGCAAATTTTATTTATCATCACTTTTAACTTGCCAATATACTACGACGAAATTTATTCTACGATGATCAAATATACAATATGTAACCATTATTCAGCTTTACTACTAAGCCACTTTACTATCTTCGAACTCGTCGTACGAGTTACGACCCACTGGCCAGTTGCCACTGGTTTTAATAGCTTGGATTTTAAGCTTCTAATTTCACCGCGGAGGGCGCCACTATACAGTATTAACTATCAATGGTCCAAATGGAAACAATCGGCTCCGTAAACTTAGCAGGCAAATAAATTCAATTTAATTTTTTATCGATACAATCGTTTGGGAAAGTTTAGGAATACGTTTTTGTAGTTTAGGAAATGATGATTTCTTTGTTATTTATAAAAATATATTTGGCATATAGTTAGCAGGCACGATTCACAGATCAAAAAAAAAAACAACATCCCTCCAATGAACTCGAAATTTTTTGGGTAAACACGTCTTCAATGTTTTCAACATTTGAGAAATTTTATTGGATTTTATAAAAATCATGCAAACACTCGTCCTTCTTTGTAAAATTAATTATATTAAAGTAGGATCATATTGTAATACGGATGTAGTTGATTAAATGATAACTCCTATATGCCAGGAAGCAATAAAGATACTCGAACTATTTATATTCAATATTTATTTTTAAGAATCAATTACAATTTACGAATTTCACATAACTTTGACGATGAACACGATTGTATCAATGCTGGATTTTGAATTGCAGCACACCTACTCGGGTCAGATGTTGTCCTCATACCCCGTGGATTTTCGAATGAATATTTTCCTAACCGAATAACTCTTGATAATTCTTAGTATGAGTTGTTCTTTTAATTGTTCGTTCGGTTGTACACATCGCTAGTTTTGATAACCCCTCCAGCAGCGACTACTCCGTTGTCACATAGAGTGCGCTGGTCGTGTATGAATGAACGAGTGGCAAGATAGTGGTGCTGCACAAATATGCGGATAAAAAATTACTACGTTTTCTGAGAAGCGCTCGTCGATGAATGAAAAGATAGTGGTGCTGCACAAATATGCGCACAAAAAAAAACTACGACCCTTTCTTTATATTCTTGGAGGCCTGGCAAATAGCTCATTGTAGAAATTCTGAATAGCAGTAGAAAAAACTACGAACTCTTTATTAGATTCATTGATATAATGAAAGATAGTGGCGCGTGGAAATAATGCGAGGAAGTTGAAATGAATTACTGATATTTTATTGCATTTATGTTTGAATTATAGGTATATCTGAACGAATAGAAATGAAGCAGTTGAAATAAATTTACAACCACCCAAATCACTGAGACGTAAGCGAGGAATCATCCGGTATGAACGTTTTTAATATTCATTTTTTTTTTTCTAATTGCAATACAATTTTTCACTATTCAGAAACTGAGCAGAATGAATGTCTGTTTGCTGTTTATTTTAAAACAATCTAAAATTTAGAAGACTTTACAATCGAACGAGTTTAAATTTTAGAAATAAAAACTATCGCGAAAATCAACCAGCATTAGTCACAGCGTTTCTGATAGAAAAAAAAAAACTGATGAAATAATTTTATTTTAGAATAGCTGAGCGATTATTTGATGTAATATGAATCGTCGAATACCCATACATTCAGTCAATACACAGAGTCAAAGTTATGGGGCTACAACTGACATGTAAAATTCTTATTTCATTTATCCTAGAAAGTAGATTCAAGCGATTTATTAAATTAGTAGGGCAATTATTATTGAAACAAACAAAAAAAATTACTATAAATCATTGCAAAAAGAAATTAAGTTGTGGGCTAATCTCGCATCTTTCACCAGATGCAGGAAAAAGGCACACGCCTTATTATACGCAACCCGCGATTCTTTTGTGCATTTTTAGTCTATAGTTGCCTAACCGAGGCGCGACCAGCTAAACTGACCTACGACAATGGCCTTCCCCACCCCGCGCCGCGCGTATATAGTCCAAGGCTTGCAGAGCTCACAATCAGTTTCGTGCGCGGCTTCCTCGAGTAAACATGGGTGACACGTGTCGAGGAGATTTTCGGCTCGGGAAGGCTGACATCAGCGGAGGAACGTTGGATATAAGTGAGTTTCAAATATTTCGACCAATATTCTACGACGGCAATAAATGATCGACAATTTTCAAAGCCTGTTGAAAACCAGTGAAATTGTATTCAATACTTTTCCGACAAATCTCACGCGTCTCGTATTTTAATCGTCGAAGTAAGTAACCGTTGAATTGCTACCGGCAGACTTTGATTATAATTGCAGATATTGTTCATTTTCAAGTACATTCTATTCATACCAGCGAATAAATGTGCGAAAATCTAGATTTCTTACGAACATAATGTCTCGGACCTGTTTTGAATACAAATATAATGGGTGAGAGAGTTTCGTTTGATAACTTCGCGATAATTATCCCATCATCCCATTGTATTATTGGCATATAATTCCGAGTACCTCGCCCTGTAGCGTCGTTTGTTTTACAGGCATATTTCGCGACTCCGAAGGGGAAACTAATTTGTCGTGTTATTTCGAGTTGACAAGTATTTTTCGGGAGAATACTCGTTCCCCGATTTATTCTTTTATTCGATTCTTTGACAGCATTATCGGTCGACGGAGATGAGAATGAACATGGCTGATACTTGAACTGCATAGATCCTGCGTGCCACTTGGTCGGAGATGGACGTCAACCAATACTGCCCGGCTAGTCCTGGATCAACGGTCGACCAAGATAATGGTGAGCTTTGTATTATATTATAGCCAAAGACCCGATTTAACTATAAATATATGAAATATTTGAAATATTTGATATGAAATATAGAAATATTTGAATAACGAGGATCAAAATTTGAAGGTTTGAAAATAAATACAAGGGTAGATTGCTGTAGGCCTAATTAGGCATCACATTTATTTCTTAAACATGGAACATAATTCAATATTGGTGATAAATTACTCCAGAGTCTCAAGTACCAGTCATAACAATTGAAAGATTGGAAAATCTATTCATGCATGCACTAGTAATACCAGCTTATTGACATCCTTGATTCTGTTGAAAATAGTTGAAAGTTTATATCACATTTAAAAATGGTTCAGGCAGGCTTACAAAATCAATCATAAGAAATATATTATAATAAATTTCATACAGATATATAATCACAATTAGAAATTCTTTGGTACTTAGTCGAGAATGTTTGCTTGAAAAACACATAAACTTAATCTATCCAATGTACCCTATGTTTATCTAGTTTTTATCTTCACAGGCGTTGTTCATCGAGGGAAACTAGTTCCTGCCTATCTTCAACAAAATCTCTCCAAAATTCATCAGGACAGGGGATTCACAGCAGGGAGTGAAGCAGTCCAAGCACCGGGGGAATGACCGCAAGACAACTCTGCACCACGGAGTATTAATAAAGTAGCATCAGCGAATGGTTCGTAATTACAGTTCCTTTTGAATCAGTTTTGGTAAAATCTGTTCCGTTTGAAACGTAGTACAGAAAACAAGCTGAGCTGGTTGCCACTAATTTTCAACCAGCAGACTTTGTAACCCAGTTTATGTGTGATAAATAACGAAAGACCTAATTATAATATTTTCTACGATTAGTGACAACCACAAGCTTTTATATCACAGCATCTGCTGCCCGCTCTATGTAACATTAAAATCAACGTCCTACTCGAGACATGTCTGATACTAGTTTCAATATTCAACAATAACTTTCAAATCATTTTACAAATCGCTGTACAGATTATTCCAAATCAATTTAATTATAACAGCCATAAGCGGTGATATAATAACTCGTTTTTATAAAGCTCGCCATACTTGATTAGTTTATCCGGTCATATAATCGTACAAGGAAAAGACTTGTAATATTACATAATAGATGAAAATTCGTGATGATATATTATTAACAATATGTTTTCTCGCATGTATTAATATTGTATCCAGCCCTCGGGTACTGACCCGAAGGTCTTGATGCTTTTTATTTGTTTAAACTCGTTGTATTTGGGATAGTTGGGATTACCCATTACCGTACGAAATATTACCAATAACTATTCAGGTAACAGAGCATAATACATGCATATACGATGTATATTTGTCAGGTATAATTCACTCTCTTGTAAAATTGTCCATAACGAATAGAGAGTAGAGACTATTCTCATTAGTATCTTTGAGAGAACAACTATATTTATAGAGTAATGAATTATTGTACTATTAAAATTATCTGCTTCTAACATCGTACTTGGCATTCTGTAAAATATACCTTCGTACGTATATGTATGTATTATGGTCGGAACGATTAGTTTAGAGTATAATAATAGTTTTATTATAGCCCAATTATAGTTCTAGCTTATTTTCAAACTGGTAAAGTGTCAAATATGTAGTTTCCAGTGATATGCGTAATATATTACACATATTATGATCACATCTACAATTTTTCCGATCAAATATTCAATGTTGTGAAAATTGTAATTGAATTTTTATTAAATGCTCGTTACTTTCGTAATGTGTAATTGGATTTTCATCTGATTACACATCACTTCGGCAATGACTTGATTCAATTACACATCACCAAAGTTGAATCAAGTTCATTACCTTTAAATAACTTTATAATTACTTTTACTCTATCACTACTTTGAATTACTTTACTTGATAATTACTTTTACCAATTGAATCGAGTTCAATTACACATTACCAAAGTATTGGGTCATTGAATAGGTATTTTCATTAAAAATGTAATCAGTGACTCGCAACACTGCAAATATCCATGTAATAATAAGATCGTTTATGCAATAAACATGTATTATTATAGTGAATTCTTGATTATTATAGCACATTCTTGAATAAATATCTCTTGAAATTGTAAATCATCGATAGTTGAATCATTTTCCCTTGTCCTTTCCTTGCCTATAAGTCGAAAATCGTGAAAATCGCACTATTAATTAAGGAATTTTAATGAATAATAAGCCGCCTCACCATATGCAACCCGCATGCCATTCGTGTAAACGACAGGGTCCATGTTAATTTTTGTTGCCTATTTGGTGTTTTCCGATTGCCTATATTGCCTATAACAACTCGAAAAAAACGGCAAAAAAAAAAAATCCATTCAAATAACTTCTGGCAGTTGATACCTCATTTTAGCAAACGGATTTCTGGCAGTTGATACGTTTTTAAGGAGTCGGATTTCTGGCAGTTGAGACTTTTTGAGAAATCGATTTTCTGGCAGTTGATACCTCAATTTTAGTCGCTTTATGATGAGGCCAGAAAATCGACCAATCAGGAGGCTGCGTTTGCAAAAATTGAGCCTAAATTGGCTCAAGCAGCCTCCTGATTGGTCGATTCTCAAATTAAATTGAGTTACGGCGTTACATGGGCCAGCCATCAGGAAAAATTCTGGATTTCTGGCAGTTGATACCTTATATTAGGAGTCGGATTTCTGGCAGTTGATACGTTTTTAAGGAGTCGGATTTCTGGCAGTTGATACCTTTTTCGTCTGGCAGTTGATACCTTTTTCGTCTGGCAGTTGATACCTCATTCAGGTACCAACTGCCAGAAATCGGACTCCTTAAAAACGTATCAACTGCCAGAAATCCGACTCCTAAAATAAGGTATCAACTGCCAGAACCTTTTTTTCGACCTTTTTTCTGAATTACTACAATACGCCTGAATACAGGCAATCGGAAAACACCGAATAGGCAACAAAAATTAACATGGACCCTGTCGTTTACACGAATGGGATGCGGGTTGCATGTGGTGAAGCTGATTAATATTTATTGCAAAAATAGTTCATGGCTTCATGAAATCATGCGATTTTCATGATTTTTGACTTATAGGCAAGGAAAGGACAGGGGAAAATGATTCAACTATCGATGATTTACAATTTCAAGAGATATTTATTCAAGAATGCGCTATAACAATCAAGAATTTACTATAATAATACATGTTTATTGCATAAACGATCTTATTATTACATGGATATTTGCAGTGTTGTGAGTCACTGATTACATTTTTAATGAAAATACCTATTCAATGACCCAATACTTTGGTAATGTGTAATTGAACTCAATTCAATTGGTAAAAGTAATTATCAAGTAAAGTAATTCAAAGTAATGATAGAGTAAGAGTAATTATAAAGTTATTTAAAGGTAATGAACTTGATTCAACTTTGGTGATGTGTAATTGAATCAAGTCATTACCAAATATAATGTGTAATTAGATAAAAATTCATTTATACAGTACGAAAGTAACGAGTAATTAAGAAAAATGTAATTACAATTTTCACAACACTGGATATTTGATTGGAAACATTGTAGACGTGATCATAATACGTATAGTATATTACGGATATCACTGAAAACTACATATTTGACACTTTCCCAGTTTGGAAATCAGCTAGAACTATAATTGGGCTATAATAAAACTATTGTTATACTCTGAACTAATCGTTGCGACGATAATACATACATATACGTACGAAGGTATACTTTACAGAATGCCAAGTACAATGGTGAAAGCAGATAATTTTAATATCGGCCTCGTTGAGAACAGCGAGCTGTTTATATTTATTTTTCAGACAACTATACGAATAGAGAACAGATTCATTATTTTCCCCACAGTTTTCGTTAACAATAATACTTTGACAACGTAATTACGCCACGAGAATAGTAGAATAATTCATTACTCTATAAATATAGTTGTTCTCTCAAAGATACTAATGAAAATAGTCTGCTCTCTATTCATTATGGACAATTTTAAAAAAGAATGAATTATACTTGACAAATATATAACGTATATTCATGTATTATGCTCTGTTACCTGAATAGTCATTGGGAATATTTCGTAAAGTAATGGGTAATCCCAACTATCCCAATCCCTATCACTTTTCTATCCCAAATACAACGAGTTTAAACAATTAAAAAGCATCAATTGTGATTATACATCTGTATGAAATTTATTATGTGTTAGATATATACTTGAACATTAGCGCCTTATGCCGCCATATTACCTCAGCTGCTGCGCAGCCTTAAATGAGCAGTAGCTATATCCTCTGTATGGAAAGTCTGTATAACATGCGTTAAAATAAAACCATATTTGTTATCAATTAACATCGCAATAATCATTGTTGTAAAACATGACCTGCCCAACAGGTTATGGGCCCAGAGAAGTTCTGAATTAAAATAACATATAGTCAAGTGACGAGAAAAAGTTTTTAATAGTTATTTCGAGCGACCAGTGGATGGAACCTTTTTTGAGGTTAGCCGGTCTCGTGGTATAGGGTTTTGCATAGACTATTGTCAGTGTTTTATGAATTAAAATTATATTCAAATCACCTCAGTATGGCAGAAGCTCAAACCACTGTCGGAGGCATGGGGCATACAATCGAGAAACTTGAAGGAACCAAGAACTATAACAATTGGAAATTCTCAATGAGAATGTTGCTAACCTTGGAAGGACTTTGGAATTGCGTGCTCGGTACGGATTTAGACGTGACCAAAAACCAAAAGGCACTCGCAAGAATTTGTCTAAGTGTAAAACCGTCATGTTTTTCGTACATAAGAGAGGCTACAACGTCCAAAGATGCATGGACAAATCTTCAAAGAGCTTTTGAAGACAAGGGGTTATGTCGCCGACTCAGTCTCCTACGAAGACTACTCAGAACAAAATATGAAGACTTTGGAACTATGGGTGACTACGTAAGTGGTGTAACTTCACTCGTACAAGAACTAGCGGATATAAATCATAGAGTGGATGACGAAGAGGTCGCGATGCTCCTACTCGGAGGTCTGCCACCAGAATTTGAACCACTAGTGATGGCTTTGGAGGCAACACACATGGTGATCTCAAGTGAGATAGTAAAGGCTAGACTGATGCAGGAAGATTACCGGAGAACTGATGCAGCATCAGGATCAACAACCGAGACTGCATTTGGTGTCAAAGCTCCAAGGAAACGAGAAGGTCCAAAGAAGAAGGTAGTATGTCATCACTGCGGCAAGGAGGGTCATATCAAGCCAAAGTGCCGTGATCTAAAGAAAAAGAAGGAAGATCACAACAAGAAGCCTGAAGAATCGCTGTTATTGACAACTGCTTTATCCGCTGCAGTTTTCAACGATGATGACTGGTATGTCGACTCCGGCTGTACAGCTCATATGAGCATGCGCCAGGATTGGTTCTCAAATTATTCTATTATCGAGCCGAAACAAATCACTGTTGCGAATAATCACAAGTTGAAAAGTGAAGGCTTAGGGAAGATTAAAGTAGAACTAGACAATAACGTTCAAAAAACTATAACAGATGTCATGTATGTTCCTGGAATTGCAGCAAACTTGCTCTCAGTTAGCAAAATGACTGAGAAAGGACTGATAGTAATATTTGATAGTGACAAATGTCGTATATATAATAAAGATAAATGTAAGGTTGTAGGTCTTAGCGAAGTTACCGCATCAAACGTAGATGGCGTGTACAAATTGGACCAAGCCATTAAACCAGACTGTCAAGGACAAAGAAAACATACAATAGAAACTGGAAATTCTGTTGCTATGGCAATATCTCAAGATATATGGCACAGAAGATTGGGTCATCTAAGTCAGAAGAGTATGGTAATGATGAAGAAAGGATTAGTCACAGGAATTGATTTTCGCGAGGAAGGAGATATCAAGAATTGCGTCCCATGCATCGAAGGGAAGCAAAGAAGAGATGCGTTCCCAAAAGGCATCGCAAAGCGAGCCAAGGCACGGCTAGAGTTAATTCACTCAGATCTCTGTGGTCCCATGACGGAATCAACCTGGGGTGGCGCCCGTTACCTACTGACTTTCACGGATGATTTTTCAAGGAAAACATTTGGTTATTTACTAAAATCAAAGGATCAGGTATTTAACAAATTCGTTGAATTTAAGCAATTGGTAGAAAACCAAACTGATTTAAAGATTAAAAAGCTAAGAACCGACAATGGTACGGAATATTGTAATAAGATTCTCGAAGATTATCTCACTAAGCACGGTATAATTCATGAAACTACTGTTCCATATTCGCCACAGCAAAATGGGGTGGCCGAAAGACTAAATCGTACTATAATAGAGAAAGCGAGAACAATGTTACAGGATTCAGGATTGACGAGACGCTATTGGGGTGAAGCTGTGACAACAGGAATATATCTGAAGAATCTCAGTCCAACGGTAGCGGTTCCAGGAGCAACACCGGAAGAAATTTGGACTGGATCAAAGATCGATGTATCTCACTTAAGAGTATTTGGCAGCAAGGCTTATGCCCACATACCAAATGAACTAAGGAAAAAGTTTGACCCTAAATCAAGAGAGTACATCATGGTAGGTTACTGTGATCACACCAAAGGATATCGCCTGGCCGATCCCAGACAACCTGGAAAGGTGATAAAAGCGAGGAGCGTCATATTCCTAGAAGATAATACAAAGGAGAAAAATAAAGAAACACACATCACAGATATGATTCAAGTCGATGAACATCAAAATGTACAAGATGTTGAAGAAGACAATGATGAACCTGAAAATATAAGTATACATTCAGGGGAAGAATCTATCCCTGAGGATGCATCGGAGGATTATGAACCCGACGATGACAGTTCGGATACATTAATCACTGCAAACGAGGAAGATGATGATGATATGTTCGACGCTGAAGTAGAACAACCTGTTCAAGAAGAAGTTGACAATGCAAGGCCAATTAGAGAAAAACGCAAGCCAAGCTGGATGAACGACTTCGAGACTTCAATAGTATCCTTTATGAAAAATACAAATGGTAATGAACCACTAACATATAACGAAGCAGTCACATGCGAAAAGCATAAAGATTGGAAACTAGCTATGCAAGCAGAATATAACTCACTGATTAAAAATAAAGTTTGGGAGTTAGTTGATCGACCTAAGAAAGAAAATGTAGTTAAATGCAAATGGGTTTACAAAGTTAAAAATAACATATCTGATGACTCTGAAATTCATAAGGCGCGTTTAGTAGCTCGCGGTTTTAGTCAAAGATACGGTATGGATTTCGAAGAGACTTTTGCACCCGTGGTTAGACATTCCACCATAAGGTTGTTGTTTGCGATAGCAAATGAACGAGATATGGATATAGATCACGTAGATGTAAAGACAGCTTTTTTAAATGGTGAATTAGATGAAAGAATTTATATGGAACAACCCACTGGATTTGAAACTGGGGGATCCAATAAAGTATGCTTATTAAAAAAGAGTATCTATGGTTTAAAGCAAGCTAGCAGAGCTTGGAACCAAAGAATTCATTCGGTTTTGAAGGAAAATGGTTATAATCAATCAAAGTTTGAACAATGTGTTTATATAAAGAGGAATGAAGAGGAATTAATAATAATTGCGTTGTATGTAGACGATTTTTTCATATTAAGTAACTCAAAAACTCAAAAACAAAGACTTGTAAAAGCATTAGAGAAAGAATTCGAGGTCAAATTCTTAGGACCAATAAAGAATTGTTTAGGAATAAAAGTAACGAGAAATAAATCAGAAGGAACATTGAGCCTATGTCAAAGTGAATATATAAAAAGCTTATTGACCAAATTTGGCATGTCAGAGGCAAAAGCGATAGCAACGCCGATAGCATTAAACGAAAAATTAGAAAAGTCTGAAGTAAATGAAACAAAATATCCCTACCAACAATTGATTGGAGGATTATTGTATCTTGCTGTATGCACACGTCCAGACATTGCATATGCCACAAGTCTGTTGAGCCAATTTAACACTTGTCACAATGAATCTCATTGGATAGTTGCAAAAAGAATACTAAGATATTTGAAAGGGACAATTGATTACTCATTAACATTTAAAAAGGGCAAAAATCAACTTGAGGCATTTGCAGATGCAGATTGGGGTAGTGATCTAGTAGATAGGAAATCATATACAGGACTAGTACTTAAGTTAGGAGGTAGTGCAATAAGTTGGGAATGTAGAAAACAGAAAACCATTGCATTGTCGAGCACCGAAGCGGAGTATCTAAGTATAAGCGACGCAACCAAAGAAATAATATTTGTTAGAAATCTGATGGAAGAAATACTTAATGATAAGAGAACAATAATACTGTACAACGATAATCAGAGTGCACAAAAGTTAATAAATAATGGTCAACATCATCGAAGAACAAAACATATAGATGTGAGACATCATTTCATTAGGGAAGCTGTTGAGAATAAAGTAATAAAGATAGAATACAAAGAAACAAACGATATGGTAGCAGACATTCTGACCAAACCTTTGCCAAAAATTAAACATAATCAATATATAGCAGATTTAGGTTTAAAAGCGTCATAAGAATGTTAAAGTAAGGGGAAGTGTTAGATATATACTTGAACATTAGCGCCTTATGCCGCCATATTACCTCAGCTGCTGCGCAGCCTTAAATGAGCAGTAGCTATATCCTCTGTATGGAAAGTCTGTATAACATGCGTTAAAATAAAACCATATTTGTTATCAATTAACATCGCAATAATCATTGTTGTAAAACATGACCTGCCCAACATTATGATTGATTTTTTATAATTGATTTCGTAAGCCTGCCTCAACCATTGTTAAATGTGAAATAAACTTTCAACTATTTTCAACAGAATCAAGAATGTCAATAAGCTAGTATTACTAGTGCATGCATGAATAGATTCTTCAATCTTTCAATTGTTATGACTGGTACTTCAGACTCTGAAGTAATTTATCACAAATATTGAATTATGTTCCATGTTTAAAGAATTAATGTGATGCCTAATTAGGCCTCGGCAATCTACCCTTGTATTTATTTTTAAACCTTCAAATTTTGATCCTCGTTATTCAAATATTTCTCTACTATGAGGTGAGTCTACTATATTCAACCAAGGTAAACATATTCTCTCGAGATCTATCAATCTTATTTCAAGTTTGTCATTAGAAAGAGAGAAGTTATTGCTATTTCAAAGAATTAAGTGTGATATCTCTCCTAGGCTGACCACATAACGTGATAGACAATATGTTACCTTTGGGTATATTATTAGGCGTCGGTATCGTATCCCTTGCAGCTGAGTGAAACCGAGTTGTCGTGAAAGTTTCTGGCGTATACGGGGAGACAGAGGCAAGCCCAGTGTTGGTTGGCGTCCATCTCCGACCAAGTCGCACGCTGGATCTATGCAGTTCAAGTATCAGCGATGTTCATTCTCATCTCCGTCGACCGATAATGCTGTCAAAGAATCGAATAAAAGAATAAATCGGGGAACGAGTGTTCTCCCGAAAAATACTTGTCAACTCGAAATAACACGACGAATTACTTTCCCCTTCGGAGTCGCGAAATATGCCTGTAAAACAAGCGACGCTACAGGGTGAGGGACTCGGAATTATATGCCAATAATATAACGGGATGATGGGATAATTATCGCCAAGTTAACAAACGAAACTCCCTCTCGCCCATTATATTTGTATTCAAAACAGGTCCTAGAGGTTATGTTCGTAAGAAATCTAGATTTTCGCACGTTTATTCGCTGGTATGAATAGAATGTACTTGAAAACGAACAATATCTGCAATTATAATCAAAGCCTGCCGGTAACAATTCAACGGTTACTTACTTCGAGGATTAAAATACTAGACGCGTGAAATTTGTCGGAAAAGTATTGAATACAATTTCACTTGTTTTCAACGAGCTTCGAAAATTGTCGATTATTCATGGCCGTCGTATTATATTGATCGAAATATTTCAAACTCACTCATGCCCAATGTGCCTCCGTTGATGTCAGCCTATCCGAGCCGCAAATCTCCTCGACTCGTGTCAACCATGTTCACTCGACGAGGCCGCGCCAGTCACTGAACTTTTCCACATTGCGCACGGCCTTTTTGGCTTACCTACGATTGTTGCGGGGTGGGGGACGCCATTGTCGTAGGTCTGTTTACGCCGAGAGCGCCAACTGCTAGGCAACTATAGAACTCGAATCGCACAAAAGATCTGTTGGTTGCGTGTAATAGGGCTCACCCCCTACTATTCTGTTTTTAGCGATTAATTAGGTAATAATCGTTTATAATTAATTAAGGACGAGTGTTTTTATGATTTTTATCAAATCAAATAAAACGTTCCATATTTTAAAAACATTAAAAACTATATGCCCAGTATATTTTTATAAATAACAAACAAATCCTAATTTCCTAAACTATGAAAACATATTCCTTAACTTTCCCAAACAATTCCCAAACGATTGCATCGATAAAAAATTAAATTGAATTCATTTGCCTGCCAAGTATACGAAGCCAAAATGTTAAATGCTTCTCCTGACAGTAAATACAGCAGTTGGACAGTTTTTCGAAAAACGAAAATTGCCATTTTTTTCACAATGACATACGCAACACTTTGCCATTTCATAAACTATTCATTAAGGTATATATTATTCAATTATCAAAAATAAATTGAGGAATTAAATCTTTTCGCTTCTGTGGAACCAGTAGCAGTAGCAGTGCCCTCAACTACGCGAGAGTCCCGTGAAGACCCTCATTGTCCCTACAGATAATTGGACAAAGTTTGAAATCCCTATTTCGTTGTGTTGAGTGTAAATGATGTTTTGCATATAAATCATTTCGTTTGTTACTATGCATTATCGCTCATTCATTTCAATTTGTTCGAATGACACTTGCAACATCTTTCCAAAGTTTTCGCGTCTCTCGATCAGAAAAGGCGTTGTGAAGGACTATTAAAACGACGAATTCAAAATCGCGACTGAAAATAAGTCTTGATCTCGTAGTTGAATAACAATAAAGCTTTAAGGCAGATGAATTTTCTTATGACAGAAATTTTTATTTTTCAATTTGATCCATTGGAATAGCTATTTATGGATAAATGTATAATATATATATATATATACTATACATACATACATATATGTACATATATATATATATATGTATATAATATTTCCTAGATAAATCAATCCATAGTTTTTATAATTATATATATTTAAATATAAATATAATCGCGTCAATTGATTGATTGATTAATTAATTAATTAATTACTTAATTAACAATCGTAGTTTTAGTTTACAGGAACAGTACGTAGGGCGTTTGCGTTTCGTTATCTTTTTGAACAATATTCTTATCATTATTATCATATTATATTATATTATATTATATTATATATATATATTGTATTGTTATAATTAGTATTAAAGATCAAATGAATCTATAATATATTAAGTATATCTTACAGATTATAGACCGTTATTAATTCTTGATACATTTAAATTGAAAAGAAAGAAAAAAAAAAAACAATATTTGAAAAAATCTATCTATAATCTATGTTCAATGATTACCAAACGAATTAATCAAGTATAAGTATCATACATATAATATGTATATAAGTCAAATAGCTAGTGGACGTGTGAGGGACTCACCGATGATATACACTCAATTATAATAAAGTAATAACAATAATAATAATGATAATAATAAATAATAATAACGATTTTTTTAAGTAATTATATATTGTTATATATTCACTTGTATTAATTACATGTTTTAGTTTTCGTACAGCAATATTGCGGCGGCTCCTTAATAAGGCCCAGTAAGGCAACGCGGGTAGCTAATAATTATTCATGTAATATAATATAATATACATATACACACATATATATATATATACATGTATATATATATATATATATGTACAGAGTGATTCTGTGGAAAGTAGTGCGCCTAAAAGGTAGGCAAACGGTAAACGCCTGCGCATTGAGTAGATCAAACATCGACGATTGGATTTTATTTATTACGTGGGTAAATAAAAGCCAATCGTCGATGTTTGAATTGTAATGCAGGGGTTTAACGTTTGCCTATCTTTTAGGCGCGTTACTATTCACATAATCGCTCCGTATATATGTGTATATATGTAGTATTTAAGTTGCTTCAAACCCACGGAAACTTCAATTAATATAATATAGTTTCGTTCAAGAGTTAGATAGAGATAGAGAGAGAGAGATAGAGAGAGAGAGAGAGTGAGAGAGAGAGACAAAAGAGTATAATATATATATATATGTATAGTAGAGAAGTATTATCTCATCGTACGATATAGGTATATATATGTATATAGTATAATTGATTGTAGGCTAGAGAAGCTGCAGTCGCGAGGCAAAAGATCAGCCTTTTGTTTCATCGAATACCTATTGAATAAATTTATAGTTATGTATAATTATTTTTATATTAGCAAGAGAACAGAAAATTGAAAATAAAACAATTCAAAATTAAGAAAAAAAAAACAAAAAAAAGAAGAAAAACAGAATAATATAATATATAAGAGATTTATCATATACATATAAATGCGAGTTTACTTCTTATTTTATAGATATTATATCTTATTATCGTCGTCTTTGTAGTTTTTTTTTTTTTTTTTTTGTTTTTTGTTGTTTTTCTTTCATTTGTTTTTTGTTTTTTGTTTTTTTTCTCTGCAATTATTTCTTAATTCAAATACCTATCTAATAAATACTAACGCCCTCGATTTATACATATTCCATAATCATACATACAGTTATATAATATTATAGGTGTTATAGTTAGTTAGGTTGGTATACATATATATCTATATAGATTCAGTTAAGTCTGTAGGCTTATTATTGTCTTCTATTATCCATATATATATATATATATATATGTGTGTATATCTATAGAATAATAATAATAATGATCATAATAATGATAATAATAATAATAATAACAGTAATCATTATCAAATTAATATCATCTGTAATTAAGTAGATATATAGTTATAATTTTTCTATGGGGAAAACAAAAGACAGAAAAGAAAATCAAAATTTCGTATACTATAATATACAGGGTGAGTTATCTCTGATATCGCAAGAGGGACGGACTTATCATCGCAAACGCTCTGCGTCTTTCTATTCATACTTGTTTTCATCATATCGATAAACCCCAATTCTATTACCCTCATTGTACTGCAGAGTCTAGAACAGATATGTTCTTATTTGGGATAGTAATAACAAAGTGGGGTTTCTGATGGTTTTTGACGGTAGGAAAAAATAAAAGTGGGGTTGCTCGATACGGCGATAACAAGTATGAATAGAAAGGGGCGGGGTGTTTGCGCTGATAAGCCTCTCTCTCTCATGAGATACCAGAGCAAACTCACTCTGTATATATATATATATATATGTATACATTTGTATACGGGACGGTCGTGACCAATAAGAAAAGGTAATTTACCATACATATGCGGGTACGTGTAAAAAGTTAAAAAAAAATGGACTGCAGTTTACCGTAAATTTAACAGTAGTAGTTTTTTTTTTTTTTTTTTTTCTTCCCCCAGTTAATATTTGTACATTTATATAGGTATTGTGGATACAGGGAACTGCATAGTATAATCCACCTCTATACTGAATAATATATGATGTAATAATTTTGCGAAATAAAAGAAAACAGAAAAGAAAAAAAAAAAAAAATTCTGTCTGGACAATTTTTTTTGTTAATTGATGTAACCGTCAATGAACGTACATAAAATCAGCTTTTCGCGTATTTCATTAACTCAACCGCACATCACGTATACATATAATACATCCACTATATATAAATAGATTAACTCCGTTTGCTCGAACGCATTCACATGTAATATTAATAAACGAGTCACGTGTCAAATCATCGTTAATATAATCTGTTGATTTATCTTATACGCGCGTTGTTTTAATAATAACCGCGTTTGAAATTCGAATTTACCTCGAGGATGAGAAAAAAAAAAGAAGAAGGAAAAAACAGATTTTGTATAGAAATTTTGGTTTTTTTCTTTCTTTCTTCAACCTGTTGCATATAATATAGTGTGAGCCAGAACCCACGGGCCACATTGAATGGGCATATTCCTTGTCGAATTCTGAGACAAAAGTTCCTTTACGAGAACTCTCTGAGGCCAACGGTTCTCGAGTTATCAAAAATCCCGATTGACCAATCAGAGCGTCTTTCTAGTTAACTGCTTCATAGTTTCAGCGATCCAGGCTTTCCGCTCCATAGTTTTTGGCCGTTCACGTCAATCGCTTCATAGTTTTAGCCGTCCGGGTCATTAGCTTCATAGTTATTGGCCGTCTAGGTCAATCGTTCCATAGTTTTAGCGGTCCAGGTCATTCGCTCCATAGTTACGGTCATAGAGAAACGCTCTGATAGGTCAATTGCGATTTTTAACAACTCGAAAACAGTTGACCTTAGAAAGTTTTCGTATAGGAATTTTAGTCTTAGAATTCGACAGGGAATATGCCCTATTCAAGGTGGCCCGTGGGTTCTGGATCACCCTGTATACAATATGTAGCTATATTAATTGAAATTCAATTTATTTGATTTTTCTATTTTTCACCTCTTCCGAGGATATCTGGTTTTTTTTTTCTTTTTTTTTTTTTCGTCACCTGCGCCATACGTGTATTTGTGTGTATGCGTATGTATATGTGTATGTGTATGTGCGTGTAACATAATTCGTATTGTATTACGCGTTAAACGCTTTAAATTGGACTATAAATAATGTATATAATAATGTATATAATTATAACTTTGGTTATATTATTCAATATTACAATAATATATAATATATATACCTTACGAAATGCCCTATCATTATAATACAGACTCTTCGTTGGCGATGAGGTGATTTATTTTTCAATTATTTTATTTATTATACTACTATATCAATAATATTATATAATATATATCGTGTAAAGCTCTCAAAATTACTTATTTAACAACAATAACCAAGTACGGAACAGCTAGTATCGCAATAATAATCATCATAATCATATTATAGTCGCATAATAGTAATAATAATAATAATAATAATAATATTTCCAATTGCTGTAACGACAATTTATATATTATAAGAATAATGTTTTTTTTTAAGTATAAAGTCGGCACAGCTATATCGTCAGTATTAATAATAATATCGTGTACACTTATATACAGGGTGAATCTCTCCTGGTATCGCATGAGGGATGGGATTATCATCGCAAACGCTCTTTCCCCTTTCTATTCATACTTATAGGGGAAACCCGACTTTTATTTTCAGGCGCTGTTAAAACTGATGATTTTCACAAGTATGAATAGAAAGGGTTGCAGCGTCTGCAATGATAAGCCCCTCCCTCATGTGATACCAGGAGATATTCATCCTGTATGGTATAAATCAAGGTGGTTTAATATTATGTGGAAAAATTATTATGATATTTCATTGCTAATCCCCTTCCGTTTGTTACTATTTTCACTAGGAACAATGACTTACAAAACAACAAATTTTTTCTTCTACCGAATGCCGAAAAATATGCTAATTATTTGAATAGTTTATTGTTCGGTGTTTTTTTTTTTTTTCAAGTATTCGCATGTTTTAAAGAAACAAGAAAATCAACGGGCAATTGAATATATCGAAAATTTCTTATACCGTGAGGAAACGTGGAAAGAGCTGGTTTCAAGCGCGCAGGCGCTGATTTATTCGAATATTACTAGGGCCGCCAATTTCAGACATGCCACGAATATCCCTAGAGTCCGTCTGTTATCTATATCCAATTGTTGTCAAATACAAATGGCGGCAGACCCTGCCAGGAATAGGTTATATTTGTTGTGAATCTAGCAGACGATAGAACTAGGGATATTAGTGAAAAGTTGGTGGAATTGATAGCGCGATTTCTGCCGGCCAATGATATATTCGAATAAATCAGCGCCTGCGCGCTTGGAAATTGTAATTTCCACATAATCGCACGGTATATATTCTTAAACCACCTTAATGTACCTATAGTATACTGGATACACATAATAACAGTAATAATAATAATAATAATAATAATCATATAAATAACACTCCCGCCTGCCTTGTATTATTATTATTTTCAAATTTCTCGCTATGTATTTGTAGCGTATTGACTAATTATTGTATAATAATATATTTCAATTACTTATTGACTATATAGTATAATAATTATTAAGCATTTCATAGTATTAAAGTTAATAATATTATTAATCATTATGGCGCATCTGTTACATTCTGTAACTAATAAATATGCATACACGCGTAATGTATATACAGGGTGAATCACTTTAAGTATCGAGAATGGGAGGAGCCTCGTTTATGAACACATTGACAATATATGCAACCAACGGTACAGTTCTTATTGCCATTTCTTGTTATCTTGATTCTCGCGCAACTTAGGACGTATAGGCAGCGTATAGCGTATATGAGCTAGGCTCATCCCATTCTTGATACTTGAAGTGAATCACCCTGTATAATATATATAATATATTAATATATATATCTATACATGCGCACGTAGTAGGTACATACATACATCGTAATATATATAATACTTTCATAAGTTTCCCATTTGTTGATTTTCATTTTATTCAAATTATCAATGTATGGGGCATTCAATACCGAATCGACCCGGATGAACAGTATTAGAAAAAAAAAGAAGCAAACGCTGGCCCACTTTGAGTCTAGGCTCAAAAATGTTCATATTTGACACAGAATTTTTCAGAATTTTGCCAGATTTCAGAATTATGGCAAACGATTTCTTCATTTTCAAAAATCATAACTAAATCATAAAATTTTCGAAAAATTAAACAAGAATTCTGAGTCCTTTTTAGAGTTGGGCCGATAGCATAAAACATCGTGAATTGAATTCGAGAGGTCGAGGGTCAGGCCCATGTTGATTCGGTATGGAATGCTCCATAATATATCTATATAATATATGGGGCGTTCCACGTCTAATTGGCCACTTTTTCAGTTGTTTTTTTATTTTTTTTGAATTTCATGAAAATTTTATGGTATCCTCGGAAGGTTTAAAAAAATATTTTTGAAACACTGGTCAATCTCAAAACTCAAAATGTCGCATAGCTACGCTTTATTTTCAAAATTTATATAATATTCCACAATTTTTCTTTTCGAATAATTGTTGGATATAGATGTCTTCTGAAAGATTTTTCCCGTACTTTCACGTAAAAATAATTATTTCATTTCAAACGGAGCGCGAAATATTGAAAATACGGTTTTAAATTCCAATCACACTTTTTCCCAATTAGGGGGTTAAATCGATTTTTTGTTTTTTAAATTTCTAAAAATCATCTAATTACTTCAAGTTCATCACCCCAAAAGGAAAATACGGGCCGACAAAGGTTTCCAAGTTAAAATCTCGTTTCTATTTTGCTACACCATGAAAGGTCCTGGATCCTAGTTTGATTATTAAGGATATCATAAAATTTGTCATGAAATTCAAAAAAAAAATTAAAAAAATGAAAAAAAAACACCAACTGAAAAAGCGGCCCACTTTGACGTTGAATGCCACATATATATACCGAGAGCTTTCGTGAAAACGCTTCATAGGAAAGTGAAAGAAAGAAGACGCCTCGAAAGTCAAGCGATTATGTTTCATTTCACATATTGCAAGCCCATTGACTACGTGCAGGGAACAAAACCTAATCGTTTGATGTTTGAGTTGCCTGTATGCAGGCGTCCTATGAAGCGTTTCCACGAATACTCTTTTGTTTTTTTGTTATTTTAATTTATTTTTTTTTTTCTTCCTTTAGTACGTCTTTTATTTTTCTCCCTGTCCGCTGTCGATTATCGTTTTACTTTAGAAGGCAATTTTTTTTTCGCAATAAATTATTATTATCTGGCTATCATTGAAGTTGATTTTTATTTTCTTTATTTTTTTCTTCCCTCCGTTTTTGAGGTTTTTTTTTTTTTCTCATTCTTCTTCTTCTTCTTCTTCTTCTTCATCTATATCGTAGTTTCATTCTATATATTTAGGTATATATTACAATTATTACATTATACTTACTATCGCTTCTCACTTTTATAATAATCTTTATACCCTCTTGCACGTGAAGAGTGAATTTTATATATAAATCCCTTTAGCTATATTATTATTATTTATTTATTTATTTATTTATTTATTTATTTATTCATTTATTTATTTATGATTTATCTATTGGCAAAAATTATTATTATAATAAGTTTCATTCATATATTATGTATATTTAATATTATATATAATATGACATTGGGACGCGTACGCAGAGACAATTATACAAATAATATTATTTTACATAGTGTATAATCATCCGCCACGTTTACAGGTATATGTCGTTACCAATTATATATATCTGCTATTAGATAAATGCAGTTCAAATTAATTATTTATAATATTTTTTAATTTTCATGGTAATTCAATATTCTAGCTAAGTGTCGTCGTCGTCGTCGTCGTTGTCGTCGTTGTCGTCGTCGTCTTCCTCTTTCTACTTCTTCTCTTCCTCCCCATCTTCCTCCTCCTCCTCCTCTTCCTTCTCCTCATACATTTTAGATAATAATTAATCATTATACTTGTTACTAATCACCTCCAATCAACTATCTATATTATTATACCTTCGATCTACAGCTAAAGTTATTGCAAAGGTTACTAACTGCCAATCACTAGATTGATCGGCTTCATTGATGGGCAAAAGGCTTATTGGTGAGACGAACTCGGAAATGTTGAGAAAAGCTAAAGAGAAGAAGAAAAAGAGAGAAAAAAAAAAAAAAAAAAACAACCCCCACTACTCAGGACTTTGATTGAAGAAAGAAGATAAGGGAAAGAAACAAGTTCCGCAATTTACTTTATAGAAATAGTTTGAATGCGATGAAATTTTTTCGAAATGCATGAATTTTTTTTTTTTTTCCATTTAATAATACTACCTGCATTTTTTTTTTTTTTTTTTTTTTTTTTTTATGACAAAAGGCGGTTAGATTTGTGAGTTATCACCCTTAGCATGATTCATTGTATTTTTTCCAGAATATTATCGAAACAGTTATCACTCTTTGCTCCATATTTTAAATAATGACGTTCGCGTTTACCTACTTATAGGTATTATACGCATATATTGTACTTGCACGTATGTGTGTGTATATATATATATATATATGTATACTATTATTGTATTTAATAGATTGCTAATTGCAGGAGATCGAACGATACTTACTGTATACAGAGCGATTCTCTAAAAAGTAACGCGCCTAGAAGGTAGGCAAGCGCGAATACGCTTGCATCGATGATTGGGTTTTATTTTCCACGTGGTTAAAGGGCACGCGTTATGCGAAATAAAGCACAATCGCTTGATGTTTGGGTTGCCTGTATGCAGGCGAGGTGCGTTACTTTCCAGAGAATCGCTCTGTATATGTAAATATATATGTATATATATACATATCAATTAACTAATTTAATCTTTTGTCACGATGTTTGAAATGAAACAAAAAAAAAAAACAACAACAACAACAAAATTATAGTTTAAAATAAGAGAAGAGTATAAGCGTTACAAACTTTTGTGATAAACAAAAATTGAGTAGTATGACGGATTTACAAATTTTACGTATTTAACCATTTCCTTTTCAGCTCTATCTATAACAAAACATGTAAAAAAAAAAAGAAGAAAAAAGAAGAAAAGAAAAAAAAAAAGACACATACAACAAACAAATGTTCAATATATTAAAAAAATATCAGATTTTTATAAAATCTTTTTTTGTAATACTGTATTATAAATATAAACCGCGACTTCGTATATTTGCTGCGAACTAATTTATGGCTGCGTATATGATTGCAGAAATTTAGTTAATTAGTTAGTTAATTAGTTTTTTTTATTTTCCACTTCCACTTCTTCTTCTTCTTTTTCTTTTTCTTTTTCTTCTTCTTCTTCTTCTTCTTTATCGTTACAATAGAATAATTTCACGTCAGAACGATATTAAGTACTATTATTGATCTGGTTTTTTAAAGTTGATGAGAGACACCCTGTAGGTATTGGTGCTTTATATATATGTATGTATATACGTACTTACATAATCCAGCTGCTGCAGAATTATAAAAATGACGGAGAGAAATATCTACGTAAGGCTTCCGTGATTCAATCATTTTTCTACTCGATACAAATTCATATTTTCTCCTTAAATTTTATAAATTATTGTTATTATATTATTATTGTTGTTAGTATGATTATTATTATTATTATTATTATTATTATTGTTGTAATTTATTTTTTTAATTATTATTATTACTATTACCATTATTAATATTAATATTATTATCATTATTATTATTATTATTATTATTATTGTATCATCATTATTATTATTATTCATTTATTTAATCAATTATTTATTTATTAGTTGAAAATTTGTCAAAATCTTTCGACATGATCACTAAGGGCAGCCGCACTCGTCGACTACCATCTTTGGTAAATCCCTTTTGATTATATTTGAATCAGGGCCATAATAAATTAGAGATATGGATGAGAACTTCAAGGGTGCACAACAAGGCTGCATCCCCGCAAGTCTGTCCATTTTTCTATATTCCTCTATCACGTGTGTATAATAATTTAAAAAAGTATCCGGTGTTCTATGACCCGCCCCGCAATCACCTCGGCAATAATTCGCGTAGTACCTAAGAAAGAAATCGACGGTAATTAAACCGTTGCAAAATTTTTTTTTCCAACCGTACCTTATTTTTCTTATTTTTAAAAAAAATTTTCTCTTAATTGTCTAATTTATTCATTCATTTATTATTATTTACTCATCTTACCCCTGTGGTGCGATTATCCAATCGTCCCAACCCAACTGCGAAAAGTTAACGTAGAAACGTTGCTTGCAGCATTGGCCCATCAACGGTCCGCTGCATTCTACAGCACGTCTTCGAATCCGTTTTACCCCCGTTGGATCCGTGTGAACAACCAGAAACGGCCTGTCTGGGTCCTCTGTACCTGGGCCAAGTGAAAAAAAAAAAAAAACACAACAACTTTAACCAAAAGTATAGTCACGGCAAACTCACGCGCATGAGAATTGAACAGCGACGCCATTATGAAGATAAATATTGTCTTGATATTCATGGCCATTCAATTGCTTTTCCATGATATATATTAGTTGCCTTTTTTTAACTCAAAGCTGAACAATTGGTAAAGGTTTGTGTTTTCAAAATCGTAAATATAGCTAGGTAGTGAGAAGGCTCTAAAGTTACGAGGTGTAACAAATCTTCACCGTTCACCGCGATGGCGTATTCATTTTCGTACTATATTTCCGGTATAGATAATTGATTCGAATTCTATTTAACTGTTCAAGCTTTTTATGAATAATTATAAACGCGAACGATATGAAAATAAAAAAAATTATCACGCGCCGCCCCCCTCTTTCATCGCTTGTACTCAATTTCGCTCGTTTAGTAGCAATCTATTTGATAAATTTACCTTGTGTATTTAAAGATGGCTCTATCTCGTGAGGTGCGTGCCCGAAAGTTGACACGTGAACGTGTAAGCCACATCCGGTACAATCGACTAATAGAGTCAATTTGTCTTTTTGTATCTTGGCGCCACCCGAGTACCAGTCCATAACGACACTGGTCACGTCAAATTTCTGCCATCCTAATTGACCTATATTCACTCCAAGTGACGTGACCATTTCAAGGTGTTGTCCAAGCTCCTATAAATCACATATATATCCGTATTTAAACAGTTTCGTAAAAGTCACCACTGCTTGTACTATACTGCATATTCAATTCTTTTATAATTCCAAAAATAATTACATACCTTACCACGAAGATGTGTAGCGTTACCACAACGAACCCTGAAGACCCAAAGGGTGATATTTCTCTGATGATTTTGTCCTGGCCGATGATGTTGATAATGATGAGCGTGTCTGACCTCAACCCGTGCCCACAATGTAGCTTTTTTTATCCGTAAAGGTCCAAGGACTGGTTCACCCGTAGACATTGGGAATTCTAGTAAGGGTTGACCGTTCAGAGTGTGTCCTAGAAAGATATATGAAGAAAATGAATATAAAAATAACATCGCATTTTTTCAACAAGCGTTATTACTATTCCCATGTAATATTGCTAACATCTGTAGGAATCCTTAATAAAATCTCGTTAAGAAGTAACGAAGTTTTTTTTTTTCTTCCTCTCTCTCTCTCGCTCTCTCTAAGTTTTGCGATAAAACTTGACCTAAAACACTCCGGCAAAAAAGTGAAGAGCTAAACTTTTGAAGATAATTCTTAACCCGATGAAATATTATTTATTTCATTAGCTACTACCTCTACAGATATTATATGTAATCCTATAGTCACCCGAAACTATCTTAGGTACTCCACTGGGGTACTCAGGTTCCGTTACGGATCACCGAGAAAGACACACCCACGATAAACCTTGGGATTTATTTTCTTAACTTGCTCCGATTTGATGGACCACCCTTTAGCTTGCAGGGTAAAAGCTAAAGGCATGTATAGGTGGGGATAATCTCAGGGTGAGTCAACCCCTAGTCTCACACGTACATTGTCACACACACACACACACACACACATCTACATCTATAATTTCATTCCACGCAATGCCAACTCTTCTCTATACGAGCCACTGTACATTACGGGCAAGTTACGTATGTAGTACGTGGGAGAAGGGTGGATATACTTTGTTCGAAAAGTAGGTACATACGTACATGATAGGCGATTGCGGTGTATATGTGGACGTATGTCCCCTATAATCCTATCCCCCCCCTCCCCCGTGTAAAAATGTCATTTTTGCAACGAAAATATAATAAATAATCTTTGTAAATTTAAGTCATCGTAAACTTTATACCTTATTTTCAGATTTTTTGATTTTTTTTCAACAACTAATCATCGTCTCACGTGTCTCTCTCATAGGTCGGTGTTGAATATTGCGAGTTGATATTGATCTTATGAAAGAGATAAGATATGGTCTTGCTATATACTTCACACATGGTATAACGAATTGACTAAATACTACGTCTACGCGATATAATGTATATAAAAGACTCGACAAATTTCTTAGCGTTTTCTCTGCCAAGTCTGTAGAGCTGTACACGGCTAAGGGATGTAGTTAGGTAACCGCCCCAGGCAAGTCAAATTTCATTGCGGGATAGAGTTGACCCATAATTCTACGGATTGAATTGTAGAGTCTGCACGCATGTGTATATATATATACACATATATGTACTACAGCTCACCGACAACTCCGTTGTAATATGGTTCTGTTGATCAATGATAAAATCCGCGGACTTAGCGTCTAGACAGGGCTTGCTTGTTATACGCCGGAACAAATCATGTGCAAATTGATTGATCGTTGGAAAATTCAGCGACAACGTTAAGCCGTCTGGTTGTTGCAACCGCAACGTTACCAATACTGCAGGCGTTAAGAAGAAACAGAAACAGAAACAGAAAAAGAAAAATAAATGATAAAAAATAAAAATAAAATAATAATACAACATAAGCAAGAGAATTGACAAGAGGTCAGAGTTGAAGAGAGTTACATAGGGGGAAAGAAAGGTCCCCTATAATGGTAGACAAGTCAGTCAGTCGTGCATCGAGTCCTGAAGCCACGTGGCATTCAACGTGTGGCTTGTACGATGCGATACTCACTCACTTACCCCGCTATATCACCCTCTACGCAATTGCGCGACAACAACGTTGCGCAAAATTAGAACGAACATTATATGTTTTTTTTTTTTTTTTTCTTTTCTACACACCATAATGATGACCGATAAAATTTACAGAAATTATAAGGTATAATATACACGTTAATGGTAAACGTGGAATAAAATTTGTCCATTTATAAAGGGAAGAAAACAAAGGGGGGGGTGGGGGGGAACGACTACCGATGATTACTCTTCCGCAGGGTTGCGCGCGGTGATACCAATCTAACAAAAGGTTCACCGTGAATAAGATACGCCGGGATGCACCAGCAGCAACCGGACGTAGACAATTATGCACACTACGGCGCCGGCGCCTATATAGCTATATATAACATACCCGTCCCAATTAATTACGACCACCTACCCGGTTCAGCAAAAGTAATGATCTCCGAAGTTCTTGCATAAAAGTCGTCCAATTCTTCTTGCGGTTGTTCATCCCTTGATCTATCGTTCAGTGGGTCACCATCGGGCACGTTTTCTTGACCATTATCATCCATCTGTCCGTTTGAGGGACTGCGATAAACCGGTGTAGTTGTAGTTGTCGATGGTGATGATGACTCGGTAACAAGGGTTGTCCTCTCCGTTGATTGTTCAATATTTTTATAAGAGAACTCTTCGCTACCGTAAGGAAATTCACCGTATGTATGACCAGCAACGTTATCACTTTCTTCGCTGTATATACCACGATGACGATAAACTGTATTAGATTGGTGGTGATGTTGCCTCGATAAAGTCGCGGTCGCCGACTGTGATATTGACGGTGCTAAGGGCTGGGGCTGGGCTTCGGCTCTGTACAAAGTTTGCAAAGCTAAATTTCTCGGTACACTAGCGAGGGTTTTGTTTACGTCGGGACGTCCTCGTAGACCAAGTTTAGTTAATATCTGATGTTTTATAGCTTCTAGTCTTAGATCGTCAGGACTTGGATCATTTTTGACATCCCTTTCGCTGGTACCTCCGCTTTTTCGCCCTTCGTTGGTCTTAGACTGTTGACGATTATGGTGATTGCTGTTATGATGATTGTGGCTGTGATGGTGATGCAAATTGTGGTGATCTCGTTCCCTTGGACAACCAGGACAGGCTTGGTGTTCCTGATGGTGTGCGAATATCGTTGGTAATATGAGAATCCATAGAAATACAATGATTAGACGAAGACATGAGATGTGATTTGTTCCTTTTGCGGTGTTCAACGGGGCTCCACCACCACCACACTTTGTACGTTTCCAGTAAATAATCGTTCTTAAGATATACAATAGACCCGCAATAGCTAATGGATGGAGAAGTCTCGTTGCGGTTGAGAATAACGACCATCGTGAGCGTGATGTCTTGGTAAACGATGATTTATCGTATATTAATGATCTCTGGCAATTCGTGATAACTTCTTTAAGGCTTATCTCGTTATCGATGACGTTTAAAGGGATTCGCGGAGCCGGAGTAATAATACTCGTCGCGTTGTAATCAATTGATCGTAAATGCGCCGATTGTGTTTTTGGTAATTTTGAAAAGTCTACGTTTGTAATATCGTGCTGCATCGCGACAATAAGTCACCTTCCTTCTTCGGTGATTTTTCCTTGTCTCCGAAACTCCCTTGCGAAAAGGCACTGCAGTAATTTCTTCCAAAAACTTTCAACTCTTCGTTCCAATTTGACAAATACAATGATTCTCTCTTTCCTACCTTCTCCTTCTCTTTCTCTTTCTCCTTCTCCTTCTCTTTCTCCTTCTCCTTCTCCTGATGCTGGTGATGCTCTACAATGATAATTATCTGCGGGTCTACTCGATTCAGAATGACTATTATTTCGTTCGCGTAAACGTGCAGCCAGAGTGTTGGCTGACGGGCGATTGACGTTTGCACCGTTGATAGCAATGGTAAACGATGACTGTGACAGGTATGCATCCTTAATAAGATCTCCCATCACCAATAACCCGCGCCTTTCCACCTTATAGAACCACTTTTTATTTCCGTCAAGTAAAACTCTCTCCTCACTCCTTCCATTCGCTTAGGCTTGCCCGACACTTCTTATTCCCGATTACCAATTAACTATATAGGTGCAGAAAATTTTGCACACCCTTCTTTTTTTTCGTTCTATTTTTTATTTATTTTTTTTCTATTCTTTATTTTCTCTTTTTATTTCTTCTAGATCCAATACGAATATATTCTTCTACTATACTTCATCCGGTTCGCAGTACAGATTCATGTCAGCGACTCAATTTCTTAGGGGTGCGGTGGCTCGTTGCGGATCTTTCCGTTACGCGCTTCTCTCGCGACTATAAGAATAAATATGAGACATGAAGAACCATATAAGAAGATAGATAGAAAGCGAGATATCAAGATATATAGATAGAGATATAAAGAGATGGACAAAGAGAGAGAGAGAGAGAAAGAGAAGAAGAGAAATAAAGAGATCAAGAGAGAGAGAGAGTGAGGAGAGTGAATGAGAGAGAAGGGGCGGGGAAAGAAAGAGGGAGGAAGGAGGATGGCTAAAGTTTGATAAATTTGGCTCAATGATTTTTTTTTTTTGATTCTCTTATTTTCGTCTCAGCTTCTCTCTTTTATCTCTAATTATCCCTATCCTCATCCCTTTATTTTATTTTATTTTTATTTTATTTTTTTCTTTCCACTTTAAAAGCCGAGAAAGGTTAACAGACTATTTTATCTCCTTACGCGACCGCGGTGATCCTCGCAATGCTTAAGTTCAACTTTCAACCGTGAAAATGTATACCGCCCTTAATATTACTTTTATTCGCTTCGCTCTCATCTATAATAAATAACTATATGTATAATACGCGATGATTTTTCAATTACTTTATGTATATAGTATAGTATGGTATACATATGTATATCTATCTATCTATCTATATATATATCTATGTATATATATATATATTTTATGTTTAATTTTTTAATTTTTTTTTTTTTCTTCTTTTTTTTTTTCTTTTCGTCTCGTTATTTCCCGTAGGATATTGAAATGAAAAAATATCACTAATATCACTTTAACGACGATTCCGCGGACATGAATTACTGCGACGAGGCATGCTTGCCGGAGACGCACCGGGCACTGAATTAATGTACATGTATCACCCAACCAACGAACCAACGAACCAACGAACCAACCAACCAACCGACCAACCAACCGACCAACCAACCAACCAACCAACCAACCAACCATCCACTCTACTACTAAAACTACTTGCACAACTACAGCTCGGACATACACACACACACACACACACACACAAACACACTCAATCACACTAACACAGACGTAAATATTCCGTCCGCCTGTCTGCCGCTGACTACTGCCGCTACTGCTACTGCTTTGGATGGTATAGTTATGTATATATATATATATATGTATGGGGGGCCAGAGGGGGGTAAGGGGGGGGGGGGGGGGGGGGGGGGGGGGCTCTTCGTGTTCACGGTAGTGATGTGATGTTTCCACGCGTATATGTATTAATATAGTGGTGGTGGGATATACATACGAAGATAGATCTAAGGATGTGGTGAACAGTGAGACTCGGACGATATCGCCTAGGGGGGTGTAGGATAGTCTGACAATAGTTTGCGCAAGCGCTTCTTACCACCCTTATACCACCCCCCTCCCCCCCCCCCCCGTCACCGCCCGCAAATAACGAAAGAATCGTAGAGAAATTCTACGAAGGGAATTGCTAAGAACCAATCCTTACAGCCTCTCAACTCTTGGTTATACCCACGTGCCGCAAATCTTTCACTTTGATTCTTTAAACACGCTTTTCTTTCAAACCACTCCTTAAACTTATCTATATAAAACACAAATCCTCTTTGGTTTGAAATTTCATTTAATCCGCACTGCGAATAATCTTCTCTCCTCTCTCCCCCTCTCGCACCCCCTTTCGACGGGTATTACTATCGTTAGAAATTCTTACAAGACATCAGTATGTCCTATAATAAGGTGGATGAAAATTTATCTGCATATATATAGTTATGAGAGGGAAGAGATGAAAAGATTTTTTCCTATCATTCATTAAATTAATTCGGTACTGCAGTTTCTGCAAGCGAATCGTATAACAATACCGGGGAGATAGTGTATAAAATTATATCGCACTGCGGTTATATGAGACCGAGATGCTGATTAAATTCTATAATGTGTTGTACCTACTATAGGGAAGAGCGAAAATTTGTATATAATTTATTAAATATAAGAAATAAGAGAAACGGACAGAGTTGCAGGGTTGGTATTATATGCGAGAGGTTATACAAAAGCGTTGAGAAAAGAGATTCTAGGAGTTCTCTCTGGCTGGCGAAGCATATTGATCAGCGAATGGTTGTTGGCTACATGCCACGTGGGGATTCTGTACGAGATTCTGCTACGAGTTTCTTTCCTTATTATGATCCGACGTCTCCTTCTTCTATCCAGCCGCCGCCGCCGCTGCCGCTGTCGCTGCCGCCGCCGATGCCACCACCACCGCCGCCGCCGCCGCCACCTCGATGTCAAGACTATTATACGAACAACACCCATACATATATAGACCAAAGCAAGGGAGACGGCATAAACGCCAATAAATTTTCTAGGGAAAACTGTTTCATCGTCATCGTTAATGGAAAATATTCTCAAATCGTATAACGAAATTCGAGTTCTGCGTTAGTTTATCAGAAATATCTTCAAAATGTTTGCTTTTTTTTTTGTTTTTTTTTTTCTTTTCATTTCCGTTCAGCCCCCTCTCCCCCGCCCCCCTCCCCCTTATTGTTTTATTCATTACTATCTAAACTCTGTTCAAGAAAAATTGATTTATCGATCCTGTACGATTTAAGGGATGAAATTAACATCCGGTCGCATTTCATCGACAGATATTTCATAGATCGATAAAGAAGGTTCATGCAATATCGACGCTTCGTAAAAAAAAAAAAAAAAAAAAAAAAAAAAAAAAAACTTTAACTTTCTTACCGACGTACGGTAATTCTAATTCACTCGATAATATATCAAGGTAATAAAGATAGTGATCAACGATATTTTTTCACCACTCTTTAATACTCTGACGGTAAGCGAAGATCATTTCTGTTATCAATTGTAGTGTATGTTTTAAAACGTGAAGATATCGAAGATGTGAATTATTGATATTTCTTTTAAATACTAGGTAGACTTCAAACTTCAAATTTTTCAAACATTTAAATATAGATTAATTTCTTATGAGCCAAAACTCGTGTCTTATATTTTTACTATAAGAATTGTCAGTTTTTTTTTTTTTTTTTCTTTTTTTATTATTATTATTATTACCGTAACGGTTACATTTTCAAATGGGTGTAAAATTTCTTCAAGACAAAATATGCGGTTGACTATATAGTATGTCATATAATAGTATGAAAATATTGTTGTTTGAATGATAATAGAATAGCCGAATAAATATTTCCGCGAAAATCGAAGGCTGCAGTTTTATAATTGTTGCTGAAAGTCACTCGAAAGGCGGGCATTGATCTTCGTAGTTATAATTGCGATAGAATTATTATTATTATTATCACGCAAGCATTTGTGTACTATAGTTAGGTATAATTTATAATGTATACATGATTTGCGGGTGTGTCAGTGCGAGCGTCTAGTCTTTTTTCTTCATGGTATTTTCTAAGCTCGGGTATGATTGCGTTTGATTATGCGAATTAGATCGATCATTGCCTTGTCTAGCCACCGTCTCGCCCGGCGATTGACAAAAAGTAAATATTGTCCATCTTCAAGCTAGAATCCGGCCGCAACTTGTCGTCATCTTTGTCTGGAGTACTGAAATAGTGATTCATACTTAATCGAGGTCTTGGATGCTCCAGATTTCCGATTTATTCAAATAGAATCTATAATTATTACACATCGTATCTCTCACCTGATTCAAACCACTTCTTTTATTTCATTTTTTTTCTCTCTCTCTTCTATATCATTCGTCATTATTTGGGTCATATGAAAATTGTCAAGGATTCATATATACATAAAGTAGTATATTATTGTCGTATATACATTATAGGGTACGGATAATTGAAAATTCTAGTAACATCGATGCTGCAGTGTCATCATAGCTGTAAGGTAGTCGTATAATTTCGCGTAACCCTCGTGGTGGTGTTCTTTGAGAAACACCGTAAGTTAGGGTATTAGAGCAGCTATTAACGTATTGTACGGCCTCACCCACCCTTTCGTTCTCACCCCTTTATCGTGCGTAGGCCTATGCAGTTCGTTTTACTGTTTTCTTTTCTTTTTTTTGTTCATTTTTCTTTTTTTCTACCTATTTTTTTTTTTTTTCTTTTTTTCTTTTATCCGTTTCCTTATTTTCCCCTGGTGCGTGTCGGGTGCAACCCTACGCGCTGCAGGTGTAGTATGACGGCAAGTTGGTTGAACGGCGTCAAATAACCCGGAGTCCCGCGGTGTCTCGAGTCTCCGTTTACGCTAGACTTGCAACTTTATTTTTTTCTTCCTCCTTCTTGTCGTTTCAACCCTTTTCCCTTCATTTCTCACTCTCGTTTTACTTCGTCATTCTCCCCATCTCTCTCTCTCTCTCTCTCACTCTCTTTCTCTCTCTTTATTCCCGTTCGAATGTATCGGTCGCACCCTCAGCGCGGTATAGTGCTAGGCGATGGGGCTTCCATGAGGGAATTTTTTTTTTTTTGATGATGCCCGTTTGTTGGGTCGGGGAATATATATATATGATCGTATTTCGTATACCTATAAGTAAGTATAAACGTCGTGTGGCCCCGAGAGATACTCAATTGGAGCAAATAACCGTTGAACGTGACCTGATACCCGTTTGCTTATATGACAAGTAAATCGTTTATTCGGTATATGATATACCTATAACTACGTCTACTACGCTACTGCACTGTTGTCTGATCAAATTTTATCTTTAATCAGATTTTTTACCATTAATAATTCCCTTTTACCGTCAATTTCATTCGCTATTTTCAAGCCCATGATATAACATTTCCTAACATGTTTAATAAACATTATTAAACTGTTGAGAACACAGATAAGAAAAAAATTAAAAAAAAATAAACCCTGATTTGTTTATAATACAGATGCTATGGGCTTGTTCCTAGTTTCTGAAATGCCGCTACTTTCAATTATTACGTTCGATGCGCGAAATGGATGCGCGCAGCTTCATTCGTTCCTCGACCATTGAGGTGAACGCATCTCTAATCTTTACTGCTGGCTGAGTTTTTGACGCAACGGTTGATGATATGCTATTTATAATCTACTGTATATATACTATATGCTGATGGCCTGAATTTATTCAATAAATAATTTCTGTTTTCGTCACCTAATTAAATTAAAAACACCAAAATAAGATTACTTATTGATTTTAATTGTGAACTGAAAAATACGTTGGAATTATACATTTACGTATACAGATAAATTTTTTTATTTTATTCAGATTGCCTGTGAGAGGTGATTTAATTTGAGGAAAAGATTGCACCGATGCAGTATAATGTTATGAAGCTTATTTTTAAAACAGCAAAGATTGTATGTCCGGCGGGGGGTGGAGGGGGGGGGGGGGGAGGTTTAATGGGCACCCCCCAAAAACGTTTGAAATTTCTTTTTAAAATGCAAAAAAAAAAGTGAAAATTAATTCTGAATTAAATACGAAAATGAATTTAAAATATTTGTCGATTTTTGAAAAATTTTCTAAAATTTTCATCGTGCCCCCCGATATATGTATGCGAAGAGCAGATGCAACGTAAAAAAAAAAAATACTGAAATTGATTAATTGGAGCTTTGGCTCGCCTTGGTTTGCTTATCTATCACGTGCATATAGTCGAGCTTCAGCTTCATCCAAGATTATATTTCAATGAATATAAGTAGAATAAATGCGCTTACCAGTAATTATGGTAGGAGACAAGAATGATGTATGTATATTTTGAGGGGAAGAGATGCAGGGCATTAAAGTCGTTCGTTGTTCGCACTATCGGTAGATACCGGGATGACATTCGCGTGAGGAATGCCCGACCCTTTGATGATCTTTTCATAAATTGATCCATAAATATGTATTTATAAAAGCGATATTTACACGTAACGTTTCTCATCTAAATGAGTTTCAATCTTACAATTATTATTATTAACAAAGTCCAAATTGATTAAATATGTAAATCGTTTGTATATTATGTATATTTAACGTGTAGTTATATATATAGTCAAACAAAACTTTCTATATCGATAATGTTTTTTTTTTTTTTTATCATTTTTTGATCGAAGATCGAGCATTTTTTTTTTTTACTGTTTTTTCTGTTTTTGAAATTTATAACGGCTCATTGGGCACAGCATCGACGATCGATATCTACCTATACAATATGTAGTATATGGATAAGGGGATTCCCACGTAGGTTTTAATTTTTCGCCAACTCTGCGGGTAATTATTAATGATTCTAATCAAAATTATTGGTCAATTTCTGAGAAATCACGTCTTAATTTTAAATGCAAATTATGCGCAGGCACGCACAGCAATTCTAATAATAATTATTATTAACAAAGTGCATGCATAGACGGAGAAATTCGTGACCCACGCGTATACAATATATACATATATATACAGAGCGATTCTCTGGAAAGTAACGCGCCTAAAAGATAGGCAAGCGCTAGACTCCTGCATTTAGCAATTCAAACATCGACGATTGGGTTTAATTTATTAGGTGGAAGGTAAAACCCAATCGTCGATGTTTGAGCTGCACAATGCGGGCGTCTCGCGTTTGCCTATCTTTTAGGCGCGTCACTTTCCAGAAAATCTCTCTGTATAAGGATTACGGAGTGAATGAGATTACGCTGTAGTAACAAGGAAAATAGGATAGCTCATTCAGTATCACATGAAAAATGTAATACTTCTTCTTCTTCTTCTTCTTCTTCTGTTATAAACGATTATTGAAATTTGTTCAAATTGTTTCTTTTTTTTTTTCATTTCTTATTATTCGTTTCTTCGCATATAGTATTAATATACACAGCTATGACATCAAGATGAAAAAATAGATAAAGAAATAAATAAAGAAAGAAAAGAAAAGTCAAAAGTCATAGAATAAGGAAAGGTTCTTGTCGTTTAAGTTTCATGAAATTGAGAGCAGTGGTACGTGTTGCGATTAAACGAGCTCATTGATCAATATATTTAATACACTTGCGTACATTGTAGATACGTAAATCGATAAATCGGTAGATCCCGTGGCCTGCAGCTGCAATCGAGTGCAATTGCAGACAGGGCAAATAGTTCTCGGTCAACTGTGAAAAACAGTTATTTATAAAGACACAAACTATGTGCGCTGATGTTACTATATATTTACACAACTTCTCCAGGCTCGATCGATAAATTAATTGATTTGAAAATTTCTATAAAATTCCCCGACAGTTATATATATACTATCTAATATTTATTTTGTATACACAAATATCGTAGAATTTGCAGAAAAAAAAAGAAAGAAAGAAAGAAAGAAAAAAAACAATTCTACATTTTTGTTGATCCTTTTCGGTTTTTTTTTTTTTTTTTTTTGAAAAATCATATATACAGTATATAATAAGAGGGTATGAAAGTACGAATGAAATGGTGTCCGATTCACACCCGTTTCACAATATGGTAATGAAGATAGGTATATGTTTTATATTTCAAGGGGTTTAATTAATAAACACACATAAATTGCATAATTCCTGATTGTTTCATTTTTATTTATAATTGTAATAAAGTTGCGTGTATATAAATTAATTTCTATATACACATATATACATATACATATACATATATATATATATATATAAATATGTATATATATATATATATATATATAATAGAGATGGATAGCCTAGTAATTTCGTATCTCTATGCGTTTATAGAATTTGACGTCTTTGATCAATACATACATACAAATGTATGTATGTATGTATATATATATATATGTATGTATGTATGTATGTATGTATGCATGTATCTAATTACGATTATCTACTTGGTGAATGATGAAAATTAATTATATAACTATAATATGTGATTATCTCTCTAACTTACTCGTGTAGTTATGTGTGACTTTGATTTCAAGACTTAATTTCTCACATAATATGTATATGTATATATATATATATATATATTTGTTTTGTTTTTTTTTTTTTCAATTTTTTTTTCTTTCATTTTTCTTTTCTTTTAATTATTACGATCGAATCTTATAAACGTCACATAATCATTATTATTGTTCATCTTTGCATTTACTGCACATTATTACATATTATACACCTATAATATATATATATATATATAATATATATATATATATATATAATATATATATATATATATATATTCCTCACAATTATAAAAAATCATTATTCGAGAAATCGAAATCTTTTATCTAATTTATGTATTCTATATGGTATAATATATCTATCTATTATATAAGTCTTGCCTAATAAATTTCTAACACGCTACATATATAGATGTATATATATATAGTATATATATATATATACATCATTTTATATATTATCGCACACAGCCCCATATCAAATTGTATTTACCACACAAACGTATTATAGTATATTTAAGCGAACTGCACAAACCCATAAAATAAAACGCATGTATACCGCATAGTATATATATATATATACACACATATATAGTATGTATAATTGATTTACAAACAAACAATTGCTGTATATTTATATCATTATACAATTATACATATATACATATGTTTATATATATATATATGGAATTATTTATCTATATATATATATAATATATGACCTACGTTCACATAATATAATATTACCTAGTTTTTATTTTATAATTTTTCTTTATTTTTCAGGCATTATACATATACATACATATACATGATATATGTGCCAATTGCGGAAAGGAATATGAGACTATAGTATGATATAGTCACTGTCGAATTGGCCTGACATATACCGTGGGGTTACGTGAAAAGAGATGGTTCCAATAGCGCAGGCGCAGTATTCATCCGAATATTAAAAAGGCCGCCAATTTCAGACTTGCCACAAAAGAATATCCCTATACGAACGTCTGCTATTTGTTTTCGATTGTTATCAAATACAAATGGCAGCGGACCGTGGCAGGAAAAGATTATGTTTCTTGTTAATCTAGGAGACTACAGTACTAGGGATATTACTGAAAAGTTGGTAGAATTGCCAGCGCGATTCTGCCTTCCAATGATATTCGAATAAATCAGCACCAGCGCGCTTGGTACCAATTCTTTCCACGCAACGTTCATGGTATACCTATTACCCCATCGTGTGTTTATATGATATATTTGTCCAAGTAGTAGAATGGCTAATGGTAAAATGCATTAATGACAATAATTAAATTAAATTTTATAATAATAATTATATTTATTATTATTATTCTAATAACTATATTCTATCGTTGTTGATGAGGTGTGTCTGTGTGGGTTTAATGTTTGATATACATATATTATATGTATGTGTATGTATAATATGTGGGGTTTTTTTTTTTTTTTTTTTTTTTTTGTTTCTTCAGTTTTGTGTGCATTTATATACCTTATCGCGTCTTGATACGTTTTAAATAATACCGGGACGCTATAGGAACTTAATTATTCTTCGTTATTAGTTGCCCGATTATATATATATATATATATATATATACATATATATATATAATGCGATAATTTATCTTCAAAATGGATCTATAAGATACATAAAATATTATAACGATGAACATTATTTAAAAATTTGATAAAATTACTTGTCTTACACGTACTGCACAATTATTATTAGTACCTATACACAGCTTCGATACGCAGTCTTAGCTCGCACAATTCTTATTATTATATGTTGTCATAAATTATTATTATTTTCTTTCTCTCTTCGTGAAGAAATTTTTTTTTTTTTTGTTTCTTTTTTTTTTGTTTTTAATTTTTTTTTTTTCGTTTCTTTTTTGTTTTTTTTCCTCTTGTTTCTCAATGCGCCATTGTTACCGCGAATAGAATGATAATTATAAAAAAAAAAAAAAAGAGAAGAGAGAGAGAGAGAGAGAAAAAAACCTAACTAACTCTATCTCGCATGTGTTCTTCAATCTCTATAATTCAATTATAATATTATACATATGTGTATATGTTTATTATACTTATTCAGCAATAGATTGCAGAGTTGTTTATCATGTCCAGGCGATGATGGTCTGATATCAACCTTCGAATTATTAACCATCGCGCGTTTTCTTTCACCTTTTATTTTTTAATTTTTTATTTATTTTTTACTTTTTTTTTCTTGTTTTTTTCATATAAAAGCGGTAATGAATCGCGATTAATTAAAACGAAAAAATTATTATAAAAAAAAAATAAAATAAAATTAAATAACTGCTGTACCTTCATAAGTCAACAGTCCAGACTTCTTAGACAAACCAAAGTTTAGGGTATTAAAGATTACAGTCAAACTCCGGTGAAATAATAATTGATGACTAAACGTCGATCATTTTTTTACACCTTTGGCAAATCTTCTTTTTAATTATTCTCTTTTTCTTTCTTGTTTTGTTTTTGTTTTTTATCCTTTATGTTCTATATCCTTTATTATTCTTCTTTGAATTCCTATACCATTTGCACATTCATTAGACGGATATAGACTAGGAACATCCGCAACGTTCGACAACCATTCCGGGAATTTTTGTAAACACTATTTGGTACTCGCTGTCAAAGTAGAGCATCGAGATTTGGGATAGCTTACGCGCGGCACAACAGGGACCAGAGTTATTTGGAGCCTCTGCCAAACTCACTAGATGGGTGTTTGGGTATTCCGGCAAAAACGCCATCGGACAATCGCCAGAACAGTAGTTGGCATCGTATCTGTAACACAATAAGAAAAATCGAAAAATTTAATTTTTTAACATTCGCAGACCTTTATACAATCCTGAAAATCCGACTCGAAAAAAAACAACAACAAAAATTATACCTTATCATATCATTATGGAAGAAGCAACCTAGTGCAGGCTCTGCGCCAATGGAATGATGCAATTAATACAGTATAAGGGTATCAGATCATTTGTTCAAATCTTTCGAACCGCTAAACTGCAGATAGATTAATTAAAAAGAATTTGACATTTCGATTCTAACATTGAGAATAAGATTAGAAGTAAGCTTAATAAGCCTGTGATACCTGATATAGGATTAGTAAATACTGCATTGTACCGAGCTGCGCGCGTCACATTTGACTGACAATAAGGCTGTGTATTTTTTCTCGCGAGAGAACCCTCGCGCCAAACTTACACCTAACGGTGAGCATGAAACTATTCCTTTTATTGTATCAGAAATTTGAGCTTTTTGGAAGACAGTGATGTGATATCATTGGATCCGATGTGTCGGGGATAAAATAAATGAACAAATCAAAAAGGTCCGTGTATCGTATAACTTGATATTAGACGAATTCGAATGGTAACGAGATTTTTACCTTTTTGGTGCGATGATCCAGTCCCATCCAAACTTTTCAAAGTCAACGGTGAGCTTGTACCGGCAACAACGAGACTCCTGTGTAGCTTCGTCGCAGTTTAGTCCAACGGTTCTTTTGACTCGTCCACCTCTCCTTGAGTCAACGTCTTCAATTTTCACGTCAAGATATGGCGTGTGTTCAGCGTCTGGATCAAGTTCAATAAGTTTGAAATTGTTTCTTCTGTGGCTGCTGGTTGATCCGCCGAGTTTAATCGCAACGCCAAAGTTCTCGCGTGGTTGTTTGAACCATTGGGTCACCATTTTTTTCACGTCTATCACAATCCAATCCCCATTTGTCTCGGGTCTTGGATGTTTAGTTGTTAGCGGTGGTCCAAGACTAGGACCTCCGTTTTCCGTTGTGCCTTTCACAATTCTTTGTAGCGTTACTGTTATCGGACCCTTGGCATTTTCCTGTTGAAAACTACTCCTCGAAACGTCACCAGGGTTCTCGTGATCACTACCCCATACCCACAACGATAATTTAGCTTCCGTCACACGGTGCTGTACGATTTTATCCGAGAACTTGAAGTACAGAACTTCCAAGTTTCCCTTCGAATGTCTCAGTCGTTGGTCTGGAAATAACGAAGACGATATGTTACGAAAGAGCATGGTATAAATGCATTCAATGAAATATACAGGAAAAGGGACCCTGATCATTGCCACGTTGATTATTATCACCTTATAGATGATCACGTCTGTTATACACGTAAAGAAATTTTCCCTTGAATTTACCATCTCAGCAGTGAATATATGACCAGCACTTTTTGTTGCAGTATTAATTACCTTTTTGCAGTATAAATGACCATAATTCTAGTATTTGGCACATTGGAACATAAGTGGCCTCTAAATTCAACAGAAAATTTCATCACGCTTAGGTAAATCTATAGCTAAAGGTGAAAATAGCCAATCTTTCAGTTTTCATTTGTATTTGGACAAGCTTATCATATTGCAACTAGTGGTGGATGCAGGAGGCCAGAATTAGCATCGTACCTACTCGATAGTTTTTGTTCAAGTTTCAACCGATCGCTTCAAGATTGAGAACTTTAAACTTTCACGGCGGTACGTGACACGGAGCAAACCGCGAGGCACGTTCGCAACCAGTGTGTTCATGTTCGTGCTCATTTTGTATCAACGTTTTTACTCAGTTGTGGTACGTTAATCTCATTGCTAAAAGATGAAACTTGATGTTCGATCACGTAATAAGCGTTACAACAGTTATAGAAATACACAAAATAGTGTGAGGGGGAAAAAATAAAAAATAAAGAATATCTATATTACCATAGATTTAGCTTAGAAATGCGGAGTGATTCGCAATAATTTTAAGAACAGCAAAAAAAAAATTAATAATAAATAATCGCGATTACGCGACGCACTATCGCATATCTTTATACACGCATATAATTGCTCGTTACGTCAGACTTAGAGGCATTTCAATTTGGCCTAATCTCTTATCTCTGAAACTAATTACTGTTCTTAATAATATCTTACCAGATCTATCATATGGACCTCGGTCCACGTGCCTGTGATTTTTGCAACTTACTAGCTACAGATAGATGGACGACATATACCGTGAGATAACGTGAAACGAGTCTGCTTCAAAGCGCGCAGGCGCTGATTTATTCGAATATCATTGGCTGGTAGAATCGCGCTAGCAACTCTCTACCAACTTTTCAGTAATATCCCTAGTTTGGTCGTCCGCTAGATTATCATTGTGCCAAGTCTGAAATTGGCGTCCCTTGTAATATTTGAAAAAAAATCAGCGCCTGCGCGCTTGGATAAGACTCTTTCCACGTTTTCTCACGGTATATATAATAGAAAATTAGACAGTAGATAGATTGAAGAACTGTTGTCATCTAGAGACAGAGACAGTCATAGAAAGGGGCTCGAGGTGGTGACGGCATGCGGGATATTTAGCAAGAAATATTCTCCTGAGATCGAGATACGAAACTACTGACTGAGTTTAAATATAGTACCTATATAACCATTGCCATTACTGAAGCGACACGAGTCACCCGCTCAAATACGCCGGGTAGTTAGACCAACCAGGAAATGATTACAGCTTTACGGTTTTGCAGTATAGTAACCCCGAATTATTTTCAGATGCGTATAATTATGGTCACCTTTTTTTTTTTTTTTTTTTTTTTTTTTTTTTTCTAGTTACTCGTTGAATCTATGGTAAAGAAATTTTATCTATTTTCGAACAAGAAAGAACGAATAGCAATGAGAAGTCATATATAGACGGTTCGAAAATCGAATTTTTGCAAAAATGCAGATGTCGATATGACGATTTTTCAAACGGTCGGTTATTTCATCAAGTTGGACACACCTAAACTTCGCGACAGTTCAAGTAATCATTTGTTTCCAAATACGACATGCGGGTGTAGAAACGGTTATTTATAATATCTGCCACGTTATCGACAGAGTGCGTCGAATGAAAAAAAGTTTTTAAAATAAGAATTGCCTTGGAAAACAATAGCGATACGCGGGGGGGGAGGGAGGGGTCGTATCTTACTTGTGTCTAGAAACAAGTGTAGAATAATTAATACGACTTGACCTCGCCGCGGTGCATCGATGCGATTTTAACTTCGACTTGCGACTCGCCACGTGATACCCTCAACCATCAAGCTCCGTGGTCCAATTCAAAGAAACTGACGTGCAACAAGTTATCGAAGAGACTGTAGGACGGGCATAATTGGTACGACCGAATCATAAACGTTTTGTGTCGTCATTTCAGTAACCTATTACATTCATATTGTAATCGTAAAAGATGATAGCAGCTGTTCGAGGAGCATCATCAATGACGTTTCTAAAAGCGGCCAATTCTCAGGGGCGGGGGTGGGGGGAAGGGCAAGAAACCTCGGGTAGGTATTAAACGACATTGTTCCAGGAGTTTGAGGTCGATAAAAGTAACGATCCTCTTTTCAAACAGTCTAATAAACATAAATCTATAACTCATATGAATGTATAATCGAAATTGTTTTTAGAGGTCGCGGACATGGGATTCGAAAAAGAAGAAAAACTAAAAACGGTTGGGCTTTGCACGCATATTGGTATCTTATATGTATATACATGCTCATATGTATATGTATAGATATATGCCTTAGTGCGAGGCGCACGATTTCGTGGAAGTTTGGATCGGTTAGGGAATTGCGAGGGGCGAACGAATTCGTGGAGGTTTGAGTTAGTGGTTTGAGGTTTAGGTTTAGGTGGATGTAGAGGTGGAGGTGGAGGTGGAGGTGGAGGTGCAGAACAGACTAGCCGGGGAGCCAGACAGGCGGATAGAGAGATAGAGAGAGAAAAGCTCGTTGCGTGAGACTAGCGAAACTACCCGACCTCAAACAGCCCGCCTATAGTGCGTTGAACCCCAAAATTAACGTAGTCAACCTGCGTCGTGAACGAAATTCACAATTCTTAAGACAAAACAAAATGCAGCTGCATTTATTCACAACCAAAAATTCTTATCAATAATTTCAATAATATTCCTATGTATATATATAAAAGTCTTATAGATTATCGTGTATAAAATATCATCTACACTTTTATATTCCATTCTTATATCTTTCGTTTACCTATAGAAAATATCGAATATCTCCAGTTTCGAATCATTATTATCATATCTATATATGCGATATAATTCAAACGAGAAATAATGGGAATTTCGAATGTGTGACAGAGAGAGAGAGAGAGAGAGAGAGAGAGAGAAGAAAAAAAAAACACCTAAAATGGGAAAAATTAGGGAAAGACAATTTCGCTATTTAAAAGGCTGATGTATGCCTAATTCGTAAATGCGAACCACTGACGATTCGCGGCGCGGCGCCTGTCTGCGCGAATACGCGCTTGACCACAGCTGTATACCCCACCCCCTATACAGCACGTCATTGTTCCCTACTCGGCTAATATACATACATATATGTATATATATATATATATATATATACATGTATATCGATTTCTGGGTATTCGTTAACGCTCGATTGAAATATTGATTCAAACGCAGTTCATGTCTATAATCTATAAAGGTATAATATATATATATATATATATGTATATGTATGTATATATATGTATTATAATAGTTAACGCAACAAAGTTTCAACAAAATGTTATTAATTTAGCGCATGCGCGATTTTTTTTTTCGTTACAGTAACTCTCTCTCTCTGTATACTATAAAATGGGATATATAGGTATACTGATAAAGGACACGTGAGTTTTGAATGTTAAATAATTGCACTTGTCGATCTTCCCTCCCTCTACCTCTCACCTCCTCCTCCCCCCCCCCCCCAACCGTTCCACCTTAATCTAACTGAAAATTTTCGGTCCACAATTAGCCTATGACGTGTCATCGTTCACCAAATGCGAGGAGATTGAAGAACGAGAGCGAGAGAGACTGCACGTTATGACCTGGATCAAAAGCCTTGACCTTTCTTGTTTCTGCAGCAGTGGTCTTAAGATCGCGTTAAATCAAATTCGTTGATATTTAAGTAACGCCGCGACCCGCGTCATCGTGTGACGTTCCGTATAGTGAGACGATGAAAATTTGGAATAATATATATATATACCTATATAAAAATAAAATACAAAAAATACAAAGTTTTTCCGCAACAAAATTTGACTCCACACATTTTTCACGATACATATATAAGAAACTAAAACAGAAATAGAAGAAGAAGAGAGAAAAGGTTTTCATTCTTTTTTTTTCATTTCTTTCTCTTTTCTGTCCATTCAATTCGTGATTCAAATTTCTATCGAGTCTTCGATTTAGTATTTGAGAAACACCGTGAAGTTCGTTGTTTGTTTTTTTTTTTTTTGTTGTTTTCACTCGTTTAAATCGCGATATGAAATATATTTGTCAGATTATATAAGTTGAAAAGCGCAGATACAATAATAATAATAGTAAAATAAGTGAAACACTAGAAGATCACGTGGACGAATAACAATTGATATGTAAGTTTAATAAGAAATTCGAAAAACCAAAAATCAAATTCAAATTCATGTTCTAAATTTAAATAACCAGACTTTTCGGCTAGCATTAGTAAGTATAGCGCACTAAGTAGTGGCTAGAGACTAGAGCGAAACCTCTGGCCCACCCGATGCTTGCTCCTCGACCATCCCTCCCCCCTCAGCAGCCTTGTGATGTTGGCTTAATACGATAATGAAGTGATGAGCCTGACCTAGGCTGTACACCGACCGTGACCTTGACCAAATAGTCACCACACATGCGTCTAGTCGTGTACAGAGTATCTTTCATTATTTTTTTTCTCTCTCTCTCTCTCTCTCTCTCTCTCTCTCTCGCTTCTAAAATAATTCATTAAACCTATTATACGACCGAGAGTATAATATAAGCGCGAGACAACGATGATTTTTTTTCTATTTTCTTTTTTTTTTTTTTTTTTGTTTTTGTTTTCTTTCGTCCGCTTTTCATTAAATGTGTACATAAGATATGAGCTATAGCTATAGATCACATTTCATTTTCCATGCATGTGCAGTTTATAATATACTTGCAACTGATGATCATGACGATGATCGGTATTGTATATATATTATATCGTGTATTGGAAGTATTCGGATTTAACCAGTGGAGAAATATCGAGATCAATATGTATATTATATACGAACATAATATATTATCCATGACGATAAGCCGAGAAGAAAAAGAAAAGAAAAAAAATTACCTGTTGATAAAAAGATATAGAAAAATTATTGAGATAGTAGCAAAATGTACCCGAAGATGAGAGATTGTAGCATAAATGCCACGTGTAGAGATCGCGATAACCCCTCGACAGATCTATATTACATATTTATAATCTTTGATATACACCGCTATACACGTATATATATATATATATATATATATATATATACATAAGTCTTATATATGAGCCGTGTGGAGATAGAATTTCATTTCTCTCTATAGTCGTAATGACGTATAAGTTTCTCTATATCTTTTTTTCTTTTCATCTTTTCATCTTTTCATCCTTTCTTCGCTACCGCGCAGCAGGATTGACGACGTTTATTGAAAAATTTTACGAATTGTTTTTTTTTTTTTTTTTTTTCTATACAATCCGCTATTGTCGACCTGGTGTATCATGGTGTATAACATAGTTATAACCGCGAGAGAACGGGTCGCAAGTGCAGCAGAGAGTTGAAAAAGAGGTGGGAAAAACGAAGAGAAAGAACAGAACTCTACATGCAGCTCTTCGTCCAGAGGGGGATTTCAGGTCGTGAAACTCGTCCTGTATAGCTGTTTAGCTCGGGGAACGAGCGTGCAACTCCGTACGTACTGGCTTTATAGTATTTCTCTAAGAAATGAAGAGAAAACTAATAAAACTTATGAGCCTGAAAACTAGTCGGGCCTAAATCTGCAACACATCTCTTAACTGTATAAAATAAAATAATATATCACTGTATAAATATATACTTACGGGGTTGAGCCAGTGCAATGACGTTCTCCGTCCTGGCCGCGTACTCGTCGATCTCTACATGTCTCGTTAAACCAGGTTCGATCTGATCCACCGGCTGATCTGACTGCATGCCGTACATGTCAAGGAGCCTTGATATAGGTGGTATCTTTGGTAGCGGTCGTCCAGTCATATTCGGTGCTTGTTTTAAACCAAGTTTTGATAATATCTGTTCTTTTATAGCCTGAAGACTCAGTATACGAATGTCTTCGTGCATACGACACGCGTTGCAACTACCTGCCGCATGAGCTACAAGAGTTGTCTTTCTAGGTGCGTTTCGGGTCAAACTTATACCGTCTAATGCTCCCAGCAACACCAAACCGAGGACTAGTAACCTCGTCATTTTTATTACACGTTTTTTGATCTATGATCTCTTATTACTTTGTTTGATTTTACGGCTCAAACTTATCCTCACTGTATTTTTTATTTTTAAATTTATAATGTCTGATTAATTGTCAGATTTTTTGTTTGTTTTTCTTGTTTTTTTTTTTTTCACATCACCTTGTCTATAATTATTATTATTATTATTATTTGAAAATTTGAAAATTCTCTTTTTTTTTTTTTTTCTTCTTCTTTCTTTCTCTATTATTCTTTATTCGTTTACCCTGGAGACTAGTTATACTATATATATCACGTTACGTTATTATTCAAGCCCGAATTTCAATAGGGTTCGCTAAACTTGACGCATAAGAAACTCGTTTCGTTCGATTATCGATGTTGCTGTTGCTGTTGCTGCTGCTGCTGCTGTTGCTGCTGCACATTTTAACTTTACAACAAAACGATTCACCGCCGTATTAAATTTATAGCCGTTTGCCCCGATTCTTTTTATTAGTATTCTTGCAAAATTTTCGTTTTATGATAAATCCAGTTTGGTTTGGTTTGGTTTTTTTTTTTTTTTGTTCTTTTGTTTTTGTTTGTTTTTAAACAACAACCTTTATAAGAAAAAAAAAAAAACAAAAAAAGAGCGCGCGTTACAAAAAAAAAGCACGTTGATCTAGTATATCATCCCGTGGTTAGTTTCTGCTATTCAAACAGCTCTTCAGGATGAACTTCGCGTATTATAAACGACGACGGCAACGACGACGACGACGACTACGACTACGACGACGACGATAACCTTACAACGGAAGATTGAAGGAGTCACTTTTTATACACACTGGTGCAACTTCTTCTTCTTATTCCTCTTGTTCTTGTTTTTATTTTTATTCTTCTTTTCCGTTTACCCCACATATATATATATATATTACCCCGGTATATATTATGTTATATATATTATATGTAGTTTCAATGTTATATACTATACATTAATATATACTATATAAGTATTGAACACCGTATATATGTAAATCTTTAATCCATAACCATATATTAGATCGAAAACTTAAAACTCAAACTTAAACTTTCGAATTAAAAAAACTTCAACTTCAACTTCAACTTCAACTTCAACTTCAACTTATACCCAAACTGTTTCTTACGTCTTAATTCGCGATATCATAACGACGACTCGGCGAACGAACGACAAAACGAACAGAGAGAGAGAGAAAGAGAGAGAGAGAGAGAGGAGAAAAAGAGAGAGAGAGAGAGAAAAAAAAAGACAGAGAGAGTGTGTGTGAGAGAGATTGAAAGAAAAAGAAAGAGAAAAGGAGTGGGCGGGAGGGGGGAGGGGGTGGGGAGTAAAGACAGTCAGAGTCACAGGCAGAAAGAAAGAGAGAGAAAGAGTAAGGGGGTGGAGAGAGGGATAGAGAAAGCAAGAGAGAGAGAAAGAGAAAGAGAGAGAGAGAGAGAAGGGCTGATCTGTCAAGTGACGAATGCGATCGTTTTAGGTGTTCAGAAGTTTACAGCGGCAAGTGGGCAACTGGGCAAGTGGGATGCTAGAAGCTTGCTGGCCTGTCAAGCACTGAGTCAGGAGACGCCGGTCCTCTCTGCATATATGCCGTGTGTCGACTGCCAACTACTCTGCACGGACTGCCGGAGTAACCCGGCTATCCGAAGGAGTTACTATCTTTACTCATATTTACTTTGATGCGGCTATGGTGCAGCCGGTTTACGATATTTGCAGTCAATTGTCACGACGAGGATCATGACGATCATATTATAACGATCACAACGACCGAAACGATTATTATGATGATTTTGCATCATGCGCATCATTCCAATCATCTAATTATATTAACACTAATTATGCGTCGGTATATAATGTTTACGGGGATATTTTCTATATAACCGAGGTTTTACACAAGAATCACCGATTCCGGAATTATAGAGAGAAATTAGAAAGCTATATATACGGTGATGTGCGATATTTTGATTTCTAAAAAAAAAAAAAACAAATCATCTTGATATTAACGATTAAAGATTAACGCTGTAATTAGTTGAAAATTTTAGTTCAAAATGCATCTTTTTCACCGATTTCATATATCTATATACGGAGGCTAGTAATATTATAACGATTGTCGAAAAAAAAAAAAAAAAAAAAAAAACCCAAAAATATTTTTCGTACTATGACGAGACTCACCTGTACTTGGAGCTTGACAATTGTTTTCAACTTCCGAGATAATTTAGTTTTGATGTAATAATATTTCTGGATTTGAATATTTTTATGTATAAGCATAACGTTCGTGTAGAATTTTATTTGAATTATTGATAACGATATTGACAATTATACCTGTATCATAGTATATAGGCGTTGATTTTTCACCACTTTTAACACATCCGAAATCAAAGACTCAGCTGCAAGTGATCGAAGTTTGAACGTCGGTTTATGCGCAACGAAGGCATTTACCCAGAACAAAGTTATACACCTATATTTGAAATTGGAGCCAGAATACGCGCGGGAAAACGGCGTGGACCGCGACGTGCTCAGATACCCACCGCGTGACTTTAGGATCCTCTCTCTCTCTCTCTCTCTCTCTCTCTCTATCCAAGTTCACCAAGGCTTTTATTTTCATCGAAATAATTGTCTGTTTTTTTTTTTTTTTTTTAAACAGGCATGGCTGAAGTACGTTTACACGATCCACATTAATATACCCTACATAAAATGAGTGGTAAAATTAAAAAAAAAAAGCGCGCCAAAATCTAATTTAAATAGTTTCATAAAAATACTAGAAAAAAAAAATAAAAAAAAATAGTCGATATCCTATATATCCCAAAATTGTATGAACCTAGTATATATATACATACGATGTATAAATATTTATAATTAATACTTTATGGTGCTTCACACTCTCGTCTGCCCGCTGCATGCAGTCTATATGTGCGTGGCGATAAGATAAGATATATAATTGGTCATTTATGTTTTTGTATATTAGCTGTAAAACGTTATTTATTTAGATATATCATTCAATTAAAAGTTATAACACTAACTTTAATTATCAATATAGCGAATTTTTTTTGATAATTCTTTAAACTCGCGGTTCTTGATATTAAATCTATATACGAGATTATCATAACCGTATACTCTTATAAAGCGGGACATAGATTTATTTATTGTCCGATTTCTCCGACTGTTAAAAAGATGCAAGAAGAATTGTTTGTAGCGTTCGAAAAAAGAAAATAATTTGATTATATACACTGAGTTTTCGTATCTGCGGGTCACTTGTTGAATGAATCTGTGTTCAATTCATTGTGAATTTATTGTCAAGTATCAACAAGTGACCCAGAGATACGTAAAATTCACTGTATATACTTTAGTTATGTTATACACGTAGAATTATCTTCAAAAGTAATTTTATTATATGATTAATCGATTTTCTTACATAAGTTTTCAAACTCTGTAAAGGAAGAATGAAAAAAAAAAAACAAAAAAAAAACACAGATGTCTGGAAATTTTTTTAGGAATTATCGCAGATCACCATATAGGTAATGGTCACACATGTATGGTCAAATCAAACAATATAATATACCTATATTTGACAATGTGGTATAAATCGAAGACCTGGAGTTCAAAGAATGATCACGACGTGTGTGGCGCGCAATAAGAAGAGTTGGAGGTGACTTCTAGATTTTATTTATTTGTTCTTCGCCAAAACATAATATGGACATTGAATACTGATATTATATCAAATCGGCACGCTCTATTTACTTGTTAAAATATATAATAAATTAATGGATAATTATATATTTAATTTTTTTTTTTTCATATATGTTAAAATCACCTACATTCAGCCTGAACGAGTGACTAAGCTGCTTTTTTCTAAACAAGAGTGATAATTTTTTTAACTAAGAATCATTCCGCAGGGCGGTTAATGTATATAACGAGCCAGTGAAAGAATTTTTTTTTTTTTTGGTTCGACTAGCTCATGCTGGCACCCCCCACATCGTGAAGAGCAAACTTGTCAGTCGTTTCGAAGCAGGTGGTCGTGGTCCCGGGTCATCTGGGTGAATCCAAATGAGTACTAATACATAAAACCACAGCCTCGAAGAAGACTCGAGAGACGTCGGTGTATTAATTTTTAAGTATAATATAAACCGCGAATCCTAATTTGTAATAATAAAAAAAAAAAAAAATTAAACCCTATTCGAGAATTTTTTTTTTTTTTTTTCTGATCGAATTACATGAATAAATTACTGATTTTTTATTATCAAATATTTGCATGATAAAATTTAGAACCTAAAATAGAGATTTTTATCTATACTAGGTTACGTGCATTAGGAAACGGTATGGTCTATATAGACACCAATGGCCGGTAATAGTTCAATCCATCGTCCACCTCGCAACTTGAGGCTTAAAGTTCTATTAGTTTCGTCTGAAATTGGTTAAAATTTAAGCTTTTAAAACCTTTTTCATCGGCTGCACGTTTTAAAATGGTATATATTTTTTTATTTAGCAACTGTTATACGACCGTAATATTAAGTTGCAAAAGAAATGTCCTCACTTAGCTACGTCACGAAGCCATATTTGTTTCTGTGTTAAAAATCGACTCCACTTGGGCCTGAAAGCATAATATATTATACAGCCCTCAAGGGATGCGTTGATTATATGTATGTATACATATATACGTTATACATTCATAGCCACAGATGAAATACTGGAATATTAAAACTACATTCAAGAATTTAGGCCCGGTCACACGCATCCGAACAATTCAAACCGAACAGCTGTCGGGAAAAAGTTGAACTCCTAACTCTAGCATCGTATACATACGTCATTTTTAGGCACCAAGTGTTGTTTTTTTTTTGTTCCATCTCTACGACGCATCAAGAAATCTGAATAATCAACATTACATGCGGTTTACCCCCTCATTATTTATAAATAAAAAAATGGCAGCAATGAAATGCAAAGAAATGTTATAAGTATAAATATTTTTAATCCCGTCGTATTTCAAATTGATTAATCCCAATTCTTTTTCGGGATCCTTGACATATCCTATTTGATTATCTAGTGTGATAATAATTTCTTGTTGATGTACTTAGCCCGCATTGCTGCTAGCAGTTTGTCCTACAGACTCTATAAACGAAAGGTCAGTCCATAACTAGCCGTCAAAATACTTCTATTCGTGGTACATACGTAAATGCTGCGTGCATTGCACGGGTGCATGTATATGTATAGGTATACCTATAATGCGTCATATTACGATAGAATAACAAGTGTGTCGCGCACCTTTGCAGCCTTTACGCCGCACGGAGCAACGACACGAATTATTGTTACTTACTATTAATATAGTTACTGTTTGATTTCATTTTTTTAATTTTATTTCTTTATTTTTGTTATTAATTTATTATTATTATTATTACTATTATAATACAATAGAGAGATGAGTCATAAGATTTTTTAAAACACCCTTCAAATATAAGAAACGATAACATATTATGCATGTGAGCTACTACGTAGGTTAATACATATAATTTATATAGTACGCATGGGCGGAGATATTATTGTGAGTAAAGTAAATGGAGAAAAACAGAAATATCAAAAAAACAAAAACAAAAATATTTAATTGTCGCTGTGACCGCAGCTATAACGAAGTCACTTCAAGGACGAGGTCGGGTCACGGCGCGCTTATCAAATGTCCACATCTCTTTTAAGGATACGAGTTTAAAGCGTCTTTATCTTTTGTGATTGCTAATTATAATTACTTAAGAATCGAGTAATTTCTAGAAAAATAGCGCTTTGTTCCAGACCCATTATCTCCCTGCAGCAGTTAACGTACTCTTCGTGCTCTAACCTCTCCCCTCTTCTCCCATACAGATTCATGATTCATACAGCACGTCTCCCGTTTAGTATAAGAAATAGTTTCGCTTTATGCTTGATAATAAACTCAATCCTGCAAATCATTTCTGCACAAACAATACTAAACATTTTTGATCCGTATGGACGTTCTCGTATCTCGTCTGGCTAAGAATTATCTTATTCTTTATCAAAATCAATATGGCGTATATTTTAAGTTCTTAAGTTCCCACCTCCCGACTTTAGAATCTCGTATCTGTCTATTTATGCTCGTATTTTCGACAGAACAAATTTTCAGCACTTCTTTGGTCCCTGCATATCAGTAATGAGTCAATATATTTTGTCTAGAGATTGAAACGAGGTAATTTTCACGAGTATATAGGAGCTACATATATCTAATGGCTGACGTAACATGTGTGAGAATTTTGAAAATCCTTTCTTTTTTTTTTTTCCAATCTCTTGTAAATTGTAATTCACTAATGCGCATAATTGTGTAGTTATCTCAGCTAGTTTTATCGACGCAAATGTTATACGTAAGTATATGTAGTACATGTATTTCGATTATAGCTAGGTGTATATCTTTACTGCTTATCGTTATAGCTTCGCTCTTGACGAAACCGCACACTGAACAGTTCAGGATTCTATGTGCATATTATACAAACTCGTATTAGTAGTAGCACTGTGATGTTTTTAAACAGGTATATAAACTAACCCCGATACTAGGATTCGTAAAAGCGTACTAAACTCCTAGTTTAACCCTTTTCCTGGTCATTAAAACTAATGGAGATTGGACCTGGATAGACTCGCTCACACTGCACTTTGATTAAAGAGATTCCTGCACGTCACATAATTACTTTGAACGTAACTAGTTATACATTTATATACTCATGATCAGATCTTACCACTGTTATTTTATCGTTTACTAATATAATCATTTTCCAAAATTCGGTTAACTAAATGATTCTGATTATATTAATATTTTGTGATTCCTAGACTATAGAAACTTGTTGGCAAAAAAATTAATAATAAATCATTTTTTTTTTTTTTTTTTTTTTTTTTTACGAACCGTCTGCCTTTTATAAACTATACTATATATTTCTTATAAGACCTGATCATGCGTGATCTTCTGATATCTTATACGATTGCATATGAACTGAATAAATCCGCAATTCAAAAATAACATTCGTATGTGCAGCTATTCTGATCAATGGTTCTATACGAACGAATTTTCTTAAAAATTCGAAATTCGATGGGAATTTTGTATTTCTGTATTGGTTAAAGAAAAAGAATGTTGTTTTTCAATATATGGTATATTGAGTTTAAGCGTTAAATTCGTTATATATTGATAAAAAAAATAATCAATTCGGTTGAAATAAATAACAATTGACGTATGCATATGCACCGATATTGACACGTGATGATTGGGAATATGCGACCTTGGCGCGGTAAATAAATTTAAGAAAATGTTTAAAGATATACATATACCAAGTATGCATGTAAACGGAGGAAAATAGTAACGCAATTAGTATTGATCAAGTTGACTATTAACAGTGCCCATTTCATTAGATCGTTGGATTGAGCTTTGACACTTGATTTTCTGCTAACGCAGCGGATATTTTCATGTCTGACGAGACGGAAAAAAAAAAAAAGAAAAAGTCTTGATCGCTCGTGGATGGCAATATAAGTAGTACTATATAATCGTGAGCCGTTTTTTTTTTTTTTTTCCCTAGGGAAAGAAATAAAATCATTTCAGTCAAGTATATCTGAGAAATGAAAAGAAGAGACGAGATTTACATTTACTTCGAATTTTCCTACCCCCTTTGTTTTCTATGTTTTTTTTTTTTTCGTTTGTTTTTGTTTTGGTTTTTGTTTTCTGGTCGAAAACGATTGACAACAACATATATACGAGTGGTAATCGGTACATGAAAATAACGAGAAAAAAAAAGAAAGAAAGAAAGAAGAAAAAAAAAATGATAAAATTGTTTTTTACAAACGCAATCGAATTTTACGAAATTATTTCGCTCATTTAATTTAATCGCAACTTCTTCATGGGCATATGGATAATGATTTGTAATATTTCAATTTGATAATACCAATTTAATATTTATATACACGTACTATTACTCTGTATTGTAATTATAATAATATATATATATATATATATTTTTTTTTTTTTTTTTAATATTCAGTAGTTAAATCTCAAATCTAATATCTAAATATATAAATACATTATATACCTTTATATACCTATATATATATAGTATATCTATATAGTATATATTACATTCATTTATTTAGTAAAAGAAAATTATTTGAAATTGCACAGAAAAACAATGCAATAACTTTGTAACAATTCAACTTTTACGAAGTATTCATATACATAGTTACATATACATATATAAGTATATATATATATATATATATATATATATATATACAGAGCGATTCTGTGGAAAATCACGCGCCTAAAAGCTAGGCTAACGGGAAACGCCTGAATTGAGTAGATCAAACATCGACGATTGGGTTTGATTTCCCACGAAATAAATAAAAACCCAATCGTCGATGTTTGATCTGTTCAATTCAGGCGTTTCCCGTAAGCCTATCTTTTAGGCGCGTGATTTTCCACAGAATCGCTTTGTATATACATATGTGTGTGGTAAATTGTGATTATTATTTATTATTTGTACGAGTAATATAGCATCAGTTCTGCCTAAAATAACTCACAGAGATATGAATTACAATATTGACAATATACTATAACATTTTTTTTTATTTTTTTTTTTTATTTTTATTTTTTTCTCCAATTTTTAAACTCTAGGCGAGGTTGGCTTATGTACAACAGACTTTCAGATGAATAAACTACTCTTTTACCTCATGATCAATAAGCCAACTTTTTATCTATACCAAAGTATAAAACTAAAGTTCTTTTTGACCACTTTTGCCGGGCGGATTAGTTCGAAGAGAGATATAGACACAGAGATAGAAAGAATAAATAATATGAGTTTTGAAAATCTGAATATAAGACAAAGAACTTAATGAAACAAAAAATTCATTAATATTACATATATATATATTTCATTGAAAATTCTCATTAAGGCCGAACTTTGATCATTTTTCTTTTTTTTGTTCAACAAATTTATCGTGAGCAACAACTAACTACGATAATTGAAAATCGTTAATTGTAGTATTTGTCCCGTTGACGATCAGGCATTGATTCAACAAATTATAGAATTTATTGTCCATTTGTTTTTTTTTTTTTCTTTCTTTCTTTCTTTTACACACGTAATAACACGCGTTATTTAGTTGTGAAATTGACAATTCAAAATACTAATCGGCGGAAAATACTAACTACGATTACCCAGCTAGCACATAATACATTATATGAAATTACACAACTAAATAGGCTTAGGATGTCCTATATCACCTGTTAAGACCTCTTGGATAGTTTTTAAAGGACGTTTTTAAAACTTTTAAACTAACAGACTGACAGTCATTGAGGAAAACTCCTATGAGGCCTTGCGAACTGGGTCTTTTAGGAATATTCAAGATCTCAAAACTGAAGTAGACGCTCTACTTGGGGACTAAGACAAAGAATTTGATGCATTACCACATAGTAGCTATTAATAAACTTGCGAACGTCTTATCGAAGGATTGAGGATTACCTAACAGGCAGAACATTTGAAGTAACTAGATTCGAAATTGTAATGTCAAATCCAATGCGACATGTTAGTATGTCTAAAAAGGCACCAAAAGTCTTTGAGATTTATGCGCTAGCTGGTAATCCATTTGTAATAAAAGTCATCGTAACGTTGTAAACGGAAACAGTTTATCCGAATAACGATTAATTGCTTTCTTTCATTCGTTAGGCAGCGTTTCGAAACTATATGAGAATTCCTTGTACGGATTTAGATATCAAAGTAGCAGAAGATACAGAATCTTTGTCTTTTAAGAAAATATAGATATTACTCCTTGAATTTCTCGCGGAGTAACTGAAATGCAATTCAATTTTAGATATCGCATATCATCTGCCACTTTGAAAAATGATATAAATAAAAAAGAAACGTTAATGTTCGCTGAATAAATGCAAAAGCTTTAAATACCCAGTGTTCGTCTTTTACATCGAGGCAAGCGATGTATGTAGATGATTTATTGAAATAAAAAAAAAAAAGGCATCAAAATTAAATACTTTCTAAACCAAATGACGAGAAAATGACAAATATACATGGGGCATTCCATGCCAAATCATCAAGTCTGTAACTCTGACCATCTCACATTGGCTTCATATTTTATTATCCGTTTTTACCCCAAAAATTACCACAATATTATAAAAAAAAGACAAAACATGAAATTTCGAATTTATTGAAGCTAGTATTTAAAAAACGCCGTTTTTCTTACTCTCGGAAAAATTGAAACAAAAATTGCAGCAAACAAAAATTTATGATCGATGTTGAAATGATTGAGATGAAATATCGAAATCCCTTTGAGTAGAATAGAAGAAAAAAAATAAGCGAAATCGTATTGTCATTTTCGTTTTCAAATCATCGTTCATCATCGTAAAATTTGTGTGAAATTTTCTAGAAAACAAAAAAGTACGTCGTTATTGAGTATAAGAGTATTTTTCTGAGGTGAGAATTATCGTAGGATAAAATATGCAGGCATGAAATGGCCCGTATATTATTTCTTGCAAGTAACTGGCAGCGGTTGTGCTGCAAACTGTGCCCAATTACTGCATACTTATATATATTTAATATATCGAAAACATATGATGATCCTAGAGACCAAATATGTATACTTTCGTCTAAACTCTCAAAGTAAGTAAATACCATATAGTATTATATGTATAAAATAGCACACAGTAGTAAATAAATAACAGTGAATACATAAAACAACAGACACGCACGCCCCATACATTAAATTAACGCTGTAGATCTTCTCCACCAACCAATCCTCGCCAAAGGACCGGCCGAGTCATTTGGATTAGATATACAAGACACATATCCGGTTTAATAATGCGTGGTTATGACATTTTTAACGCTCTATCTGCGTGAGCCAAAGCCAGAGATCCAACCAGAGATACAAGTGTGCGATCCAGCCACGTTATTGGATTTGGATAGAGCAATCCTCCTTCGTAGAATCCTAGGTGACCACCGTGTGCCAGTTCTATGTACAATGTGTTGGAATGTTTTGCTGTAAAAGAGGATATTCATGAGTTATTCAATTCGTGATTCATATTTTTCACATCACTGAGCGCAGAATTTAGTGTTTTTTTTTTACCCGAAGAGTCCTTTTCTATATACTTACATGCAAAATCCTTTATGGGGATCAGTAGCGGCTCAGGAACGATAGGGTCGTCTAAAGCATTGATGAAAACCATCGGGGTATAAATATTAGTCAGATAATTGATGCAGCTGCTCCACTTGTACATTTCTTTCACAGTTCTAAAGTTGTGTATCTGTTATAACAGAAAAAAAAATTCTTTAGCAAGAAGGAACTAAACAGAACTATTGTCCTTGTGAAGAGGTGTTTTTGAATTATGATGTTCGAGGGGGATGTCAACTAGCGCCACTATAAGTTAATTTATCAAACTATACGAGATTTTATAAACATTTTACCACACTTTGGGCTTTTGTCGCCAACCTGGAGTATTTTATGCACAATATTTGTATCCAAGGAACCATTCACATAAAACAGATCCTCAAAATATTTCTTCATTTTGCTCACCTTTCTCGTATAAGCTTCGTCCAGTTCTGGTAACGTTGCAGCAGAGATAATATCTCGTTCGTTGAGACCATGTCTTTGTTTAACATTATCTGCTAGTAGAACGCTTTTGTGTCTGAGAATAATGTTCTTTACCGACTCAGTCATGACGTATAGATAAAAACGTCTGAAGTTTTGCCAGTTTAGCAAAAACTTAGTGCCTCTGAAAAGTAATTCAGTTATTAGAGGACAGAAAACGATTTTAGCTTTTGTCTTTTGCTCCATAAAACTCTAAGACTTACTCGATGGCGTTGTAACCCTGGCAAATCGATATAGCACCAATTATGCTCGACATTTTATTGCTGCCCTTTTCTCCCATGTATTTTGTCACCAAATTACCACCCAGGCTAAAACCTACGCATACTATTTGTGTGCTAGCATGTTTCTCCATCAGGCTTTCCAGCATCACGTGGTAATCCTCCGTGTGGCCTGTTATTATAACAAAATATGTTTTTATGAGCATAAATACTTCCGAATTTGAGCCAAGTCTGTTCGACTGAATCCTTAGAGCATCTCAAACTCCCCATAAACATACCATAAGTAAATATTCTTGGCGCAGTTACGTTGACGCTTGACAAGGCACCGACGTGGTTCAATACTGCGCAACGGTATCCGTGACATTGGCTAAAGTGTACAAAAGTACGAATGTAGACGCTCTCAGAGCTATTTCCAATACCGGGACAGATCGCTATCGTAATGTCATCTGAATGATTGAGAATAAATACATAGTGATGAATTGGAGCTGGTAAAGTTGAGCTGATTCAATTTGGTGTTTGGTCGTTGATCAGATTATTAAACCACTATGGTACAACATTGTTATTGAAGGTACAAGACTGAGGTATCTCTTCTCTACAGCTAATAAAGATACATTCTAGATTAGAAGCCGAGAGCGTTAAGAACCAGAAGTTTGTTACTTTACAGGATTTCTAGGAATAGGACTAAGAAAGGAGAAAGAGAATAGAGAAAATCCATGCAGGACTGTGTGTAATTTAATTAGTGAGAACTTATGGAATAACATGCGAGTGAGTTGCACCGAAGTATATCAAGAAGCAAATAACATCCAAGAAAAACGACCATAAAAAAGTCAATCGAGGTTGAAACATGCTGATGAGAGGGATGGCAGAGATCGTGTTACAGCTAGGACCGATAAGTATGGACAAAACAAAGTACTACGGCCAAGTGGAAAGCCTTTTACCAACCCAAATAGTCTCAGGGATTTAACGACGACAAATGTGAAGCTCTAATCGAACCTCAGATTGGGGATGAAATGAATGGATCGTAGTATAGATTTGTACATGAAATGAAAACGGTCATTCCGATGCACAGACCTGTTATATTCAGATTTTTTATTCATGACTCGGGACTTTTCGATGTACCAGGAAACCGCATGATCAAACTATTCAATCCCAAGTCTTGCTTGTTGGTTTATGAACTTTAAGAAACTCCGTGAAGCTAACTTTCGATTGGTTTGATCACCGGATTCAGCCTCTTTGTATATTTGGGGAACTCCGACTGTGTTTTTAGGTGGATTTCAAGGCAGACAGTGACTCTCTCCAACCATGTTACTAGCGAAGCGCGTATTTGGCCTTCGGTAATTTCATTAAAACGGCAGATTTTAGAAGCAAGGATCATCACGCCGGAAGCGTGTAAAGTACCTAGATTTTCGTCAATTCATTAATGTGTCATTTTGTGAGCGTATTGACGTACCCCCAGATAAAGGAGTCCTTAGAGATAGATCTGGTCTCGATATCCATGATACAGCGAAGGATGATAATTGTCACCGAGCTTCCCAAAACACGAGAAGAGGTACCATTGTGCTGGAAACAACATTCTTTGTTATGTTTTAGTTATTAGGGTGGTTTTACTCAATGCGGGGATAAAATTTCCAAGCTCTCAAATACTTCCAGACTTCCAGATAAGTCAAACAGTGATAACCAAGCGAGAAGTACCGTTCGACGACTCTGCCTGCCCAAGGTAACTCATGACAACCCGTACTTTACATGCTCTAGCAACGCTCAAAGCTGCCTTTATGTGTCCGCAATCAAGAACGTGGATCATGGCATAGCACAGAGTGTACTTTACAACACTCACATCAAATAATATCAAACATTGAATTCAAGACAGTGACACACTGCGACAATGACATTGAATGGTTCAGAGAATATCTAACGTTGCCGGTTTGTTTTTGTTGTTGTTGTTGTTGTTGTTGTTGTTTTTTCCCACTCTAATTTCTAAATGAAGCGGGAAGAAAAGGACTAGAAGAAGAATGCAGGACGTAGGAATCTATGGAGAATAATTTTCAACGTTGGATACCCTCATAATCCTGTGTAATCTTGAAACTTGTCAATCCGAATCATAAATGAAATAATGTAACAAATTGCAAATGATCAACTAACATCAATTGATTCTGAAACTTCATTATACGTATAGAAGAACCTTTGGATAAATAGAATTCAAAGATCCCATTGGACTCTTGAATAGATATGGATAAAAGACTCCGACGAATGCTAAAAAAGTAAATATTGAAGAAAAAAAAAATTGAATAAAACGAAATGCGGAAAAGCATATTTACAACTGTTATAAAAATGTTTAAAGCATTAACAAAAGGACCCTGAGGAACTTTCAGCTAACATGTTCCTATCTATATTGGCAACAATTGAGCCTGTTAAAAGCCACTCCCAATCATCGTCATCGTCATCGTCATACCTTGATGATCCTTGTTCAAAGGCTGGTAAAGATCATAGGTCAATGTGGTGTTATCAGACAAAGTGATGTAAACTCTTTCTCCAATTGGCCACGGACATCGTACCCTTCCAATAATGCTGTGGATTATTGTTTGTACGTGTCCACTGAATCCCCATAATCGTGTCGGTTTGTATCTGCAAGGAGACTGGTCCTTAGTACGTTTTTTTGTTTTTGTTTTTTTTTTTTATTCGAATTCGGAAATCGATTTTCGTTAAATAATTTAAAAACTCGCCTTATGAACTATAAATTGAAACGGAATAGGATCAAAGGGTGAAATTAAAGGTACAATTTCAGTCTCGGTAATTAATCGTTAGGACGCCTAGACTTTTCGTCGCGGACTTGAACTTGAGACGAATTTGTTTTTAAATTACGAAATAGAATGAGAAAAAATTTGAAATTATTTTCTTCCCGCCATAACGGCCTACCGTAAATGCCGTCAAAAAGTTACAACCAATCGGGTTAGAGGATAGCGGTCGGTTTTCTACGAATACAAACCGACTAGGGCGAAAAAAAACGTGGTTTAATCTCAATTAAAACGACAAATGTTGTTAAATTTTTTTTTTTTTTTAAATTTTGTCAATTCAAATGCCATAGAATATTATAAAAATACAATTCATTGGGTCATTGCGAATGAAGATAGGGAAGAGCAGCACTAGCCATGATATTCGCGATGATGTCATAAAAATGCGGCCAACTAACGACCATAAATTGATGATAATTTCAGACCGGCAATACCGCGCATACATATCGATGGGTCCTAATAAGAAATACGCACATACGTACACACATACATTATATATGTTTTATAATCTGCATACCGCAAGATATGTGTGTATCCGTATATACATACGTCGATATGAAAAAGATTGCCACTTCTGAGAAGGAGATAAAGATAAAAAGGTTGAACACTTACTGACTTGAGTATTGATAATATCTCGTTATAAAAATTGTATAAAATGTTTTAATTATAAAACTACGAAATTATGCCATACGTTAGATAATAGCGAATAAATGATAAGAAATATTTGGAAATGGTATAAATATATATGATTAGACAGATATTTGTCGGTAAGTTACCGACGTCATTACTAAACATGAATCATCATAGAAGAGAACGGTACATACATGCTATGGTTGTGGGGCGGAGGTTGTAATGGGAATATAGAGATATAATACGATTAATCCATGAATACTATGTCAACTTACGGGTCTCTGAGGACTGGTGTAATTTTAAGAATGTTAGCGAGGAAGGACTCGTCGTTGCAAACGATAACAGGCTTCTGCGGGGCACTGTTGACGTTCAAAATACGAAATAGGATACATAATATTACCGCAAATACGGCGAGTAACGCCGTAGACATTTTTTAACGTGAGTTTGACACTCGCGGTTGTGTATTTGTTTTTATTCAGGTTTATTTCCCGCACCGGAAAACGGTGGGATGGCACCTCACCGAACTCCACGGTTTATGATATCTCGAACTCTGTTATAATTCCACAGATCTGTCGAATATCGTTTCAGAAACTTCTTGGTTTTAGTTAAGATTCGAGTAAATAACTCCGGTCCTCTCAGTTGTTCCTTTTTTATTTATTTTTTCTCAATACTCAAGATTGTAGGTATAGATAAGGCTCCGCATCAATCGAAAGTAAATCGTATCAAGAACTTCGTATGGTATGCTACGATCAACTGACTGAACAAACCGTGAAACATAGAATTTTTTTTTTTTTTTTATATACCTATACACGAAAGTCGAGGCTCCGTTCTATCTCAACGAGCGCCACACGGCGGCCATTACGGCCAATGAACGTAGTTGGTCAATGCGTAGATTTTAGGATTTATGTATCAATTACTCGTTGCTTTTTATTATATTCTTTCAATTTCATATTTTTTATCAATCATAGCCCGTAATCTTGACTTTATTATTAACTAAGTTTGAATTTTGACCAAAGAAAATCAGGGACTAAGAACCGTTCGAATTCATAGCACACAGTACGTTGCATTGATGAAAGCCGCAATCTGTTGGTCAGAGATGGAACTAAAGAGCTGATTTGAATTTAGCAATAGATTTGATTGCGAATAATAGATATCGTAATTATTGCGTAAATAATACTCAGATTAATGTTAAGATTAAGAGACAGTTAACTTTTGTCGGGTCAATTATTTAAGACGGATTTAGCAGATGTTTAGACTAGGACTGATAATATTGAGCAACTAAATCGTTGTACAGTATTTTGTAGTTACTTAAAATCTCAAATATCTGTCCGTTCCTTAGAAACGGCTAGTTTTAAACGTACAATTCAATCGATTTGTGAAATGAAAACAATTGATTTTTACATATTTTGAATATCGAGTTTACTGAGACGGGTATAATGAACAACAAAATCGTTTTCAGTTTTAGCATAATAAATTAGATTCATAATTTACATATATTTCTTACTTAAACCTAGTTCAAATAACAAACAAACGAATGAATAAATGAATAAATAATAACAACATTCAATAATTTACAAGCATAAATATAAACATATTGTCAATATTGTTTTGGTTCTGTAGCATTTTTATTATCGGCTTGTTATGTATCGAAGGTATTTTCGAAATAACTAACTTTTAAAAATGTCTAGGGCACCATAACGAAGCGATTCATTTTCATAAAATAAATACTAGTCGTTATGCGAAGGTTGGAGTCTCCTAATTAACGCATTTGGTACTACAGTAGAATCCCGGTTCTTCGTAATCCCGATAAAGTGAAAATCTTGGTAATTCGTAATAACCAGTCGGCCCCTCAAAAGAATCGCCCTTAAAAACAATCCCGATAATTCGTAAATCCCGGTAATTCGAAATATTGGTCTGGTCCCTTGACAGTACGAATTACCGGGATTCTACTGTATCAAAAAAAAAAAAAAAAGTTGTTAACTTATAAATAGGATCCAAATGAGTGGCTTGACTAGGATTTTGACAGACATAAAACCTCAGATGAAACTATTTCTGGTATGCCAAATGATTATTAATCCGTTTAGAATTGCTGTAACATGTGTTGAATTCCAAATCGTTTTCAATACAGTTAGAAGCCCTCTTTTACACACGTCTAGATTCATCCGTGAAGAAAGTTAATACTAATCCATATGATAATATATTATACCGTTTAATAAATCTTAGTAAACGAGTCATTTTTTTTTTTTTCTTTTTTTTTTTTTTTATCTAAATCGTCGTTCAGTGACGTCGTATTTTTACCATAAGTTTATCTTTAAACTTTCGTAAAATATATTGTATACTTATTTCTATATTTGTTCGCCTAGTTTTAGTATATTATAACTGACCCTACTTCTTCTCTTTCTTCTTCGACATTTTTAGTTTTCTATCAAAGACTCAAATAATTAAGTTAATTATGTATACGTGAAATTTTGTAATTATCTATTAAAGTTCGTTAATTATTTGATGAAAAAGTGTAAATAAACACGATAACAAATTTTATACAAAATCCCATGAATTTTTAGAAATTTTTTTCCTTATCATTAGGGCATCTCATTTCTCAGTATGTATAAATTGTTGTTATTATTCAGAGAAATCGCTACTTCACTATACCAAATAAGGCGACAAATTATTCATTTTTTTTTTTTTTTTTTTCTTCCGGCTGTATAGATTATCGTGAAAAATTTAAGAATCCCGACGATTAATCACCAGCAATAATAACTTATAGCTATGTAGATTTTTGTTATTATTGGCCGAAATTTTTATTTCACAAGAAAAATATATACAAAGAACTGCTACCCCGTTCTGTATTTAATTCTTTATATAAATTAATAAAACTAGATATTAGGCATGACCTAACTTCGAAAAACCACGATTCTCTATGCAATTATTGACTCTTTGTACAATTTCATATTTGAGAACGTGGAAGTTTTTTTTTTTTTTGTTCACCAAGTACGGTAAGAGGTAGAAAAAAAGACTCGTGTTGTTTTATTCACTCTGACAAAATACCCTCGTAAACTTAAACTTTTCGCGACTTATCACGTTAGTTATCATCATCATTTCTGCGAATTAGTGATTCCACGCAATATACTGACCTCGTCGGTCCATCGCTACTGCATTTTGGTACGGATCAAAGGGTGTAGGCATATAATCCAACTTCGAATAAGGCTGGTGGTCGATATGTTCGTAATCAACATGATGTTCGTGAGAATGATGATCGTGAGGATGATGATCGTGAGGATGATGATGATTATCAGCATTGTATAAGTGTACGTGAATAGGTGGTTGTGGCTCTGGTGGTTTTGGCCACAAATAGGTCGGTGGATGCGAGAGGGTTTCGTGGTGCTCGTGATGCTCGTGATGAAATTTTGCCAGGAACCCGCTCACCTTGATCATCAGTAGAAGGAATCCTGTTAGATCACAAAAATGTTAACCGAACCACAAAGTGTTACCCAGACCGGCTGCGAAGATTTTTTTTTTATATAGATTCTTTTTTTCTACAGTCATTTGTAAAGTAAACTCCTCATTTATTGACTAAAATTGAATCTTGTTTTCATTCATCAGTCGTTAATTTATTTTACTTTCAACTTACCGATCAAGAAACTTTTTAAAGACAATACAACAACGATTACGAGCAAGGTCGTCATCACTCCCGCCTTGTACATAATTGGTAGTAGCATGAATTGCAGTCTGTTAGCTGCGAACGTTCTTCCCTCAGACAATTCTCCGTCTGCAAAACAATTTTTTTTTTTTTTATTTTTTTTTTCATTCATAATTTTTATTCTACTTGCCATGTGTTTGTCTCATTAACTATTTTGTGATAAAATATCGAACAAAATTTTTCTATGGAATATGATTTGGTTCAAGTTCGTTTATAACATATAATATTTTTTCTTTCAAGTGCGATAGGAAATTAAACATGAACGATTAAAAAAAACCTGTATATCTACAATTTACAGTCTCGTTAGAACCAAAAGTGATTTCTCTATTAGAGCCTCGAGCTCGCGCAGTTTCAACAGAAAGGGAAAACTGGTCGAACTAACTTCTTTACGCGTCAAGCATCTCGAGGAATCTCCCAAATTGCTCTAAAATTCTATTCAAACAAGCTTTCATTTTTTAATGTTTAAATAATACTAGGGCCATAATTTTAACGTTCATAAAAATCGAATGAAAGAATCATCACCTCAATATTTCGAAAATGATCATTTCCGCAAAAAAAAAAAAAAAAAAAAAAAAAACCAATTGTTGCAACAGATGGTTTGTGTACTTTTTTTAATCACCGAGAGTCTGTACGCAATGAGAATAGTCAATATATTTCTTGCACTTGTTCATGGCCATATTACTCACCTTGACCGAGTGGGTCGGTCATTGTTTTACCCGTTTCCATCTCCGTGTGAACCGTTATATTATTTGAGGTAGAATTCTGTGTGCTTTTGTAGTCAATTTCGTCGTATTTCGTATCATTTTTAGGAATATTGTATGACATAGCGCACGACATGCCTACAATAAAAATAATGAAATTGAAGTACCGTTTCATTTCGAATTATTATAATTTTTAATTTTTATTTCACTGGTAATCCCCGCACTGTCGCGCGGTACTGCAGTTGAACAAAATCTATAGGAAATTCTTTTATCGACCACGAGAGTGAAGAGCCACTGTCAGCAGTCTCCGAGTGTTAAAACAACAGTGGAGTTGAGGTTTCAAAATAATCCATATAAATCGTCGCATCGCGGTACGACATGACGTAGGATATGGAAGAACCGACGTAACTGCAGAGTGTTCGAATTTTGAAAGTTGTTTCAAGCGTAGTGGCGGGATGTGGCTCATCGCGCAGTTACGACGCGCAGGTCATCGTTTGTGTGCCGTAGATCCAGGCGGATCGTTTTGTGCGCCCTGAATAATCAAGTCATATATATATATATATATATTGCAGCGAAATTCCAAATACATTTATCGATATTTTAATTAATGCGCCGTTTCTCATTTGGTAAGGGAAGTTTACTTTGATCGACACTTTCCCTCGGTTAAATATTATTTTACTTTTGTAGTACGTCAAAGTCAATTTTATTTCTGGCGCCAAAATTCATTGATATTCTTGATGACTGTAACTACAAAGCTATAATGACGTGATCACAGCTGGTATGTTTTCATTGATTGTATTTAGAATGAAATATTATATCAAAAGACTATAACTGTGAATTTGAATGAAATTATCTGCTATTAATCAATTCAGAATATTTAAACGGTATTCAGAGATTTTTTATCTATTACGATGAAAGCCAATGTTGTATAATCGGTTTTGAATTCCCTATATATACTGACCTTGATTATCTGCTCAAAGAATAATTAGACACGTCTCGTACGATTGTAACGCGACCTGGTCACCATATACGAATGTCATTAGGATTGCAGACTGTGCGTCAAACGTGAGCAATATATGGGATAAACGTACAATGTGTCACGTACGATCTATATGATGTATATACATGACCCAGTTATAAAATATCTGGAGACGAAAAACTGTATGGTCGTGAAGCAATGAAGGATAATAGACATAAGTACTTGTAATAAAAAAAAATAACAAATAATAATAATAATAATAATAATAATAATGATTTAGATTCATTGCACCGAATGACTTTTGCTATAGAAGTTCAAAACCATCATTTCCGGAAGTGACAACTAAGCTAGACATCTAACATAATTCAGGGGTTTCGATTTCCTAAGTAGTATCAATTGACAACTTTCACAAAAAAAGTAGTTTTTTTAATTGAAACTATTTGGGTATAAGAGATTGACACGGATATTATACATCATAGAAATAATTTGATATCTTAGTAGATCTTTATCTGATCTTAATAAATCGGACATCTAACATAATTGGAAATCGTCTTAATTTGAATACCCAAACTGTAATGAATTTCAAAATTAGTAAATTCAAATCTCACATTGGTTCATATTCAATCTATCATCTGCACTTTCCACAGAAATATACTATATTCTGTTAAAACAACAAAATCTCGTTTATCATATTCGTAGATGAATTGATTAAGGGGGGAAATCGGTGTAGAGGCTTCAGAAAATTCAATTTTTTTTTTTTTCATAAATCGATAGTAGAACTATTCAAAAATATATTCTGAAAATTTCAAATCAAAATTCCACGACGTTTAATAGTTATAAGCGTTTGAGTGAGTGTCCCTCGGTCAAACGGATAGAGCACTTGGCATCTATGAACGATGAACGATCTGAGAGGTATTGGAAATAAAAAAGAACGTTAGCAGATGTTCTTCTTCTTATTTTTTTTTTTTTTTCATTTTTTAGTTTTAAACTGATCTTCATTGCATACGTTTATTTAATTTTTAATTTATTGCCTTAAATTTACCTTTACTGCCACTCTTATTTTCAAACGCGTTTTTCTCGAAACTACTTTTTTCGAATTTGTGTACACTCTAGCTCCTACAGTTTTTGATCAATCGTTATCAAACTCAGCACATAGTTTTTTTATATAAATACGCTCTATTTGAACCTCAATCCTAAACAATATCTTTGTTTAATCCTAAACAATATCTGTTTTTATATCTAAAAAATGGTAAAAAATCATACTAAATTTTCACATTCCTAAAAAAAATATTAATTTTCAATTTTTTTGTGAGGATTGAGGTTCAAATAGAAGAAATAGTCATAAAAAAAAAAAAAAAAATCCAAAAATTGATTTCCGATGAAAAATGTGACCTCCAGGATGTACACAAATCGCCCAGCCGGATGGCGACTTACAATGCGCGGCAGCTGATATCTCCGGTACTTTTTGAGAAAAATATTTGAAAATTGTAGAATATACTCTTGAATATATGTGTAAAATGACCCCAAACTATAAATGAAATATAAATATTCCTTATGTGTTAAAAACATTCATGAAAATCACTAAAAATACGCCGTCCTACACCTATTTCCCCCCTTAAAAATATATCAAACAGCCTTGATTAAAATAATGATAACCTTATACGCTATACCACTCTAGTATATTTAGGTTGTCATGGGAAACCGTTAAATAGTCTATGGGAAAGCGCGATGCGCATGGTGGCCATCTACCCGCGTTAGCGGAGACTGTATTGCGCCACTGTCTATAATACTCGTTTAGTTATGACCCAAAGTTTTTTAGCTCTCAGTAATGAATATCCATATCTACATAAGTTAATGCCCAAATTAGGTGACATTTTGAATTATTCAGAAAGAAAAACGTCAGGTATATGTCAAGCTAGATATGTAAATATGGTCTCGTATGACATATAGGTATAAAAATACGCTTGATAGGTCCGAGACACGATATCTAAATAATATTATAGATATACAGGTATTCATAATTGAGCTGCAATGTTCACATATTATCTATACATATAAATGTATGTGTTTTTATCTAAAATAGAGAGTGTTACTTTCTTGACACGCAAAAATTTGGACTAACAACTTCAGCATGTTATGTTGTTCCAGATAAACTAGATTTGATATTCATATACTCGTGTATAGCTTGACAGCACTGCGATATCAAAACGAATCACGATATATAGTACCTGAATATATTGCGGAGAATATATGAGAGAGAGAGAGAGAGAGATTATAATATAATATATTCACGCATCACGTATCACACAATGATATTTCGCGTCAACTTCCGTTTCCGGTTAACGCTGATGCAATTATACTAGTATAGTTATTGTGTTCATGAGATAGGTATATTATTGTCCATTGTTAACGTCCCCCAATGCGAGCGCGATCGTCTACCTGTCTCTTAACAATATGTCAGAATACTGCGAGGAAGGCTATACACAACCGTCCGACACAAAGCAGTGCACCTGAACAATCAACAATTGACCAGGATCTACCGGCGAGTAGCGATCGCATGGTGGTTGCTCGGTTCAGGAAAATACTTTAACTTCGAATAAAGATCACTGTAATTAAATTTCTCGCTGCTACAACAGTAAGACTTCTCTATAATTCACAGGTGAGTGATATAAACCTGCAAAGCCTTTTTCCTCTCATCTCTATGTTTTATAGATCAGTATTTTATTCGCCAAAGCATTATTTCGTTGTTATATTATAATAAGTGATTTTAAAATGCTAGAGGAAAATAACAGTTTCGTATCATGGATCATTGCGCTTCATAATTTTACAGTAATCTAGCTTAACGACAGAGTATATAATATAATACCATTAAATTCTACTCTTTTGTTTCTAAACATATTCGTATATAAGTTTATAACTCTAACTGAGAGATCTAGGTAGCTATATCGTCTACATAATATTATCAACTCTGCTGATGGACGCAGGTGAATTTATACTCCATAGTTAAGTCAGGTATAGGTATAACAGGTGTTGTAAAGGCATGGAGCAGGTATATACCTACTATGAGTTGCACAGCCTGCGGTTGACGTAACAGCTGTTTGTTTGGATGAAAATAAAAAGAATTATAAGGACCGTTAGGTCAGTTCAGTGAAGAGATAGGGGGGGGGAAATTTAGGAAAGGTAAAGAATAAAACAGGGAATACTGAGAAGATGAGATCAGACCGGTGGGCTTGACGTATTTAACTCTTCATTATATTCAGTTTAATATCATTCATGTACTGTATACATACATACATACATACATACCATTACATAGGACATAGGTTGGTAATCTTTTACCAATATTTCTCTCAAACTTTCATCGTTGTTAATCTTTTTAGCAAACTAACTATTCGAAGTATTATGAATTGTGTAAATACAGATGACACATATAAATATATGTATAAAAAAAAAAAACTAAAAAAACTTCTAGTTAGATCGTAACATCGCGGGCATATATGCGCGTTTCAACGATCGAATAAATCCTGTCTTTGTTCACGTATATATGACTGTTTCGTAAACGATCCGGTAATCTGTCGCTCGTTATCGCACACTTAATCAATTCCAGATAACCGATATCTGATTACTAATTGTTGTATCAGTGATACGACACGCTCAGTTGAATATTTTCATCGCGTTGAGCAGTGTGGTTCTTAAAAACAGTACGTCCAGTCTTAATTTCTCATAGTATACTTATGATGGTCAAATAACATCGCAGTATCGTTGACAAACTATCTTCGATTCAACCATCAGCGCATATATCCAATCAATTGCGACAGTATCATTTAAAGTTTTAAGATAAAATAACTGTGGATTTAAAAATTACACAGTCATTGTTATCAATTGTTTTTTTTTTTTGTTTTTTTTTCATCAATCGCAGGTGCGAAAATCGGCCCCCCTTATGGAAGAAGAAGATTTTGGATACACGCAGAGGGATCTGAAGGTCCTGCGCAACGTACTAGTATCACAAGCTGTTGAAAAGGGTACGGATGTGAGTAATGGAAGTTCGGGTAACGCGGGAGAGGTCCGAGTCACAGGTGCAGAAGACCGTGACCGTATGGCGAAGTTAAATGATGACGATAACGCGTTGGGGTCTACGGAAGGTGGTAGTGCATCGCCGGAAACAGGAAGTGACTCAGGGGCCAAAGGTAAAATAATAAAAGGAGAATCGTTAGTCGGCCGCGAACCACCGAGTATTCCGAACGTGGTCGAGTATCATCTGAAAGTAAAAAGTTCTATTAGTACGGATAGAGGTGGAAAAAAGAAGAGGAATAGCGTTTCTAGCGAAGATTCAGAATCGAATAGAAAGAATTCAGCGTCGTCTAATAACTGCAGAGACGAAAAATTATCGCCTGAGGAATTTCATACGAAGATGGCGCTGGAGAATAAAGGACTTGAAGAAGCAACAGTTGAACTACCGCAAACATTTCAAGTCAAATATCTCGGTTCACACGACGCCAGAGGTCTCTGGGGTATAAAACACACCCGAAGACCTGTCGACAACATGGTTACAGCCGCTAGATCGTTACCGGCCGGTACTATATTGCCGTTTATCAAATTGGTCGTGAGTAAAGATGGAGTGGGACTTTTACCGTTCCGTAAAAAACGCCACGACGCGGGAATTACGAAGAATTTTTCTATCGATACTATATCGTACGGTGTTCAAGATCTCGTTTATACCAGAGTATTTTCAATGATAGTTGTCAGAGAGGTGGGACAAAATCACGGAATTTCACCGTTCGAATGTCACGGTTTTGTATGCGAGTCGCGACAACATGCGAGACTCCTAACATACGCGCTGGCCAACGCCTTTCAAATATACAGTATTAACGTTAAGGCGCAAGGTAAAGCTGAGGAAACTGCCGGCAACATAAAAAAGAGATTCGCCATCGACCTGAGAAGCCCAGAAGAAATTGAAGCCGAACTTACGATAGACTCCGAAGCGTGATAATCCTCTGCACACATTCAAGAATTGTCCATATTTTTCTCAATCTTTATATTATAGTTCTCATTAAAAGGAAAAAAAAGAACATTCATAAAATCGTTTAGACCCACTGTACCGACAGAGTTCCACTGGATGCCAAAACTGTTTTATCTACAGAGTAATAATTTCACTATTGTGTGTGAAACGCGGTTTTCGACTGTTTTTTACAATTGGTATATCCGCTATGTGATTGATTGAGTGCAATTCTCTAAAGGTCGAAGTTTAAAAGACTATCGGTTTGAAAAGTGTCGATTAGACACGGAGTGATTAATTGATATTTAATAATATCGAATGAAAAATTTGTCAATTATGATTCTAATTGATCGTAAATTATTCGTTATCGTATCCGATTTACATGGTATGAATTTATTTCATATTAACATTTTTAGTACATATCGTACGATTTTATTATACATATTTTTAATATCCCATAATATCACTCACCTGTTGACAGTATTCTAGATTATTTGTTATATCTTGTACTTTATTTAATCACAATAATTAGTTAACTTAAGTTACACCCATTAATGTGTATACCATGAATAAATTTATTTATACCTAATTATGGAAAATAATTTTTCACCCTGGTGCAGATGAGATATTCGATTTATTTTTACCGCCAATTTTGTATCTCCATCAGTTACAGCATAATTATTTAGTTCAGAGTTTCGTTAAAAGAGGCGCTACATTCACGTAGAATTTGCCTAGTTACGAATGCATTCAAATTCAAATATATGGAACACTTATTTCATTACGTTAAATTTCACTTTGCCGCTATAAGGATAATATAGTGTTGAATTTTTTTTAATTTTTTAATTTTTTTTTTATCTCACATCGCGTGATTTGCTACTGTATTTCATACAGTTCTAAGTCTATTCCAATTAATTTTTTTTTTTTCCATTCAAGTTTAGTTTTTAATTATATCTCGCTGATGGCCTTCGAAATTCTCATGGACGAATTAGACATTTGTTTTATAGTCAATAAGACCTAATTTTAACTCCAAAAAATCAACGATATTTAATTATTCTAAGATTTCTTCTCGTATGTCAACATTTCGCAAAATCTTTTACCACCAAAAACTCAACGCAGTTTTACAAGCATATTTATATCCCGTACCGAACTTCAACGTCGGCAAATATACCTCAAGGTTGTTAAAAAGGTAGTCTTTTTTAAACATTGTAAACACTCCGAGGCCGGCGATATATTGATTTTTTTTCTTTCTTTTTTTCCATTGGTAAAAAAAACCCGAAAATTATATACAGGAAAATGTATGTTATTTTAAAAAACTGGAAATGCATAAGGTAACAAAAAGGACGAAAAAGTTACTCGTGTATTCTCCTTTCTCTTTGAAGATGAATCGCCTATGTATATCTATATCTCTAGTTGGAGTTAAGTTCGCAGCTTTTTTTTTCGGCTGACAAAACGAGAAGAAAATAAGAAAAAAAAAAAGAGTAATTAATCAGGGATTTGCAATTTTGGTAAGTAATTTTACGACGCCTTTGTTCGTGGTTTTGAAATGCGTTACAAAAATTAAATAATCTGAGAATTAACTTTCTGCGCCCATGCTGTATATTCCCCACTCGTCGTCAGCTATAAACGAGAAAGCTTTCTGTAGTCTATACGATGTAGTAGACTACAGGAATTTCCACTTCAACCTGCGGTAGTCTTCGGTTGGTACCGAGTCCCCGATGTTCTTCTGAACAAAAGTTTTAAAAAAAATAAGAAAATTATCTGCATCTAATTCGCGTGACTCATCGTGAATACAAAACTTTTTTTTTAAATCAGTTAACTTCTTTCTAATTTTCTCTACATTTTTTTCTTACAATACAACACGCCAATCACGTTATTCAAATTAATATTTACCAAAGTATATAATATCATCGAGTTTATACCGATTCTTGTTACGATACATTAAACATTATACACCAACCTTTCTCATTCGTGAATTAGACAGCTAGGCTATCTAGTGCATATATATATATATCGTACGTCGGATGTGAAGCAAGACAACTTAATGGCGGAATAGTGGAGTTTAATACTGTACGAGGACAAGGTTTGCCGAAAATTTATATAGAAATTTAATTTTTTCAACAGATTTTAATTATAACATATTATATAGTTGAATTATAAGTATTAATTATAAATAAAATGTCGCAAGTAGAGTAAAATCACTATATAATATGAACACTGATACATCAGCTCATACTTTCGATTGCGAGAGTTGTATACCTACTACTTATACCTGTGGTGAAACGCTATAACGAATTGCGAACAAAAATAGTTTAAGTTAAACGAATAGAACGAAAATTTCACCGTCTAAAATGCAACCGTTTGAAAAATACCTGCGCGATTACAAAAATTGTAATACTTTCGTCTTTGTTTTAGTTGATTAAAAAAATCCTATGCCAAAAGTGAACGTTGGCTCAATATTTGCTAATATTCAACAATTAACATTAATACTATGATTATTTTTTATTTTTTTCGGACCTCGTAGGCGTATGGGCATTTTATTTAGTGGCAATAAGTTAAGAGAGAGAGAAGGTGTTAAGACGTTGGAGAAAATCGTGCGCACGGGATTTCAATTCATGTATATATTATACGTATATATCTACGTATGTATATTATATCTGTGTGTGTGTGTGTGTGCACATAGCAGTGATGATAGATATACGAGATAGTGAAATTCGTCTATTTATATAAAAGTATATAATCCCGATTTGAAACGCTAAAGCTGTTGCGATTTTTTACCCTATTTTTTTCCCCCTTTTTCTTTTACTATTTGGTTATAGGCGCCATTTTGCAACTAGCAACTGTAAATCGATCGTGACGAAAAAAAAAAAAAGTACTCTCGATTTATTGTAAAGGCCTGGTATACTGCAGCAGAAGCGGGGGGGGGCCAAGATTTCTGTCTTCGATCAGGGACAACTGCCTTACGCAATCTCTAAAACCGATTTTACTTTCACAAACACATAACCCGTTCGTGTTGGTGATCGGATTTTTATGGTGCCTCCAAAACGTCACCATGAATAGTAAATTACCGATATATCACAATACCACATTACACCCCGCAATATACATATATGCTTGCTATTTCAATTCTCCATTTTTTTTTTTTTTTTTGTTTTCTGATACATATATATTATGCCCAATTAGTTAATACACCATCGTGTTATTATTTTATCCACACATATTTTTTTCTCCACGCTTGAAGATTCGAGTTGTATTAAGTTGGAAGCCCCCCGGTAACTTAAGTCTGCGCTTATTAATTATCACCTCTTTGTTCATCGTACTAGAAAATCGAGTTTCTCACACGCTTATACATGATACAATATACCAACGACATTATACGGTATATAATATATTCTCGAAGAAATTATGAATCCTTCGGTAATAAAAAATTCATTTCACGTAGGCATATTGTTAGGTATATATGTATAGTATATACCTATATACAATTATTCAGTCTGATAGTCCGCCATTTTGGAATTTATTTGAGGACATCAGGCCCCGGGTTTGTCATTTTTTTATCAGGGTGCATCGTGCCGCGTAAATCTTTTTCCTTGATGGGATATATTTTCGATCTGTGCGGTCTTTATATCCCCATTCGTATACAGTTATGTATAATACATACATGTATATATATATATATACTATACAATTGGCCATGAAATTCTTGCTGGGACATTCACGCGTTCGTATAAATATATTTCCGCCTCTAGTATGTTTTTTCGTGACATTTTCTATCCAAAGAAACGAATTTATAATATTATACAGGTACATTCAAGAATTATCATTATATTATACAGTCGCATAGGTATAGTATGCATAAAACATTCGCACTATATATACCGGTTCCCAAGAACAATTATAAGTAACTATAAGTCGGTGCAGGACATGAAAGATTCAAAAAAACAACAACCATCTTGCGGTTCGAAACGTTTTTTTTTTTTTTTTTTGTTATTCGAATTGATTAACGACAGAAGGGAATGTATTATATATTACAGGTAGGTGTACCTGGTCGCATATTACTGCAGCTAAAGCTGTATTCGTGCCTGTATAATATACCTACGTGACATTTCCAACTTCTATAATAACGCACCTCCTTTCTTTCGACTTATGTTCGACCTTGATGATTATATAGAAACTCGTGAATCGTTTGTCTTGGATATATATCTGTAACAGTATCGAAAGTCTTGATCATAACTATATCATACAGGCAAATAATTAATATTGTCCGATATCTGTTTAATATATAAATTAAATACGCATATAATTTACATCAGTACAAAATGATTATTATTATTTTGCAACAATATACACCGATACAGTTTTAATGCACAAAATCTGTTGAAGTGCAACGCAGGGGCCGAATACCGTGACAACTATAAAAGAGCTGTACAGCTTACGCGCGTCAGCGCGGAAACACTTTCACTATGCTGATATACTAAATATACTTTGGTATAATATATATCTATATATAATATTGTTATGTATACTACTAAATGTTGCAGAAGGTCGATATGGCTCGCAAACTCTATCGCACAAATATTCAATTAGTTGCCTTGCTATGTGGCAATTTTTTTTTTATTCTTTAACTTCCGCCTGCACAAAATATATTAACGCCTATTTCACACCTCGAGGCTTTTTTAACGATTGTGAATCGGAGATTCCAGCTGGTAAAATTATCAACCTCAATGTAATTGACGTCAGCTTTTATACATACAACTTTCGTTTGTATTATACGAACGGTTTTTTTTTTTCATTTCGTCGTCCGGGTTTACGGATTTCAAAGAATTACATTATTATAATATCGATACTAATGATCAGACGACGATGATGATGATTTGTGGCAAGAAAATACTGCGTATCAACCGCGTACAGCCCTTGACATCGAAAGGAACGGATGAAGACCACAACGATCGTAAAATTTAGAATATGAATAAGTTATATCATCACTGCGATGGAAATGCGAAACGGTGACGAAACTCTTTTCAGAAGAGTTGGTGTTGGAACATATTCTTGCGGAAAAGGTCAAGCGACAGTGCAATATGCCAATGATATGGGAAATATCAATATGCCTAAAGGCAGCTTGAAGACGTATGTATATCTGATATTGATTCAGGATTTCTACTAATGAATCGGATACGCAATGGAGATAATTGACAGCGATCCTCATGGTTCCACAACCGATTTCCAATCGAGCTGAGAACACGAACAAAATATCCGCCATGATCGTTTGAAATAAAAAAATAAAATAAAAAAATGGCATTTATGGACGAGTCAGAGTCTCAAGGACATATGCTTGCTTAATTATTTGTAGAAATTAGGTAGAATCGTATTCGCTGAATGAGAAACCCATTTCGTGGGAGTCTGCAGGCAGTGTAAAGTATTCTTTATGGTTATTATAGGTATATATTAGATAAATGGCGATCGACGCCTAGAGGATTTAAATTTGTTGCTAAGCGAGGACACTTCATGACTCCTGAAGAATCTCTTTATTATACTCTGGCACCAATCACACGACTGTATACAACAATACCTACCTATTCGTTATGCAGCAGACTGCTAACGGTTCAAGTGTAGTTCAACTTTGGGCATTCGATAGGTGTCAATGATCCCTGTTAGTATAGTTGCCTGATGGCAGGAATGTTGAACGAACTTTACAGCTAGAGGAAGATGGAATAAAGCTATAGTCTCTCTTCATCGATTTATATCCACTTTTTTCTTTATTTTTTTCTTCCTTTTCCAGTTGAACCAACATGAGAGAAAGGATACGGATCCTGCTTGTGATTTACGGTAAGACGCCTTCATGATTTTATCTTTGTTCTCAACAAAGCCAATTCCTTTGTCATCATATTTTTTTATATTTTGTTCGTTATAGGACTTTTGCTCACAGTAGCTGGTTCGACCGCTTTGAAACCCACTCGTCCCAAGTTCAAGATAGCCACTACTTCCACATCAACAACAACAACAACAACAACAACAACGGATGAGCCACAGCCCGCGGAAGAACATGAAGTTAGTTCAATCATTCGCATCAGCAAAAGTGTCAATTTTTTTTTCATTCTGTCAAGATGTCAAGGATGATCTTTAAGTCTTACGTAAAGATCTGGAAAAAAAATATAAAAATAAAAAACCAGATATGATAATTTTATTCGTATATTTATTTTATTTTTTTTTCTTCTAGGTGACTACTGTACAGACCGATGTTAATGCAACGACACGTCACACTTTGACGGGTATTCCACAAATTGATTATGTTTGGGATCCTAATCTACCAAGGGAATTAAACGGCTTTAATCTTAGCTCGTATCCATTCTACAGTACAGTTCCAGATTTAGAGGATATTGATTTCAAATGTGACGGACTTCATGATGGTTTTTACGCCAGTATTCAACACCAGTGTCAGGTACGTTGTATAATACACATTATAGGCCAGGATTTGTAGAGAAAGACTTATTGGCTGACTTATTTTTATTTTTTTGCCAATTTATTCAGCAAATGATCATTGCTGTAGACTTTGGTTTAATCATAATCTTCTGTCACAGTTTCTTATCATCAAATTTTTATTTTTTCGTACCCCTTAGCTGTATCATCACTGCCTCTATGGAACACGGTACGATTTCTTATGCGCAAACTTCACAGCATTTGACCAAAGGACTTTTATATGCCACTTTGCATCCGAAGTAGATTGCGCAAATTCTAAAAACTACTGGCATCGAAATGACGCTCTTTATCAAGCAACGACAACTACCACAACATCGACGACAACTACAACAACTGTGGCACCACCTGCAACTGCCGCAGCACCGATCGGAGGCAGACCTCTCAACAGAGAAAGAGACCCAACTCGAAGGAGAAGACCCTTCAGGAGGAGGCCACCAGCATATGAATACTATGACGATGAATATTATGATGACGAATATGACAGAACCAGACCACGAGGCTATGACAGAAGAGACAGTTACGATTATGACGATCGTAATTACAGAACCGATCGAGATCGTGATCGAGATAGGGACCGGGATTATAGAGACCCAGTGAGAGACCATGTCCCTCGAACTAGGGAACGAGATAGTTCATTTGGACACACACCATCGCGTGATGCAGACAATCGTAGACCAGCCTATGATGATCGAGATCAACAAGATCGGGAAAAAGTACCCGCAGTTAGACCAGGCCGGAGAGATCGAAGACCTGTTGATCAATTCGATGAAGATTCTAGACCTCTGGTTAGGGATAGACCACGTGTTTCAAATGCGGCTAGTTATCCTGATATGGAGAAAGTCCCTGCTGGCGAAGAACGCAGGCAAGAATCATCAGATGCTAGGGCTAGGGATTCGACAAGAGACATGGATGATCGACGATATTCTGATCCGAGGTAATTGTTGAATGTCTTTATGACTGCAATCACAGCTACGAATGAATATTTAAGTTATGTTCGATTTTGAATTGTTATAGTTACAAGAAATATATTTTTAGATCCAGAAATGATTACGATGACAAAGATCCAGTACCTATTGCGACAGGGGCTAATGACGGTTTGGTCAAACCTTCCGCGCCTAGTACCTCAGTGTATGCAAGACCGAGAGCTGCACCCAAGATACGAAGGCCTGTGCCAGTTTCTGAAAAAAATAAATATGCGTACAACGTTTCGGCAGGAGCTGCCAGCGTACCGGTTAATGGTGATTATATATATACATTTTCTGTAATGAATTTTTCCGAATTTTATTTCGGCGCATAGCACTTCTATAATGGTGCAGGGCATATGGCGTTTACTCAATTCTTTTTTTTCAGACGAATCGCGAAGGAGACCCGATCCAGTCGATGATGATTACGTAGAGGATGATCTCGAGGATGTTAGACCACGAAGACCAATTCGAAGGAGACCGGCTTACAGAGATAAAGATACAAGCTATGACGCTAGAGAAACTAGAGATAGAGAGAGGGATAGGGATCGAGATCGCAACTTCAGGTAAGGTAACGTACACGACACAATTTTTGCTCGGAGTCATTTGTTTTTTTTTTTCTCATTATCGTGCAGAAATTCAAGTAGATAATGAACTTGACTTCCTATTCGAAATCCGTTTCTCTTGAATCGTTGTATCAGAGCCAAGATCAAGCATTACACCATCTTTGCAATCTCTTTTATCATTTATTAACGGCTTACCATAAAAAACTTGTAACAGAATTTTTTGAAACACTATATAATCCAACATAAGCATTCGTAAATCAAAGCCATAAGATTCACAACTATGACTGTCTAAATGCCAGTACTGCTTTTCGTGTGACAAGAAGGTGGGACAGATGCTCATGTTGTCTACAGGGTGATCCAGAACCCACGGGCCACATTGAATGGGCATATTCCATGTCGAATTCTGAGACGAAAGTTTCTTTACGAAAACTCTCTGAGGCCAACGGTTCTCAAGTTATCAGAAATCGCGATTGACCAATCAGAGCGTCTTTCTCTCTCTCTCTAGTCAACTGCTACATAGTTTCAGCTGTCCAGGTTATCCGCTCCATAGTTTTTGGCCGTTCACGTCAACCGTTTCATAGTTTTAACCGTTCGGGTCATTCGCTCCATAGTTATGGGCCGTCTAGGTCAATCGCTCCATAGTTTTAGCGGTCCAGATCATTCGCTCCATAGTTATAACGGTCATAGAGAAACGCTCTGATAGGTCAATTGCGATTTTCAATAACTCGAGAACAGTTGGCCTTAGAGAGTTTTCGTAAAGGAATTTTAGTCTTAGAATTCGACAAGGAATATGCCCATTCAATGTGGCCCGTGGGTTCTGGGTCATCCTGTATAACCATTTTCGAACGAGTTAATTATTTTTAGCTATAAATTTTGTACGAAAATATCTGTAATGAAAATAAAATAAAAAAAATATGGGAATAAAACGTGGAAGGGGTAGCAGTTTTAAATCTTATTGCAACAGCATAATAACTGTTGGGCCGATTTCAGCGAAATTCACTGCAGAATTGCGGTTTACCATAAGCAGTATACCTATTTCATTAAAACACAATTTTTTTGCCGGGTAATAAACTATACCCACTTTCTTGGATCACGATTCTCATTTATTTGAAAATCACAAGTTAGAATGAACATTTTTTACACACATTCACAATTATAATCACACCAAACTTTTCAACATTTCATCTATCATATGATCCTGTATTTTTTGTAACAGAACTAGATACCAGGATGAAAACGAGGAGGAAGTACAACCTAGAAAGCGTCCTGATCGACAAAGAGACAGACAATACGAACGAGGTGACAGACTCCACTCATATGACAGAGATATACCCACACCTGATCGCGGGGCAGTAAGCCCTGTAGTAACAGAAAGACCAACTGCTCAACCACCTAGTAGATTTGCAGATAGACCAAGTGGATTATTGAATACCCGACCATTGAATCGCGACAAAGATTTCAGCAGGCCAAAATTCCCCATCCGTGAACGAGAGCCACCTGCTGTACTTCAGAGCGAGGCTCCAAAAAGAGCGAACTTTTTTCGTCAAAGAACGGAAAGACCAACTACCGATAATATTGCACAGACTTTCAGAAAACAAGATGATCAGGGTGTTGAAGAAGAACCGATTGATGCTATCAGAAGCAAAGAAAATCGAGAGAAGACTAGTGAACTGAGATTTTCTGAGCCGGAAGTCATTCCTGAACTAATTTTGAAACGACCTTTATCCATGTCACGTGGTAGTCAGAAGTACGAAGATTCCAATTCTGAGAGCCAGTCAGACATTGATTATCCATCGGAAAGTTCATCCGAATATTACGACGAACCTGAGGAATTACCCGCGTCATCACCAAGGAGTACTTTACGCATAGTTAAAAGACCTTTCCTTCCATCCAGAGGTGGTAATCCCAATCCTAGAGGTCTTAAACAGGTCGGATTAAGGGTAGAGCCAAGATCTGAAGATGGATTGATAGGGAGACCAGCTAGAATAAATCCTGTTGACGATGGTACATCAGAGCCATTGGAAGACAGAAGTTATAACAGTAGAAGACAACCTTATGATGCTTATAGAACAATTCAACCAGATGATAGGCAGCAAAATCGAGATCCACTTGCCGATGACGACGTAGTAGCTAGGCCACAGTCACGAAGATTACAGAAAGAGGATTCTTCTAATGGTCAAGAAGATTCTCCACGGTCTTCCATTCAGGGAGAATCATCACTTGATCATTTTGACAATCGTGATCGTTACAATAATAGGCAATCAAGTCAATTACGGAACGGTCAATCTCATCCAGAGTCTTCACAACAGCAGGAGGGCTTAAGTACAATAAGAAGTCAGGAAAATTCTGATGTACTTAAACCCAACGAGGTTGAAAGTCGTCTTGAGGAAATTCCCGAGAGCGAATATGATGTGACATTAAACGATGCATTGACGCCTACTTTGACCCAGGAATCCAGCTTACCAAGTGGCTTCATTCTGCCACTACATAGACAACTTGAAAGAGATACGAACCTGCAATCTTCTCAGAGAAATTACCTGTTTACTAGACCAACTGCAGAACCTGTTTCTCAATTGAAATCTTTGCCATCATCTGCAGGCACCAGCTCTTACCCTGTACCACCAATCGTTGAAAGATCTCGTACCACTTTTCCCCGACAATCACAAGGCTCAATATTAACACCTGGACATCAACAAGCACCTTGGCAAGGCTACGTCGAGTACTGATTATTTTCAACTTGGTATTACCCACGCAGTATTTATTCGCGAAATGG